>CM032479.1:716993-1371493 GCA_019059595.1 Marasmia exigua | reverse complement strand
TTATTATTGGATGACATTTGATTAGTAAGATCATAGAATTATCAGAATACCTTCGTTGAAATTAAAAATTGCTATTTTAGTACCTCCTAGGTAAATTGACATATTATGGTCCTCCTCCCTCACTTTTCCCCTTCAAGTTATATTCCTAAGTGATGACTGTGGTGATAAGGTCTCGTAAACATAATGTAATTAGGTATCAAAGTATGTTTAAAAATATATTTTGGAGTTTTAAACTTTCCTATTAGACACTGGTTACTGTTACACAGGGAGTGCCACAGGGGTAAATTTTAGAACTGCTATTTTTTCTATTTATAATTCTAAAGTCTACAAGTATAGGTCCTATCTAACTCAAATTAATGTTCAATAATAGAAGTGTAACAGTGAAGGGCCCTTTTACTTATCAGTGGCGCGGCCAACGGATTTTTATTGATTGTACTGAAATGAAAAAAATTAAAAATTAAATTGTACATTGTGTCTCTTTATACTTAGTTTTTAAGTTTTTTGGAGTTTTAAACTTTCCTATTAGACACTGGTTACTGTTACACAGGGAGTGCCACAGGGGTAAATTTTAGGACTCCTATTTTTTCTATTTATAATTCTAAAGTCTACAAGTATAGGTCCTATCTAACTCAAATTAATGTTCAATAATAGAAGTGTAACAGTCAAGGCCCCTTTTACTTATCAGTGGCGCGGCCAACGGATTTTTATTGATTGTACTGAAATGAAATTAAGATAAAATTAAAAATTAAATTGTACATTGTGTCTCTTTATACTTAGCTTTTGTATGTTGAGCAATAAAGAGTATCTATCTATCTAGAAATAAAAAAAAAGTTAAATGAAAAAGGATTTGTGATTTTTCAAGCTTAATTTGCACAGGCATGTCGCAATCGTTTCGACTTTAAAGTGTGTATTAACGTAATTTAAGTGGCCACTTTTATTTTGCCATAAATAGGTATGTAAGTATAATGATATCACGCGCACTAACCAGAGGTTAAGGCCAGGAGGCCAGGAAAACTACGTAGGCCCATGCCTACTTAGTCAAAATTACTAGTGGTCTCAAAGCTAAAGGCTCAAGATTCAAGAATAACAATTAGTTACACAGACTGACCAGGAAAGCACTTTTGAAGAAGGAGGAATGAGAAGGGTTCTTAACATGGAAAAATCAGATGGTCACCTCAGATAATACGAGCATACCTAGTGTAGTATGGATGTAAACTGGAATTGTTACCCAAAATAGGATCCTGTCTATGGCCAAAAGTAAGTCATGTTATCAATAGTTAGGTATTTCAAATATTGGCAACAGTCTTCATGCCTGCCAGACACTAGTTCTCATATTAACTTAGTTTTAATTACTGCAATTATCAGCTCATTTCCATATGATGGATTGAGGACTGTTAAATCAATTAATGGTAGGGTGTATTCACCGATTCAAATGGAACCTTTCATTGCTAGACTAAAGTATATGAATAATTGTTCCGAAACCATGATGTGTGGAAATAATCAAATTAAATTTTTCATTTTAAGTAGGTAGTGATTTTTTATTTACTAATAATCATAATTTATATACAGTTCTAAAACTACACCAACAGAAATATTTCTAAGCGTTCAAAGTAAATCGGAGCCCGTTTTTCTGGCTTGGGCAACTGCTTCTTCTGGTTGCAACTTTTTCTTCCGCTGAAGGCTCCAAAGGGTTTCCCTCTGCATCTAGCTTGCCTTGTCGGAAATCAGTGACTATTTTCTTGCTGTACACCGCGTCAAACAATTGTTGTGACGTGAATTCGCTTTGTATAACGTCCGCTGCCTTGTACGATACGTACGGCTTAAGATCACAATTAGTAAGGTCAGGTACGATTAACTCTGGTATCATTTCAGGCACTTGGACAAATTGCCCGTTTAGCATGTACCCAGTGTCACGGACTCCTCTTTTGTCCACTTCGAGCTCCGGATTTTCACCCATTTGTTGCTTTTTATGAAGAACAGAACCCCGTTTGTTAAGGACTAGAAACTTTCGAAAATTCCTTTTGCCCTCACGAGGCGCTGTCACTGATATGGTTCTTTTTGAAATAAAGTTAATTAATCCTGGTAGTTTGGACATTTTCGTAAGATTTTTGCAAACAACCAATATTATTTTTGCAAAACTTTTAGGTTACTTTATTTATTGTTGTCATATTTGACAGATGGTGTTAGTGGTGTACACTAATCGGTATTAGCCGTAATCTCTCGATTATGTTTTTATTTATAATATTATTAGTCACAATAGCTCGACGCCAGCGCCACCAGTCAACAAAGCGGTCCTTTTTATGTGTCCGCGCAGTAACTCCACCGATGAATAGAATAGAATATCATTTATTTGCATAAAATATGGTGTACAATAAGGGGTTAAAAAGTATAAAAGCGCCCATATTTTACCAATTATTGGCATGCAAAATGTTTATGAGAGAGAGAGAGAGAGATGAGATGAGATCGTTGAGTATAGATAGATAGGTTTCTCTTTTCATACATTATGGATTGCACTATACATAATATCTGCCGCGCGGACCTAAAAAAAAGACCCTGATATGCCGTAGTGCCGTAGGTTTCGAAGTAGAAAGGGGCAGTAACGAAGCACGAGAAGTAAAAGAGTTTTATACTTGCCTAAACTCTTTTTTTGTTTAGTAGGTTTCGATGTTTGCAACGCGACGAAGAGAGGGCTTAAAACTTTGGTATTTTGTGATACTACTTCGACGCCTACTCGCTTATTACAAAACGCGATCTAAAGTACCGGAACGCAATGTTAAAAGGGGTTGGAACTACTAAGTTCCCCCGTACTAAGTAACCCCTTTTAACATTGCGTGTTGGAACGGGATGGGGCGTGAGCTTTAGTGTATATCTACAACAGTAACTTTGGATCACGTTTTGTAATAAGGTGGCTAGACATTAAACACGGAACCAAAATAACGTAGGTACCAAACACACATATATGAATGGGAGCTGGGCAGAGTTCTCGTTTTGAAATTAGCCTCTTCGGCTCTTACGCACGTGAGTTAGGAAACGTACTACGGAGGGACGATTAGGCCGTATGGTAGTAAAATTAATGAATAAGTATAAGTCAAATTTGTATAATTTTATAATAAAACATTATATACATTTATCATCTTATTAAACTCGTAAACACCAAACATATCTTCATTCAATTAACAGACAAAACATCAAAACGAATCAAGGACAACACCATTGATTCTGGAGTTTTTGTATAACAAATCTGCATTTTGTACATATCTGCACATTAACGATCATTTCACATACAATCGAAACCCTTAAATACCTAGGAACAATCCAACCCCTGAACTAAAACAAACATTTGAAACAAAACACACAATTTAGAATAATTACATCTATTTGTGCTCCCTTTGAACACCAGTGGTAGGTAAACCTTATTCTTAAATTTATTGGCACTGAAACATTACAGGTAGCACCACTTCTGTCTCTGAATAGGGCTTTATCAGTTAAGTATTTTATCCGACGTTTTATTACTTTAGTCCAATTTAAATAACAGCTCAGATGTATATTGAAACTGAATTTTGAATTCCTTAAATGTATATTTAAATAACAGCTTAGAAGTGTATTGAAATTGAGCGAAGGCATTATTATAGCAAAGCAGAAGTTTATACGAATTAGCACAATTTTAATTTAAAGATATTATTAAAGTACATTCTTATTAGAATCTTATCTTAAAACAAATATTGCGAGCGCTCAAAGAGACCTAATGTATTAAATACAGTTGACTGTTCCAGGGAATGTTAATAAGTTCAACAATTTATCCACTCCATCAGTGCTAAGCTATAACCATACAACTCACAAACACTATTATGTATAAAAACCGTTACATTACACCGATTTCAAACTTAATTGGTTCATTCATAACATTTTTTTCTTTCGCATATATTGCTTGATCTTTACAAAGTTAAAGACCTACAGATAGTGTTGCAAAACTGTGGATTTACAAAAGTTTAAAGAGCAAATTGCCCCGAGACAAACACCAGCAAGAGACTACAACGTAGACCAAAAATCGTCGCATAATCTTAGATAATAATGAATATTGTAATGTGAAACTTTTCTTGAATCTAAAACTTGAAACAAATTTTGAAATGTTATTTGATGTCTAGGTAAGAAAAGGGAAATGTTTCTTTACATCCGCAATTTCAATATAAAAACAAATAACAAAATAACTGTATTATATTCAAGAAAACAAATATAGTCACCTGTATGACTAATAGGCAAAATTGGAACATTTGGTTTTACAGAGGCGACAAACGAGCAAGGCCACCTATCACTTATTATTACTAAGATAAGTAAGTAATTAATCACCGTCGCCCATGAGCATCTGCGGCATCAAATGAGTCGCTGATGCGTTGGCGCCTTTTAGAAAGAAATAGGTAAGTCTCTCGATGGTCCCCAAGTCATAACCATCCGTAAATATTGCACGGCTAAACCAAAAACTTGCAACACAAAAATGCGGATACGAAATACGAAGTAGGTACAAGAACGCGTAATCTACCAGCCTTTAGGATCACGTGTCCGCCGGCCTCTCGTCGTGGTGGTTGTTGTCGAGCTCCTCGAGCGTGTCGCTGGAGGAGTGCGTGAGGTCGCTGAGCTCGTCGATCTGCTTCTGCTTCTTGCGCACGTTCCAGTGCAGGCACTCGGCGAGCGAGTCGAACCAGTCCGAGATCTGGTCCTGCGCGCAGATCGACGGCACCGGGTACACCGACGTGGTCACGTACAGGCTGTGCGCGGAAATGTCACGTTAGTGTCTGTACGCTAGGGTATAATAGAAAGCCAATCAATAGGTAAATATGAATACTCTTTTTTAAAACAACCGGCAACACTTTAGCTTTAGCTCTGATTTCGCGGATGTTCATGGGCGGCGTTGATTATTTTCCATCAGGTGACTCGCTTGCTCGTTTGTCCGCCTCTAGCATAAAAAAAATCTAAATAATTATTTTAAGTAACATATTGAAAGAAAAAAAAATCCTTCTTTATTTGGTACCAAAATAAATTAATGATTAGACTAAAATCAAATATCAATTCTTTTAAAACTGAAACAATAATAAAATAAATTATTGAAATGAATAATTTAAAAATCTCACATGAAATGAAAATAATTTGAGTAGAGCATGTACCTAAGTACAACCAATGATTGGCTCTCTATTTTCCCATAACTAAAGAAAGTATGACAAACAAATGACATGCAGAAGCGAGCAAAAAATACATAAACGCATGCAAAGCAATCATATTTAATAATGTTAGTATGGAACTAAGCTACATGACCCACTCGTAACCTATTACATAGCACAGAATCGTTTCATGTCTCTGTATTATAGCCATTAGGTAGGTGTATGTTATCCATGTCTCGATATTAGAGGCGAACGGGGATGGAACTTATCATCACTTCCAATTAACTGATTCCAATTAATAGTATCCCCCCGGCAAATTTTGTAATTTTTTTTTCGTTTGTAGTAAATTTCGGGCCAGGAATAATTTATAAATTAAATAAGTATCATAAAAATCATTCCAGGAGTATGTACTTACTGGAGTTTATAAGTGGTTTAACAATAATTTAACACGATTTTATATCAATTTAATATCTTTCTAAGGGAATAATAATATATTATTTTTAGTATTTTCTACAACATTGTTACTTAAATGAATCCAACTAGTTCAAACTAGTTGGATTCATTTAAGTAACATTGTTGAAACTGAGTATCAACTTATGTAGATGAATGTGAATTTAGTTACATTAGCCACGATAATTTTAAATTATTTTCCCGTTCGTCCCATTTCACCCCAGTAAGGTCGATCAGGATTTATTCCCATTCGTCCCAGATGTCTTGTGTAATGGATGTTGTCTGCGGGCGTTACCTATCCCCGGGCCTGAGAGTCAACTGAGAGCGGCCGTCGAAGGACACACTGGCCGACGAGCGAGCCTCTAGGCTAGGAGTTATCTGAAACAAGCTCCTATTACTTAGCATTGAGGATCATTGTTGTCTTATCTCCATTTGGAGATACGATGGTTGAGATTTGTGTAGGATAAACATCTCGTACGAATCAGATTACCGTTACCCATTTTATTTCCCCAGAATTTAAAATTAGACATTATTCTTTAGCCAAAACATTATATTTTACTGAACCATGCCAATAATAAATAAAAAGATAGAAAAAATTGTAGAAAAATTGTTGAGTGACCTTATTATTATTAATATATAATATGAGGGTTGTTTTAAAGTCTTTTACTTGTGCTAAAGGATATTACATAAATTAACATTAAATATAATTAACTAAGGTATATAAGTGTATAACAGAGTAAATACATCAATATTGCGCATTTAATTAGTAGAGTATTATATGTAATTACCTATATTTGTACTTTGTTCTTATCATATTTTTTATAGACATCTAAATATCCATATTCTTAAAAACGTTAAAAATCTAAAGACTATGAGTTAAGGGTAAAGAGATATATGGCAATGACTCATCAGTTAAATACAATGGAATAGGTACTACAAGAGGTGGCAAATGTTAATAAACAACAAAAAGTGCCTGTAAGTAACTACAGAATAATTACAAGCATCTATGCAAGCTCAAGCATTCGGTGCGGCACTGCGGACGCGGCTCGCCAGAATTGAATCCTGATCCATTACTGGTACTACGATTTCAGATATTTATAATTTCAATAAGTTTCATAAACTATTATTTAATTATCAATGGATTACGTGTTCTTTCAAACGCATCAAGAACCTAAGTCACTTATGATGGTATTAAATGACTTATTAAATTTTAATGGATCGCCAGTTAGGTAAAGTATACTGGTCTTATCATGTTACTAATACAAATGCCTACATAACTATTTTAAAATGATTACACTAATTCCATATTGGCTTAGGTATGTCAGTTTAAATAGATTTTAACGATCTCATAATGGCTCCAGTCGCCGTATGTCCTAATAGACTTGTAACCAATATTTAAAATGTCTTTGGAATGGATCAGGGTTCAGTTCATTGGGCGTACGTCCGCGTGTCTGTCGCCAGGCGCTGTACCTATCTCCGTGCTGCAGCGCTTGCCGGTTTCGTCCGTCGAACGAGACCCACATGGCGTTGCGGGCCTCCGGCGATAGTGCAATCTAGAACGGTATTGTAGGTTTACATCAACGCTATATTAGATGGGTGGGATAAGGAAAACATGGGTACAGGTGTACCACGTTTATAAGTTACATCGACAAAATTCGTCTACGCAGAAGAGCAAGTTAAATCTTACGATTGCGAAAGCAGTTGAAATACAGACTTTATCGCGTTACGTTAAGTTTAAATACAATAAATCCACAGAGGAATGCTATCTCTCTCTTAACCAACATGATGCTAACGCATCAACCAATAAGAAATTGTAATTTTTGGCGCTCGTAAATGGTGCATTGTGATTGGTTAAGATTTTGCCGCAGTTTTTCGAAAAGAAGACTTTTGCGCAGGTACATAAGTGTAACTTATATAATTGGTAAAACTGTATCGAGCTGTAAGGAAACACGAAACATGCAGTCGAAACGAAACAATGGATGACACATTAAAATTTGAACGATGCACTGTAAAGTAATATTTGAATGACTTAGCATCAATTAGATTTGCTTCTGGAAAAAAGAAGCATACCTGTAGGGTACTTCCAAATAATTTGAATGAAACTTTTTTTTTGAAAATTAAGTATTTACACAAAAGTCTAGATAAATCAATACCTACTGTGTATTGTAAAACATTACCTACGTGCGTGTTGTGACCAAATGACAACATTATTTATTTATGATAAAATATCTACCTACTGTATTTTTATATTCTTGGGTATTGAGTGCAGGTTAAATATGTGTGAATTACAAACTCAAGTAACATTTTACAATACCAATTTTAGAAAGGCAGATAAAGTAGGGACAGTCAAGATTCAGCTGCGTCGAATTATGCTTCTGTATCGCCTGCTAATCTGCTCCTTAAAGAACTAGAATACTGTCGTATATTGTGTTTACCTTGAGTTCCACTCCCGCGGGCACCACAATAGGCCTGAAGGAGAGCGAGTGCGGGCAGATGGGGGTCACCATGATGGCCGGCACCGACGGGTGGATCATACTGGCGCCCGCCGCCACCGCGTACGCCGTACTGCCAGTAGGTGTTGATACTATTAGACCTGGAATTTATTATTTACCCGTTATGTTTTCATTGTTTATGTGATAGGTGGTAGAAGAGCAGACGGATCACCTGATGGTAATCGATTAAAGCGATTGCCGCTGCCCATGAACACCCGCAACACTGGTGGCAGAAGTGCACTGCCAACCTATAAACCCCCCTTTCCCCTAGATTGTACTTTCGACACCCTTACTCACCCAGCGAAAAACAATTTGCCAAACGTTTTGCTAGTTATTAAAATTGGGTTTTGAATGGAGACCAAGAGACGGAAAGAGGAGTCTTGGAGTCTGGTGTGGCTGATGTCCATGGGCGGCGGTTATCACTTACCATCAGGTGACTCGCTTGCTCGTTTGCCTCTCATTCTCATAAAAAAAAAAAACAACTGCCAGATGGTCGGACGAAATCAATACTCAAGCAGGAAGACCGACGACAGAGGAAAGTGGAGAGAGATGGCAGATAAATATGCTCTGTAGTGGGCAAAAAAGTTGGGAAACAGTGGGCGGCGGTAATCACTTACCATCAGGTGATCCGTCTGGTCGTCTGCCCTCTATCACATAAAATACAAGCTGCTGAGAAGAAGAAGATGAAATGGTGGTCGCTAGAATGCAGTGGACTAAATGGACACGACGCTAAAGTAAACAGCAGAGGAAAAAAGAAGCATCTTATAACAGTGTGTCTACATGGTCTGATCCGAAAACTCTTCAATCTTCGAATTTCAGATGTACTCTTAGTGCTTAGGTATGTAGGTATCATATTAAATTGCTCACTTTTAGTTGACCCCATATCAGAGGAATTGCAAACGAGAAGAAATGCCGTGATGACGTGTGACGTCCTTTTCCAGTTAAAGCTTTAACCGGAAAAGGACGTCACAAAACCAAGAATCCATGAAACCACAAGCGTGAGACTCACCGTCTCCCTGCACAGAGGTGATGTGCTTCCCGTCTAGGAACAGGTCGATGTTGGAGAGGTAGGGTGAGGGCCCCCGGTCAACCACCACCTCGTTCAGCACTAGGATGGTGGTGGGCTTCTTCTTGTCTTTATTGTGGTCGGTGCTCTTCCTCAGCACCACGCATTGCAGACGTGACCTTAGTGTTAATGCTGCGTGACCTGAAAGATAGCAAGGAATAATTATCATTAAATAGACCTGGCAATAACGTATTTTCAAAAGATTGGAACATTTGCATCTGGATCAGTGCAGAGATTCTGAACAGTGTAACGCTTCATTTGGAACATCGACTCTCAGATAGATCCATGATTCATTCCTCTCATTCGGATCATTCAGCTCATTCGTCTCATCGGATCATTTCGCTCATTCGGATCATTCGGCTTATTCGGATCATTCAGCTCATTCGGATCATTCGGTTCACTCGAACTCGAGATCCATTTGAGTCAAATGATACATTCGGAGCGAACATTAGAGATTCCCAACAGTGTATCATTTGGCTGAGTCGGATTACTGAGTCGTTTCAGGAAAGAGTTACACACGTCTTATTTAAATACTCTTTATATAGGAAAATCGGTTATTATAAGATAGGATCTCAACCGTTTTTTTTTCAACTTTTAGTACCTAACCATCAACAATGGAATATGTACGGGTTAGGTTAGGTTGTGGAATGAGCTCCCTTCCTCTGAAGGAAGGAAGGAAAACCTCTGTTTTCCCTAGGGAATACAGTACCTACTTACGAGGTTCTTTAAAAAAAAGGAGTGTTAAGGTTCTTAATGGGCCGGCAACACGCATGCAGGTCCTAGAGTTGCAGGGGACCATAGACTGCGGTAGTCACTTACCATCAGGCGAGCCGCATGCTTGTTTGTCACCAACGCGGTATAGAAAAACGGCACTTACTATTGTAAAACATCGTTGAATATTGAAGAAAAATAACGACATAATTTAACCTCACAGTATCGTTTTGTCATTTTATAAGGGGCTTTAAAACAGTTGAAAGGACTGCAATACGTGGTCAAAAGGATACCAACCTGTACAAAAGTAGGTACCTATAACTAATCAAAAGAAAGTGAAATTGTTTACGAATCAGGAGCACTATTTCCCTGTCTATGTAAATGTATTCGGACGCTTTTGTAATTAAAGTCTTAAGTACGCTATTAATTAATTATTAATATTCATTGAAAAAAAGCCGTGTGGTCCCCGGCAGAGTAGAATAGGCCACCCTCACTCTTACCGAGGTGTCGTAAAAGGCGACTAAGGTAAAGCTGCTGGCATGATCATCAGCACCCAGAGAAGGAAAACTCTGCATTTATATCAAAACCCTCGCCAACCCGTCTGCCAAGCGTGGTGAGTATGGCATTTACCCCTCATGTGATTGAGGGAGGCCCGTGCCCCAGCAGTGGGGACTTCAATGGGCTGACGATGACGATGATTGAAAAAAAAACACATTTCTTCATCATTTATCAATTAACTGAACCTAGTTTGTCTTGAAACTAACCTTCTAAAACATTCATGACTTGATCTTGGAAGTTGTTGAACTCGAAGGGCGTGAGGAAGCCGAGCGAGCCCAAGTGGAATGCCATCACAGGAGGAACTGATTGCTGGAATGCAAAACAAATAGGTAACAAATATAAACTTGTCATGCTACTCCGTTTCGTTTAGCTTCGTCGCTGTCAATAAGATGCATGAAACTTAGCGTGTAATTTCCAGTTACGTCCAAAGCTGTCGCTTCAGAACCCGGGTACGCTTAGACCATGGTCCAGGATTCGGGAACTCTGGTAATTACAATGAAGAGACTGCCGTCAGGCCTTTGCAACCCGGTGCGGTCCTCGTTGTCAGCAGAATGTCATCCACTCCCGCACCGACTAGAAGTCGCCGTACTCTATCAGGAATACGATGTTGTCACAGACTCAGCTGTGTGGCTCTCACCTGGAACAGCGAGCTGGCGTGCAGCAGCGTGCCGTCGCCGCCCAGACAGATGATGAAGTCGATCTTGTCGGTGAGGTCGTCGGTGCCGGCGCGGAACGTCATCAACCGTTCCCGCACCGACGAGAAGTCGCCGTACTCCTTCAATAACGTATCATCGAGGACTGCCGCTTCAACGAACACTACCATACTTTTGTCCTGGAAATAAAAAAAACAGGTTGTGATAAAAGGTAGTCAAGAAGACGTTTTATAACACATGGTGAAGGCAAAGGGGAGCGGTAGTAGCTCAGTGGACAAGAACGCGTCTTCCATACAGGGAGTCGTGGTTTGCATCCGAGCATCCACCTTTTGGGCGGACAAAAAGTCCAGCTTGGTATGTCCAACTTCCAGAAAGAGGTCGATCGACGAATCCAACTCGGCTGGCAGCGTTCAGAAAGCTACGCAGCATATTTTCGGCCAATTTACCGCAGTGTCTCAAGACGAAAGTAATGCATGTGTGTCACCAGTGATGACATACGGAAACGATACCTGGCCGCTTACAATGTGCCGCTTAAGGAGGCTCAAAGTCAGCCAAAGGGCAATGGAGAGGGCTATTTCTCGGAATCTCCTTGCGTGATCGTATCAGAAATGTTGAGATCGGCAGGAGAACTGCGGTCACAGACATAGCCCAAAGTGGCAATGGGCAGGGCACATTGCGAGAAGAACAGACGGCGGTTGGGGCGGATAGGTCGACAGTCGAGATAGCGATGATGGGGGTATGAGGTAAGTCGCGGCGGAAAGGGAACCGATTTAGCTTTTTAAAATAATTCAAAATCGGGCCAGGGGTTTATTTTTAACAAACATGAGATATGTTATTAATAATGACAATGCGTAGGTACTAATCTCTCCTCTTTATAAAATTAGTTTTCTAATTTATAAAAACATACGATACGCGGTGTTAGGATACCTATAGTTACTACAAAACCAGCTTTAAGGTTTCTTTCTGTTTAATTATAATAATAAGTATTTCACAACATCACATACATTGATCTGACTCCGAGATAGGTAGCGCAAGCACCTGTGTTACGGATATCAGAATCAACAGTGGGATTACAAATATACCTATACATATAATACTTTTCTTTTGTAAATACATACTTATAATACATAGATAACACCCAGACCAATACAAACAGATGTGTTCATGCAAACAAATGTTTGTACTGTGCGGGGATCGAACCCGCAACCCTTGCACCAGAGGCAGCGTTCACTACCATTGTTCCAAACCGGTCATCAATGTTTAAGACTACATCTCAATTTCCTATATACTGCAGTTAAGATGTAAATCTGTGATTAGGTATCTACTTCCGTTATTGGTTATTACTGGTTTCCGTTATTGGCAGAAACTATAACCCACCAATAAATCAGATTGACTGATTTGTTGCTGAGTTCAATACGTAATGTTACGGACATTACACAGGTAAATCGAATGTAACTATCACGAAGTTAAGATTATGATTAAAATCATAGTTCAAGAATTAACAAGATTATTCCACTTTTACCTACCTAGGTACCATTAAAGTCTACCCACTATTGGGATTATAATATTAGGTCATCATCGTCATCGTCAGCCTATTTAAGTCCCCACTGCTGGGGCACGGGCCTCCCTCAATCACATAAGGGGTAATTGCCATACTCACCACGCTTGGCAGACGGGTTGGCGAGGGTTTTGATAAAAATGAAGAGTTTTCCTTCTCTGGCTGCTGATGATCATGCCAGCAGCTTTACCTTAGTCGCCTTTTACGACACCTCGGTAAGAGTGAGGGTGGCCTATTCTACTCTGCCGGGGACCACACGGCATTGCCACACTATTGGGATTATAATATTAGGTAATTAGATGAATTAACTATTTTCAAAAGCATGGGCTGAGGAAATTGTGAAATAATTATATGACGGTACCCGTACCCCATAAATCGCCCACACTATGTTCAGTGTCACCCTGGACTTGATTAGCGTCAGAAGACATATAGTCATAAACGAATAAAACACGAGATAACGGGGTAGACAAAAGTATGTCGCGGTGCGCATGTTAGGCCAACAGGCACATAGAGCCTCATCAGCGCGGTAGATTAATAAATATTTGGTATTCATAAATGTTCTGTATGGACTTAAATTGAATAAAGATATTTTAGATTTACACTTCGATTTTTCTGAGATACCGTTCACAATTTTATCTTCAAGGGTTCTATTACTGACTTTAGTTCTCAGGGTTAGTTTAAGTTTTATCCTTGGCAACGGTTAGGAAATTGGCGGTATTACCGCCAATGTGTCTTTCTAGTAGGCAATTACCCTACTGGAAAATTGCATACCTAGCTTATGAAGGTACAATCTCAGTCTATGTTAATAACCACTTATCCTTTTAATTAACATTTATGAGCACAATTTTTCTTAAGATATTTTCCTGTCGTTAATGAAGGTGATTAATTGTTGAAGGGAGTCGTTTTGTTTGTGAAGAACCATCAATAGGTAAATTGACTGAGATTTTACGATTATTTAGGTACCTAACTTAAAAAAAGTACAATTTTAAAGATAAATATATATATAAATCATAAATCATCATATTACGTAGGTGGGTCGTTCTTCTTTTTTATCGACAGTGAGCCAAACTTACAAATAAACATTTAACTTTGATGTAACAGACTACAAATGATCAATAGTAGGTCCTAAATAATCGTTAATGTACAGATGGACTATTACATAATGTAAAATTTAATTTATACAGAATACTTTTTGATTGAAATGAACCTCTGTCACCCTTTATATATTTTTTTACATAGTTAAATCATGCTAAAGTACCTACGAGATGATCAAACAATGTCATAATTTCATGGTAAATTATTTCATAGTAAGTAACGTATATTTTTTTATATAACTAGCTGACCCGACAGACTTCGTCCTGTCAAAAAAATTTGTAATGTGCCAACAAATATGAACTTTATATAATAGCAATAAAACTCAAATTGATTCTACGTTTTAGTTAGAAAACGTTTGTATGTGAAAAAGGAAAGGACTGTTTTTAGGGTTTTCCCGACAATTATTCGATTTTTTCTCGCCATAAGAACCATCCTTGGACTTCAACGAACATTTAAAAAAAAGAATTGGCTAAATTGGTCGCGTTGTTGAGTTATGCGCTTACCAACACATTTTGCGATTCATTTTTATATTATAGATTAATTAGTTGAAAAGTTATTGAGGACGGGCTCATTGTCGATAAAGAAGAAGAACGACCCAGGTATGATTTTCTTGGTTTAAAAAATGAATGTACTTATTTACCTACTTTTAGTTTGAAAACCATACCTATGACTCTGATTTTTATACATTTTTCTGAAAATTATTATGACTTAGCCTGTTGTCCGATTCCGAATTGACGCCGTCATCTGGGACACCCTGTACCTATCATTATTGCTGTTGTATAAATACGCCGCACGCACACTGTCAACGGTTTTTCACAGACGAGTAAAGTTTAAACATCGATTTTTTTATTCGAATCCATTGATTTGTAATGTCGGCCGACGCCACGTGCATCTGAGTCAATAAACCGATATAACGTTGAATCAATTTGCTCTCACGCTATAATTAGGGCGGTCCTTGAATCATCATTGTTTCTTCGCATATTGGTGCAAGCTGGGATTGGATGGAGCTGTGCGAATTCGCAGAAAAAGTCAACCAAGTCTCTGTCCTCGTTAGACGAATACTTACTATAGGTACGCCTATAGGACTCTCCGTTAAAAATTATATTTAGACAAACTAGAAGCAAACATTTAGCCGCTAACTGTTCACTTAGAAGTATATCTACCTACCTGCTAACTATGCGCATACGCGATATTTTCAAGAATCAGACATCTTGTACGCGTGTTGTGAGTAAAATGCACAGGTTCATGGACATGTCATTATTGTTAATAACTGATGCAACCATAGACAATACTCATGTCATCATCTCACGTTCGTATGTGGTTACAATGAATACTGTAACCTTGTACCTTACCCAACAATAATAAAAAAATATGTTATTAATACATTCAGTGATAATAATACAAAGCACTACAACGAATCTATAACAGATATGTCACATCGCAACTTGTAGTTTTTTTATTTTTAACACGCTTTTTCATTACAATCGTTGGACAGATAAGGGAGAAATAGTCCAAAAAATAGACGTCGATTATAGAACACCCCCTTTTTTGAGGTTTGTTAAAAGTGTGATGATGAGTGTGTGTTTGTGAATATGTAATTTTGCAAGAACTAGGTAGGTACATGTAACTACAAATAATCGTATATAAGACGGAGGTGTGCTAACTTTGAGGACTGCGTTTGTATAAATGCTTGCATAATAAAGTATTTTCCTGCAGTATGGGGACATCCTTTAGCTACCTTACGAGAATCGCCTTATGTTATGTTAATTACGTAGCCGTATGCAAATATATTATAAGATTCTCTACTAATCTACTCGTGGTGCACCACTCACCTATCAAGGGACCTATTTGGTAGGTAAAATATTAAACGGAAACCAAGTACTTATATGCCAATCAAGCAAGTAAACTGCTGCAAATACTATACAAGAATGAGGCAAACATATCGTCGTTTTTAAGTAATTCTCAGGTTTGCATTATCACTGTCTCGTAAGTAAGTTGTACTTTTAATAAATTAAATCGTTTTTGGCCGTGTGGTTCCCGGCAGAGTAGAATAGGCCACCCTCACTCTTACCGAGGTGTCGTAAAAGGCGACTAAGGTAAAGCTGCTGGCATGATCATCAGCACCCAGAGAAGGAAAACTCTGCATTTATTTCAAAACCCTCGCCCACCCGTCTGCCAAGCGTGGTGAGTATGGCAATTACCCCTCATGTGATTGAGGGAGGCCCGTGCCCCAGCAGTGGGGACGTAACTGGGCTGATGATGAATGATGATGATGATAAATCGTTTTAGACGTTCGTTGTACTTTGTTTAGCGACTGTCTGTCACATAACCCTCGAATAATGTCACACATAGATGGTTGCTACACATTGCACGTCGATCGTAGTCTCAATCTAGAGCATACGCTGTAGTAACTATAAATACTAGATAGCCGGAGGTGTTCCCCTGCACGCTCAGAACAGAGACATATGAGATATTTCCTCGCCCTGGCAGGGGCCTCGGCAGCTCGTCCTCGCTAGACTTACATGAACGAGCCAGTGGAGCTGCACGAAGGGCGCCAGGATGGTGGCGTCGTGCACCTTTCTTGATGACGAGCACCGTCAGCTGCTGCTTGTACCACGTCAGCCGCTGCGGACTCCGGGTCTCGGAGCTGCCTCGTGCTAGACTTACATGAACGAGCCAGTGGACGAGCTGCACGAACGGCGCCAGGATGGTGGCGTCGTGCACCTTCTTGATGACGAGCACCGTCAGCTGCTGCTTGTACCACGTCAGCCGCTGCGACTCCGGGTCTCGGAGCTGCCTCGTGCTAGACTTACATGAACGAGCCAGTGGACGAGCTGCACGAACGGCGCCAGGATGGTGGCGTCGTGCACCTTCTTGATGAAGAGCACCGTCAGCTGCTGCTTGTACCATGTCAGCCGCTGCGACTCCGGGTCTCGGAGCTGCCTCGTGCTAGACTTACATGAACGAGCCAGTGGAGCTGCACGAAGGGCGCCAGGATGGTGGCGTCGCGCACCTTCTTGATGACGAGCACCGTCAGCTGCTGCTTGTACCACGTCAGCCGCTGCGACTCCGGGTCTCGGAGCTGCCTCGTGCTAGACTTACATGAACGAGCCAGTGGACGAGCTGCACGAACGGCGCCAGGATGGTGGCGTCGTGCACCTTCTTGATGACGAGCACCGTCAGCTGCTGCTTGTACCACGTCAGCCGCTGCGACTCCGGGTCTCGGAGCTGCCTCGTGCTAGACTTACATGAACGAGCCAGTGGACGAGCTGCACGAACGGCGCCAGGATGGTGGCGTCGTGCACCTTCTTGATGAAGAGCACCGTCAGCTGCTGCTTGTACCATGTCAGCCGCTGCGACTCCGGGTCTCGGAGCTGCCTCGTGCTAGACTTACATGAACGAGCCAGTGGAGCTGCACGAAGGGCGCCAGGATGGTGGCGTCGCGCACCTTCTTGATGACGAGCACCGTCAGCTGCTGCTTGTACCACGTCAGCCGCTGCGACTCCGGGTCTCGGAGCTGCCTCGTGCTAGACTTACATGAACGAGCCAGTGGACGAGCTGCACGAACGGCGCCAGGATGGTGGCGTCGTGCACCTTCTTGATGACGAGCACCGTCAGCGGCGGCTTGTACCACGTCAGCCGCTGCGACGCCGGGTCTTGGATCTGCCTGTAACGAAGACCATTAAAGCTGTAATTAGAACTCTGACAGATTTCATATCTGGCATGAAAGATTATGAGTTTGACAAAGTTGCAGGCTTTCCCCCACTCCTTGTCAATGTCAATTTTCTTCCAAAACAAATTTGTGGCAGTGCAGCCACAATGTGTCTATTAGCCTTTGATCTGACTCCGAGATAGGTAGCTCATGCCTCAATAATCTATGTTAAGGATATCAGAATCAACAGTGGAATAAAAAATATATGTTCTGTAATAGTGGAATAAATAAACAGACATGTTCAGTTCATGCAGACAAATGTTTGTATTGTGCGGGGATCGAACACTTGAACCAGGGACAGCGTTCACTCTCACCGATTCAAACTGGTCGTCGAATATAGTTTTCATTAGGATGAATGACCTTATAATATGGTAACCATTAACCAATCCGAAGACGACCTGAATAAAAGTGATCTAAAGAAAAAAGTCGACATCAACTCACCAAGATAAGCAGGAAAAGATGATCGAAATCTGGCTAGAGGACCTAATCTCGTTCGTTACGGGACGGCTTTAAATTAAGCCACCAGGTACGTTATGCCTATTATAGACAGTTTCTAAGGGGTACGTAAAAATGTTACTTCGACATGGTACTGATGTGTTAAGCTACTTTTGATGCTGATCGTACCTATATTTTAGGAAGGTAAAATAAGTTAACTTACATGACCATTGCCGAGTTTTTCATTATCCTGCCGCATGGTCCAAACTGTTGTATAGGTGACGGTGCGTTCAGAGATCTAGTTCTCCTGAAACAAGAAAAATACATCATTAATAGATAAAAGGTAACATAGCAAATACTTTAAATATCTAATGACGTCATTGCTGATGATGACGTAGTTATAAAAGCGCGAATAAAAGCGAAAAAGTTTACGGTGACTAATAAATCAACCAGACCGGAGGGACATTTGGATCTGCCTGGAATCTACTCTCGTCTTTAATTTGAAATCGTCGACACAAGACCGGACCGTTGCACTAAGTAGGTAATTTATCTAAAAGTTACCTAAGTAGTGGTTATTCGTCACCTATAGAGCCACTTACTAAGTTCATTACCGGACTACGAAAGAGGCCAATTGAAACTCTATCCTTTATAAATAGTTAGGTCTGCTATCAAAGAGCTAGGCGGTGCTTCGGATCACCCATTGACTCTGCTTAGCACACCGTGGGATTACTTTGCAACTTTTATTTAGCTGCTAGCTAACTATATCGGTTAGGTACTACAGCGCAGCTAACAGATCTTGGCACCAGGACATATAATTACCTACGTACGTTAAGTACGCTACGTCACTACTTCACAGTCACACAATTAAAAAATAAGGAAGAAACCTGAACGTGTTTTGTTTCCCAGCACAGACACCCGAACATTGCTCACACACATGCAGTAATACTGAGGTCGCGGCCGCGGATCAACATCGCTACCTTTCAATTGAATACGATTATGTATGATGCACAGGGTGTACATAAACTAGCATGTTAAATTTTTCGACACTTTTTGTCAATCCAAACGAATATACAGTCGTTTATAGCTAGATAATAGGATACAGATTCAATTTTTGATTTTAAATAAAAATACCATTCCAAACGAAAAATAATAATATTACTCCAACAAAACAGTACAATAAATACTCGACCTAAACTTAAAGACGTGCTGAAAGTAGGTAAGTATGCTACTTATTTGTAAAAGCATAACAGGATACAATATCAGATACTATTGTATCTATAGCTAAGTGTTATGTATGGTTTTAGTTACACATTCCCATCGGATCCCAGATTTAATACTAAGACTTAAATTAGCAGAACTATGGCTCATATTTAGATTTAAAACATTTTTTTTATGCTAGAGGCGACAAACGAGCAAGCGAGTCACCTGATGGAAAGCAATCATCGCCGCCCAGAACATCCGCGAAATCAGAGAGATCGCTAATGCGTTGACGGCCTTTTTAAAAAGGAGTACGCTCTTCTGTATATATTTTCAACTTTATAAATTCTTAATTAATGCTTTATGGGTAGGTAATTTAAAATAACACATTTTCCCTCTTATTACAAAAAACTCCTGTGATGCTGGTTTTAATCCTAAACTAGCAAGTTCATGATTATTACGAAATAATGTTAGTTCTTAAATTTTTATTACAAATCCTCGACTAACCATAGGCACTGTAGGTGGTCAAAATTGATCGAATCATTCGTTCAGTGACATTTCATTTTACATAGCCTTATTTTGTTGTCTGAAGTAAAAAAAATTTGAATTGTTTTTTAAAACAATTAATTAAAATATTGACCTAAGTAAGATTGAAAACCTTATATGCATAGGAATTGTATATATTTCTCTACTTTTTCACAAATAACTTTGGTGTAAAACAGAATGAACTGTCACAGGGATAAGTTGTCTTGGTTACTAAATCAATATTTTGAGGTTATCATTTTAGTACTCATTTTAAACTAGCGTTCCGGGTGGTTTAACTTAAGTATTATAGTTGATATACTAAATAACATTAAACTTAGTTTTGTAATAATGTTTACTCTAGTTCTTCAGTTATTCCCAGTATAAATCCCACTACTTATTATCAACCACGTTTTGGAATAAGAGGGTTTTAGTTGCACTTAAAAGGTAACGAATACAACTGATACAATTTATTTCTTCTATGGCAGTATAAATGCACTGTTTAAATCATGGGAGGGGAGGGGGGACTGAAATATTCTGACTTTTCCATGAAAAATAACATGTTCACTAATAAGAAATAACATAGGACCAAATCCACCACCCTGAGAAGTCCTCGAATTAAAATACAATTGCAGAAGCACAAGAGCCCGGCATTAACCCGTTGACCTTGGTAATGAGCCGAACGACCGAAGTAACAACAATCACACACCATTCCATCAACAAAAACGGACAAAAAATAGAGTAGTTCACAAAAAACTGTACGGTGATGATATTGAACGTTCTTTCAAATTCCACAAAACCAACAAAAGTAGCCTTCGGCATCGCTCACTATAGGTACAAATCAGAGCCTGTAAAATGTGCAATTCATGCAAACAAACATAAGGCTACGGTTGCTTATTCCCATCACCTGGTCATCCGCGTGAGCTTGCTTGATTCAGTAGAATAAACAGTTTTGGCAATGGGCGCAAATGTCTGTCTGTTGTAGACATTTACAATATTAGTAGGGATAATGGGAGAACTGGGTCATAGCTCAAGGATCTAATTTATTAGACTGCAAGTATGATTGTTAACTAGTTTTGATGGAGGACAAACGAATTGTCGATACATTCAAATAGAACAAAATAAGGGGATTTTGTACCCTTATTTTGTTCGATTAAAGAATTCATTCTGCCGGAGAGTAGGTTAATACAAGTGCTAAGCAAATGAAGTTGTACGAATTTATCATACTAATCTAATATGATAATTTATCACAATCACACACAATTATCATCATAACAAATTTAATCAAAATTAGTGTCGTTTGATACAATTATTGATATTATCAGTTCACCTGTTAAGTAATTCAAATGATGATTTCCTGCTTATATTCCCTATTTTGAATGTTTATCTTATTGCTATGTTCTAAATTATCCTAACAAAGAATAATCGTTTATTTAGAACAATTTCATCTTTATGTGCATCTTCGTTTTATGCAGGGCCATAATCAGCAACCCACACTCGTCCACTGCTGGACATAGGTCTCCCCTAATGCACGCCACTGCTCCCGATTTTCGGCCACTCTAATCCAGCCCACACCAGCCAGCCTTCGAATGTCATTATCCCATCTTGTCGCAGGGTATCCAACACTACGCTTACCAAGTCGCGGTCTCCACTCAAGGACTTTACAGCTCCAACGGCTGTCAGTTCTGCGGCTAATGTGACCAGCCCACTGCCACTTCAGTTTGCTAATTTAAAGCAGACGTTACGACCTAATCCGTATTTCCCGTTCTTTCACACGCGCTGTGTGTCTCCTTCGTTTGGATGCGACAGGTATATTCTCGGTCATTACGGGACGGCTTTAAATTAAGTCACCAGTTTTTTTACTATTTCACTTCTCTTTCTGAAGACTTGATGATGATGAAGACAGTACAATCATTTATATTGTTATAAGTTATAGGTACTCGTCATAATTATTGCATTCATGATAATATTATGACGGTGCATTGTAGTAGAAGACAATTATTGTTACACTTCTATCGATTGTTTCTCAGTAAGTTAATTATTTGCAATACTAAGTAATACAGAGCTACAAGCAGATTTAATCTGTCGGAATTACACAATCTTGTTGAATCATACAATCTTGTCGACGAGTAGGTTTTGAAGAGGTCTGTCTCATTTATGTACGAGTTGGTAATTACTGTTTAGCTCAGATCTTCTTCCTGTGCGTTACTAATGTTGTCTTCATAAGTAGTGTATGATAATAATTCTAAAGTACCTATGCTCTATCTTTTTTATCCATTCGCTACATTAGCTTGCTGTAGGTATAAATGACAACAAAAACTAACTCGCGATTCAAACATAAAAACAGCCGAGTGTTTATATTAGTAGGCATTTAATATTTTTTATAAATCAATGATCATGCTCACTTTATTATAATAACTTATATGTTATACTCGTAGCAAGTATCAGTAAAGATTCTTTGTTGTATTTTGCTTTATTTAATTTGCAGCTCGATAGGTAAGGAATCATTTCTACGATCTCTTTTTCTTTACGAGATCTTTCCATGATCTTGTAACCAACTTACAAATAATTTTTAATAACATTGTTCTAGGTGGTAAGTAATGAACAATGTTTATCATTAACGAATATTCGAAAATGTTTTTAACACGTATACTTTGGAGGGCTTCATCGATACGTAACGTCTTTCCGGCGTAGATCCGCCTCCGATGCCGAACGAACGATATCGCGATACTCAAATCTCGCGATAGACAACCCAAACTAATAATTAACATACCTGCGATCGAAGTATTCCTCTTTGGCCCTCACTAGCTCCGTCTTCCCGGACTCGCACGAGAACTGCCTTCGCAACATTGTCGAGATTTTAT
Organism: Marasmia exigua; assembly: GCA_019059595.1. Classification (NCBI taxonomy): domain Eukaryota; kingdom Metazoa; phylum Arthropoda; class Insecta; order Lepidoptera; family Crambidae; genus Marasmia; species Marasmia exigua. The sequence goes on along the minus strand of CM032479.1, from coordinate 1,349,027 downwards.
TTAATCACAAAACAAAACGGACATTTTTGTTCATTGACGCGATCTAACTAACATAAACGTGTAACAAACATTTTTGTGGGCGCATTCACGAAGTACACGGTTCCGGAACTTGACGCACTATTGACGTTTGATTACTAATAAACTATTATGATCGAATAAGTCAAGCATTATACCAGTTAAGATTACGTTGTGAATGAAGTGGGTACTTGAATGGTGAGCGCGGAAGACGCGACTGGCGCGCGCGCAGTGTGAACCCTCCGGACCGCGCGAGTGACAGTCGTGACCTTGGTGGGATCACAACGTGCGAGATTATCTGACATTTTCGCGGCTCGGGTCCGCTTTTATCAGATCTTACGTCCCTTGTATGACTTCGCTATTTGTGAGGTCACCAACCTCTTCATCGATACCATATTTGGTGCGTACCATGTAATGTTTAGTGTTACCTATGATTTTAGTGAAAAAATTTGGAACATTAATCCTCAATCAACCGAAAAGGAGTTTTTAGGTCATACATACAAAGAATTAAACTATAAAGAAATATACTTACCTAAACTATTTATAAGCATCAACCAATGATGGAGTAATCGAATAAGATAACTTTAAGACAATCATTCGATATGCTCTGACTGTCCTGAACAATATGAATCATTAATAACAGACAGTCTTTGATCTGAATGAATCAGACAACCGCTTTGTTTACAAGTCCACTGATTTGCATAGAAACTGCACCGGTTAGTTGTTTACGAATCAAGTGAGCGCCGACATTGACCAATATATGTAGCGGTCCATGGCAACTGACCGTAGGTAATATTTAAATCCATTTGACCCATAACACAAGGTAAAATATAGTATTTAGCTATTTCTATTAAATGCTCTCGTTTTTCTATTACTATTTAATCTTTTAATTAAGTCGGCACGCACATTGTCGTTCCTCTCCTCTGGATTCCTGAACTCCACGGAAGACCAGCGTCGGGGTGTCCCTTAGACTCTGGCGACATATTATGCTAAGTGGAGCCCATTTCAGTGCCATTCTAATGGGCCTTATTTAATTTAAAAAAAATGTGTATGTGTGGCGTTTAATAAATGATTTTATTCTTATTCTTTAGATAAACATTATTTTAAGCTTTAATAATAAAGTTTTTATTTGTCACTATAAACATGGACTAATTTTGATTTTATTAAATAATTATAAAAGTATATAACATTTAAATACTGACATGATATTTTCCTCCTTATGGTTACCTAACAAATTGTTTGTTGTTTTAGTTTCACTACCAATTATTATCATACAGGCGAAAATAATTTGTTTTAATCGTTTTCCTTGTAATTTTTGCAACTAGGTAGGTGTTCTATTTGTATCAACATGAAACGAAAAGCAATGCATTATTATAAAGGAACAGATAACATATCAGATATTATGCAAGTATATTTGAAAAGCATAATGTTAACCTTAGTGTTGAGTATAATATGGATGTAATGCTGTATGCGAAACCGAAAAAGATCTTACTATTTGAAAGGTATGTTAAAATCAGATAAAGATCTCTCTATATTTATACCCTTTATCAGTTTTGCATATTCAATTATTTTGCTCACAATGATGACAAACCTTTGCGGACCGTTTTTTGGACAAGGAATAGAAGAACAATGGTTTTACGTAAGGTAAGGCAAGTAATAAGATATTTCGCTTCGAAAACAACCACCAGCAGGATGTTATCATTATAAAAACGTACAATACGAGTAAAATTAACTCTGGACTGCTATATTTTCAGGATAATCAGAATTAAGGAACCTATTTCGTTTAATCACATCTAGGATGCCTACTATTCATCCACCTAATCGCCATGTGAAGCGCACTTTATCTGTTTTTTTAAACCGACGAAAATGCAATGGTTTTTGATTGAACATGTCATACCTATACGAGTATATCGTCCGTAGACAACTTTAACCCTCCCAGGCTACCGATAGATATTGGAAGTGACTGTAATTTAAAATCCAGTAGCAACAAGCAACTAAGAACCAATCGAGGAATTATGTGCCGTCTACGATTGTGGTCGATGTTAGGTGTCAACTCCGCAGCATTGACCGACTTAGCCCGTGTGCATCACGATTTCGACACGCGCCGCGCAGAGGCTGTCGTGCCTCGCCAGCCTTCGGCGGCTCCGACCTTCGACCACATACAGGATGAGTAACTGAGTAAGTAATCATTAATATATTGATTAGACTTTCATCTAGTCGCTAGTAAGTAGGTAGGTATCTCAAAAGTCTACAACAATATAACAAAAGAACAAAAAATCATAAACCTCAGCACCACGGACGTAAAAAAAGGATATTTAGGGCCGTGCACTGAAACACTTCGGTCCTCCAATATTTAACCTTTTTTAAATCAAAGTATTTTGATCTTGTGACAGAAAAAAACAAAAAAGAAGATATTTTAAGACAGGTTTTGTCCTAAAATATCTTTTTTGTGTTTGACCAGCAGTATAATACAATTATTATTTTTATTATAAATCAGTCCATGTCGTAATTTCGATAAAAATTGACATTCATCAGGTAAAAAAATAAAAATATTTACATAGGTAATATTTCTTTTTTTATGTGATAAAACCACAAAATATCGGAGTAGGTATATGGCCAGTTGACCTGGTAAAGGTTCGTTAGTCTGCCTGCGCTATCGAGCGCACGAGGGCGACCTGTGGTCGGCGTCTGTTGCACGCGGTAGACACGAGGTGCTTGTTATCAGTAGCGTAGTGTGGGGGGTGCAGGGGGGGGGGACTTTTTAGGGGTTGGGAGGAACGTTTACTTTTAATGCAGGTTTCATCCTGGGGTAGAGGGGTCGAAGACGGCAAGGGGGGCAAATATAAATCAAAATAGAAGTAATGAGGGCGGCAAATTAGTCTAGTGGCAGAGACCTACGCTACGCCTGCACGCTCGTGCTTGTTACCTATCAGTGCCTGATTACAACTTTCGTTCTCCAAGTAGATAGATAAATATCACAAGGTCTACGGCTTCGAACTCCTTACCCACAATTTTGGCGAACCCTTCCAATTGGAATGTTTTTGACCGGGCGATAATGGACCTAACTCTAGCAAATCATCCTAATAATCCGGACGAACGTTGCTGACTGAATACAGTTTAAAGGAAAAAGCCTTGACTAGATAAATTTTTAGTATCTGTAATATTATTTGATTAACAAACATTACTTATACATATTTATCAACCAAAAATCAACAGGAACAAGGATTTTACAGGTGACATATGTTTTTCCTTTTTTTTTTACAGCCGTTTAAAGATTGCAAGACGGATGTGACAATTTTGTTCTTTCTTGCAAGTTAAAATTTTAAAATGTTCTGTCAATTACCGCACGAATACCGGGATCCCGGATACCAAAAATACCGGAATCCCGATCAAAAATAAGCCTTCACAATACCGGTATTTAATTTTTCAATACCAGGATTTTCGATATCAAATTTTTGCATGCTAGAGGCGAGAAATAAGCAACTGAAGGTACGTAATCACCACCGCCCATGAGCAACTAATAGATTAAAAAAAATATCGCCGATGCGTTGCCGGTCTTCTAGAGAGGAGTACGCTCTTTTCTTGAAGATCCCTATCTCACAACCGTCAGGAAATACTGCTGCAGTCCAAACGCACAGTATTGGACCGCCGCGTCCATCTTGGCGATGAGAATGAAAAGAGAATCGCTTGGGACAAGTTGCATAAAGTTCGTTAAAATTTTCCGTTTTATAAATGCGGTAAAATAAATCTGCAGGAAGGTATATCTCGTCGCAGTGCTATAGGATCAAGCCGGCTAGAGAGAGTCAAGTCGGCGACAATCAGAGCAACTGTACGTTGTGTGCGGTCAAAACGAAGAAGTAAGTTTGATACTGAGGAGGAGCTGACAGGTCTGAGCATACGCCTTTTTTGGGTACCTATTGTGTAGACATGGGCTGATTTCATGTTACTCGTTACTACGCTTTTGGTGAAGGAGAGTTGTAAAAGACACTTTAACTCCGGAACACATACCTTAGAGGGATAACAGAGAACCGACACTTGTCGGAAACAGAGGTTCGACACTGAGCTCGCACGAGGCGATACAGTTGATGGTGAGTTCCCAGCGTCATCATAAGTCGAGTTCTCATAAAAGGAGTGGTCATCGTCTGGTGGTGAATCGTCTGACTTGGGATGTGGAGGAAAGGGCGACTAACTAAAGTTTCCCAGTGTATGAAGACGAAGAAAATAATTTAATTTCTCTTAAATGTCGAAGATAGGTACCGAAATTACCAGGATCCCGGTATCCTTCTGGACTTAATACCGGGCATACCGGAATCGGCGAGAAGGGCCGTATTTTATTTTTATTTCATTTAAAACTTTATTGCCCAAAATTTGATACAATTAGGCGAACTTAATGCCAAGAGGCATTCTCAACCAGTCAACCTTTGGGTCATGCAGAAAGTGCAGTGGTGCGGCGAAAGGAAAATTTGTATGGTTACTAGTAAGGAAAAAAGCATTAATATAAAATAACTACACACTACTTACCATAATTTTAACATAACTACATTATATACATACCTATTTATATAAATATATTTAAATATATATATTATCAATAAGTACATTATAAATACAATATATAGCTGTAACCAAAATCCGTGGCACAAAGACGGTACAAGTTGTAAATAAACAAAGATACTGGTCATAATAAATTACAAAAAGCGTAAGCTTGGTATTTGATAACTACTCCAAATGATAATATTATCAAATGTTTATAGGTATTATGTAGTCAGTACCTACATATTCATTTCTAGCCTTTGTGTTTTACAATTAATAATCGTTATAAAGTTACACATATACCTAGTACGAGTAATATTATTAGGTAAATAACACACTTAAAAAATTCATCTCGTGTTCAGGCGGGATTGTCCGGTGTTCACCCGGATTGTGGAAGGTGAGGGTTCCACAATCCGGGTAAATGTTCTACCAATTAGACCACTGAACGCGTTACTAAGCCGAAGAAATTTGTAAGTACTTGATTCGACATGAGCTGTCGATAGTCTCATCAATATTGTAGGTGGGATTGTGGAAGGTGTGGGTTCGAGTCCCGCCTGGACACGAGATTAATTTTAAGTGTGTTATTTACTTAGGAATACATTGCAAAAGATTGCTATAAAAAATATCAACTATTGAGTAATATTATGTTAGAAACGATCCACTATAAATATTTTAGGTGTTTCAGTTGCTTTTAATTTAGTGGTTCTAATTTTAAGTAGCATCCTTCCTATCATGTTTCATTAAACCCACTATCAGAACGCACTCTTACGTCCAAGAAACAAATGTAGTGCACTGTTATCGCATAGAGATAACTTTCAACCTCTGGTGCCACTGAAGTTAAGGGCTTAAAGAACAAATGTACTTATATATTATAATATCCTCACACAATTTTATTAATGATTTACATTACATGGTCTTATGACGTGACTAGAACAGCATCCGTACGAAACTTTTGGATATGATTTATATTTATATGATTTGTATATTTTATATGATTATATATTATATGATTTATATTTGACGACCTGATTGGAACAGTGGTAGTGAACGCTGCCTCTGATACAAGGGTTGCAAGTTCGATCCCCGCACAGTAAAAACATTTGTGTGCATGAACATGTTTGTTTGTATTGGTCTGGGTGTTTGCTATGTATTATAAGTATGTATTTACAAAATAAAAACTATATGTATTATTTGTAATCCCACTGTTGATTCTGATATGCGTAACACAGGTGCTTATGCTACCTATCTTGGAGTCAGATCAATGTATGTGATGCTGTGAAATATTTATTTATTATATACGTTGTAATTTTTAGTATCCGTGGTATTATTGTGTTAGTAGTATAGATTTATTTTTTATTTATTTATTTTATTTAAGACAACAAACAATACACACATGTATGATGATGATGTATACTAGGCAACAATACTTAGTGTGCAATCAGCACCGCTGTCTACAGATTAGGTACATAAATGAGAAAAGGGCAATAGAGAATAAGCAGGTACAACCTGTGCGGATAAAGAATGGGATCAGAAATGGCGGCGCATCTATTTACTTCTCGCTCGAACACTATTTAGGTCTATACTCGCACCCCACGAGTGCGAGTATAGACGCAAATAAGATAAGATAAGATAAGATAAGAAATCATTTATTCGACACTTAACATGGACATTGTGTGCGAGCGAGAAGTGGATAGATTGGACGCCATTTCTGATCCCATTCTTTATCCGCACAGGTTGTACGTACAATACAGCTTGGTTCGTATAACAAAACATAACGCGTATCGGAATCAACGCGCATCCTGAGGCTCAATTAAAAACCTGTTACTAATCAGTAACGGTTAAATTACCAAAGTAGCTACTAATAATTTCTTGCCTTGAGTTATGTGCAATAAAGAATATACATCCATTTCTAATGAGAAATAATTAAATTACATATGAGTAAATAAGGCCACCGTTATGTTTTGTTTAATTTAAAAGAGAGGAAAAAGAAAATGAATCTATTGGGGGTGCTTAAGGATGCACGGTTCGTCCGATAGATGAAAGAAGGTATCATTTTTTTGTGTTTTAAGTCATCTCAGTAAAGGCCTTATGATTTAGGTGTAAGGAGGTGCCAGTAGGTACATATCTATGTAATGATCAAATACATTTCAAACGTTTGTTGTAAAAACAATCAAAATCAATTTTACACTGTGACTTTCAAAGTTAATGAGTATAAGCCAGAGATAAACTAGAAGTCTAAGCCCCAAGCGAATACTGCAATTTAGCTTAGTCCTATTCGAGCCTTCCTAGATTCATATTACAAGGTTTACTTCGCTTAAAAACCCTTGGCCGCAAAACTTTCTCATATTGGTCAAAATGTCACCACAGAAAGTGAATTTGTACAGTTTATGATCAAATTGCGTCCTGTCCTCTACCACGATTGTCGCTCTTATTGCCTTCACATTATAGATGATGTTGGCTTGCACAAATTCGACCTGCACAAGGACTGTATTGTAACTTTCACTATTTACTCGAGGCTCTGTGTATCAGAGACATATTGGGAGGTCTGACAATAGTTAATCTTTCATCATAATTAATAAAGTTTTTAAAAATACAATTATCAAGCATGTGATTAGTTAGCAATTTATATAACTAAAAATGCTTCTACTTATATCAATAAAGTCACGTGAGCTCACTATGACAACGAAGGCGTAAACAAAACTGCCTGCTGGTCATAATGTATAGTTACTTGAATTAATATATGTATGTCTGTAAGAAACTTGTTTTTAGTGGAAGTCGATACAGTATAAGTTAATAAAAAGTCCTAGACGGACAATTGGGTTAGATTATCTACACAAAAAATAAAACTGAGACTTATGAATATGGCCGCTAATTAAGAGAAATATTAGTAGTAATTAAGTTTAAGGGTTGATCTCTCTAAATTTTAATAATTTGATGAAGTAGGTACTTAACAAAAACTAATAAATCATAATCAACTTAAGTCAATATTTCTAAGCGCATATTTTTTACGTTTGGTCGACTATCAAATAAAAAATATTACACGCGTTTAGACTCAAGATAATAAAACGTAAAATATAAAGAAACAATGTTTCGGTTATAGTTACATAAAATGGATGTAGGTACATTAGCTATGGTTGTATGTATAGTTTTAACAACTATAATACAATGGAATAAGTACGTGTATAAGAAACAAAAATACCTACCTAAAATACTTTTAGTTTTTAAATTGACCTCTTGTGGTGGACACCTAAACATCTGTTATAAGAGGTAGATTATTCAACCAAAAATGGCCTCTAGTTGACTATTCATTTATTGGTACACAATGAACCAATTCCGAAAATGATTCTTCAGTGGCTAGACCTTCGGCTTGTCAAAGGTACTTACCTACAATATAGGTACTTGAGCATTGTCATTAGAAACATGTCTGTCATATCAGTAACAATTATGGCCGAATTTCGGATACCGCGCAAATAAATTGATGTTCACAGGAAACGCACGCACCTGGACTACCCCAGGGATAAAAAAAAGAATAAAAGACTAACGGCCGCACTCAGAGACGTCATTTAAGCTAATGTTCATTAATTTTAGTATCGGTAGTCTTTATGCATATCAAAATAAGTGTCAATTTTTTTTCTTAAGTAGCCAACTAAGTTGATCAACGACTCTGAGTGCGGCAGTTAAGTCTAATGGACCTAAAATATAGACCAAAACTGTCACCCAATGACCACCTGACGGACGACGACAACGGGGCAGACCTAAGAAGAGATGGAGATGGATGGATGGAGTGATGATTGAACCATATTAAACCTGCCTGGACTCAGGTGGCAGTAAATGGGGATCAATGGAGGAACTCTGGGAACGGAAAGGGACAATAAGTTCAACGATAAGATACTCTAAACGAAGTCGTTGCTATTTACGAATACTTAACTACTTGCTGCGACAATAATGCAGTCATTTTAGTCAAACACATATACTAGGTACCTAATAAACACATATCTTAGGTACCAGGTACCTATCATAGCTACTGTCACAGCATTTAGAATATTTACTATTTCGATATGCACCGCTAGCTTTTATTATCGCTAGATACAGTTTAAAATCCAAAATGAATTTTAGAAAGTTAGGCGTAAAATATTAGTTTAAACGGTCTAGACGTTGAACATTTCATGTGATTATTTCAATTGTTTTAGTCTAGGAACAAGATTGTTCATATTCATTATTTTAATTATATTACGCGAAAATTGTAGGAAATAAACATTTAGACAGAAATGAGTTACTTAAGTTAAATAATTACAGAATACTGTGTTAGAAGCTATAATCAGGTGTAGGTAAGTTGTTCGGTCCTATCTACATCTATTTATGAAAATAATATCCCATCGAATAAGTACGAATGTGAAATGTGAGCCAATTTCAATACTATGTTACTTATACATTTATGCTTATGCCAATATTCTGTGCTTCTGGCTTGGTTGTTCACCTCAATGACAGAAGAAGTGAGGTCAATGTCAATGGTCTTTTACTAAAATTTAAACCTATGGTCTGATTTAGCTAATTCTCATCAACATTGAAATTCCACTTATCCACTACGACAATATTATAAAGGACACCTTCAATTTTTCTACGGATTTCCAACAGATTTTCGAAATATTAAATTAAGAGAAACACGCGGTTAAATGGATGACTAAACAGAATCATCCTTATCAGTAAACTACGCAGTTATTGGACACATGATTCAGCCGTGCAAATGAATCGGTCACGTCGGCACGAGACCAAGCTGTTGAATAACTCATGTGCACACACCTGACACCGCACGGACCGACACGTAACAGCACAGTGCTAATATAGCTATGCAGCGGCTCCTCAGGCCATATTGCAGGGTCTATTACACCACACGACATTTAGACAATTTTACAAACAAGCTAACGCAGAATGTAAATAGTTCATTGTGATATATTAATTATAAATTGAGACAACATCACATACATAGGCCTGGTCCCACACAAAGGTTTTAACTGGAACTATGGTATACGGAAACAACAAAGCAGCTGGAAATAAATGTATTATTCAGTAAATAAGGGAACATTACATTACATTAAAACTTAATAAATTACAATACAAGGGTTATTCATTGCCTGAACTAGGTTAAAACCTGTGCTTCAGGCTTATACAAATAAAGATAAAAGATTTTACTAATTACTTACAATTAATTAACAATTTTAAACTTCTTATGAGCAAAACTAATTACAATACACGCGAGCGCGACTCTTGCGTCTCAACTGGCGTCCAATCCAAATAATGGTCGTTATAATGGCGCTAAATGGTCGTTATAATAAAAGTAGCCTGTCTAAATTGTAGTTAGAGTTATTACGGGGAAGTCTGTTCAATTAGACAGTCAGAGTATAGCGTGGTTTAATGAGACCGACTCTGAAGGGTTGAGACTGGTTGAGGAGACTAACATTAGGGTGGGGGACGCTTTGTCCTTCCGGATGGTGCAGGTACTTGCCGGGCATGGTTGCTTCGGTAACTACCTGCACCGTATTCAGCGGGAGGACACTCCTTCGTGCCACCAGTGCGGCGCTGCGGAGGACTCGGCGCACAACACGTTGATGGTGTGCCCGTCCTTTGACCAACAGCGGTCCGCACTGGTCGCGGAGGTCGGACATGACCTCTCTTTGCCCAGCATAGTTGCAGCTATGCTGGATGATGAGAGGGCCTGGTCGGCCTTCGCCCACTTCTGCGAAGAAGTGGTGGCGCAGAAGGAGGACCAACCCCCTCGCAGGCCCGCTTCGAGCAAGGAGAGGACGAGTTCGGCGGAGAACTCTTCGTCCTATCCGTGGAGGTGGCCAGCCGGAAACAAGGACAGGGGTCCTTGTGCCGGCACTGTCATTGGAACCTCCACCGCTCGTTCGGGACGGTACAGCTCTTCCGGCTGTCCCCAACCCCCCTCCTCCCAGCCTGAGGAGGGGCGTGGCCGCACACCCCGTGTAGGGGCCTGTGGGGGAGTGGGGTTGCGGGGAATAGCTTCGTGCAGTTCCCGTGACTCCATTCCATACCCACGGGTGGTTGAGCCCCGGGAGATTTAGTGGGTATGCCCTCAGATCGCTTCTTGTTACAAGAAGCGGCCCGGAGGGTGGGTCCCACAGTACCCTGTCGCCCCCCCGGCGGCAGGGTCTGCGTAATGCATTTCTCCCGGGACACCAAAAAAAAAAAGGGTGGGGGACGCTAATCAGATCTGCGCCTAGCTGTATAGCATTAGACCAGGCAAAAGCGTATCTTTCAAAAGATTGGAACATTTGCATCTGGATCGGTGCAAAGATGCGGAACAGTGAAATGCATCATTTGTAACATTGACTCTTCCGCTCATTCGGCTCACTCGGATCATTCCGTTCATTCGGATCATTCGGCTCACTCGGTTCATTCAGCTCATTCGGATCATTCTGCTCACTCGGATCATTTAGTTCATTCGGCACACCGGAATCATTCTGCTCAACCGTATCAGTGAGCGACATTACTACCGCGTACCGATTGACCACGAGATCCATTTCAGTCGAATGAAATATTCGGAGCGAACATTAGAGATTCGGAACAGTGAGTCAATTGGCTGAGTCGGATCACTGAGTCGTTTCAGTAAAGAGTTACACACGTCTATCCAGCTATCCATCTGGCCGGACCCGTGATCCGTGCCGGCTTCACCGTGGAAACAAAATGTACGACGCATCCTATGTTATTGTGATTAATTGGTTAAGAAGGAACAACCCTCGTAGGAAGGTCCGGTGCATTGCTATTGGCTATGTTTTTACTATGGTAACACCCTGCATAAATGGACATGGCTATCATTATTATTGATCACCATAAAATGCTAGACGAGGACGCATACGTGTATTAGATACTTAGAGCGATTTGACATTTTCAAGGCAATTTTTTAATAAATAAGTTATAAAAGTAAAATGTCGATCAATAAGAGGTTCATTACTTCCAGGGTAGGGTGGTATTAACTACTGTTCAGAAATACTCAGAAATGTATCTCAGAAAAATAAATCACCTTCCCATACAAAAGTAATCAGTTGATTGATGCAAATTGTATGGGAAGGCAATTTTTTTTTAGATTAGACCCTATGTTCCTTGGGGGAAATGTTAGTTCTCATCAGTATAATGCCCTCGATGAGGGAGTAAGACGCTCAAAATGCACGGTGTATAGAGGGACGTATGTAACGGTCTTTATAATAATAATTGTATGTAATTATATGTTACCTCAGGAGGAGGAGGCTCAAAGTCACCCAGAGAGCAATGGAGAGGGCTATGCTCGGAGTCTCCCTGCGTGATCATATCAGAAATGATGAGATCCGCAGGAGAACTAAGGTCACAGACGTAGCCCAAAGGATTGCATGCCTCAAGTGGCAATGGGCAGGGCACATAGCGAGGAGAACAGACGGCCGTTGGGGCGGAAAGGTCCTCGAGTGGAGGCCACGTACAGGAAGTCGCAGCCGTGGCAGGCCTCTTACAAGGTGGACCGACGATCTGGTGAAGATCGCGGGAATCCATTGGATGCGGGAGGCACAGGACCGATCTGTGTGGAGAACATTGGGGGAGGCCTATGTCCAGCAGTGGACGTCTATTGGCTGAAATGATGATGATGATGATATGTAACCTATTGATGAGGTACAAATATAAAATGTATCTTACTATTATTAATTAATTGGACCATGCCATTTGAAACATTTTATTTGAACGTTGATACCTGTGGTTGGAAGATGAACGACCTACGGCATGAGAATATATTTTTTGCACAAAAACAGAATACAGGATACCTACGTTACAACGATAAAGACAGAAAGTTGGTGCATGACAAATTTGGAAAGGTGGTGTCCTCCAGACTTCTCGTCTCTCGAGGTTTCCTAAAAAATCGAGCAAAAAATGTAGAAAATGAAGTAGTTAGTACAAAGTACAAATTAAACGTAATAACGCTGTTTGAAGTTAATCAGATTACGTTGCTATTACACGCCGGCGCACGCGCATTGAGCAACGCCGCGCCTCGAGCTCCAACAAAGTACAAACACTGCAATTCAACATCGCCTCGCTTTCCTTAATACTAATAGAGTGAACTTTGTAAATATTACGTTAAATCTTTGTATGAGCTAATTAGCAAAGACCTTGACCTAAAACAGGGACTTGCGCTTCTTAAAATGTACATATAATCTCATCATCACATAGGTAACAAGGGTATCAAAGGAAATAAAGACAATGCAAAGTACAAACAATTGTGTAATTAAACTCTAGTTTAAAATAACCGATGATGCGTCTTACCTGCAGTCTAATTTAAAACTGGATTTAAAAATAAAATCTGTGTAACCATTTGGCTTGCAAGTAACCCCGAGGGGTGCGTCACGCAAGCTAAACTTTTATAACTGTATTAGAAGTATTTTGTAACTGTATTAGAAGGGTAAAAGAACGTGACAAAATACTAACTAATCAAATCTACAGGTTACCTATACAGGTATGTATTCGTATTTGTGTATGTCTTTTTTAATACGTAATCGAAACATCTTTTTTTGAATAAAATTTTCGAAACACCTAAACACTGAATTGTTTGCCAAACAAAACTATCTCGGGTCTCTCTCGGCTATCATGCAATGGCACAAACGTTGTCCTAAACAGACATTATCATACTGTTTACTTGGACCATGTACTTACCTACATATTATAAACACCAAATGTTGTATCTCTTATGTGCGGTAAAGCGTATCCCACACACGTTAACGCAGAAACAGGAAAATCCTTTTTACTTTTCCCACAACTACAACCGGGTAAAAAGTGGAGTGCATTAACATAATGAGCATCTAACAGCATAATTAAAAGTACACGACAAGTTTATCAATAGACATTAATCAAAATAAATATATATCTGCGTTGGAAGCTAACGGCTGCAGAACACGTCCAACCAGAATCCAGAATCCTGCGCAGCGACATTACAGATGGAGCTGGCCATACTAAAACGGGCTCAATTAGTGCATTTTCTTATGCATTTCAATGTGGGAAAGTCGTAGCAAGCTAAATCGCGGACGGTTACTAAGAATCTTTTGACACGCTCGGTCGTTTGTTGACTGACCAGCTTTCATGAGTAATTGAAATGGTACCAATTAACCAAGGAAATACCTTTCCGTCATTCAGGTAATAATTGCTTGCAAGACTCCGCCCACCAACCTTGATTGAAATACAGTAGGTTACTAACCGTCTAATGCCTTTCTTTTTAGGATTCCGGACCTTAAAAGGAAAAAATCGGTTATCAAAATCTGTAAGGGTGGTTACCGTTCTCGTAGAATCTTGAAATTTGGCAAAAAGGAAGAATTTTCAAAATTTGATAGAGATTTGACAGATTGTAGTTACACAAGAAGTTAATGTCATATTATTAAATAATCTAATGGACATATTACCAAATGTGAATTTCATCATTGGTCAATATTGCGAAATGGTAATTGTATAGTTGAGCAATTTTGCATTTACTCTCCGCTCGAGTGCTCAAATGGTCATAAACTTTTATCGAAATGTTTTGGTCAGCGCCTCTACGTCACATTTCCTTGTATGAACTCTCAACAGACAAGATAAAAACGGTGATTACAGTTGTAATGACCAATTTATGCGAAGGTTGCATTCGCGCGCCGAGAACTAACTGGGTCGGCGTAAATGAGTTTACGAGAAATAGGGTAACCTGAGCGAAACCGTACAAGATGATGCACCAGCCTACAGAGGCCTCATGTATGTATGGAGTCAGCTCATATGCCAAGACGATCTAATAGGTAACACAACATAAGTTCAAAAATAGAAAAGAGAACGAAAGCTAAATAATGCTATTATATCAGCCACCTCCTCTGTCAGTCATGCGTCTAACGATCCAAATTAATGTAAAGTAGAAAAGGTAATTTTTAGGATAAGTTTTATACAATTCTTCGTTTTTGTCTGATGTCAATGATTTTAAATTTATGGATTATGTAGATTTAGGACCCACAGTAAACTGTGATATGGAAACTACCTACATTAAGATTTACTCAAATGAATATCATGAATTCGACTAATTTGTGCAATTATGTTAAATTGCTAATTATGGTTTGATAGGCAAGTCAAAAACTGGTCTAGCTGGATGCAAGTCGCTAAACCGTTAACCTAAATGTTAGTGAGACTGGAGCAGTAACGGCATTTCTAATGACATGTATGACTCATCCACTCGAAATGTCATGTGAAAAAAGCTTGTATATGTATTTAAATAAATACATATCTCCATTCGGTTGTAGGTGCAGAAATGGATTGAAGGCGAAAATGTACTTCTCACTCAAATGCAAAGGGAAAGGAGTTGAGATTTCCTACGTATCTGGCGAATACCTTATCTAATAGAAGCAACAAAGGAATGAGAGGAAGATGGAACGGTTATGTTTATCTTTGTTTAAAGTAAGAGAACTTTAAATCTATCTTGTCTATAATCTTAATCTTTTAGCGTCGGGCTTAGTCATAAAACAATTAAGTAGGTACTTAGCATTTTACTTGATAAAATCTGAAACGGATTTATGTAACTAGGTACATTATGGTTTCGGTCACAAATAAAACTCTTATCGAAAATTCGTCATTGGAGTTACCGTATCTTTATAAAACAATTACTTGCTTATGAATATTGTGATGTACATGTTATAATACCTATGGAAAGATAACAATATGTGTGATAAATTTACCGAACCTCTAAAAACCAGTCTAATGATTCCTTAACTCGAAAGTTTATACGAAAGTAAAATTAATACGAAATGTTAAATTGGCAAGAGTCTGGTGGTTATAAAGGCCAAAAAAATGTGGCTGCGGCAAAGCAATTAGGGCATAACATCCTTTTGCACGAGCCTTGAGATTACACGCCCGTTGCGCACGCGCCGGCACGCACCACAGCGCAGGGCTCCCGAAATGGCCATTCATTTATTGCCGAAACTCTCGATTCATGGTAAAACTGTAACTTTAACCATAGGTAAGTACTTCAGTATTTTACCGGGTTAGGAATCGTACTTGCATGCACACACTACATGCAAAAGTAGATATTTCAGTATCACCTCACCAGGGATATAAAAACGTGACAAGTGCTGATGCAGATAGTTTTTACATTTACGATCTACATGAAATAAGCGATTTCTTCAAGGTTAAACAATTTTGTATGGTCTGGACGTGTAAAATACAAGAACAACTTTGTAGTAACCCAGTAGAATTAGTCAAAAAAAACAGGCTAAATTTGCAAATCGTGATGTAGTTCTGTATTTTTAGTATGTTGTATGGGCTTATTTGATAAATGTGAATTGCATTTGTGGAAATTGAGAAAATCTAGAAGTAAGTGGTGATGAAAAAGTGGCTGATGGATTTCATAATTTTTGGCCTTTATCTTTGGAATAGATATGTGTTTCATAGAATTGGCTCACTTACGGCCATGTGCCAGATCGCCGGCGGCGTTGCGCTCTGGGCTGCGGCTCTGGCGCGTGCAGAAGCGCCTGCGGGATCAGGCTCTTGCTGGGCTTGCGCCTGCTCAGCCGGTACTCGCAGCGCTCGGCGCCGCTCTTGCACAGCCGCAGCGTCGTCAACTCGCTCTCCGACCCCGACCAAAGAGATTCCATCGACAACATTTCTAACCAATATCAATACATCACTATAGTACAGAGATCAGAAACTAAACTCCCAGTTATCACAATTAAACAGCCATAGATGCGAGTAAAAGTTTACCAAACTTTGGCAGTGGTCACTCTGTTCTCAGCAACCTTCGTATGCTACAGTGCGCGCAAAATCGCGTTGCAAAATTGACACATGAGCCTGTTCGACTGGATGCTTGTATATCGCAAGGCTACGCGGGAGTTGCAATTGGTGAATTGTCTTGTTACACGGAAACGTATGCGGAGTTTGGACCGGCCAGCCGCACCCGACGTACGTGAGAGCGCGCGAGGAGCGCCCGACTGACTGCTGCGAAGCGGTGCTGGTGGTCGCGATACCGCGAGCGAGCGAAACACGACTCGGTGGAGTATTCGAAAATCGCAAACAAAAGCCGTCTGGCCGCCGCGAACTACGAGCGAATCAGACTATTCGGATCGTGACACAAATTCGGGAGGTTAATTCTGTTGTGCCGGTCTATGGTCACGCTAAGTCAGTAGCTTAAAATGGGGAACACACTCGATTTCGACATGCTGATCCATCATAAAAAAATATACAGGCAGACATAAATTCTTGCAGAAGCGCTCTTAAAGCAACAACTTCTCGGTAACTATCTGTTCGTAAGAGGATATGGGAGCTGATAGCATCGAACATTACAAATAATTACATATTGATCGGTTTCCTTCCCCATGCAAGTAGGGTCATTGGCTTCAGAATCTGGTATCTCATAGCCGTTATCCAATATGAGATATTATTTGTAAAATCATGCACTTTTAATGTTATGATTATGCGAGTAAAACACGCATACGTGCTAATCTAAATCGATGATTAAGAATAGTTTTTTGATCCAGTAAAATATTTTTACCTTTACCCAAACCCAAAAATGAACATGCCTATGATGTCTAAGGTTAATGCTGCCCATCAATGCGCTTGTTCGAGAAGTGCATGGCCCGCATTGCACCTATGCACGGCGCGTGCGTGTGGTGCGTGTGTTACCGTATGCATGTTACCGTAGCTGGTCTTATTGATTGCCAATAAATTATTGATGATAATATGTACATCACTAAATAATTTCAACATTAGCTACCTACAGTAATTGAATAAGCTGGTAAGTCATCTGTTCGCACGCACATTGGTTGGCCATGCACCTGTGACAAAATGTTATAGAGAGGCTGCATGGGCGGGTTGCACTTTTGATAATAACCAGTCTCACGTTTCAAGTGTCATGGGGTAGGTAGGTATCCAATCCGGGGTGGATTAGATACCCCACGAGTCTTGAACCCTGAACAAACATTAATGAGATGAACCTACAATCTACATAGATGTATCCATGCTACGCAATATAATATGAATTGTGGTATCATTGCTGATTTTTATCATAATCGCACACATGTGTAATTTAGCTAATGGTTTTGTCTGATAAAATTATGTAACTATAATGAAAATTCAAATAGATAATTATTTAGTTGCTAGTTTACAGTCATATTGATAGTAAGTACGCAGATAGTGAAGACAGATTAAATGAATCCTTTAAATCATGCAAGTCATTACAACAATCATTTATGTAAGTAAGTAGTAGACGCTTATTATTTTTATCGATATTTATTTTTTTCTATTAATCGCAACACTTGCAATACATATAAATTATAGCAGCGAAAAAATAACAGGCATTAATCTAATCCATCTAGAACGAGAGAAAGTACTTGAAGACTTGAAGCTGAACTAAGTAGTTTCGTTAGAATCATACATAAGTAATTCTATCCTTGCAAGCATAACGCAAGTCAATTACTTTTACTTAAACGAATGAATACGTTCAAATTAATGGTCGATTGCTTTCAGCGGTAAATAGGGAAGGAAATATTCTGGGGCATGGAGATAGCTAATAGAGCTAACGAAAGTACTTTGCGAATTACAGACTGTTACATGGCTAATAAATAATCGGAAAAGCATCACACAGCGGCGACAAGCCTTGGGAAATGGAAGAAAAAAAAAGTCCCGAAGATCAGACAGACAGAGGGTTACCCTCTTTAAAGAGGGTGGGTGGCGGCGCCGCTGAGAAAAGCTTCCCGACAAACACATTACTTACTCAACGGTTTTTTTTTGTATAGAAAGGCCAATTAGGATGACCTCACTTCGCTTGATGGTAAGCGGCCGTGAAATCCAAATATGAGGTTGACAGGCACAAAAGAACTACCAAAGTACCCATTGTGTCTGCCATCCTACCCTGATGGCTTGCTGAGATGCCGCTTCACGCCCCGCCTAAAAGACCTCGGATTGTATGAAGGAGGAAACACATGAGCTGGGAGGGCATTCCATGTCTTGATGGCTTGATGTTTTTTGCAAAACCTATATTATATAAATAAGTACAATTATTTTACAATAGTTATGAAAAAATGTAGGGCAAGCAACTTGTGGTTAGGAACTACTTTGTTTTTCCTTCTATGTCAAAGTCATTTACTTTGAATTTTATAGTATTAAATGAAAAGTAGCATTAGGCTGCTGTTCAACAACTAGGAATACTAGAATATCAAGATCTTCATCAGGGTCATCGAACTAATGGTATAAATATGCACATATTATTTTAAAATCCAGAGGTGTAGGTATGCTCGGATTCGAATCACGACCCCCCGCATGGAATGCGCGTTCTTTTCCACTGAACTACCATCGCTAAGCGCAGGTACCTATCGAATATTTGATAATAATACGATATCGACAGAATTTTTCGCATCTCCACCCGCGAAGTATCCGATATTCGATTATATCGTATAAGGCCAAATAGCCTGAGGAACAACGTAGGCGTGGTTGGTACGGTCAGGCATCGTCCTAAAACTGTTACATTCCTGGCGGGTCAGGGCGTGAGTCAACGCGAGGCGGCCACGGGCCACTCGGTGCCAGCTGCACCGAAACTGTGCCCATTGTCTGCCTATGCGACGAATATCTAGTGTGGCCTACATGCATTAGTAGGTATGCACATAGGTCACACTAAATCGCTACAGAGGCAATCCCTCCCTCCCCCAGACGTTCCGTACCTACAGTTACCTATAAAAACTATTGTTTTGAAAACGCTATACTTATCTACCTAAGCACTTTATTTAACTTTATAATGACCTTAACTATTAAAACATCTAAGTACTTCAATCATGCAAGATTCATGAAACGAAAGATGTAGTACAGAGGTCGCCATATTATGCGAACAACCGCGAGAACACAGGAATTTTGCACTATCTTATTATCATACACAAATAATCCTTTTATTTTAAGGTGACGGGTAGGGCACACTAGCGACGCCAATCGATTTTAATTTTTAGCTACTAAACCGGATCTATTTTACACAATTTCGGGGTTACAACCTTCGGCTACGTAACGTTACAGCAGCCGTGGTCACGAGCGGACCGGTGCGGAGCGGTGAGTCCGCTTCGTGTCCACGGCTGCTGTAACGTAGCCGAAACGTCGAGCCAAATATGTGAGTACACAAAGTTGTATCACATAATAAATGTCGTGTTAATTCCCGTCTTGATACATTATAGTTATAATGCAACGCGAAAATAAGAAACTTATTGATGACCTAAACTTCCTCGTTTCGGAATACGGAAGAGCGGGTGCTGACAACTGAGCGAGTCAACCGACAGTTGTGTTGATTTCGAAGAATTTTCCAAGATTCAACAAAGTCGCTTGCATGGTACTTAACTCTCATAGGTAAGTACTCGCCAATTCAACGAGCCATAAATTCTCTGCATTCCCATCGGCTTTTACGGCGCGACGTTGATGTAAGTAGCGCTACATTCGACACCTTATAGGGGGCGTCCTGTGCTTTCTCGTCAGATATAAAACATTTATGGTAAGCCAATTAGAAAAGGTGTGCTACTAAGTTAATGAAGGAATAAAGCCATTACAGTATTGCTTAGTAAATCTGGTGGCTAAATGTAGAAAATATTAGACACTGCAACTTTCAGAAATACAAATAGAAAACACTTAAGTTGTATGTACAGACAGCCACATATCAGGCTACTACAATCTGTCATAATTGTTCAATTGATATTGAACCTAACGCGTTTGACATTAAGGTGAGAATCAACTGAAGAAATTTGACAGGTTTGTATACTTTGATGTGTGGCTGCTGTGTACATAGGTCGACCTAGGTACCTACTACATACTAATATTTGAAAAAATCACGTAGTAACTTCAGTATCTCGGGGTTTGATATTGGGGCTTTGATGAGCTTAAGAGAGTAACGGCCTCGCAGAAAACCAGCGTGAAGTAGCGTCTGTGTTGCGCGAGTGAGGGTACCAGTAGGCCCAATCCTGGCAGGGTGGAAAGGTTGGCAGATGTGACTCCACTGATTGTTGTGGGTGTCCAAGGGCGGCAGCAATTGTATACCATTATGTCATCCGTTTGTTTAAAATAATAAAGATATAAATTACAAGACAATGTATTTGTAATGGAAACAGACACAGTACCAGTGAATGAAACCATGTCACAGGAGCACTGTACGCATCGGCCAATATGGGCGTCGTACACGTCGCTTACCGGGTTACCAAATACTCTCCCCATTTATAAATACATTCATATATTCAATATTGGGTGTATGAGTTAGGTATAATTAAAAAAATATTCGGTTGGAATGCTACTTACATAAAAAACCTCCATAATTCATAGATTAGTTTTTACATTTATTCATAAATGTTTAACAGTTCATCATATTTGAATACTCACCATAAAATTTAGAAACATTCTTTAAAAATTACGTAACCATGTTATTTGACTACAAATATGCTTAATTCAGCTTTCAAATAAATAGTATTCTTTCACCGAATCAATTTCCTTAAATACAGAAATTCTGAATTTTTTAAACTATATTATGTTTATTACAAATGAAAATGCTTCATTGATTTGAACATTTAAAACATCCAGTGTCTAGAAAAATATGTGTGTGTTACTTGATTATCTGTAGCTGTGAAAAGAGCATATTTGTATTACATTGTTTTTGTAAATAAGTATTTTTCAAATTGTTTATCAATAACTTTTAATTGTGTTCATAAAATTTACTTACATAACAGGCATTCTGTAATCATAATCATAAAATCAACATCAATGTGCAAAGTCTTATCAGCTAAAATACTATGAACTAAAATACATATATATTAAGGTAACTAGATATTGCCTATTAAAATAATAATTGTGATTATAGGGCATAATAAACAGTAGAATTAATTAGGTTTCTGATGCATTAAACTTATATTAAAGTTCATTTATAATTATTATTTTATGTTTTGATTTGTGATATATGGACAATATGAGGAGATTCAAATTGTTCACCAACTTTCACAATAGTCATCTGAAATTTATAACCCGGAAGCAAACATTTGTGTAGTCCATTGTCCCACACCTGGGGTTCTTCTGCACAACAGAGTATGGCAGTAGCAGGTAGTTTAAAGAAATTCTCTTTCATGGGTTTCATCAGACTGAACGGAACTTCCAGGAACTTGCCCCAGTCAACCAGCATCACTCGAGCTCTCTCATCTGGCACGGTGATAGCTGTCACTACAGCCCTCTCATATTTGTTGACGCTGATCATTAGGACACCCACTGCCATTCCTTCTTCAAGCATTTCAGGTTGAATCTCTTTCTGATTCTTACAGTAGTATGTGAAATTATCTCTTTCATCTAGATAGTGTTTGTAAGATTCAACCTGTGCAACATAAAAACTTTTCAATGATTTTCCTGTTTGGACTCGCACTGTAACTGTATCACCAACATCAAACTGCTTGATCCTGTAATAATGTCTCTCAGGTTCAATCATTCCAAATCTACTAACCATATTGTCCCCATATCCAAGGGTAGTGTATCCATCATAAGCCAACATGGTTGCAATATCATCAGGGCATGAATTGAACAATTCCACAATAAGGGAATCAGGAGATTTTCCTCTGATGACCATCTTTGCTCGTTCTTTTCCCACGAAAAATTTCATGCTCTTAATTGCGTTTTCACAAAAGGTTTCTGAACGAGGTTTGCAGTCAGCCAACTGACAGTGCATAGCCAATGGTGGAACATCCCCTGAATTAACAATTTTTCGGAGGCTTTTACCGGATACTGATTTTTCATAACAGCCGTAGTCAAGAGCAAATAGATCACAGGTCACTTCATCTGTATCTTCATTTTGGACGAACATAACACGCCCTCGTATGTAGCATTGAATTAATTTTGATTCGTAAATAACTATCGCGCCAATTTGTAACTCTGTCGACAAATGATCTCGGTAGGCGTGTAATATAGGCAAGAATCTTCTGCAAGCAGTCAGCCGCACATAAAAGCTGTGAGGATTGTTTATATGAGTGACGTCCACCCAGTGCTCAGAACCCACATCCAGATTATTAATGGATATATTATCCATCTTCTCAATTTCTTCCATTTAAATTATTAGGTAATTTATACAATATTGAAGAATGCTATGATAACTAAAGAACAATAATAAATTCGAGTGGAATCCATCAATCTTGACCGACAGAAAACAAAACAGTTGACTAGACATTGGCATTTGACAGTTGGATGTCACGTTTTCTTATTTCCCCGAACGTCAAGCAAAACGCAAGATGTTGTATTTAGCCGTAGCTTTAAGATTGCTCAAAAACGATTGTGCCAGAACTGACAATGCGAAAAATACAAATGTCAATAGTGATGTGCAAAAAAAGCAAATCCGAATCGTTATTGTATTATCGGTTTTTAATTGGACTTGTTTAAATAAATTTTGCGCAATATCCTGAGTTAACAAACAATCCAGGAATTATTATTAGCATTAGTATTTGAAAACGTTAATAACAGTAAACAGGTAAAGTTTCCTTGCTTATTATACGGCGTTTCCAGGTGAGACTGCTTTTTGTAATACCTATTTACGATTTTAGTCGTAAGATGTAAGTTTTGTAATATTATCAGAAAAAAGACATACCTTTCTTCTTCCTCAGCTGATTCTTTACTGGTTGATGGGTGTTTTGATTTAGCTTTATTCTCCATCTTCATAATAACTTCTTCAACATAATCCTTCACATCAACACAATACCACTAAATCTATGAAATGTCACAGAATGTACACATGTTTTCGCTTTTTGAACCTTTCAATGTATTCTGTATTCCTTTAATAATCTTCTTTCTGTGTTAAAAGCTTTTTTAAGTTTAATTACAATATAAGTAAATACCTATGAGGTTAGATGCAATGACAATGACATCTGCTGTCTAGCACTGTCCTGTCAGAAAAGCATTTTGATTTGTCAAATAGATTCTATGAATAGATTCGGTTCCGATTTCGATCAGAAACATTTTCATTTTCACCATGTCGATATACGTCGAGGCTACTAAAAATAATAGACACGAAATAAGACGATACCTCGTCGAAATTAGCGCAGTCAATTAATTTTAATTTATTGTAGCGAATAACAAAAAGTACTTTTATGAAAACAATTGTATATAACGTAATTGTGTAATATACCTATTTAAGTAATTTTATCTTCGTTTAAGCAAGCATTATATTCTTATCAGAGTATTATTACCTTTTTTTTTGTCGCAGTGGAAATGCCGCCAGCCCGCAGTGCAATGGGCTGACGTTGCCGCCTTTCAGCGGCGCCTTATGCACACCCGTTCGTTGGCAGACGAACGGGTGGTTTCGGGCTCTCCCATGACTGAGGCTTCACCTAATGTGCGGCCGGTCAATGGGTCTACCGACTACAACCACTGCGGCTGTTCCCGGCATATCCAGGGCTAGGGGATAGGATATGTGCTCGATGGACGAACCCTGGCAACGCATCCCATCCATAGACAGCGAGGCACGTCATCACGGCCTGTATCTTCAACCAGGGGGCTGGCAGCGCTCTGACTCTGTGAAAACGGGGTGGCGCACCAGAGTTCGGGGGTGGCGCACCAGAGTGCGACGTCAAAAAATGCCCCGCTGGAGAACCGCCGCACAACCTGCGCGCGCGGAGCCAGACACAGCCCCCCCAGGCCTGATAATAAACAGGCACGTTTGGCGACCAGTTTATTTATTTAGGTTCACCAACAGTTTCGCGAAGGTACCGGCCCGGTCCAAGCCACAGCGCCCGAGACCGAGTGGCCAAGAAGCCAGACTACTCACCCGGCCCTGTTGCGACTATGCCGCCAAAAGAAACACCGGTCGTCAGACCCTCGGTGAGACAAATGATGCCCCCGTAGCGAGGTGCGCTTCGGCGCGCTCGCAAGACGGGTCGGTTCACCAGATGTGCATCCGTCGGCCGTCGGGTAGCAATACGTATTAATATTTTTGAATTACTTAAGTCTCAAATAACTGTAAATAGGTACTTTCCTTTTAACATTCTCAAAACCTTTTCTTTTCTTTTTGTTTAAATACCTCATTAACGCCACCACCATATGGGATCGGGAAAGAACGGATTATTCAAATAACGCGCATTTGGTGTTGACAACATAATATTATTATTATCTATTCTGCCTGAAAGCGAAAGTTTATTGAACAAAAGAACAAAAACACAAGAAAATTAAGTTAAAAGTAAATAAAAAAAAAATAATCAACATAGGGCAGTGTCCCCTAATGCTGGCAGCATTACCCCGTAAGATCGCGATGGATATTCGCTGGGCGAGGTAGGTTAGCTAAGTCACGGAAGAAAGAGAGAGCATCGTAACCCCACGGCCCAGTGTTTCAACCACATGAATTCATGTGGTTTCAACACCGAAAGCTGCAAAGTGGTAGGTACCGGATAGATGCTTATACCTTCAAAGCCCATTTTCTATTGGCCATTCCATCATCCTGCAGTACCTAGTGCCTGCAATGGCAACGGTAACGGGCCAAAATATTGAAACACTATGTTATGTAAAGTAAATAAAATAAAGTAGTTTTTACAAATTAATCCGAAATTACCCCGCTATGGTCCGGTCTTAACCTGAAATTTTGATTAAGTACTAAACTAATCTTCATAACGCTTAGATTAATACTTTTGATTGAATCTAAGTTATAACGGTATAACTTAGGGGACGGCATGAGTTAAGGAAGCAAAAAAAAAGAATTGACAGTAGTAAGTTCAATTACATTAAATTATGAAAAATTGTGCTAAACCTCTTCAATTAACTGAAACCCCTCCGGCCTTACCCCAACCACAGATATTATCCCCAACATACCTTATATATCCGATATCTTGTGTATGAATTACGTTTGGTTGGAAGTTAGAAATCGTCAGATGTTAGGAGGATATTTCCTGTTTTCGTTTTCTACTAGGTACTCATCATAAGTAGTGTGTAATATCCAGTTGCGTTCTCAGGTTGCTTGGGAGCCCAGGGTACATTTGGACCATAATCCAGGATTTTGGTCGTCTGGTAATAACAAAGCGACTGCTGTCTGACTTTCGCAACTCCTAGACAGAGGAACCAACTGGATCACGGCTACACGCCGAGTATTAATAGATACCTTACTCTATTATACGTTCACATTCACTATCTCAAACATTGTAGATATCTACAAAGACTTGCAGGTTTCCTCACCATGTTTTCCCTCACCGCCGAGCTAATGGTAGAAATATGCACGTACGGTTTGAAAAATCCAGTCCGATACTCGGATTCGAACCACAAGTTCTTATCCACTGAGTTACCATCGCTCCCCGTTCTGGTTTTCTACTGTCTGCGTGATATGCGTAGGGATATAACTAAAAAATATAACATACCTAAACGTGTTGAGCCTATCTGCCACTTTGGTGAGGGGAGTTTTCCGCAACGGACCAGGGGACCCGCCTGGGGAGCTCTCTCGGGACTCGGCCACCATAGCGCGTGCCACCATCAGGTCTTGTTCGTTCATTCTGGAATCAGGAATCATCGTTTCTGTTTAAAGTCATTATCCTTTCCCTATAGCCGTGTGGTCCCCGGCAGAGTAGAATAGACCACCCTCACTCTTACCGAGGTGTCGTAAAAGGCGACTAAGGTAAAGCTGCTGGTATGATCATCATCACCCAGAGAAGGAAAACTCTGCAATCAAAACCCTCGCCAACCCGTCTGCCAAGCGTGGTGAGTATGGCAATTACCCCTCATGTGATTGAGGGAAGCCCGTGCCCCAGCAGTGGGGACTTAAATGGGCTGACGATGAGAGGTTGTAACCCCCTGAATTATTTAAAATAGATCCGGTTTAGTAGCTAAAAATTAAAATCGATTGGCATCGTTAGTGTACCCTACCCGTCACCTTAATACGTATAGCGCATGGGATATGAAACTTGAGTTTTTCCCTGAACATTTCCTACCTTTTATAATTTTGGTAATGTTACTGTACTGAAGGGATTTTCCACATAAACAATGATATGAAAGATATTCCTTTTTAAAACTACATATTTTAAAGTTTTAGTCCATATTACTTATTATGTACATGGATATTTTAGTACATATACAACCGAGCCCTAATGATGAAAGATGACTGGAATGTTTAAAACCAATTAAATAATCACTGCAATAATTGATTTGGTTGATGAAACTTATTGTTAGCCTATTTTCCTAATCAAAGAAATTGACTACATTTTTCATGTTAGGTATTTTGTTTTTTTATGTTACTACGACAGACAAGTATTTGACCTTAATCACAACACTTGATGATCAAGGTGGGCCATGATATTATGCTTGTCAGAATTATTTTGGCGGTATCTAGGTAAGGTAGAACCTTACGAGTTCCATTCAGTTGACTGATATGATTTATGACTGTTCGCATCAAAAATGAGTTCAGGTAGCGCTTATGATGCAGTGGCTGGAACTTCTACCATATCATATTTTAGTGAAATCACAGAATAATTAACATAATCACGAAGCTGTGTTTGTTTTCCGTGTTCGTGTCCTTTAACTTGAAATTCGCATAGTTTTAAACGATTTTTTTTTGTAAGGATTCGTATTCAAAGAATAGAACAAGCGTTTATTGGGTACTTTGCGAACTTGGCAGTCGACCAAGTAGGTAGGCACGTACCATCTAAGTTGCGTATAAGAGGGTCGCAGCAGCGTATGCTGAGCGGTGCAATATTCTCTGCAGCGTATCCCTGCCTGAATGGACAACATTTCATATTTTTAACATGTCCATATTGTTTTTTTATATGAAAGTAGACATAAAATGAACAGACCCATATTTTTTCTTTTTTCAAAATTTGTCCATTTTCATGCATAAAATAATTATTGAAATTCTTTTTATTCTAAATAGACGTAAGCGCCAAATGACGTCATCGGACGGCTGAAAACAGCGATATTCCTTTGCTTATCATTGTTTTAATAAAAAAAAGGTACTACTGTCAAAGGTAAATAATACTAGTGTCAACATTGTCAACGTCATTCATACATTCAACGTTGACAAGTTGTCTTTTTTTTTTTGACAGTTACATGTCATGGGTTTGGCATTTCGTAAATTTAAAACTATAATGTGCTAAGCAAAGAAATATTTTACATTCTGCCGTCCGATGACGTCATCTTACGTTTTTTAGTTTTTAATTTTTTTCTCAGTAAATAAGCAATATAAAAAATTAATAAATATATATTCGAGCAGCGGAAAAGTAAACAAAGAATTGGTATTTTTTGTTTCAGAGCTTAGCAATTTTGAAATGTTGTCCATTGAATGTCGTCCATCATTTTACATATCTACATAGCTACCTACCTCGCGTTCTAAAGACGTAGCAAACCGTGGGAAGGGGTGTTTGTAACTTGGGCTTTGCCCTTTTAAGAGAAACC
This sequence comes from Marasmia exigua, assembly GCA_019059595.1. NCBI lineage: Eukaryota > Metazoa > Arthropoda > Insecta > Lepidoptera > Crambidae > Marasmia > Marasmia exigua. The sequence continues at coordinate 1,321,100 of CM032479.1, read as the reverse complement.
ATGAAGTAGAGTCTTTAGTTTTCCTAATCATATTACCTACTAATTGCTCCACATTCAACACACACACACAAATATTATACATAAGTACTTATAAATAGTTTTAAAGTACTTAAATGTATGACGATTTGTAAGTGCTGTGCACAAGCCTATGCAAATATAGAATTAATTGATTGATTCAGTAAAGTGTTGTGCGTGAGGTTCGACCTGATTATTTCGATGAGTGGATAGGATATTTTATGACTTCTCTATATATTTATTGTCCACTTAAGGTATTTAAGTACGTGACACACTATGTAAATATGTTGCTAAGTGAGTAGATTGATACTCGTGCATATTTCCGTATTCTTCAATGTTGCATGACTTAAGGCGTAGGTCACATAGGTGAGAAAAATAAAGATTTTATTCTTACACATAACCTTTGACTTATTCTATAAACTGATGGGTATGTCTACAATTCGTAATAAGATGTTAGGAGTGGCATGGAAACAAATGGACCTTATCTATTAAGTACCTGCATATACCATATCTTGTAAATTAAAAAAAAAAAAATTAGTTTCTTAGCTAGTACCTATTCCATAACTTTTGTTTTAACGACGTTGCGAAGGTCTGATGGCAGTCGCTTCATTGTAATTATCAGTCTTCTCAAATTCTAATCATGGTCCGAGCGTACCCTGGGCCACAGAGAACATTGAATATTCCCTGGGCTCCAAAGCTACAGCATTGAATGCAACCGGGATTTATACGCTAAGAAGACATATTCGATAACTTTTAGGTATTTCATAATACCAACTTACCATGTTATTTACTACATGAGTCAAAAAATCATTTATTTATAGATATACATAATAATAATATTATAGTAGGTACATGAGGCAATCATTAGGTACGTTTATTATACACGTATAGAAAGTAAGAAAGTAAGTAAGTACCTATTTATTTTCAATTAGCACAAAATATATATTTTTTTAAATATCTATCCTATAATATAATTAACATAGGTATACTTTACAAAAATATTTGATCTTCATCTGAATCTTCAGCACCATACACAAATCGTCTTTTAACTACGTTATCATCTACCTACGACATACCGTTGATATTCATACATACATTTGGCATACCTTTGACTTCCCTCATTGTTTACTCTCTTAAGCACCTATACTTACACCTACTGAGGAGTTATTTAAATATTAAGTTTATTTGCGTACTTTAAGAAACATTTGTACCGAATTGTTAGTAAGAATAAGGTACACTGTTTACATAGTCCATGCTACTACACAGATTGTGTCAGACGGCCCAGCATACAAATGTGACCCATATCGCCAATGTCAAGTCTTGTCATGAGAGTACGTACAGACCTGCCATCTCGCCACCGTCACTCACACCCAGACAGGTTCAGGTGATCAATTTCATCCAATATTCAACCTTACTCACCGAGCGAGGAGGCCGACTGCAGAGGTGTTCGTAACTAAATAAAAATTTATTGGGATCCAGTTCTCAAGGCGAACGCCTCGACAGCATATCGAGACTTAATTACTGGTAACTAGCATCATATGTGGCGAATTGCGTTAACCAGAGTCAGTTGTGCGGCGAAAACATGACTGAACTTTTTGATTGAGAAAATCCAGAGACGTAAAGAAATACTATGACTGTTAATGCCACTGCGGCGTACACGGTTAGTTCCGGCTTGTATTCTGGTTGGTTGGTGTTATTGTAATTGGTGAGCAGAAAGGAAACATTCCAGTTAGGTATTCAATTCCACGTTGTTCTTTTTTAAAAACAGAGTTGCTAGGAAATGTAGAAGCTATAGGACGTAACAATTTTTCTCATACGCAGTTTTGGTAGGCATTGGAGTCAATATCTACCCAATGACTAGCACCGCCCCTCTTGGCCATAGAATACATATACTCTTATGAGCTCTTGACGTTTTTTATGGGCCCTTTAGTTTAGGCGTCTCTTCTGATCCAGAGGCCAGAAAATCTGGGCGAAATATTCTCTTGGGGAGAGCCCCTAGGAAGCTTTTGCCCAAATGAAGGGCGTAACGCGAAAATTTCTTTATGAATCTATTATTTTTAAAACCATTAAGTGGCCCACCCTAACTCGAATAAGTACCTAACCTAAGTGTTACAAATTCATCATCATTAAGATTTTTTTCTTACAAGAAACAATCACGTATGCTTCTACTGCCGACTGTCTGTCATGTGGCCTGTCGACAAATTCACTAAAGCTGATTTGACTATGAGTAAGAGGCACGTAATCCACGTTAGCGGTGTGTTTATCATTGATCAACGTCAAGCTTAAAATTGATTAGTATTAAATTACCCTTACGAATCAATGACATTATCTTTTACACTTATAATCAATCAAAAACAGATTTATGTGGGTATTTCTGTGACAAGGTGCGCAGTGACAAGTAACCAAACCATTACAGTCAATTTGGGTAACTTTGAATCACCTTATAACTTTGAATAAAACTGGCTTAAAGATTTTTTATTTTATTCCTTGGAATTACTATACAATTTAAAACGGTATCTACGTTGAATGGATCGACCTTTAGATACCGTTTTAAATTGTATAGGAATTCCAAGGAATAAAATAAAAAATCTTTAAACTAGTTTTATTCAAAGTTACAAGGTAATTCAAAGTTACCCAAATTGACTGTAAACCATTATAGTTCTAATGAGCAATTCATTGCTTTGAAGTTGTTGTGGGAACTACAAAAGAACAAGAAAAAATCAGGAATAATATATTAATAAATCTTCTAATAGATTAATAAGTCGGTACTTACTTAATATAAACGAAAACCAATCAGCTGTTCGTAGGTACTTTGCATTTTGCTAGACCACAGCTGATTTCGAAGGACATTATTCATAATGCTTGACATGTTGACAATGATTATGATTGATATTGTTATCTACCTATTAAAAAAAAGTGAAACATTCGTGATCAATAATAAACTGCATTAATAAATCCAGAAGAATCGAAACAAAATAGAACTTGAAGTTGTCAGATTTGTTAAGGTGACGGGTAGGGCACACTAGCGACGCCAATCGGTTTTGATTTTTAGCCACTAAACCGGGTCTATTTTAAACAATTTGGGCATTTCTGCATGGTTATTTAATAAATAGTATAAGTGTTTGCCGAGAGGTTGTAACCCCGAAATTGTTTAAATTAGATCCGTTTTAGTAGCTAAAAATAAAAATCGATTGGCGTCGCTTGTGTGCCCTACCCGTCACCTTAAAGGCTTGATTAGACAACAGTGCGTCATTTATTGTATTTAGCTCACTCGACGACTGGTTTTAAAGATTATTCAAATAAAAAACGACTAATATGATTTCGGCGAACTCGTCGATGAATACGATCATAGGAATAGTGGAGAGCTTTTTTACTACTTTGGTCTTTACTCACACAATAAGTTATGTAGTGATTTAGGACTTACGACTATAAATCGGGGAACTTAGTTAAATTCAGGGGGTTATACTTATTATCATTACCTAATTGAAGGTAGATAGATGAAATAACAAAACCAGGTACTGCTAGTATAATAAAAGTTTTTCTTTTTTTTTACTATTAAAGACCGACTATTAATGCTCTACGACGTCTATGTACTCGTATACGCTACTTGAAAAGTTTTAAGAAACGCAAGTTGTAGGTAAGGCTGTAGGTAGGTAGGTACCTATCTACTGCTTCTATTTACTTTTACTTACTTGCACAAACAAATGAAACACAACACCTCTCACAGCCACTTCATATCACCGAAACAGATTAGGCACCGATCTAGGCGGTATTGTTTACTAGACAATCGTGCGGAAGCGCGGTGGGCGGCGTGTGCGCCTCGTAGCGATTTGTATGACAATGCGTCTGCGCGCACGGGGTCGCGGCCCGCCATCTGTCAATGAAGTAAGTCACGGTCATGTGGAGCCTCTCACTCGATCAATGGCCGGCTAGACGGAGGTAGGGCGGCTGCCCAATGCCTACCCCCACACCACACTTAGTCCTAACTATAGGTACCTACTCATAATTAGGCGCATTCTCATCTCCACTGCTTTCAAAGCTTTTATCAAACTTTTTTTATATTTATCTGTGATGAGCACTGAAATACTTTTATCTATACAGGGTGTATTTGTGAACATTTACATCCCTTTAACCACGTGTTCTACTAACCATTATGAACAACATTTGTTCTATCACTTTTGGAAATACACATGAAAAACTTTTCATACAAAGTTGGTCACGTGACTTGGTCATTTTGTATGGGAAGTCGAAAAAAAATTCGATGAATTTCGAAAAGTCGTTGAACAAACGTAGTTCAGAATGGTTCGTAGAACATGTGGTTAAACGGATGTAAATGTTCACAGATACGCCCTGTAGATGTTTTTTTAAGAGACAGGTCATAGAGGGAGACGAGCAGACCGATCACTTGATGGCAAGCAATATTTATGATTACCCAATTATTTCCCCCAACACTTGAGAAGTTACAAGTGCGCTGCCGGCCTTTTAAAAGGAATAATCTTTTAATGAATATCAGGGTATTTCTTAGGTTTCTGACGATTGGAAATGGACAAAAGTAAATCCAATTTTAGCAATCACGATTCCCCGTTTATTTTTGATAATATTCAACAAAGTCACAGATTTAAAACAAAGTAGTCTCCGGAACGTTCAGATTTTACTTAGGGCTTGCGTCTTCTCTTACAAGCATAATTTATACTAACGAATAATATTTCCGAAAGTATTTAGAGACGTGCACAGACGGCGAGAACTCAGCACGTACTAATAATATAGGGCGTGCGATACTCATGTATTTGTATGGAATCCTTGCTAGGGATTTTGTCCAGAGTAACCCACCTCATTGATCCGTAGAATATGACACGACATGGACAGCAATCAGGGTTGCGACGTGACTGGCTATACATTCGATCATTATTACAATGTTATCGTATCATATCGTAATAAAATACATGACTGCGAGTCATATATGTCGTGAGATTGAACATATGCTGCCATACATTGAGAGAATAAACACGCCATAATTCTACACTTTTCAACGTTTAATCTAGATTTACTTTCAAGGCCACAGGAGGTATATTATTAGTATTATCTGATATTGCAATATGTGTTGGACGCTCTTTACAGCGATGGACTGTCGATTTGAGAAAGATGGATGAGAATGGCGGAAGACTGCTCAGGACCGGGTTGGTTGTCGCTCTTTGGGGGAGGCCTAAGTTCAGCGTGGGAAGCTACGGTCGACCTCCACGTGTGGCTCCGCTGGTAATCGGTTCTGTTCTGATTCCAGCCGCTGTTGGTTTCAGGCAGAAAGGGTTGCCGCGTGATCCGGTATTCCCCGGGCAGCTGCGGATAGTAAAATGGTGCCCTCAACACCTTTTGCTATCCGACGGTCGACGGACGCACGCACGGGGAGGATTTGTGGTCGTTCTGGGCCTCGGGGCCCCAGAAACCGGCCTCACGGTTTGGGGCAAATGGGAAAACTCCCTTTTCTGTGGTTTTTTTGTTCTGGGCCCGTGGCCCTGTCCGGCGTCTCGCTATGCGTGATCGCGTTTTGACTGATTGTTTGTGTACCTATCTAACTAACTAAGGTACTTTCATGATCCTTACTGCATTAGCTCAAAGCATTTAGTCCTAATTACACATGTGTGATGGACACATGTGTAATTAGGTTAATATTTGGAGCACCAGAGGCCTGATTTACATGATGTTATGATCTTAAAACAGTTCCTAGAAACTTAACGATCAAGGTGGACTGGTTATCTCCAAAATAAACAATGCATTCGTTCTTGCAGAAATAATTTAGTAATTAAGTAGGTAAAGTAGATAGCAGTATCTAACTTCATTCATCATCATTCTCATTTTAACAGCTTGGCTCAAGTCGGTATAATGTGAGTGTGACGGATGAGTATGCTCATCTCTACCAGCAACTTTAATTCCCTTTTCCTGTGCGTTATGCGTGAGCCATAGTTTCTCTAAAGTGGTAGAACCATATGATTATAATGGCCGCCCTAATTCTAAAACACATTTCCATGAACTTTCTTCGTGGTTCACCCTCTCTTCTTACGTCATACAGAAGACCTAGTTAAGGCGACCTAGTTAAGGCATTTTCCAACTCTGTAAACCGTTCGTAAACAATATTATTACAAGCCAAAGCATACCCATCGGATCTAGCCATGCCACTAACACCGGATCCCGATAGGAAGGGTAGACGGATAAAGATGGCTTGATGTCGTACTTAAGGGATAATATACATGCCCACAGATCATTAATGTGTGCCTGTGGTGCGTGTCAATAACATTACCTACTACAATGGATGGGAAAGACCGTGCGAAGTGGGGAAGAAGATAAAAGTAGGCGGGTGCCTTAGCGCCAGCTTCGAAGCAATCGGGATTTAACGCTATGATGATGGTTTATGATGGTCTTTTTAAGTAGTTTCTTGTATCGTATAATGGGGGCTCGTCCTCGCCCGGTGATATGTCCCTTATTCATTCTTCTTCACTTCTGGCGCCAGAACTGCTCCGCTTAGTTCTAAAATGTTCAAATAACTATTATTTTATATTGGCATGGGTATTAATTAGCATGGCATAACCGTACTCGTATGGGGTGGTATGTTTTGGTATATACCGCATATTGATACTTACCACAACAAACCGAAACAATCGTCAGTCATAGTCATACTCGATTATTTCCTCCTTCTTGCGTCGTTTGTCCTTAGTGCTGAGGGTCGTGGTCTCGATGAGTAATTTCTTCCCGGACTATCTTCCGCCAGCTCTCTAACCTCGGCCGCGTGGATCGCGTCACAGACTGTGGTGTTTAAGGTTGAGCTGATTTGATCGGACCAGAGCGCATGGGGCTTCTGCCTCTAGACCTTCTTCCGCTCACCGCTCACCACCTCAAAACTAGCTTCTCCAGGCTGTCATCTCTTTTTCTGGCGATATGACCAAAGAACTGAAATTAACTTCATTATTTATTGCAACATATTGGTAAAGTTCACCTTTATAAGCGTAGATTTTAATCGCCATTGTCTCACGACTGGTAGGTATTTAGTATCGGTAATGTGACCCTGCTGGTGTGGGCTGGTCAAGTAACTCACGATCAACTTTCAAACGTGCTTCAATGGGATATAATCAATCACTGAGTCGTGAAACTGATGTATATGTAATGTCATAAACAATAAAGACGGCGCAGATCGTACTTATGACATTGTAATTGCATGTGTATGTACTCTGTACCTATTCCCTTACCCCATGAAATGTCTAATGCCATAATGCAGGACCACCAACTTAACAGACTAAGCAAGTTTTCTGAGGCACAAGGTTTGTGCACAAGGGCACGGAGGGCCTACAACTAAACGGAATCTTTACCCCTTTCCTACGCGTTGTGCGTGTGTGTTTGATTGGATGCGTCAAGTATATTATCTTTTAACGGAACGTATTAGTTGCACTGAGGACTCATAATCACAGTTAGTATGATAAAATAACATACCATGAGCCCAATGGACAACATTTCAAAATTGCTAAGCTCTGAAACAAAAAATACCAATTCTTTGTTTACTTTTCCGCTGCTCGAATATATATTTATTCATTTTTTATATTGCTTATTTACTGAGAAAAAAATTAAAAACTAAAAAACGTAAGATGACGTCATCGGACGGCAGAATGTAAAATATTTCTTTGCTTAGCACATTATAGTTTTAAATTTACGTAATGCCAAACTCATGACATGTAACTGTCAAAAAAAAAGACAACTTGTCAACGTTGAATGTATGAATGACGTTGACAATGTTGACACTAGTATAAATTTACCTTTGACAGTAGTACCTTTTTTTTATTAAAACAATGATAAGCAAAGGAATATCGCTGTATTCAGCCGTCCGATGACGTCATTTCGCGCTTACCTCTATTTAGAATAAAAAGAATTTCAATAATTATTTTATGCATGAAAATGGACAAATTTTGAAAAAAGAAAAAATATGGGTCTGTTCATTTTATGTCTACTTTCATATAAAAAAACAATATGGACATGTTAAAAATTTGAAATGTTGTCCATTCTCGAGTTTCTGATATTTTGAAAACATGGCGGATATCACCTAACATCATACATAAAAACTATGTTTTAGTGATATATGTCGTATGAAAATAAATGTCACGAGCACGAGAATTGGGCTCCATGTGTTTCAAGGAAAATTAAAATAAAACACTTTCCTTATCTACTTAAAACTATTTATTAAAAAGATATTGAGATTTTCATTACATCCAATGCTTCCATTACCATAATTTCTAATCCATAGGGACTGTTAACTTTTATGCTCGTTACATTGAGGCCATACAAGGTCTTCATTCATATAGACAGCAGACTTGTTCCATGATTTGGATGGAAAATGCTATTTATAAAAACTTGATGAATAATATTAATTCTAAGTTATCATAGTATATTGAAATTACTAACAAAATAAAAAGTATTATTAATTTGCTAGTAATCCTAAATGCCAAAAATGACATTCATCCGTCGTATTCTCCAGTTTTGAGAAATCACTAAGATATCACTTATCTAACTCCAGTAATCCATGACATAGTCGCACACAGTGAGGATGGTAGGTATAGTATGAGTCAACTAACAAGGCAGTAGATACTCTAGCAGCATCATAGTCTATAAGTACGTCTAATTGACAAGTATTGCTGATACTGCCACCTTAAAAAAAGTAAGCAAATTGATAGCATATATCTATGAAAGTTACAAAATTGCGATAAAAATCCCGGCTTAGGACTACGTAAAATAATGCAAAATGTGAAAATAATAAGAGTACACAATATTATCGCAAAACTAGCAAGTGTCTTAACTTAAAATTAATTTCCATTCCACTTAAACATAATGTTAATAAGTCTAAATCATTTTAATTCCAAACTTACTCTTTATTTTAAGGTTTACTTAATTTCACTAAAGACCTTTTTACTGCGGATAATATTAGTGCTAACAAAGATGATAAATGAAATTATACTTTCTCTATAAAGTAAAATTAAACTTAGATTCAAAGTGCTTACTCTAATTTGAAAATAAAAGTTCGTTATCTAAGTACATCCTTAACCAAAACGATGAACCGATAAGATAAAGGAGCTATCTCATACTTAGACTAAGAACACGTAAACTAGCTAGATTTTTTAAATGAATGAATTTGACTCGATTTGATCATCATGGATAGGTTACACCTTTCAGTCTTATTACGAAGTTGGAAGTTCCACTGTCACAATTAAAATTTGTACAAATTCAATTGAGCTAAAAGATTAATCTGCAAATGTCGGAGCCGACGCTCGTTTACTAGAAGTCTGAACTAGCCAATGATAAAAGCTAAACTCGTCGACACAGAACGGCGATGTCACAGTCACACCAAAGTCTGTTCCCGTGGGATCGCTAAGGCTCCCGCAACCCTTGGTGCGGCGTCGCGTCTTGTCGGTCCAGGGCGTTTCACAGCCGAGGACGGCGCCCGGCGGGCGGGGCTGGGGGGCCCTCAGGGCAGGCCCTGGGGGGTGATGCGGTGGTTGGTGCCTCAGGCCCGCAGGCCCGCGCGCGCGCCTAAAGGGAAGCCTCGGTTGCGTTCTGCCACAGGTTGGAGGGGAGCGTGTCGTAGTGCGAGGGGACGGTCACCAGCGCGTCCGATGCGCTGCGGGTGATCGAGCAGTTCTGCAATAGAAACGAGTGTTTTTATTGATCTAATGTTTTTTTTCGTTCTCCCTAGTTTTTGTCGTATGTCAAAACCTTATGTTCTACTTTGTAGGTCTATGGAATATTTACCTCCGTAGGACATGGACATTTGTGATTGAATTTCAAAAAACGATTTCCAGTCTATGGTTAAAAATTTTACTCACGTGTTTCACTACACGTGTATCGGGATTTGTGACTTCGTATAGGAACGTTCGACTGGGAAATTCCGATCATCGGGAGCCAATGCTAATATAGACATGGAAATTTGAAAGATACCTACAATTTAGCGCGCGGTGCCAACGGGAAAGCGTGAGGTAGAACGTGATACAGAATATGCGTCCGATGCCAAAGCAAGTGTGTATTGTGTGTGACTACATTTATTATTCATGGACAATCTCATTAAAATACTTTCGAAAGAAACACCAATTTGAAAAAGAGACTCTCAAAATTTAGAGCTTATTTCTGCAATTTCAAAGAATTATGGACGTAGAAATTGTCTTCAGAATATTGTTTATCTACGTGTTGTAATATGTTTAGATAAATACCTACCTATTCAATAATGCAAGATTACATTGTTAATAAAACTTCCTTGTTAACGAATGATGACTAAAAGTTATACATATAGTATTACCTAGATTTATTTTTAGATGTATGTAGTAATATCGTTTATCTACGTGTAATAATATGTTTAGTTAAATACATATTCAATAATGCAAGATTACATTTCATAAAACTTCCTTATTAGGGAATGATGATAAATATTGTTATATTGTTACATAAGTAAACCAAAGCATTTAAAAAAATAGGTTTGTTACGATTTAGGAAATACACCTCTCTCATTTAGTTACTTAGTTCAAAATATTTACGAATGTGCAATCCTAACGTGTCACCCTTGTTAATGTAAACTTACTGATTGTTGTCACAGCGATAATGCGGTACCTATGTATTATCTACTCCAATTCAGTTGTTTCAACCTAATATTTACAATATTTGTTAAGTCTACTCTACTTAGTTCCTCTACTAGGACTCGTGTTTTAACACCGAAAAGAAACCTCGAGCCTTCCTTTTTCTGGAAAGCCTACCTTGTATCGAGAAATTAGTCTCTACATTCAATTCTTTATCAGTAAAGCACACCCATTAGATGGGCGCCACTAGAGAGTTAGGGTATTTTCTGAGAAACAAGATGTCTCAACGCCTAGCTGGGACTACCTTTTGGTAGTCTACTTCTCCTGACTCAGGAGAAGCAGACTCCCAAAAGGTAGTCCCAGTTAGGCGTTGAGACCCTGAGTTCAGCTAAAGCCTAACCTGTTCTCAATATTCTTAGAACATCAGAACGATCAGAACTCAATGTTTATCGAAGAAATATTGATTCATGACTAGTTATACGTGTTATATTCTGTGTTCGCTCACCTTGGGCTGGATGCGTTGCGTGTCCACACATTCGATGGGCATTTTGATCATTTCTATTTTGTATTTGTAGCCGTAGGAGGTCAACTTTACTATAGTGTGAAGTGGCACGTTCATGTATGGGAGCTCATCTGTAACGTTCAAGTGATGGTTGCTTTTTTAATTATTCATCGTGTTTTGTCGTTGCACTATCCAAATGGTCGACATAGATAGGCAGGTAGGATCTACAAGATTACACCCCGTCTAAATTTTTTAAAGTATTATCACTTTTATCATTATTTAGTTAGTTTATACTGTAGCTTAGTTAGACTCGGTTTTGAGATAAATATATAGATGAGCTATTTGTACACGCTTTTCAAATATTCAAATGCAACGACTGAAATACATTTTACAAAGTACCTAAGTTTCGAATATCTAATTAATCACCATACTGAATCGATACATCGAACTATCGGTTAATCAAGAAGTTAGTCGTAAGTGCTCGTAGTACAGGGAATGCCCTAGTTTAAGACTTGGTGATCGATGTAAATTGTCTGGCGCATTTAATTATTACTTCAGATAAGATAATTTTCTTAAATAATAAAGAGACTTGCACTTACCAAGCTTAGCATCGAGGAAGTACCCCAGCATGCACCTCAAGACCGCCTGGTGGCCGACCACGACCACGTTGTGGTCGTCCTCGAGCGCGGAGAGCACGGGGCGCAGGCGCGTCATGATGTCGATGTACGACTTCCCCCCACGGGTAGCGGTAGCGCAACTTATCCTGGTCGCGCCACGCGAACTCCTGCGGGAAGCGCTCCTGCATCTCCTCGTAGGTCAGGCCCTCGCAGATGCCCTGGGGGGAAGGAAATAGTTGGTGAAGGTATGTATAGTTACAGTCTTGTAATCCTAAAACTGGATCATTTTAGACGATACAAAGACTCTTGCAAGTAGTCAATGACTTAATTAGCTAGATAACATTTTGATTTATTTTGAAGTTAGGTCTGTCCAGAAGTAATTGCAGTAAAGATATAAAGAAAAATTTATCAATAATGATGAGATCTCCTGAAGTGGGAACTCAAAATCGATCTAGACAAGATTTATTACCCAAATATACAGAAGTATAATCTAAAATTGTCTCATACGGTTTGATGAAACTTAAGTATTCGGTTTAGGTAGAGCTTAGGTATTTGCAGTGATCGGAACGATATGTAGAACATTACATATCGCTTCAGATACCATTATAAATAAACGTTACATAAAACAATGGTATATTTTATTACGTAATGTTGCTTTTATTGTAAATTTGACATTGAAAAAAAGACTAGGATAGTGTCATCTTCTCGGAAGCCAGATTAAACTGATCTCAAAGTCATGGCGATACTCGCGTCACTTTTTCGTAATACTTATAATTCGCGTAAATGCGATAAAAATATCGCATCAATCATATACGAATTGGAGTCAGTGTCAGCTATCAATCACGTTTGATGCTGATGCTAAAGTCCGCTCATCTTACTCGTACGATGAGATAAAAATGTCGTTTCGTTTTTATCAAGTGTTAATTTTTGGTCATGGTTGAAATTGTATATTGGGTGAATTGTAATATCTATTAATTGGCTACACTAATTCTAATTAAAGTACTAATGTTTCTAAACAATTGTTTCAAAAATACAAGATAAAAGTACGATAGATATGATGCGATGAAGCTTTGCAGTTCTTAGACGACTTCGCAACACCTGCTTTTATAAATAGTTTAAATTCATGCGTCCATAATTTAAATTGAGCATTGCATCGTTCAGCGATCAATCTTATATATCTCAATACTAAGAATATTTTCAACGTCACTGTATGCAGACGAACTCTGACTTACTCTGTGATTTACTTTGTACTGTCTGAATACAATCGACAATTTATTTTTTAATGTGAAATAACGACTTTGTATCCCAGAGAGCGTCACGGAAATATCCGTTGATACTGGTTGATACATACTGCATATTGATGTAGGTCGTCAGAACAGCTAACCGTGCATCACCTATGCAGTTTCATGCCAAGTTTATGCGCTTCTGTGACCTACATAGGGTTTGCTAATAGCAAGTGCATATTGTAAACAAACTATAAATCTTGTACAAACAGCGTAAATGGATTTCGTAGAACGTATAAGGTTATTATTATTACATATTAGGTAGACATATTTTAAAATTACTTTTTGCTTTATTGACTGAATTTGTAACTTCAACAAAATTCTAAACAAGCGATAAAGCTATTCATAGACACTTGCCGTGTCTTCTATTTTAAAATCATACCGTGAGACTAGGTACTTATATTTAGACTCTTTTGTAACCATTGTTTGTATTGCCTATTCTTTGTCGTATTCAAATATCACGCCACTCCGCTTAACTGATAAAATAGTGTTACAAGTCTGTATAGTGTGTGCATTTATTAAACATTATTTACTTCAACAAAGATAAATACGTCAGTAGGTAATTTAGCGCAAAAAATATAATTAATAGAGTACTTGTTGACTACTTTAGTTACACGATAAGCATTAATTAGGTATGTTTTTCGTTTCATATCTGTTGATCTGTAATCAAATCTAGCAAAGATAAGATTATTAAGCTATGGGAGAAAATAAGTTGAAGTTTAAAGTAGGCATGACGTTTCTTATTTTTGAATTTGCTATAAAACAAGCAGACAAGAGACTTACAGCATCAAGCTCGTTGAGAGCCCTCACAGCCCGCTTCGGCGCCCTGATGTCTGCGGCCGTCTGCTTGGTCCTGCGCAGCTCCGAGGTCCACACTGTGAGCCCCTCGCGCGCGGCCAGCGCGTTCATGTGGTCGGCCAGAGCGCGCGCATACACCTGCCCCCGGGGGGACAGCGACGCGTCCCCGCCGATGCGCCCCAGCACGTTGTACTCGCTTTCACCGTGCTGAAAGAGGAAATTTCCATTGCAAACGATTGTTATACAAAAGAGAAAACAGTATTTTAGTGCCGGTAAAAGTTAAGACACGAAGAGAAATAAGGAAAAGGCAATGGAATCTATCTTACGGAAATTAAGTTATTATCTAAATCCATTAAACGATAGCTATTGAATTGAATTCTAAAAGGTCATGTATGAAAAGTGATAATTACACAGAATAAAGCCGATGAGAATAATAATGAAATGAAGCTCGATGTTACAACATTCACAACAACTAAGATAATGCAAAAGCGGCGCCTTGATAATAAGTAGATAAATAGGTACTCTGACAGAACAACATTTCTTACATGAAAATCATAATATATATATTTTTTAATCCGGATAGGTTCAGGATCTTTTATGCATTTGGCACAGGTTACGGTTGTTTCTAATCAGATTCATTGGAGGCACAATATTTTTACTACAATGAGTTTTATAGTTTTGCTAAACTCTTTAAACTGAATGGCCGCAAGCAGTTTCACACATTCATAAATTAAGAGACAACAATAATTCAAATTGATTAAATTTTTGTCGTATTTTCCATTGAATAAATATTAATTCATTTACTCTTTATGTTTAAAACTTCTAAGCATTTAATTTAGTTTCTAGAAATTGTTATTAGTTAGTTAGGTAATTGCTTCCCGCAAATAGCTTGTTTATATTACTACAGCACCACATGCCTGATATACGATCAGTGTTTCTAGCTAACTCGGATTGGAAAACATGTTTATCTATGTCTAAGTCGTAGCGATAATTATTTCAAAGCGGATTTGCAATATCATCCTATTTTGCGTAAAAGCTAGGGGAAATGTTATCAAGTGACTTACCCGTGTGAAGTACAATGTCTGGGGTAGACCCCTCATCCCTGACAAGTAGCCGAGTATGCCCGACTCCTTCTGCCCGGCGACTTTGTGCGCTGTCACCGTCTCCCCCATGTTCTCCACTCTAACGAAGCTGATGTTCTCGACCCCAGCATCGATCAGCTCGTACTGCCGCATGTAATGCTCCAGCTTCTTCCTGAGGTCATCAACAGCCTCCACTTCACTCATGTTCTTGTAGTCGGCGGAGTATTGGAGGATCTCAATGATGTTCCTCTCGAGCAACTCTTGGTCCTCGCAGACGCACTCGATGAACAGAATCCTGAAACCCATGTCGGAGAGGCAGTACTCGTTCAGGTCCCGTCGCTGCTCCTTGGTTATGTTGGTGCCGTCGAATATCTGGAAATTAATGTTAACTTAAAAACTAGTTTATGAAGAAATATTTAATTGGAGAATTTAGCTTTGAGCGTTATTAAGTTAATCGGTTGTTTACAACATGTTATTTGTGACGTAATGGACAAAAACAACATTTAAATGCGATGAAATAGATTGCACAATCATTTTTTATTTGTATCACAAGGAAATCTATTTTGTGGGGGGGAAATGTTATCTGCCGTATTCGAAACAATTCAAACTACAAGTAGGTAAATAAAAAATATTTAACAAATTATTAAGTGAAAATAAGCTGGTCTGTATTTTTTATAAGTAACGTAGGTAAATAAAATAGCGGCACGTAGGCGAAGGTGTATCTCTCAGCGTTTCTCAAAATTTTAAGGCGATATTTGCACCAGGCATAATTAGTTGATACCTACTAGCGAATGTGACATACTCGTAATCAGCGTGGACGCTAAATTTCAAAAAAGATTTCTACGGAGATTTTGTCGACTGTGCGTTACCATACGGTCCACAGATTAGCATATTAGTTAGTAATACGGTCACAGTAGGCGTGGGCAAGTTGGTGTGAGTGAGGTGGAAGAACATGAAACTTACAGCGACACTGTTGCCTTCCTTGAGCCACAGCACGGCGTCCTGCACCGCCTCGCGTGCGCTCTGGCGGCGGATGGCGGAGCCCTGCTGGTGGTCGGCGCGGAAGATGTCGTGGCTGCCGTACAGCGCCATGTGCTGGCGCCGGTACTCGCTGCAGTCGAACACTGCACCAAAACATCCGAGGTGGTAAGAATAACTCCTCCCTAAACTATTAGAAAATTTCAGCTATAAATTAAGTTCGATGACCTGATTTTTTATGATCCCATTGGATTTTAGCGTAACATACCTATGTATATTATCCTACCTTTATCTCATTAAAACATTACTATTTTTGTGTTTTTAAAAAATATTCCACTAAACCCTGATAAAAGCGATTCTTCAATGTGTTTTCAAAGATACTTAATAAATTGTTGATACGGAATAAATTGTTTTTTTATTTCTGAACGACAGAAATGCTTCGCTATTATACATACGTACAGTAGGTACATACCTACTACAAACTACTATTGAAATATGATTGCTTGATATACAATATAAACACTACAAGGACTGTTTGCATGACATCATAAATTCCTATTATCTCATAAAAATGGGTCATATTGGAGAAACTGTCACGAGAGTCTTAACAATGCAATGTGGAGCAAAAGTATCAAATACTTGTGTAATAATAAAATACGCATCGTATTGCCTCGTGATCCGTGTGTTAGTGAGGCTCAAGATCAACAGCGTCTGTCATTTAGGTCAGGGTACCTTACGGAATTAGAACCGATATACCAAACGAAGACTAAACAGCCAATTAGGTGTGTTATCGCTCTAGCATTGGATGCTATCAGAAACAAAATAACTAACCAAAGTAACATACAATGTACCAGTTGAAAGCGCTTCTAGATTCTAAAATATGTAGGTACAAAATGCAGACTAAAATACTAGGTTTAAATGTCAGTCAAGGAACGGTACTTTCTTGTACAGTGCAGTTTCGTGCATAGCTTTTTCTCAGAGATATCGTCAAAACACTTTTAACTTTCTAATTCCTTACATACTCACCTCATACGTTCATAGCTCTAATTGAATAGATATTATTGATTGCTTAGATACATATGCGCTTAGTTTGCTTGCTGCTTAGTTTCGCTTTCGCTGTTAACAAAAGAACATACCTTTAGTGCTCTCTCCATTCCAGTTGAGGTGCCTGGAGAGCCGGTGTGCCAGCTGACTTTTGCCACGCGCCGGCAATCCCACCAGAGCGATCAGGAGAGGCGCGAACGGGCTGATGCGGCGCGAGCGCAACGACACTGCAACAATGTCATCCAATTTTGACCTTTAACCAACCACTAACAAATCAATAGACCATATTATACATGTATTCAAATATGATATGGAAGCTCTTCTAAGCTTATACACTATATTGCTTCGAAAGTAGTTATGCGGATTAACGTAAAGCATGAACCATTTTCTCAAAAAAAGAGCCTTAAAATTCGCTTTAAATGGTACTAGGCTGGCTTTAATGTTGATAAAATACTTATTATCTTAACTACGTACACTAACATCTTGCCTATTTCTAACGACCTTATTGCTTTCGATATTTGTTTTTAAATTAAGATATTTTTGAATAATATTGTTAAAGTAGGAGTGGACCATTACTTTTACAAATAAAGGAATTTGTGTTTTCATTAGAAACATCTTTAGATACCTAAGTGTGTGCCTAATATTTATTAGGATAGTCCATTATCTCAGAATGCAAGTAAAAAACATAGTCAAAGATTTGTGGAAAGTGATAAAAAGCACAAACGGTTTCGTTATCTTCGCGATAAAATTATGTATTTTGTAAGTGTTTACATTTTTACTATCTGAAGATAAATGTTCTTGTTCTATTTGAGCTAGCATATTTTGTTAGATTAATTCTGTAGCAATACGTACTAGAATATACTTCATAAATCTTTTATCTTTAGCTTTAGTAACCCTGGGCGTTGAGAGTCTGTCCGGGTCAAAGAGATAAAGTCTTCAAACATTATGTTTAAAATGTTATATTAAAAACACGTCTCTACACGCATTATCTATCCGCTGTACAGTCGCGGACAGGTCAAGCTATACAAAACTGTCAAATTTCCTCAATCGAATTTGAACTCAATGTGTAACAATATAAGGTTTATAATCGAATGAAGAAATTTGACAGTTTTGTATAGCTTGATGTGTCCGCCACTGTACAAGTGTGAGGTTAATTGATAATAATAAAACTATTATTGTAATCTTTATATCGATTCTCCATTGACTTTATACTGCCATTGTGTTAGAATTTATAATGACTCAAAAGTTAAATAATTCATACAACTGTATAAATATAAAGGAATGAAATATTCCGTTCGCTATGTAAACTTATTGACGGTTACCTATACCTGCTTGCTGTTCCAAATAACACTGCTGCAGTGTTATTTGGAAGTTGTAAAAGGCAGAACATAATACCTATGTTTAGAGTTGCTGAATATCTGTATACAACTGCTTAATATTCAACTTTTAAACAAGTTTGCAAGCAAACAGAGAGCTGTGGCTGAATGTTAAGTACCGACCGGTAGGCAAACGCTTGCGTCATAGCCACATATCGGCTCTCGCAGCCACGGCGGCCAATAAAATCGCTTGTAGCTGGCGCGCCCTCACATTTTTCATTCTTTTATAGCTAACGCAAACTGCACAGGCAAGTGCCATTTAACTCTCAGTGCACTTGGTCCATTGTTCATCCGCATCATAATTATTTTCTTTGTCTTGTTGTTGTTGTTCTCTTTGTCGCAAGATCAAAATTGAGCACCTCTGTTACATAGACGTCATTTTCTTCAAAACTTGGATGAAGTATTTAATCTCCTTTGATCTTACAAATCTTTGCAAAGAGAGTTTAGGATTTAGTATGAAAAGATAGTGTTGTCTTATTCTATGATGCAAACTATCATATTGAGAATAAGACGTGTTATTATATTTTTTCCTAAAGACATACCTTTTTGTCCAATACACAATTTAAGCGCTCTAAAACGAGAATTTGATACATACCTATAATTAAAATTCATCCAATAATAGCAAATAATATACCTTTAGCACTGACGTAACATATTATGTACCTACTACCTATATTAGAGCAGACTGTGGTTGGCAACTCGCGTAGCATGGACTTTGCCCCGGCGCGTAGGAAACGATCGATTTGCTAGAGTGGCAGCCGAGGCGTGCAGACCAGATACACGATACCGAGAGATCTGGCCGTGTACTTTATCTGTTTGATTAAAGGTGATTCAATATCACCACAGCAATGGGGGCGTGGCCGCAGTACAAATAAAATAACAATGAACTCAAATTAGATCATGTTTATACGATTCGATAGCATTTATGACAAGAGTTAGGTATATTATCAAGAAAAATAAAAATGTTAGTTGACGTTAGTTTAAAATAAAACATCTTTCATCGGATGTGGTGACGTGGTCTGCACGTGGCCGTAATATCCAAACAGTTTTTGTTGGATAAAGTTCAGTTGGTTCAGTACAATTATAATTCATAAAAAGAAGCTTCCAACATTGGTATTAAAAACCCGACTGAAATGGCTTGCTATATTTAGCAGCTTGATTGGCTCTGGTTGGTCGACCGATTTAGTCGCAACACAAGAGTTAATGCCTAATTAAAGCGACATAATTCCAGCACAGTATCAGTTTGCTAACGTTGAACATAGCTACAATATTTAACGATTATTTCATAACTGCCTTTACAGTTTTTTTATGCACATTCTCAGTAGGTAAGTACAAGGACAAGACACCATTATTGAACTCTATAATATACCTACTCTAAAATTATTCGATCAATTACTGCTCCCTTACCGTTATATCATATGAAAAGATGGAACTTTCTTTTGAAATACTGTTAGTTTACCTAATTGTCAAAATATTGTTAGTGTTCTTAACTTAGTCAGTCACGTTGCAAGTCGTTTGCTCACTCTACAACTTGAGTTATCATGTTGTTCCACTTATCACATTTAGTTATATGGTAGTTCTAGTTATTTCGTCTACGTTAATATATTTAATAGGCAATTAATAATGCGTCATCAATCACAATATCGTTAACTTCCTAGTTGAGAGTTAATTCATAAAGTTATTATGTGATTCGTTTTATTTGATGAATGAAAATGCCACAGATCACTATATGTGTAGCAGGAGAATGCTCATGTCATAAGGACTGGACATACTCGTAGTCTATGGACCGCCTATGGTCTACACCAGATGAAATCCAGGAAATTGCCAGCCTTTTAGGAAGATATAGACACTTTCTTTAAGATAAACTTCTGCGCGAAGGGGATGGATGAAGCGACGTTAGAGGTAGTTAAATAATATTAAGTACTTACCTACCTACACCAGTTTAGAACTGCACGTCTCACGATGCTCATAAAATTTCTTGGTTAGTTAAAATTAAAACCTTGTAAATACATCGCTATTTACTTAGGTTATTTTATATGGTGTCTACATGACTAGATCACTGGTAGGTATATTTTTGAATTGCAAATTGAACGTTTTGAATATGTTAACTCTAATTTGAAGGTTATAAAGCTGGTAAACTTTTGGAATTATTAGCCGACTTGTTTTTATGTGGGTCTTCTAAGTGTTGCTCTATAGTTCCACACCCATAATCGGTATCTATCTAGAACTATTCAAATGTTCATTATGAAAGATTCATCCAATCATTGCATTTTTCCCTAACTTGTAATAGTAATGAGGCTTGGTTCCGCGTATATATGATGATGACGAGATGGTGGCGGTGAGGTGCACGCACGCATCACTATCAATAAAGCGCACTTATTTCCAATCACCCGTGTTCCTGCTGACGTATTTCCTTGAGTGACCCTTAGGATCAGTCGTAAATACGATATGGCTAATAGAAGTGGAAAATATTATGATTAACTCGTTACGTACATATTTTGTAAATATACGATGTTCATATCTCGTCCGAAGTCAGAAGATGCAAACTATAGTAGTGACCTTTTCTTTTCATGAATCTCTTGGCTCTGGCAAGATGATATGGCGCTATTATTTCGTCACATACTGCCACACTCAGAGTCGTTGATTAACTTAGTTGGCTACTTAAGAAAAAATATTGACACTTATTTTGATACCCATAAAGACTACCGAGTTAATGAGCATTAGCTTAAATGACGTCTCTGAGTGCGGCCGTAAGTCATGATATGATAATAATTATTGTTGCTATAGGTATATTTAAAATTATATTTATAAAACATGCAAAATACAGTAGTGTCACATGAATAAATTAGTGTTGTAATCCGATAAATATGTAAGTAGGTAGGTACCTTCATAGGTACTTCGCATTGAAGATCAATATCTGAAAATGCGATAACCCGATTTTATTATAACTATCCTAACTAACAACTTATTTTACTATATTCACAAATTTACTTCTATTACATTCTTAGAAGGTAGGTAGTAGAGATATGGGACAGACCAACGTTCACTTCTAGTTTGGTATTTTTTCAACAAACATAGTCGTTAAGTATTTTAAATTTTTACATTGTCATGTTTTCGTAGGTACCTAAGCCAGTCTTCAAACCAAACAAGTTTCGAAACATGACCAAATCAAGCCATCCGAATGCAATAGAGCTACAACCGAGCAAAACAACTTTATCGCCTCTTAGGTCATACGTTATATGATTTTCATCAACATCTTTGTGTTCCAGCAATAAACATTTATATTTGGCGATAGTGCTGTGTACGTAGCAACACTCCCACTGATAAACTTGCTATAGGGGGCAGGTACTTAGATAACAAAGGAAAATACAAGTCATTGATCCATTAAATATGTATATTCATTTAACTAACTTTTTTAGTTATACTTTATTTTTATTTACACTATGAAGAGATGAGTCTAGAAAGATTTCGAAAAAGCTACGTTGTCCATCCGCAAGTAGGTAACTGTAGGCGCTCTTTGGTATGGGAGCCAGTCTTATAGTCTTATAGTCCTATGGGAATAACGCTGCCAGCGAAAACATAATGTGTAATCTTCGGGTTTTTCCAACTAGTAAATATTATTATTTCTTTTCTTGTGGAAGTCGAACGTTGTAAAAACGTGATGATGTCGTAAGCTCGCCTGACGGGCTCGGGCAAAGCGCGGGTCACCGGTTGGTGTTTTCTACATTCGGCGCCCGCGCGGCCTCTTCGCTCGGGGGCGTGGCACTACGTCACATCTGCGGCAGTGGTGTGACAACGATCATCAGATTCATCAGTCAATTAACATTGTTTATGTTTCTAACCAGCCAATAGCCTTTACCTACTCATAGTATAATATTCTGCTGAAATGGAAAATTATAGAGCCTGGAATTATATTGCGTAAATAATGTTAGGTAGCTACCTACTTAGAAATATGCATACTTAATCATTTTACATACGAGTACATTTATATCGTTGATGTTTGTTGTCGATTATTAAAAACACTTTGATTCTAATTGCGTAGTTTACCACTGCACACATAATATTTGCGGCACTAATTTTGGTAACGGAACCCATCGTTAACACTTAACACTACAGAATACTTATAAATAATTTTCGATTTTAATTAAAAGTCAAAGACTACAGCACAGTAGCTGCTCTCTGTTGTGAGTGACTAATAGAAAAAGAAGATGAGATCTTGCATCGTGAACAATCTTTCTCCGAGATATTTTAGTTTTCGCGTCAATACGAAGCCACGCGTAAAAATAGATCCCATTTCAGTAGAAACAGATTTGCATAGACAAGTTGTGCTCAAAAAGAGCACTTAGGTCATACCTACTAAATTTACCATCTAAATACATTGTCGAGTTGATATCTGAATGCATTAATCAGTAGCTTTGTTTCATTCAGAGGTCGGAAACCTACGTGGCATTGTTTTCACACGTCGAGCGATACGCGCGAACTCTGCTCGGGATGGGCTCCTATCGTCTCAGTATCATGATGCCTACTCATGCCGCGGAAAACTACTTGATTACAGCGTTGCACTGCAAGGAAAGCCATTTTCAAACAACCGGCACACTCCCACAAACGTGACAGTGAGACCAGAGTCAACACCCAATACTTGAAGTTTGTGAAAATGAATGTCGACGATTTAATACTTCTGCTGTTCATTCTGAATAATCTACTCTGTCAATAAAGTCGTAAAAATAAATGATAGCGCTACTGCCCAACGCATTGTTTATAAATCCAAGGAACTCCGTTTTAGTTCCTCCAGAATGTCAATGTTAATTAATATTAATTTCATGGCTTAACTGACAGAGTATATGCTACTCTCTAATGGTATGTAGAATCTAATCAACTGACATAGTAAACAACAACATTAATATTCTAGGAGGAAATCTGCTCCAAAGCAGCCAGTAATTCCTCTGGATTGTTCATCTATGAAACAGATACTGATCCTTTAAATTCAAAAATAACTATGTCTACACTCATCACTGCGGATATTCCAGACTACCAAACATACAAAATAATAATATTTAACAAACATACAAATACATTTAACAAACTTCTTTGTGCAAATGTATTAATTTCAAGGCTTGCAATTGAGTAATATTTTATGCGAAATATAGCAACCGCTACCGCAGACAATGACTACAGTTGTGTGCGAAGTAAATTAGTTACTAGACTGTAAAATCTTTTTCTATTTATTTATAATACAGTATTTGTGGCTATCTGGTAATCAGACGAAAATAAATATTACCTAAATCTGTGTAATCAATATCACGCATGGCTCTCGTGAAAGCTGATCTAGCCAATGATGGTCACCTTTGCAATTTTTGCCAGAATACGAGCCCAAGATATTTCTTTCTGGCTTTGCGCCAGGGTGATGCATTTAGGCAGCAGCCAGGTATGTTGAACAATCGGTTCAAGTACCTATCTTTAAAGGCCGGTTCAACTTGGCCCCGGCCGATGCCAAAAGACCGATATTATTGCTAATTAACCAAGGGCGATTTACTGTTGTGTAGACAAAAATTACCTATCGATGGATGAGTGACAATTATTCAATACATAGGTAGGGACGTTCTGGTGAAGGTCGCGGGAATCTATAGGATACGGGTGGCACAGGACCGATTTATGTGGAGAGCATTGGGGGAGGCCTATGTCCAGCAGTGGACGTCCATTGGCTGAAATGATGATGATGAGGTAGGTACCGTAGAAATTTTCCTTAAATCAGTGAGAAAGATAATTTATGATTATTTCAATTATTTATCTTTATATCGAATATGAAACCGCAAAATAATTTTAAAGATTTCTCTTAGTTTTGATAAAATGTGAAAAGTTATTTATTAAACTTTGATTTTAAGCTTTCTTTTATTCTAATGTGAAGGGTATTTATAATTAAGTCATAAATAATAATTAATGTAAGTCCTCATAGGAGAAACTTATCACATACAAGTACCTAGTAGAAAGGGGTAGATACATATATTCGTATTCGAAACGATTAGTAATTTATTTACCAATAAAGATAATAAAATAATGAAGCTTTAAAATAAAATCAATAGAAATAAGACACCAATCGGTATCGCTAGATCGATTTCTTTCTAAAATATAATTGATTATTATTTAAGATGACCTTACCAATGACGTGGTTAAGGAAGTTGAGAGCGGAAGAGAATGGCCAGCCTGTCGAGCAAACATCCAAAAAATATTGAGTTATAGCAAGATATTGAAGAAAACTCAGACTTAATTACTGAGGCTGATAAAAATAATCAAATCATGTTAATATTATTATTGTTACCGAATAATGCACGAAATAAGTTTTGTTACATTATTGTTTGTAAGCAAACAAAACACTTTTTTGTGAAGTGGCTAGATGAAATGCAACAACTACTAATTTACTTAGGTACTTATCCCTAAAAACTTTGTGTTTTGTTAGAGAACTAATTTGCCGTTGATATAAATATGTAGTTGATTCCATGTCTATGTTCCGCGTAAATATCCTACCTATCCTTTAGGGTCTATAATCCCGAAGCCTAATGTGTGCTACGGCCACCAGACTCATGGATTTTGACGTTGCATTGCGGCGGTCAGCTGGATCATGCTCAGTTTTTTATAAAATGCACATGTATTGGAATGTAGTGAATTCGAATTGAATGTTAAAACCCAAAAAGTTGCGTCACAATTATTATCACAATGCTGTCTTTACCTATCGCATGTGTACCGCAAAAATTTAACTGCCATCTTATTACAGGACAACTATTAGGTATTTGATATTGCTAGTACAGTTCATTTACGAGTTCAGGCTTCTAAAAAAGAACAAGAATTAAACAGAAATCTATGTCAATGGCGTGTTTGTTCATGATTTAACTGTCTATATGATTTCTATCGTTAAAGGGTGGGTTCACTTTTTTTTGCTTAGAAATCTATGCCAATGGCGCTCCGAAGCGGTCGGTGACCGTCGCATTTCATCGGTATACTTACCTACACGCTAAAAGTTCAATCCTTTTAGGTACGTCAATAAATTTGGGTATTAAAATCTGCAAAATAAACCTTTTCTTTTTCGACTAACCTGATGCTAGTGCTCCGTGGAGGGTCTTCTCCTTGTCCTCCATCATTGCGTGGGCTGCGCTTGCTCCAGGTGCCATGACGATTCTTCTCAGAGAGGGTCTCCTTGCCAACGCGACGACGTGCTTGCTCCGATGCAGCTGCTGAGATCTTCGACGGCGCGTGCGCACTCTGTGAAGGCCTCCAGGCGACTGAACGCCAACTCCAGCGGTTATCACCGAACGAGCCTTATCAGCTCCGCGACAGTGATTACCAAACAGCCGTATAATGGCCGAGTAGATTTTGCAGTAAATAAGCCAAATATAAAAGTGCCAATCGCCTTGGATGCAGAGTAACGCCATCAATAGCGACCTGAAACAAAATGACAACCGTGTAATTAATGTGTTCATTCTTTCGGAAGTTGTACGCATATTTATAAAGGAGTTGGAATGTGTACCTACTACAACCCTTACGTAAGTAGGTATGTTTAGAGGTATTAAGCATGTTACTTTGTAATTATTGAGACAAAAAATAATGTTGGTAGGTACATAGGTGTAACCACATTTCTATTTGTATAGCTGTTTCGAATTATTAGTTCTTATTCGGCCTGAATAAAAGCCGAATTCGAAATTGAGTATTTTTACGTATGGGTAAAGAACGTTATTGTTGTATCGCTTATTGTTATGTTGATATTCTTCCAAATACAATGACTTTCACACCAGAAGACGAATTTTACAATAGGTATCTACCCATGTAAGATGGTAAATGTTTGTTTTACAAACAGTTTTATTTTTCTTACAGCCATTTTTTAACCCCCGACGCAAAAACGACGACGGGGTGTTCTAAGTTTGACGTGTCTGTGCGTGTGTGTGTGTATGTTTGAGTGTGGGTTTTTCTATGGCATCGTAGCTCCCGAAACAAATGAACCGATTTTGATTTTGTTTTTTTTTTATTTGATATTAAGGGGGAGTGTTCTTAGCTATGTTGGATAAAAATCCATTCAAGATGGCCACCGTCACAAAATATATGTTTTAATACAACTCCCACCTACCTAAGTAGAAGCGGTGTAACTAGCCAGCTTTAGCCAACAAGGCTACAAGAACATTCTTGTTCTATGTTGAAAAACCAGCCAAGTGCGAGTCGGGCTCGCGCACAAAGGGTCAGTAGCAGCAAAGTCATTACAGTTAAATCACCTATCTCAAAAACTATAAGAGATACTTTGATCAACCAAAAATCGTTTGAAAGAGTTAATTAGCATGCATCACCTCTATTTTTTTAGAATTTTAGACCCCGTAGTTATAAAAATAGAGGGGGGGGGGACATACTTTTTACGACTTTGAGAGCTGATATCTCAAAAACCGTTCACTTTAAGAAATGTTTTTTAAAACTTTATGTCATTTTAAAAGACCTTTCCTATCACCCCACACGGGTATGTACATCGAAAAAAAAAATTCATCCCTCAGTTACATGTATTGGGGGCCCCACCCCCATTCTTTTTTTACCTAGTTGTGTCATATTTTGTAGCGGTTCATACAACACATATTCCCATCAAATTTCATCACTGTAGTACTTATAGTTTCCGAGTAAATCGGCTGTGACAGACGGACAGACGGACAGACGGACAGACGGACATGACGAAACTATAAGGGTTCCGTTTTTGCCATTTTGGCTACGGAACCCTAAAAACACCATTCCATTACTATTTAACTATTACATGATGATTAGAGATGTATAATTCATACACCTTACTGGCAATTGATTTCTTGTTTCTCTGCTGCTCGTGAATATCACGGATGTGGAATATTGAACAGACTGACTGTGAATGTGTGCAAGCACCGAATGCTCATTGCTCACTAAGAAATCAACTCAAACAAAGACTACACTTACTCGATGAAGAAAGAATAGAAAGTCGCCATGTACACTAGTACAGTAGCAAATTTGCTAATATTATACCTACCTTACTTTGGTAAGTACTAACTTACCTAAGTAAGGTAGGTAGGTATATTAGCAAATTTGCTGTGCTATGTAATAATGACGCTGTTAGTATGCATACAAATTTCCAACTATTGATGGAAAAAAGAGATTCCAGCATGTGACTCGTCTTTGTCACCGTTCGATTTTACTTAGCCTATATTGATTGTCCCACTGCTGGGCAAAGGCCTCCCGCAAATTGCTCCATTGATCCATTTGTACTTATTATCGCCATCTGTCTATCAGGTGCAAAGATGTTGATCATCACGTCCCTTTATCGGCGATCAGCAGTCAGCCATTGGATAACGATTTTGGTCCATCTTTTGCAATTAACTATGTAGTAGTTACAACTCTCTGATCTCTTGGGATCCACTCAACAGACGTGCATGAACTGGACCCGCCCATTCCCCTCAGTTTGGCAGTTTTCTTACCGACACCAGTGCATTAGAAAAAAAAATATTAAGTTGATGATGCTCTTCCATCAATCAACCGCCAATACGTTCGTCTGTCTCGAACTGTTGACCGTAAGCCGCCTTCATGTTGCACCACAGAATCTTTCCTCGTACAGTCATTGCCTGCAGTTCTTTTTAAGTCAGCAGTCCATCGAGTGGCAATGGTGACTTCACTCCAAGGCCGAAGACATTGTCTGCTCCAATGATTATAGGTTTTACGTGTGTGCTTATTGCTCAGACTGTAGGACTTATTTATGTCCTTTAGCGTATTAGCGAAAACTTATGTCAGTTCTGTATACGTCACTTTAGTAAAGGAGATGAAGGAGGATGCCGAATCATATAAAAATATTTTTCACATGATGCACTTATTATACTCGATATTTGAGTATGTTTTTAACAACTTACAGAGCTATGAATAGGTCAAGGCATTCATATTATTAGTACTGTATGAAATCCGACGCGGCTATGTTAAGTAACGTGTTATGTTTATGTGATTGTCATAAGCATCAAATTACTTTGATACTGCATTAGATTACTACATTACCACGGTAGGTAAGGTAACTGTTACATTCCAGCCTACTCCAACTAACTCCAAAATGTCCAGATTGATCTCCTGTTTAATGAATCTCTAGACGATTTCAGAATTTTATGGCTAAATACAATGTGCAATAAATAATATCGACATTAGGCCTACCTAAGTAAGTCCCTAGACTTACCTAATGTAAAAACTGTAAAGGCTATAATAGGTGATTGTAGTTCCGACATCTTATATGATAGGCAATAAAGTTGTTTCATTTATGTTGCCTCCAAGTTGACTATAAAATCATAAATATGAAACTACATTACGAATAAATTACTTACTCATTATTTAAAAGACTAACTTATCTATCTGTGTAAAAATACCAACAGCATTATACATACATATGAGTGTAGGTTAGAGGATGGAAAACTGAAAATGTGTTAGTCCATTTCTTAAGAACGCAGCTGTCCATATTTATGCAGACACTGCTTCGGTTGTAGTTTGCCGAGCAAGCATTCCAGGTCTACTACACAGGGCGCCTGGAGGAGACTATTTGTAAATTTTCCATTCCTAATGCAATGACGCGAAGGAGTCAACGCTTGCCAAAGCTTTTTACGTTTCCCCGAAATATTATATTAGCCCACGGTATCGGTCACGTTTTGGGGCTTGTGCGTCCCATTTATAATCGGATTGGTCTACTCTATTTAACAGTTAGCTGGTATGACTATCTGTGGCTC
Organism: Marasmia exigua; assembly: GCA_019059595.1. Classification (NCBI taxonomy): domain Eukaryota; kingdom Metazoa; phylum Arthropoda; class Insecta; order Lepidoptera; family Crambidae; genus Marasmia; species Marasmia exigua. The sequence continues at coordinate 1,292,068 of CM032479.1, read as the reverse complement.
AATCTACTAGGAAACTAATTAGGGTCAGAGTTCTATATAAGATTTTGAAATTGAAAAGCGAATATTTGTAGGGTTGTTGCACTATCAACTGCAAGATGTTGGGAGGAACTTGGAATGCATCCATTGGCACAATGGACTTTGAATTGTTGTCTGGAAGCGTCTCACTCGATCCTTGCCCTCATTCAAGTGCAACAAACAGTCGCATTCTCTTGATATAATAACGCCAGTTATTGTTATCTTATGTGTTATCTCTCCCTTGTCCTGTCTAGAAACATTATCGAAGGTTGCTCAGATAACCCGGATGCCGATGCCGGCTGAATAACAAAATCTTGATAAACTTTCTACTCATGATTATGGTTCTCGTAATTATACCATCAGTTCCACGCGTTGCCAAACTAGTGTCTACCAGATGTAACTGGATTCAAAACAACTTTTAAGTTTTACACTTGAGTGTTATCTTAGTTTGCGTGTCAACAAACTACTTATTTGTAACAAATAAGTACTTCGGCATCTTATACAATAAATCAACTGATGATAGTCTAATATTATAATTGCTTTAGCGGTTATCTTCTCATTTTAAAGAATTATGTCAGGTTACTTTTTTGTTGAATATGTTTTATTCTCATCGAGTATGTAGTAAATAGAAGTTTTTGAATCGACCCGCCAAATTACATTTCTGTTCCTACATACCTGAGACAAGAATAGGTATGTACTGTTACTGTTTTATTTATAAAGTATGGACTCAAATGCAGCAAAGAAAGGGGTTGCATGAAGTTAAGTTCTTATAATAATATCCTTTGTTTTACCAGCACAAAGTAACAGCTACTCGTACCTATGCACAATGTAAATAAAAACATTAGATACAATATCTTTTTTATCTTGTGGTACTTAGAGTCAAAATTCAGTCGGTAGATATTTTTACGTGAAATTGGGCAAGTATGTTATCTTTCTAGATTATTCACTTGTTTCGTAAATCGTTCTCCAATGCAGCTCATTTATTATTACCCACCTTTCATTTGAGACCTTGCTCAGTTCTTTGTTACTAGGTAACTACTAGCCATTAATTGTAAAGGTTTATAATAAAATGTATCTTACCCGCCAGGATTACTAAATTTTTCCTTCGCAGTAGTGGTCGGATGAAGTGTGTCTTATAAAATGCACCAAATCGTGGCGCATAGCAGTGCGCCCGTGGATCGCGATGAACGTTTCAATACACATTCGCAATATGTCCCAACTGACGAATAGGGTCAACTTGTCAACCAACACTTTCCCCCAGCATCTCACTGGGAACACCACACAGTAGTTATACAGTTTGATGCAGTCTTTTCCCTCACCAGAAATGAAAACTGACTCGTTCTTGTTTACTTCACACCGGATCGTATTTTGCTCATTTTCAAAGTAATTGAGGGCACAGGGAGTGGAGAACCTGAATTTTCAGGAATTATAATGAGTTTTTGGAGCGTTGTTTACGCAGTGCGACGGAATGGTCGTACCAATGTGGACGATAACGTGGACTGTGAGGTCGTGCGTGTGATGTTGTGGCGTGGCGAAAGCGAGATAATGTGGCAGGGAGTGAGTGGGCCAGCAAACTCGCGGGGTTCGGCTGACATCGATTTGCGCTCGGGCGACTTCGGCGACGCACACACAGTGCATCGCTTGTGGTGTGGGTGTATTCTGGGCACTTCGTCTGGCACACTGCGGCACTGTGGTTTTTCCTGTCCATATTCGATATTGTAAAATGTGCACAAGTCGAAGCAATGTGCAGTGCAGGTAGGGAGATGTCAACCACCAGGAAATTTATGCGCTAGCGCGGACCTTTTGCTTGCCATATTTACGAGTATTTACCTACCTGGATTTCAAAATTGCATTATTTTACCCAGGCAGGATATTTATGATTCTTAGGGCCGATTCAATCAATCTTTTAATCCGATACTAAATCAAACTATGGTACATGCACAGAATAATATAGGTTATAGCACATACAAATCTGACGTTATACTTACTATAGATTATTATGAGTTTAAACAACACGGAATCGGAAGGCTATTATTCAATATCCACCAAAGTTCTCGAATCCTGTAAAGAGCAATTGAGTTCGGGTACTCACCTATTTGGTAAATTTTTCTATTGAATCTAGCACTTTTCCGGATAAGCTTAAAATATCAGTAGTCAAACCGCTGCATAAAAAAGGAGACAGCGCAGATATGTCAAACTAACGACCCATTACACTCGTGCCAGTCTTTTCAAAATTATTTGAGAGAGTAATACATGACCAAGTTAGCTCTTTTATATCAAAATATCACGTCATTAAAGCGAATCAATAAGGTTTCCAAAAAAAGAAGTCAACCAGTCATGCAGATTTTAATTTAGTGTATGAAGTCTTAAAAAATGTAAATGATAAAAATTACACCACCACCATGTTTTTAGACATTTCCAAAGCGTTCGACCTAGTGTCGCATAAACTACTTTTGAATAAATTAGATTTTAATGGAATAAGGGGACCTGCTCAAAAGTGGATTAAATCATGTTTAGAATGTAGAAAACAGTTTGTGGAAATTACTCAACTCAATAAAGTTAGCTCGAAATCTATTATTTAAACTTTTAAATCGGATTACATTGTAAATGGCTATGGAGTGCCCCAAGGAAGTATACTCGGTCACTTTTATTTCTGTTATACATTCATGATCTACCTGACTGCATGCACACGTAATAAAACTATCCTGTTTGCAGATGATATTTCTGTCATAGTTACTAGGTACTAACAAAACATCATCACTTAACCAACATAAAGCAGATATTTCTCAATCACTCTCCTCTATTATTAACTGGTTAAATAACAATAGTTTACTGAAAAATCTTGACAAAACCAAATTAATAAATTTCAATAAATTCCAGCACCAAAATATTCAAATTAACTTAGACGGAATACACTCTCCATAACACTCACGAGGCCACTTTCTTGGGTATAATCACCAATCCTAAACTAACTTGGAATTTAGTTAAAGTTTGCGCAAAAATAAATAGATTCGCATTTGTGCTATAAAAACTAACGAAAATAGCCAACGTTAGTACAGCTATCGCCGCTTACTAGAGTATGTCGAATCTGTTCTAAGATATGGGCTGCTAATATGGGGAAATGGTACTGACATTCAATTAGTTTTTATCGAGCAAAAACAGTGCATTTGCTCTATATGCAACATAGCCTCTGACGTCTCTTGCAAACCTTATTTTAAAATGCTTAACATTTTACCTCTCCCTTGTTTGTATATACTCGAGGTAGGTTTGTTCGTTTCACAAAATAAACATTTACCCCCTTATTACAAATCGCAAACTAAGGATAGTTCCGGAACAAAATTCATGCCAACCCCTTTTAACATTGCGTGCTGGAACGGGATGTCATGAGCTTTAGTACGGTAATAACTTTAGATCAGGATTTATAATAAGGTAGTTATTCATTACTGCAAAACAGCATAAACACGGAAATATTAGACACAACAACAATTTAATAATTAATATCGCACCAAACACAAGTCGCTGCATAAATAACTGCTATATGATGAGAATAAAATATGCAATAAAATACCTGATTACATTAAGTTACTTCTTATACACAAATTTAGATCGTCTTTACGTGATCTGATAATAGAAAATACTTTTTATTCGGTCAGTTTCTTAAAATGTAAGTTATAGCGAGCATACCTACTTAACTATGCATAGATTAAAGTTGATTGATTTTAGATTTGGTCCTTTTTAATTTGTTATTATTCTGGAATAAGTCCACCTAATTATTTTAAGTTAAAACATTTTATATATGTGTGTACTTCTGTCTGTAACCCACACGATGTTATGTTACCCAAGAGTTAAGCTTAAAAAATGTATTTTTTATATTCTATTTCCCTATTTTTATCTGTGTAGTGTAAGGTCTTAGGTACCACACAGAGAATTTTGAATGGTCTTACAACTTGAAATATTTGCATCCTACAATTTAATGGCTAAATAGGTTTAAGCAACATGTAACTTTACAACATCTACATTTTATTATTTTCGACGGGTTTAGAATCGATTCGACGGATTCTATTCTTAGTTTTCGAGTAGTTTAATGTAATTATAATTTTATTATTGTATAGATAGATAGTATCAATAGTACCTATCTAACCAAACAATCAACTTACAAATTGAAGATAGATAAGTAGGTATTCTAAATTATCCGAGGTGAACAAAAAAAATGTCCAAAGGAGACGGAGACATATTATTCTCCCCTTTTGAGTTTAGTTTGTAAATTACTAATTTTTTCGGGATCCAAGTATCCCTGACCTCCCCTGTATTATACCTTAGAAGTGAATCATGTTATTCTTGTAGGCGTAATTATAATTCTACTACTTCCATTAAGTCATAACTTTACCTTCTTGGGCATAATAACATAGTTTATGTAATAATTAGTACGGTCAGCATCAAAAGTAGATTAACACTTTAGTACCATGTCGAAGTAACATTTTTTACAAACCCATTGGAAACTGACTATAATAGGCAGAACAGTTACTTTGACATGGTACTAAAGTGTTAAGCTACTTTTGATGCCGACTATTCTGTAGCGATGAAAGACACAGTACATTGGCTTTTCTCAGCCTGATGGTAAGCAAGAGGTGAGCCCACGTTGTACAACGGACGCGATGTCAAGGCATCGCTTCCGTTGGCACTGCCACTGGCCCGCGAGATGCTTACTTAGCTACGACGGCATTTGGTGGAAGCCATTCCTACGGCTCAGCGCACATAGGAATACGGGATATATGTGATGAGCGCTGAGCACCAGACAAGAAAACACTTGTTTAACTACTTATTTAATTGTATTTTAAATAAATCAATAAATTGAGACAACATCATATACATTGTCTGGTCCTAAACTAAGGTTTTCCCTTGTACTATGGAAACCAGAAACAAAGAAAATGACCGTGGGAGAGCCACGCTTCGGCATGAATGGGCCGGCTCGACCGAAGTGATACCACGGCCTCACAGAAAACCGGCGTGAAGCAGCACTGTGCTGTGTTTCGCTGCGGGAGTGAGGGTCCCGGAGGCCCAATTCGGGCGAAAGGGGGGTTTAAAGGTTGGCAGCGCACTTGTGACTCTACTGTTGTCGCGGGTGTCCATGGGCGGCGGCAATAGTTTACCATCAGGTGATCCGTCTGCTTGTCTTCCACCTATCACATAAAAAAAATACCTACCACAAACAACCAGACCCAATACAAATCTGTTTCATCAACAAACATTTGTGCTGGTGCGGGAATCGAATCCGCGACCCTTGCGTCTCAACCGGCGCTTTAAACCACTGCTGCCACTGCGCTAATCAGGTCGTTATTATGGAGGAAGTTACTGAAAATTCATTTGAAAAAGGCATTAACCAAGTTTAAAGAAATGTCTGGTTCGTTCCTAGCTGCCACACTCAGAGTCGTTGATTAACTTAGTTGGCTACTTAAGAAAAAATATTGACACTTATTTTGACACGCTTAAAGACTACCGATACTAAAGTTAATGAACATTAGCTTAAATGACGTCTCTGAGTGCGGCCATGAGTGTCCTAAACATACCTACTTTGAAGGTACTTTTTATATCCTCCAACCGATCACAGCTACGAGCCAATCTCAATGATCAGCCACGTACGCAGGATAATAAGTAGATACGAGTAGTGCTCACGTGTGTGCGCAAACACAAGTGCACTCTCTGTTCCCTTACCCTCACATTCCGATGGGACACCAGCGTGTCACGACCGGAGAGGGATCGGGCGCAGGACCAACAGCTTAACGGGCTTTCTGAGGCATGGGGGTACAAGACCGCCAACTTCCCGACTCTAGGCTGACGTTGAAAATTTCTTGACAGAAAAACTCAGGTACAAATTTTTGGTCCGACCCGGGGATCGAACCGGGGACCCACTAACCACTGCGCCACCGAGGCAGGTAGGTACTTTGGTCAGGGCATGCACAACAGGCCGTATGCCAACTTCAAAATAATTTTAATATTTAGGCAAATAAAGCACCTGCTATATACAACAATTTGTAGTAATAAATATCTTCAGGTGATGATTTTCAAGAAATCAAGACCCGGATTGGGATTGCCCGAGCGTCATTCAATAAAATGAGGAAAGTTTTGTGTTGCCGGCAAATAGACATAAGGCTCCGAGTTCGCATCTTACTGTGCTATATATATGGCCTGTTGTCACTTATGGATGCGAGGCCTGGACTTTGAAGGAGGACACCAGACGACGTCTGGAGGCATTCGAGATGTGGTGTTACCGCCGTATGCTCCGCATCAGGTGGACACATAGAGTGACAAACGAAATGGTACTACAACGTGTCGCCATGACCCGTAACTTTATGAATGCCATCAAAAAGCGGAAAATCGAATACCTAGGTCACGTACTTAGGCATGAGAGGTAAAAGTTGTTTCAACTCATGATGGGTAAAATAGAGGGGAGGCAACGTGTTGGAAGAAAGAAAAAATCGTGGCTGCGCAATATAAGGGAGTGGGCTGGCATCGCATCTGTGGAACGGCTGTTTCGTCTCGCAATAAACAGAGAGGATTTTGGAAAGCTGACGGCCAACCTTCAGAACTAAGAGGCACTCAAAGAAGAAGAAGAAGATGATTTTCAAACATGCCAATTATTTTACTACGGAAAATGAATTGAGAACTTGCTTGAAGCAGGAAACCAAGAACTGATTCGTGGAATAAAACACTGATTTGAGTGACTAATGATTAGACTATGAATAATCTTATAAAATCCTTACACTGCAATTTTATATTGAATATCGTTGGTAATCATTTGCCATTTACAGAGCTTAAGGTGAAGGGTATACCCCACTACCGACGCCATTGATTTTAATTATTAGCTTCGAAACCAGATCTATTTTAAGCAACTTTCGACCGGAGTAATGCTATGTCCTCACAGAAAACCAGCGTGAGTGCATGCGCTGTGTTTCGCTGCGTGAGTGAGGGTACCGGAGGCCCAATACAGGGGAAGGGGGTTAAAAGGTAAGCAGCGCACTTGTGACACCACTGGTGTTGCAGGTGTCCATGGGCGCCGGTAATCGCTTACCATCAGGTGATCCGTCGGCTCGTCTACTACCTATATCATAAAAAAAACAAACTTGGGGGCTTCAGTCTCTCGGTAAACACCTATACTATTCATTTAATAGTTATAATGAGCTATTTGATCTGGTTTTGCACTCCAATTTTGAATTACCGCCAAAAGCTTCCATTTTTGGCGTGAATCATTTTTTTTAGTACAAAAACAGACCCAGCATTTGGGCATAAAAAGTAAAGTATCAGCCTATAAACTGTCCCACTGCAGGGCAAAGGCCTCCATCATAGAAATCAAGTCATCGCTACTATGATGGGATTAGGCTAAATCACCACGCTTGCCAAATGCAGATTGGTGATCACAAACCCGAGCTATGTTCGAAAAATTCGAAACATACTTTTCGCTCGACCCGGGAATCGAACCCAGGACCCTGAGATCACGGCCTGGTACTTAAACCACTAGACCAACAGGGCGTCTTTAGCTCTATTTGGGCATGGTTATTAATTAAATAGTATAAGTGTTAGCCGAGAGACTGAAGCCCCGTAATTATTTAAAATATATTTGTTTTGGTAGCTAACAATTAAAATCAATCTAGTGTGCCCTACCCGTCGCCTTAAAGGAAAACGTATGGATAAACAGATTTCCTGTCCTTATTTCTTCACAATATTGCGTCATTTTCTATCCGTAGGACATCCACCACCGTGGGAGAGCCACGCTTCGGCATGAATGGGCCGGCTCGACCAGAGTGATACCAATGGCCAGCAATCACAGAAAACCGGCGTGAAGTAACACTGTGCTGTGTTTCGCTGCGGGAGTGAGGATATCGGAGGCCCAATCCGGGGGAAAGGTTGGCAGCTCACTTTCGACTCCATTGTGTCGCGGGTGTCGATGGGCGGCGGCAATCGCGTACCACCAGGTGATCCGTCTGCCACGTATCACATAAAAAAATCCACGCTTCGGCATAAATGGGCCGCCTCAACCGGAGTGATGCCACGGCCTCACTCAAAACCACCGCGGCGTGAAACAGTGTCTCTGCTGTTTTGCTGCGTGAGTGATGAGGGTACCGGAAGTCCAATACGGGGGCAGGGGGGTTTGTCCCACCACGGCAGCGCGCCCGTCACAAGTTACACACATGAACGCCAAAAAGGTTGACAGCAATATGAATGAGGGGCTGAAAATTGCGGGAGAACATTCTTTATTTTCATACTAAATATTGATTCAAAATATTGATTGATAAAACTTGATAACGCACTTGTGTCACATGATATGCAACAACCCGCAACACCAGTCCACTGGTGTTGCGGGTGTGCATATCATATGACAGTATAAAATCATGTCAAATGACAGTATGGTACTGGGTACGTTCATGTGCATCATCTCATATCTTAGCGTGTTGTTGTTGCGTCCAAAATTTGCCTCGGAACCCGTGCTACGCTTGTTGTAGCTACCATCAGATATAGGTAAGTAGTTTTTTAGATTTTCGCGTTGCATTATAACTATAATGTATCAATACGGGGATTCACACGATATTTATTATGTGAAACGACGGTTCCAACTTGTACTACCAAGTAGTTCTACGGTAGGACTAGTGAGATTTTTTTTTCTCATAAGTGTTACGATTTTGTATCTTACAGAGTAGTAGGACTAGTAACCACAGGCTGTAACGTAGCCGAAACGTCGAGCCAAATATGTGAATACACAATGTTGTTTCACATAATAAATATCGTGTTAATCCCCGTATTGATACATAGTTATAGGTAAGTAGTCGGATAATTACAATACAACCCGCTACCACCCGTGACTTTTTTGTATGCTTATAAATTTATTTTAGGTTGGTATTTTTATCCCCCGACGCAAAACGACGGTGCGTTATAAGTTTGACGTGTGTGTGTCCGTCCGTGTGTGTCTATGGCATCGTAGCCACGAAGTTATAATAACCTCCTTTATCGTAGCTCCCGAAAAAATGAACTGATTTTGATTTTTTTTTTGTTTGATAGATGAATAAGGGGGAGTGTTCTTAGCTATATTAGAAAAAAATCGTTCCCAGATGGCCGCCATCACAAAGATATGTATTGTATGTTTTAACACAACTCCCACAAAATGGGTATCATATAAAAGGGCTTGAGAAGCAGAATATATTGATAGTAACAAATTTCAAATCCAAGAGGTCGCCGTTGAAGGTTTTTAAAATTTTCAATTTTTTTTTTATATACATCTATCTAGTCGTAGGTTCTGCAAGAATTGCGATTTCAGCACAACCCCGACCTTATGCAATCAAGGTCTAATAAACACGAGAATTCATTATGATTTGTTTTGTTGTTAGTTTGTTTGCGTGTTGCTTATTAGTCTAAATAATAATTGGTTACCTAATTTCGCAATCCCGTTGTTCTGTATTGTTTTTTAAAAAAACGCGCCTTAGGACTCGTGGTTTGGGTAAGTAGGTTAGGTACCTACTGACCCAAACCACGAGTCCTAAGGCGCGTTATTTTTGGGTTAACGTAACTATGTAAGTATAGTAGGTAAAACCTGGTCGTAAAAGTACCAAGCCGCAGTGTTTTAGGTAAGTTGTTTTTACGTGGTGGCAGACGAGCAGACGGATCACCTGATGGTAAGCAATTGCCGCCGTCCATGGAAACCCGCGACACCAGTGAAGTCACAAGTGCTCTGCCAACTTTTTTAACTCTCCTTTCCCCCGAAATGGGCCTCCGGTACCCTCACTCACGCAGCGAAACACGCAGAGTGTTGCGTCACGCCGGTTTTCTGTCAGGCCGTGGTATCACTCCGGTCGAGCCAACCCATTCATGCCGAAGCGTGGCTCTCCCACGATCGAAGTAGGTATGCCATTTTGCTCATACTTAAACGAGCATTAGGTATGATGTCGAACCACACGTGCCGATATGACTCGCTTCACACACCTATTATGGTTTTACTTAGGTAAGTGAGTAGATAGCTTATGTTAACATCCTATCGATAATTTTCTTTTTTTTATGACATAGGTGGCAAACGAGCAGACGGATCACCTGATGGTAAGCAATTGCCGCCGCCCATGGACACCCTACCTTGAGCTAAATTTACTAATAGGCACCGTAGGCAAGTAAGTGCCTAGGGCCCGCGTCTCAGTTTATAAGTAGGTATTATCTAAGTATCTATTTGCCGTGTGGTCCCGGCAGAGTAGAATAGGCCACCCTCACTCTTGCCGAGGTGTCGTAAAAGGCGACTAAGGTAAAGCTGCTGGCATGTTCATCAGCACCCAGAGAAGGAAAACTCTGCATTTACATCAAAACCCTCGCCAACCCGTCTGCCAAGCGTGGTGAGTATGGCAATTACCCCTCATGTGAGGGAGGCCCGTGCGGCCAGCAGTGGGGACTTAAATGGGCTGATGATGATGATGATGATTATCTATGGGCCCGGTTCACTGGCTGGAATCTCCAAAAAAGGCGCTCAGCCTAAAGCAACAAAATAGTAAGTGAAACGGCATGTTTAGGTAGATCTACTTTGCCAACGTAGGTACCTACCTACTTAAGTATAACTATCGCGTCATCGGTATCTCTTTAGAGGTAGGTAGGTAGGTACTTAAAACGACATTAAAGTCATGGGAAGCATAAAGAAATCAAGGTTAATGTTAAAATTAACGCACCCAAAGTGACACACCACCAAAAAACTTCTACTAGTTACTACCTCTTACCTTTCACCCAATCCCTCAAATAAACCAGTCGAATCGCGGATTTGAAACAAAGCAATCGACCTATCGAACACTTTGTTTTTTTTGCCTTATTAAACAACCTACTGGAGATTATTGCTCGGAACTTGCATGATAAGTTCATTAGTATCCATCTCAAGTCAGCGCACATACGTGTCTTAGAAACTCATATAACATTAATAAAAACACTTCATCACGAAGTAACCGATGAGTGACCCGATAGTGGGTAGCTGCAAAAAACGGTGACATTCAAATTCGTGATCCTATAAACAGTGTGCTAGATTTAATAATGAAATTGGGACTATTTTTTGTATGTATTGGTAGGTAAGCTTTTTTTTAAATTTGACACATTTCTTCCTTGTCTTTGATTTCTTCTAATTTGGTGCACTTATTTATAACATAATTATAAAATAAAATACCATTATAAATACATTTACTTTAGTTAAAAAAAGTTGCCAAAATATTTTTTTTTCAAAAGCTGGCTTTGCTGCTGCTTGCTTGCTTTTTATATAGGTAGACCTACATTTTTATATTTTACAAGCTGTATGGTGATTTAATTTTGTAATTTGACTATAAATATTGTTTTTCATACTATAAATTAGGTCAGTTAACTAATTGAACTCATGAACTCTGCTAATCTGCTGTCGACCCATAGAGTATATTATTTTGTTTCGACCTATACACAAAGTATAATTCATTAGATTCTACTACGAGAATTAACTGATTTTTTAAATATATATTGAAACGCTTTTTATCGACGGTTAAAATCCGAAAGCACAACAATGTTTGTGCTCCCAAAATAAGTTTGTTTGTTTACTTGTTCACCAATATTAAAAAAAAAAGGTTTTTGAACGAAACTCTATTAACGTTGACGTTTGACGTTTAATCATGTATTATCTATGGTTTAATCGGCCATCTACCGAGATCCACCGTGATGTTATCCTACCAAATATTGAAGATCCTGTAACTGAATTTATCACTGCACTTCCGGTACCAATCGAAAACTACCGGTTAATTATTTTTAGCCATAACATGCACTATCAACAGATAGTTTTTAATTTCTATTTTAACTTAAAACCTGAGTTAAAAAAAATACCACATTAACCGGTTATATAGAAAATGTGAAGGGCCTCCATAATATGCCCATTTACAGGGCGAACAAAGGTATAAATTACTGCATAATGTGATGACGTGATTCATAGGGTTCAGATGTGGCCTTATTCGAAAATTCCAGTGTGGTGTGGTTCTGTTTCTTGAATAACGTTAGTATTTTTGGAGAATATTGTTTCTTAAATCTTTGTCTACAAGTTGGTCATGCAATTCTGTTATAATTGTATTAAACGAAGGTAGTTTAAAAAGCTTGTTCTTTGTTTGCAGCTGTAATCATAATGGAAGACGGGTCTGCACAAATAATTAACTTGGAATACTGGATGACGAATCTGCCCGAACAGTTAAAAGATACACCGCTTATATATTTAGCTATACCAGGTGAAATGCATTATATATTTACATGCAAAAGCCTTTTCCTATTTTTCTAAATCTAATATTAATATAAATATAGGTACTTACAAGTTAAAGGTATTAGGTAAAATGACAAGCCTTTGTTGATCTTGCAACATTTTAACTTTGTATTCCTTGTTTCATAATGTTGTGTCTTTGGGTAGGTAAAAATAAAATTGGCACATACACTATCATTAGCAAGCAGCTCAATCAATTCATTTGAAGGCAAAATTATATTATTGTACACATCAATATTATAAAGTGGTATATGTAGGTATTAAAGTATTTTCTATGCATTTATTGTGTGACTGATATTCATAGTACAAGTGCTTAAACTATTAGTACAGAATCGGGCCAAAGGATGGGATGCTGTCTGCACTGAGACCCTCAAATATAATTTTCAAGTTTCTTATATAAAAATTATACTGATTTTCCCCCTATTTCACTCCTTCAAAGGGTATATTGCCAAAAACATGATAAAGTACAGGTAAAATTCTATAAAAACATTTTTTTTCATTTCATCTATAAAAATTTACTTAACAACCGTCAAACCCCCTAGCCTGTAAGAAATGAATTTTCAAAAACCCTTTCTCAGTGCTGACTATCACTTTTCAGGAAGCCATGACTCAATGACATATGGCATCACTCGTAAGAGTGAGCTTGCTCCGGATGCAGAGCCCATCCTCCATCGACTGTTCCCTCTGTTCCGAGGTACGATCATTCGCTGGACAGTAACGCAGGTCAATGATGCCTTGCAGCAACTTCTTATAGGCATTAGGTACCTTCAAAATTAATTATTAGCTCTCTGGCTTAGAAAACCATTGTTATATTTTTGGAGTACATATTATGTAAATGTATGCTAAGATAAAAAAAAACTCATTTATCTTTTTTTATCTGAATTACTTATAATAACTTCACAGCTTTTAATAAAAATAACCACTTACTATTACATAAGTAACTTCATTTAAGATTTTTTAAAACATGCGCTAAATAAACTAAATTAAAAATTCCAAGTGTTAAAAATGTTGCCTATGATGTTACACAATTTCAGATAAAATGAGTGAGGATGGAGTTTAATATAAAAAATATCACAAACATTATTTTGTTATGTAATATTTTTAATTGAATTAACATAGAAGTATTTTGCATTTTCAGATATTTTGACTTAAGACTAGCAACCAAAGCAGGAGAAGAGGCTTTTTACTTCACCCACGGACTATACGCGGGAGAAATAACAACAGCTTTAAACCAAATTAAAAGTTTTGTGGACTCACATCCTGGAGAGGTAAAAATAAAACATTTTTTTTATAAGAAAAATATCTAATCAAAACGCCATCGTTATTACACCTCGGCGGCCCAGCCTCCCGTGGGCTAGGCACTGGGGATCTTGGGTCGATCGTAGGAATTACGTAGGATCGTATTAATCGGGGGATTTATGACTACACGTGCTTCCTTAGCAAAGTGCAGGTTGGTTGGGAACACAAGAGCCTCTTCCACGGTGCACCTATGCACCAAGTGCAGGTGAGACCCTAGTCAACGGGTCTTGTCAAATTAAAGCGGAATCCCCTACACCAGCTGCGTTACATTCGGGAAGCCACGCATATTATCGGCCTATCTTCTGCAGTGTATCAAGACGAAAGTCTTTAATTTGCCTTTGATCCCATTGATGACGACATATGTCTCGCATACGCTCAGTCACCTAAAGGACAGAAACTCCTAGCGTATTTGTATCAGGATTCAGGAATGATGAGATCCGCTGGAGAAATAAGGTCACAGGCAGCCCAATGAATTAAAAGCTTCAAGTGCCAACGAGCAGGGCACATTGCGAGGAGAACTAATGGCCATTGAGGCGGAAAAGTCCTCTAGTGGAGGCCACAAACAGGGAGTCGCGGCCGTGGCAGGTCTCCAAACTACGGTGGGGGACTACGGTGCGGCGGCCACCTCGTGTGGCCCTTCCGGTAGTATTTTTGCTCTAGTTGGAGCTGCTACTGAAGGGGTCCTGGCGTCCCTGGGCAACGGCGTGTAGTAATCGGCATGGCCGCCCATTGCTGCCCGACGGCTAAGAGCAGCACACATGGGGGGAGTTTCTTTAACCCCCGGACCCAGGACCGAGCTCGACGTTGCGGTCAGGGCTCGTCCAACTGCTCGGAGCTCTTTTTTGTTCTGGGTCCCTCTCTAGGAGGTTTTTTGTGGTGGGCCATGGGGGTGGCCCTGGTGGTTTTAAACCACAGTTTGTGGGAGGAGCCCGTACTGGCGAGCCTCGCTATCCGTGAGACGGGGCGTGGTGCCAGGGTTCGTCCGGTGAGCCCGTGTCCCGTCTTGGTGCCTGGATATGCCGGGAAACGTCGGAGAGGTTTTAGTGGGTATGCCTCTGACTAGTAGACGGTCTCTGACTAGCAGAGACCCAACCCAAAGGAGAGCCCCACACTACCCGTCGGTCTCCCAGCCGACGGGTGTGCATAAGGCGACTCCGACCAAGGCGCCGACGTCTGCCCGTTGCACATCGGGCAGGCGGCATTTCCTCTTTGTCAACAAAAAAAAAAGGTGGCCCTAAATTAAATTAATATTCCACTCGTCATCAGCTTAGCATGTATTCCTAGTTGTGTTCCAAGCTGTCACTAAGGAGCTTTCCTTCTTGTTACACCTTCTCTACTTCGCACAGTATTTGGCATCCTTTCTGTGGCATCCATACCATAGTTGTGAGGTTACTAGGGCCCATACTACTCTTTGCTAGGGCCTTAGCGCGAAACATACGGTACGACGACCGAATCGGAGTTCCCCTCCCTTTCACACGCTCTGCGTGTATCGAGTGTCTCCTTTGTTTGGATGCGACCTTAGATTAAATCAAAATAGCGGAAGATACGGCACGTCCCTTCGACAACTGAAAACGGACTTGAGGGAGTCATCAAACGTGCTACGCGCATGCTACGCGTCATGTCAAAAGGAGAAAGTATGGTCAACAGAAATAAATAATTAATAAATCATTTATTTTTATAACAGTCGAAATTATCATAATTGCAATGTTGGTACTATTATAAATCATTATTGAATGTTATACACAAAGTAGACTTTTCTTCGAATAGGGACAGTTTGTTTCTCTTGTGTCTATAAAATCTGAGTGTTGCCCTCGATTATTATGGGATCCCATCGTTAGATCATGAGATGCTAAAACATGCTAAGGACCAGCTGGGAACCATACTCTTAAATAAAAAATATTTTTCCAAATTGATCCAGGCATCTTCCTAAGTTCTTAATCGGGGAACGTGCATAAAAATGATCCCGACGATTTCATAACCTACGCCTTTTTATGAAATCGGTTAAATATAAACAATATTAAATATGCTTAATCATAATCATTTATTCACATACATTTACAACATATTAGTACATAACATAAAATTACTTACATGTGTGGTTTGCAGATATATTTGCTTTGTTGTTATAAATGACCTTTTCAAGGTATTAGTGATACATTTTTCCTTTTTTTTTTTAATTAACATAAATGTCACCTTTTCTTTTACTTACACATTTTGCACTGACGCCATCGCTGTGTGATGTGATGTCACTTAACTCGTCACACATTAATATTACGTATATTTCTATCTCACTCTGCAAAATCAAAATATTAAATGAATTTAGAAATATCATGAGAAATTGTAATTTTTCTTGTACTTATGAGGGAAATGAGATTTGTTTTTTCTTTTAGATTTTTTTTTACATAGGCGTATTGGCAACCTTTATCCCACTTAAAACAAATAAATAATGTTTTTCTGTGACACGCCCGCTTGTCAGGCTCGCCAATTTGCGAATACGTCAATTAACGTGAAATTAGGCGACGAGGACCTAATTAATGCGGTCCACGCGGAAGAGACCAGTCACCTATATTCCGCTATTTTGATATCAAAGAGTAGTATTATTAATCTAAGGATGCGACAGGTAGGTGTATTCTCGTGACAGGTATATTGTGGTTCGTTAAGAGACGTCATAGCGCTAAGGGCCCCTAGATGCAAACTCCTTGGAATTGAGGAGCTTAAAATAAGGGCCCTTTTGTTTTAAGCTCCTCAATTCCAAGGAGTATCTCTCCGTGTTTCTGAAAGCATCGGGATCCCAGGCATCGAAATCTCCGACAAGGTTCAATTTAGGCGTCATTTGGAGGACAAAGCGAAACTCGCTAGCATGAAGATGGGTGTTTTGAATAGAGCGAGGCAGTTCTTCACGCCTGGGCAACAACTTGTAGGTACTATATAAAGCCCAAGTACGGCCCCATTTGGAGTACTGCTCCCATCTTTGGGCAGGCGCCCCTAAATATCAGCTAGACCCATTTGACGCCTTGCAGAGACGAGCTGCCCGGATTGTCGGGGATCCCGATCTCACGAACAAATTGGAGTCGTTAGGGTCGCGAAGATAGTTTAGCTCTCTTTGCCTCTTCTATAGGCTCTTCCATTAAAAGTGCTCTGTGGAGCTGTTTAATATCATACTTACTTACGGCAAACTTCATACTTCCTGGAACCAATCCCTTCCAGAACGCTTCGTTTCCAGCTATCTTTTTTCCCACGCTCGTGCAATGGAATGAGCTTCCAGTCGCGGTGTTCTCTGAGCGCTATGACATGCCTTTTTTAAACGGTAGGCAGCGGCATGACTGTGCTCCGGCATCAATAAAAAAAATGTATACCCCTTACGACTTCAAGCCAAACCTGTTTGGATAAACCCCTTCTGCCAGGACCCCTTTTTTCCCACATAGCTATCCCGTTTCCGTAAGACATCAGGACCGTTCCAGTGTAGGCGACACTTGGAATGCAGAGTCATTTCATCAGCTGTAATTGCAAAATAGGCACTCTTTTTTAGTTTTAAACATAGTGGGTGCAGCGCTTCTGGAAAGCCTCACTAAAATTATGATGATAAAACCTGATGATCATATACCTTACCAACCTAAAGATATTAAAAGTTTTCTTTATTAACATTTCCAGGTTGTGATATTAGACTTTCAACACTTCTATGGGTTTGAGGCTGAAGACCATCCAAGGCTGATGCAGTTCTTGCTCAACTTCTTTGGCTCCCGACTTGTTCCAAGACAGATGGACCTACAGCGGGTTACCCTCAATTCACTAAATACCCTAAGGCAGCAGGTAAATAATAAAAATATAAATTTCAGTCTCTCATTCTTTAAAATACCATGAACGAAAGTAAATCTGCAGTGTGTGAATATTACTTCCAGATAGTGGTTGTGTATCGTGACGCAAATTATGCAAGAAGAGAGTTCTGGCCGGGGCAACTGATGCCATCACCGTGGCCTCAACAGGTAAATTTTATTACACAAAATCCACAGCTCTTAATTTAAATATGTAATGTATATGTTACCCATAATACCGGCAATGTGCCTGGCATTGTATGTAACGTCAGATTATTAACATTACGAGTACATAATACAAAATGTGTATTACAAATATTTTATGACAAAACCAAGTGAATTTGCCTCATAACAGTAAAGTGATTTCTGTAATTTCAGGAACGTGTCCCAGACCTGCTCAGCTACCTGGAGAACTTGCGTAGACATCCCAGCACGGGCTTCGTGCACCAGGCCGTCTTAACGCCTACGCCACAATTTATTGTGTTCAGGTTTGAGTTTACTATCTGTCACTGTGTCAGCTTTTTTATTTAGGGAGAGCAAGTCACCAAGTAGAAAAATAATAAGTTATATTTTTATTTCATGTATTACAGATGGAGATCTACCTTGCGCAATAAGTGTGCACTTCCAGTGAAGAACGAAGTGCTTCCGAAGCTAGCCAAGGACTTCCAGCCCGGGCCGCCGCTTGCGCAGGTAGCCGGCGCCAGAGCGCCCGTTAACGTCGTCATTGCAGACTTCGTCGAAATGGACGACGCCGTCTTCCCCCGGACCATCATCCAGCTCAACTTGAAATTGTTGAGAAACACAGATCTCGTTTATCATAATAATGGCTAAGGCATTATCAGTCGTATTGAGATACTCTTTCAGACAGTTTTTTGAAACTTTACTTGTTTACCTATGTGTACCTGGTGATATTTTTACGAATATTCAAGTTGCTGTGATAATTTGCATTGAGATGTTGTTTTAAGTACATTTTAAATCAGTGCCTTATTAATATATTTTTTTCTACTACTGTACTTACTTAAAGAAATACAAAATCAACATTTTGCAATAAAACTCAGTTATTTTACAAGTCACTCTTTCAATTTTAACATCACTTTAAAAAATTACAAATGTTGAAACATTTTTATATTAGGAAGGTTTTCCAAATATATTTTCACAGAAATCATCTAATTTAATTCTCTCACACAGATCCTTAAATGACCATTTTTTCTTTTTTAAGCTCATTCCCTCGGCATTATCAAGAGCTGAAAACAATTTGTTCGACAGTTCATCAGATATTTCTATAATTTTACATATTTTATCTAAACGTGACAAGTCCTCCAGAGAAGAAGATAAATCAGCGATATTAATAATTTGAGACTTTCTTTCATTCATTTGAAACGAATTATTTGAATCGGTTCCACTAATACTGTCCAATTTATCGTAAATATCCTGCTTATGTTTGTTAACTTCGACGTTGCTGACAGTCATACTTGTGGTCTCGGGGCTTCCACATTTTGACGTATGGTCTGATTCGGTTATGTTTCGTTCAGGAGATAAAGATCTATTAACATCGTCCAAAGATATTTTACTGTGATCAAAGTCCACATTATCACTCGTGTCTAATAACGTGCTTTGAGTATCGTCAGTCAAGGTGACCATTTCTGTCTTTGGAGAGATATCATTGTCTTTTGCGTTAGTTGATATATCGATGTCTTTTTGAATATCTTTAATTATCTTTTCTTTTTCTGTATTAATTATGCAGTTTTTTGATTTCTTTACTTCGGTAACATTAAAGTCTTCATTAGCCACATGTCCAGGGAGGTTTTGCATTACTTGCTTATTCTGACTTGATTCTGCTGTACTGTTATTTTTGAATAGTGAAAAAAATCCACTGTCACTGGTTCCGAATTTACGGTTCCACAGCGGCTCCTTTTCCTGAGTTCTCTCTGCAAACTTCAGGGTGGATTTAAGATATGTACTGGTATCATCACTATGTTTTTTACACCCCACCATGCAACACTGTACTTGAAGGTTTTGAGATAGGTGTTTTGTTTTTAAATTCGTGGCAAGACTTGTGTTTTCCTCGTGTTCTTTGCTATTAATGATATTCAATCTTTTTTCTGGTTGAATTTCTGTTACGTTATTATTACACATTGCGCTCATATCGATCGGTGCAGGAGATTTGATCGCTTCGTTAGATGTTAATTTATCTTTTGGTACATTCCGCAACTTTATGATCTTATTTTGAAAATTATAATCCATCTTTATTGGTTTTATTTGGAATTGTGGTATGGTTTTGTCTATTGAATACTTTTCTTCAGCTTTATTTGAAATTTTGCTTGATCTAGAACTAATAATATTAGATCTAAAATCACCCATATCATAAACAGGGCTACCCTGTTGAATATTGCTATAATTTTCAGTGAACGTTTCGCAACTACGTTTTATATCTTCCATGTTAATTTGCGGAAAAGCATTCGCAGAATTACTTATTTCTTTTTTATTTGCAGTTTTATCTTCCTGTTTTGGATGGACGTTATGGATATAAGATTTTTTCAGGAGACTTTCAGTAATGCTTACCATTTTAGAAAATTCTTTTTTGAGCATCTCCAAACGTTCATGAGCTTTTATGCATTCAATCTCTTCCCGATTTTGTGGTGCAATAGTGACACAACTATGGAAAAAGGTATTTTTGTTTTGTCGTGGTGTGGGTTTTGATATTTCCTTGTCGTCGTTCCATATTTTAAATATCTCACTTCTCTTTTTGGTATCTCTGTTATTGTTCCCAGAAGGCGTGGTTCCTGAATTGTGGGACGAAAAAGTTTTTTTTAGCATTAGCATTCGAGATTGCGGCTGTTTCGACTTCAGAGCAGTGTCTTGAGAAGCACTGCCCAAGATATCCTTTTTGGAACTATCAGTTTGTTGCACCATATCGTGTTTCTTTGAAAGATACGTCTTCGAGAGTACAGTCTTATGTATTGAATTTAATAGAATCTGTTTTTCTAAGTAGAAAATTGAATCGAGAACTCTGCACGCATAAGAATACTCATTCTCGTACCAACATACTAGTTTAAAAAAGTTCGGCTTCAGTTGTAAGCTCGAGTCTGCGTCAAGGATACATGAATGGCTCTCTCCAACAAAATCTGAGGAGACCGCATTATCTTTAGATATCTTGATTATGTTCTTCATAGCTGTACTACTCTCTTTCTCTACGCTTTTTATTATTTCCTGCATTGACGTGTTTGAATTTAACCTGTTTGGAGATAATGCTATTTTTAATTCGTCTTCTTAAAATAGTTTTATATAATGAATGCCTATGTTACAATATATGATTATTATTGTAAGATACTACTAACCGTATGGTTAAATCGAGCACGGAGACATTGACAATGGGCACGCGAAAGGCCAGCCCCGACAGCTTGTCCTTAACCCTTGGAATGATTTTACCCAGAGCTTTGCAAGCGCCAGTTGTGGCTGGGATGATGTTCTGATGGATGCTTCTGTGGTCCCGCCAGTGCTGTTATCATACTTAGAGTTAAAATAAACTGAATCATCTAAGAAGAAAGCTTATTGAGATATGGTGAGTTAAATATGTTTTTTTTGCAACCATTATTTCCAAAGTGCTTGACAGTTTGCTTAATGATCAGCTGAGTAGACACATTGAATTGCATGATGCTCAGTTTGGCTTCAGAGCCGGATTGTCTACTGAGAGCGCTATTTTATGTCTTAAGCAAACTGTCAAGTACTATACAGATAGAAGTACGCCTGTATATGCGTGTTTCCTCGACTTGTCAAAAGCATTTGACCTGGTTGTCTACAATAAGCTTTGGGATAAGTTGGGAAGCACGGATGTACCGGCGGAATGTATCTCTTTATTAAAGTTTTGGTACGGTAATAAGGTAAGGTGGTAAGCCGTTCTTTCGGACAAGTACAGACTGAAGTGCGTGGTAAGACAAGGCGGGCTTACTTCTCCGATTTTGTTCAATCTGTATGTGAACGTCCTTATAGAGGAGCTCAGCAGTATTCATGTAGGTTGTCACATTGACGGTGCATGCGTTAATAATATCGGTTACGCTGACGACATGGTGCTGCTGAGCCCCTCTAAACGGGTTGAGGAAACTTCTGCAGGTATGTGAGAAGTATGCTGGTGAACATGGCCTTAAATATAATTCGAAGAAAAGCGAGCTACTTATATTTAAAGCTGGTAAATTGAAACCTACAACTGTACCTCCGGTTGTATTAGATGGTACTCCTTTAAATATTGTTATCAGCTTTAAATATTTAGGGCATAAGGTAATGGACACTTTGAAAGATGATCTCGACATAGAGAGGGAACGTAGGGTATTGTCGGTAAGGAGTAATATTCTGGCCCGCAGGTTTGCTCGATGCTCTTATGAAGTAAAAGTAACTCTATTTAGAGCTTACTGCCAATCTTTTTACTCGAGCAGCCTGTGGACTCAGTATACGAAAAGAGCCTACAATGCACTGCGTGTGCAATACAACAACGCCTTTAGGATGTTGTTAAGGCTGCCGCGCCACTGTAGCGCATCTGGCATGTTTACGGAAGTCAGGGTGAACGGTTTTCACGCAATAATGCGCAAAAGGGTCGCGTCGATAATGCAGCGGGTGCGCGACAGCAACAACAATATCCTTAGGACCATAGCAGCCCGTTTTGACTGCCCGATCCAAAAACATTGTGTACCTACAGAAGGTGATGGGTCTAATTTAATTTAACTCTACGCAGAACTGTTTTTGATTTTTGTTTTTAATTGTATGTAGGTATGTATTTTATTTTTGTAACTTGTACTATGGATGTAATTTCCGAAATAAAGAGATTATTATTATTATATTATTATAAGGGCTAATTTTTCCATCGTCTGATAAATTTTAACAGACGGATAAAGTATTACCCGGAAAAATTAAATGATAGTAGTCTTATTGTTACTTACTTGCATGAATGTGACTATTACCTATAATGGTATTTAATTTTATCGATTTGATAACTTTTAACGGACCATTGAAAAACCAGCCCTTAGTCAATTTATTATAACTAATAGTTAGTACTGCTGGGTGAGCGCAATAAAACACATATAATCTTTAATTGTGCTAATTCGTATAATTTCGAATTGGTCACTTGTGTAGAATACTATGTGTATTTTACCGTACCTACGTACTTACACAACAAAGATTTTTTCAGGCCGTAGGGAATTTATCTTAATGTTTTTAATTGGGTATATCGAATTACCTACCTTGCCTCTTAAGCATAACCCATCCAAAGGTTTGAGGGAGGGCGTCATAGCATGGATGCTGGTTATGAATCCGTCCGCTACTCCGTAACTGTCCTCCAGGATCTTGATTATAGGCGCCAGACAGTACAGCGTACTAGACGCGCAGGATATCACCTTTTGTCCTATAAACATGTAAGACAAAATAGTAGGGACCACGAGGAATCAGCTACTATATATAGCTCCGGTAGGCGTGTGCACTCGCACGAGGTAAAAAGTTTGTCGCACGGTTCTAGCTGCGAACGTCATTCTTATTGGTCTGTGACGGCGACGTTTTGATTGGACCAAACGGAATATAAACTTTTTGAATTGGTCGAACGCACTCCGCGCCCCTCCGCGTCTCGCGAACTATGGGAAGGTCGACTTTGTGGTGGTAGAGCTATAGGTAGATTGGAATAGGTAAGTTTGGTACTAAGTTACCTGCATTTAGCCGGTTTTGATTGACTCCTAGTATGACCATAGGCACGTCTACACTGGGAGCCGTTACTATCACTCGCTTCACGCCATCGCTGGCTAAGTGGCCCTGGAAAACCCGTAGTAGTTACTATACCTATTCCCATATAAAAATTGCACATATCGAGTATCGTATACAGGTTGGCTTATTTAAATGGGTCTGTATGGGGAGCATGGGCTGTAGCTATAAACCATTATGTTATGCTAAGATTTATCTTCTTAGGAATTTTATTTATTTTAGACATGCTTCATAGATAGGTACATTTACTGCTTATGATCTACACAATCGATATCTAAATAGAAATAGTACGCATTTTTTTAACAACCCGGCTCCGATTAAATTACCTGGTCACCCTGTACATAGGTAGGTAGATGAAGATTTACCTACTTATGCTATGTAAGTATTTTTTTTCTATGACAATTATGCCAAATAGGTAAGTATCAAACATTTTTAAACCTAGAAGCTACAAACCAGCAAGGTCACCCGATGGTAAGTAAAAAAAAAGTGAGAAGAGAAGACATGGTTTTGAAAAGTGTGTTTTTGTCATCAAAAACTAATTAAGTATGTAGGTAGCTACCTAATTCTAGAAAATTCCCTAATCAATTTAATTCTAGAAATGTGTACCTACTAAGTTTAAGTAGAATTAATGTAGTCATGTAAATGTCGTGTCTACGAAATCTTAAACAGTTGCCTTGCCAACGATACACGATTGACATTCAACAAGTTAAGTAGGTATTTATCTGTTTATGCCCAATAATCGTTGAGATAGTGATTTTGAGGTCATCGGAGGCACGGCACCGCGCCCCTCTCTATCCTCCCAAGATAAATCTCACACCATCTCACTCCTAATAGATCTGATCATTATAACTTTTATAAAGCAAATTATGATGACATATTAAGTGAACTTGCTAGTTGTGACTGGATAGACAGATTTAAGGACTGTAATGATGTCAATTTGATGGTGTCAGAGTTTTATGTTGTACTCAACGAAGTGGTTGAACAGTTTGTACCCAAACGTAAACCTAAATCGCACAGATATCCAACCTGGTTTAACAAGCAACTAATTAAACTATTGAGAGATAAAGATAAAGCTCGTAAACGTTATCGCAAGTACCAAAATCCTCGCGATAAGCTTGAATTTGAATTGCTTCGTGAGCGTTGTCATAAATTGTACGACACTTGTTTCTCACATTACATGCAAAGGATGGAGCAAAATATTTGTAACAATTCAAAGTTGTTCTGGACATATATAAAGAACAAAAGAGAGGGTCTCTCTAGCATACCGTCATCTATGTGGTTAGATAACAAGAATGCAAGTACTGGTAATGAGATTGCGGATCTCTTTGCAAGCCACTTTTCTTCTGTATACTCATCTTGTACACAAATTTCATCTTTGATTAACACTAGCACTTGGAGCAAAAGTGATCGCCTTCTTGCTCGCGTGGGGTTCTGCGAATCTGAAGTCCTAAGGGCAATAAAAAAATTAGACACGCAAAAAGGTGCTGGGCCTGACGGCATCCCACCGCTTTTCGTTAAAAAACTTGGTACGATAATTGCCCTTCCTTTATCAATAATATTTAATG
This sequence comes from Marasmia exigua, assembly GCA_019059595.1. Taxonomy (NCBI): domain Eukaryota; kingdom Metazoa; phylum Arthropoda; class Insecta; order Lepidoptera; family Crambidae; genus Marasmia; species Marasmia exigua. Next base: position 1,267,367 of record CM032479.1, on the reverse strand, counting down.
CATCTGTTCTTTCGGGTGTATTTCCAAGTGAGTGGAAAAAGGCAAGAATTGTTCCAGTTTATAAAAAAGGTGATAAATCCGATGCTAAAAACTATCGACCTATTTCCATCCTGCCCTGTTTTTCTAAGTTGTTCGAGTCATTATTATATCCTTTGCTCTACAATCACATTAACGATAATTTATCAGATTTCCAACATGGCTTCCGAAGTGGACGCTCTGTTGACTCTAATTTAGTTTCATTTGTTTCTGCTGTGTCTAGTGAAGTGGATAGGAGACTACAGGTGGACACCATTTATACAGATTTTAGCAGTGCTTTTGATAAGGTTGATCATAGCATTTTGATACATAAACTTAAAATAAATGGTATTGATGGTTCTCTGCTTCATTGGTTCAAATCTTATCTTACGGATCGACCGCAAACTGTTGTTGTTAATGGTTTCGAGTCTGGCGTGTACTTTGCTAGATCTGGAGTGCCGCAAGGTTCTCATTTGGGACCATTACTGTTTTTAATATTCATAGATGATGTTATTTCACAAGTAAAACATAGTAAAGTTTCATTATTTGCAGATGACTTAAAAATATATAAAACTATAACTAATTTGGAAGATGTAGCTAAGTTACAGAATGACTTGGATAGCATCGTATCCTGGTGCCATTCTAATAAAATGTCCTTGAACCCTAGTAAATGCTACCATATAAGTTTTACCCGTAAGAAAAACCCCTTGGTAACATCTTACAGTCTGGATGGAGCAGATCTTCAAAAAGCCGATAGAATGCAGGATCTGGGTGTCACCCTAACTTCCAGTTTAAAATTTTCTTCTCATGTCGATACCAAAGTTAAAAAAGCGGCGCAGATGCTGGGTTTTTTGAGACGCAGTACGCGAAGCTTTAGGTTACCACAAACGCATTTGATTCTTTACAATAGCCTGGTGCGTAGCCATCTAGAGTACGCAAGTGTAGTCTGGAATCCTGTATATACCGTATTATCCCAAAGAGTCGAAAGAATACAGAGAGTGTTCACAAGATATCTAGCATACAGTTCGCACAAAATTTCTAAGTTCGCACCCTACAGGGAAAGGTTGGCTTGTTTCAAGATGCTCTCTCTTCAAAATCGTCGAACTATTTCAGATCTGCTATTTTTACACAAACTTTTAAATAACAAATTAAATTGTCTAGAACTATTGTCCAGGATAAAAATTAACGTTCCTTATAAATATCCGCGCCACCGAATTTCTAAACTCCTATGTATATCTCCTTACAAAACTAACTTGGGACTTCATCATCCATTACCTAGAATGTGTACCAAGTACAACGATTTTAATAGGAAAATTACCGACATTGATATTTACCATGATTCCGACAAAAAATTTAAGTATAGACTGTTGAACTACTTCAAGTGCATCTAGTTTGGTCTGATTATTTCGTTTTTACTGCTTGTTTAATTTTTGTTTCTTGTTATACATTTTATTTGGCGGAGTTTTGTTTTGTATAGACTTCGGTTAATATTATCATGTTTAGGTATATTATTATTTATTTATGTTTATATATAAATTTAATTACATATTTAGTATTTATGTAGGTATATTCACATATTATTTTAGTGTCTAGTTTTAGTTAGTTTAGTTGTCTTACGCTGTGGCCAAAGCTGTGTATACCTTTTATTGGCATGCATGCAAAACATTGTTATATTTAAAAAAAGCTGTTGTATATCTTTGTGTAGGACATGTTGTTGGTGTACCTAATAAAATAAAATAAAATAAAATAAACAATACCTACACAGGCCTTTGTACCTACTAATTTTAAAGCTGCGTGATTTCAACTGAGCTGATGGTTACTATTATAAGCGGACCCCGGGCTTCGAAGCGACGGCTTGGGACGCAACCAGGATAAAACGCTAAGATGATGATTCATCATCATCATCATTTCAGCCAATAGACGGCAACCTACTGCTGGACATAGGCCTCCCCCAATGTTCTCCATACAGATGGATCCTGTGCCGCCCGCATCCATTGGATTTCCGCGCCCTTCAATAGATCGCCAGTCCACCTTGTGGGCGGCCTGCCACGGCTGCGACTTCCTGTTAGTGGCCTCCACTCGAAAACCTTTCGGCCCCAACGGCCGTGTGTTCTCCTCGCTTTGTGCCCTGCCCATTGCCACTCGAGGCATGCAATCCTTTGAGCTAGGATGTCTTAGACCTTAGTTCTCTTGCGGATCTCATCATTTCTGTTATGATCACGCAAGGAGACTCCGATGATAATTACCATTTTTTTATTAACATGATCTATTTTAAAGGTGATCCCACATGACCAATAATTGGTGACTGATTTTGTGTAGGAGAAAAATAACAGGTAAGTAAGTAAGTAGGTATGTACTGATACAATAGCGCAACGCACACGACCTACAAAAAGTTGGTCAGAAATAAGTAGATGGTATGAAAAATTGGCCGACTTTTTGTAGACCGATTGTCTGAAAAAAAGTCGGTCACGTCATGTGGGATAAATGTAATTACAGAAACTAAGAAAAAAAACTAAGAACTAACTAAGACTAAAAAAGAGAAAAAAATGGTAAAATGGTATCTATCTTAAATAGAATTTTAATTTGTTGTTTGTGGTCTGACCCAGGTACCAAAAATGTTTTAACATTATTAAGTAAACATCACCTGACTCATGTAGACCAATTGTCTGAAAAAAGGTGGGTCACGTCATGTGGGATAAATGTCATGGGGACCCTAAGAAAAAAATAGTACCTATATTACAAAATGGTAAAATGGTATCTATCTTAAATAGAATTGTAATTTGTTGTTTATGGTCTGACCCCGGTACCAAAAATGTTTTAACATTATTAAGTAAACATCACCTGACTCCTGCCCCCTTATTACAAATTACGAACTCAGTAGTCTTGGTACAAAATTCGTGGCCCTTTTAACATTGCGTGTTGGAAGGGGGATGACATGAGCTTTAGTACGGTGATAAGTTTATATCGCGATTTAGAATATGGTGGCTGCGGTACAAGCATTCATGCTTAGTGCAGAAGTCGCCATTTTGTAAGACCCTATTGTATGTTGCTTGTAATAAAGAATTATTTGTTTATTATTTCACGCCCAGTCTAATTTATTAAAACGTAACGAAACTAACGATTATGACTTGTCTAGATGATAAACTTACCGAAGCCTTTTCTAGGGAAGTAAACATTCCAGACGCCTCTATTACATACTGCACACCTGCTGTCTGCCATGGCACGCTTGACGGCAGTTTTTCGTGAAAAACCTTTATAGGATTGCCTAGGAATATAATAAAACTAAGTTTAAGAAATGAACTAGATTTGTTGTAGTGTTTAGATGTACAACCTGTGCGGATAAAGAATGGGATCAGAAATGGCGGCGCATCTATTCACTTCTCGCTCGCACACATATTTGCGTTTATACTCGCACTCGTGGGGTGCGAGTATAGACGCAAATAGTGTGCGAGCGAGAAGTGAATAGATGCGCCGCCATTTCTGATCCCATTCTTTATCCGCACGGATGTATAAAAATAATTTCGTTAAGTCTAATTTTATAAACATTTTGCATGCCAATAATTGGTAAAATAAGTACACTTTTATACTTTTTAACACCTTATTGTACACCATATTTTATGCAAATAAATGATATTGTATTCTATTCTATTCTAGAGAAAAGTAAGGCCTAACTTAGTTGACGGGTTGAAGTGCCTAGGGGTAGAGGATTTAAAAAAAATTGGACTCACTACAATCAATATCAATACAAGTAGTCAATGTTTAACTTGCATGGCCCAACGTGTGGCTGTCTGTACCTACCTAAGTACCCAATACTTATCACTGTCTGTAACTAAAAAAAGTTATTATAACGTAACTCGTTCTAAGTATCAAATACCTACCATTAACAAAAATTTCATCCTTCGTGTATGTAATACTGCCACCAAATTTGCCGTGTGTCGAGTCGAACTTTATCAAGTAACAGATATACTCGATGTCTATAGCAGGGTCATTGATCGCAACTATCTACAAAACGATAAATAATTGAGAATATATATTTGTTTCAACTATATCTGCAAGTTCATGAAGATCACCTCAAGATCCTCCTTGTTGACACCAGCCCTAAAGATTACACGGCCGATTCGTCCAAATCCATTTATGCCTAATTTGTTTACCATACCCGAAGCTAACTATTTAATTTTAAAAAACTCTAAGTTTAATGTCTTAAAAGTTATGAATTAAAATAAGTTTTGGTTGACGAAATCACAGAATAGACATTTTGAATGCCCGCGTCAAATTATAAAAAAAGCTTTCATAAAAATAATTCGAAGTTCGGTTGTGATAAAAACAATGTTTAATCGAGACTTAGCAAATAACCGGTATTTTTCTTATCAACTTTGAGGGAACATCTCTATAAACCAGAGAGTCAAAATAATCTACATCAAAAAGTAAACAATTTTCAGAAGGGTAAGGTCAAATCAATCAACGAGGGAATACCTACTTAGGTTCATTTTCTATCTGTAATAAATAATGTACATACGTTTTATGTAATCTGCTTCCAGTATTAAAGTGGTACCGCCTCAGAACGTTGTGATGGCATAAGGCTCTGAAATATTAAGCATGGATAAATAAACAACATTTTTTTTATAAAACAGCAATGATTTTGCATAAAAATAACTACATAACATTGAAATTTTGATGACATATCACATTGACACGGACCACCACACGTCAATGTAGACAGTTCAAATTATGAAAAATTTTACATCATTTTGTAAAGTGGTGTGTGGCGGTTTGTCTGTAGATAATTTAATAGCTGAATAAATAACTTCAATGCATGCATGCCATTGATGCAATATTGCCCTCATTATAATTTGAAGACCTAGAAAGTGTTATGTATGTATGTACAATAAAATTAACAAGTGAACTAGATTAGACAACAAGCAACTTCTGTGTTGGTCTGAGGAGGTATATAAAGAACCTTTCTTCGAGTGTAAATCTATAGTAAGAAAATAGTTACGAAGACATGGCACGGGTAATTCAATGTCTTAATAGGATACTTCAATATTGTATATTTTATTTCATTTCGCAGAGAAGAATCTGCACCTTCTGTATATTCATATTCTATGTTGCATTGATCTTCTAGAATGTCTATTGCTAATTCCGACGGGCCGCCATGTCCTTCAAGCACAGTTGACATCTTGACATTTTCAATCTCCATCTTGTGGGGAACGTACGTGTTGATCTATTTGAACATTTCCTCCAATTTATTCCAGTAAGTACTACAACATGATTTACATTATGCAAATTAACACGCATTGTTTTACCTAATTGCAATTATTGAATCGTATTTGATCGTTTCTATTACCATATTGATGCAACTAATCGTGAGTAATCCACGTAACACCGGACGAGATTCATGAAATTTTAAATTTCTTTTTTAAATTAAATAGTTTTTTATTTTAATGAAGTGTAGTTGAGAATGAATATATAAAAATGTGGTTTAAACCATTCAAGCTATATTATTATACAAATTTTGCCCTTACCATTTTGACCTCTACGTGACCTCCACTTGCCGGCACTCTAGTCAGTTATCCCAACCTACACTACATACCTACATATCAGCTGAAATTTGTTCCTAGAAGTTGAAACAATGTTATATCAAGGTCGAACAACAAGATGTTATAAAATACTTTTTGGTTTTGAGTTGGGAATCCCATGAACGTTTGATGATAACTTAATGGTGTAATCGACATTGTTGTGATTATTAGCAATACTTAGCGGTGCGTTGTTGTACGTGACCTTGGTCACTTATCTATTATTGGGATAGTTAATTCCATTTTGTTTTTTTAATAATTAACAGATATTTTCACAATAAACTATTTTGAAGTTTTCAAATGACATTTAAGTAGTATAGGCAGTATACCTACTTAAGTTACATTGTTTCCAAAAGTTATCTAGATTTTTTTAAATTATTCTGATATAAGCAATCAGCAAAATATGGATTTCTAAAAGATGTTAAAAAAAATAGTTTTTTATGAGCACACCTTTTTTTTAAAATTTAATTGTTTATTGTTAAAGTGGAAACATAACTGAGTATTTTGTGATTATTTCAAGTGCCTACCTGTTACCATTATTGACAATCGGGCAAAATATTTGCTGTAAATGTTTGCTGTACAGGAGGCCCCCATTAATTTGAAAATAGAGAAATAATAAAACCTGATGGCAGACAGCTGGGCCCTGTTTAATAAACATTACAATTCTACTATTTTGTAAAAAAGTTACTTAGATATTTGAAAAGGTTTATGACAAGTTCTGTTTGATAAACCTTACAATTATTGTAATTAAATATAATTATAATAAAGATTTATTAAAATAAACCTTTACATATGTAGAAAACGCCTGTAGAATTCGATGGCAATATTGTAGTTATAAGGCAATTTACATAAAACTGTAAGATTTTGTTGACAAATGTTAATTAACAAGGGTAGATTTCAAAAACATTTAGTACTTTCTTATTTATTTGATTCGAAACAAAATGAAGCATACTAATAAAATATTGAATCTTTCTCTAATATACGACTAAGGATATTTTATTTCGTAGGTAACTAACTAAACTAGAACTACTCACGATATGAAAATAAAAAAGTGGAAGGACATTCCTGAACAATTAAAATCTTTGAGCATCTTTAACAATCGGAAAGGATAGGTATCGAAAAGGTGTTATGGCGCAACATCCGTGAGCCTAACTTTCTGCCATTATACATTTCAAGTTTTGACTGGCCCGATAGCACATTGTATTGAGACCCACAGCCCATCCAGTGCAAAGTACACAAAATTTGCTCTCTGGGCGTAAGGGCTACGTTTCTATTTGAATCGTGTTGAAGGTCATATCCAATTTTTGTTATCAAATATTTGACAGTAATTATACAGATCCGAAATTTTTCGTTAATTTTAAAATCTGTCACATTAAAACCTAAGTTTATACGTTTATGAAACACTGGCCGCTGCCGTTCACTTATAATGTACTCATCATCACTACTGCCACTACTTCTACTACTACTTGTTAGGACCATTTTTTTAAAATATTCTTTACTTGTTAGGTTGAGACAAAAAAATGTAAAGTTCTGGCAAAAGGCGAGTCCACCTGTCGGAATTGTAATACAATTTACAAAATATATAAACTTGTAACTACAAATTATGCGTTCAATAAAACAGTTTTCACTACAAATATGTAACTTGTCACCTGTAGAGAGAAAATGTTTATTGAACAGAAACTTGTAAAATTATAGAGGTACAATTTTGTAGATTTTCCACCATGGTAAAATTCTAAGTTGTATTCTTTATTGAACAGAAACTTGTAGAATTGTAGCCTGTAATTTACAATTTGTAATGTTTATTAAACAGGGCTCAGGACTGCGAAGTCTTAGTATAAGGATAAGTAATAGGTTTAACTTAATTCAGTTTCTAATATTATAATTTTCTTTGATTACAGATAAAATGTCGAAGATCGGTATCAACGGATTTGGCCGCATCGGGCGCCTGGTTCTCCGCGCTTCCATCGAGAAGGGGGCCCAGGTTGTCGCCATCAACGATCCCTTCATCGGCTTGGACTACATGGTCTACATGTTCAAATATGATTCCACACACGGCCGCTTCAAGGGCACCGTTGAAATGCAAGACGGCAATCTCGTTGTCAATGGTAACAAAATCGTCGTGTTCTCAGAGAGGGACCCCAAAGCCATCCCATGGGGTAAGGCCGGCGCCGAGTACGTCGTAGAATCCACTGGTGTCTTCACCACCATCGAAAAAGCCTCTGCTCACTTGGAGGGTGGCGCCAAGAAAGTCATTATCTCTGCTCCTAGTGCTGACGCGCCCATGTATGTAGTTGGTGTTAACCTTGACGCCTATGACCCCTCTGCCAAGGTTATCTCGAACGCTTCCTGCACCACCAACTGCCTTGCCCCCCTGGCTAAGGTTATCCATGACAACTTTGAGATTATTGAAGGTTTGATGACCACTGTCCACGCCACTACTGCCACCCAAAAGACTGTTGACGGTCCTTCAGGCAAACTGTGGCGTGATGGCCGTGGCGCCCAGCAAAATATCATTCCTGCAGCTACTGGTGCTGCTAAGGCAGTTGGAAAAGTCATTCCCGCCCTAAATGGCAAACTGACTGGTATGGCTTTCCGTGTCCCCGTAGCCAACGTTTCTGTCGTTGATCTCACTGTCCGCCTCGGCAAACCAGCCTCTTACGATGCTATCAAACAGAAGGTCAAGGAGGCCGCTGAAGGTCCTTTGAAGGGCATTCTTGGATACACCGAAGACCAGGTTGTATCTTCCGACTTCATAGGTGACAACCACTCATCCATCTTCGATGCTGCCGCCGGTATCTCCCTAAACGACAACTTCGTCAAGCTGATCAGCTGGTACGACAATGAGTATGGCTACTCTAGCAGAGTCATTGACCTTATCAAGTACATCCAGACCAAGGATTAAATGTTATGAATTAGTGGTACATATAAATGCGATGATTATTATTTATCGAGATTATCGATGCTTATAATTTTAAGTTTTAAGGTAATAGCTGTGTTATAAAATCTAAATTATTGAACTACTTTGATAGTAGTGTTATGTATGTGTAATTTATCAATTGTTGTTCTCTATAAACATGAATATGCAACAAGTTCAAACATTTATGTATGTGTAAGTGAAACATAAAAATAAATTTAATAATAGAAATATTTGCTCTTATTATTTTGCCTGCTGAAAAGTATGATCAGTCCTTTGTTCAGAACGTTTTCTTGCCGTGCACCAATATCAATACAGCGAGTGTCTCGACATCACAAGCAAGAATCAACTAACGCTGAGAGAGAGAGTTCCTGTCGCAGGAATAATTGATTCAAGTGGTGCAAGCGCCCGTGTTCACGACATACCCCTCTTGTACTCTCTCCAGGAGGAGGGTATTCATAAGGCGCCGCCGAACGACAGCGACGTCGGTGACGATGGTGAACCAATGAATATAATGCACTGTTTGAATGTTATAAAGATTAACGAAGTTTTTCGAAATGTCCTAAGATTGCGACTGACTATATTTATACTGTGGTCTGTATCTATATAGTTCGGTAGGTATGTATATGAATGTACTTACCTTTACACATAGAATTACAACGACATACATACAATAGTACAATACACCACTTACGGCTGGACTAATTTTAATGACCGTTGATGAAATTTCTTAGTCGGATAATGTACTTACTAGGTTCTTGACTTCAAAATTATATATATATTTTTTACATTATTTAAACGAGCAGACGGCATAATTACGAATGACGAATTAGATAGGTACTTATATCCTAAAATTAGAGCAGGAAATAGAGTGGAACCTTTGGATGATAGATGTAGCAAAGAGAGATGTTTGTTTAGAAAGTAATGCGAAATTAAGGAATTACCACACTTTTACATGGTAAAAATTAGAAATTATTTAGAATTAAGCCGGCCAGTGACCCGCTAGTAAAAATAACTGACCTCGATACGACCCTTTCAACATTTCTTTGCCAAGGTCAAAATGATCGCAAACTATTCTAGGTACATGGTCTTATTTTTTATATGATAGGTGGCAGACGAGCAGACGGATCATCTGATGGTAAGCGATTATTACAGAAATAACTCACAACGTTATTGGTTCTAATCTTTGAATAGGGAATAGAAATACAATAGGTTTCATTTTCTTTTGTGCCGGGTGCAATAATGTCTATAATAAACTCCGATCGAGTGCAACGGCTTTTATATTATTTTGGTGTTGTATGTAGGAAGGAATGTGTAGCAAAGACGGACTAGATGGGTAACCATTCCATACTCTATTCTTAGGTAGGAAAGTGTTCTTTAAAATCGTACAGTTCATTGATCTAGGTAATAGGTATTACAAAGTATTATTTATAAATAGGACTTATTATAAGGCGGGCAGGCGGGATTTTAAATTTAAGATTTACTCATAGATGGGTTTACTCAGGGATAGGTATAAACATGCAAGGCGGCAGCATGTCTACAGTGGCATGTTTGTTGTGGTAAGGCCGGACGTTTTTCGGCTTTTTTTTCTATTTTGATTTAAACTGTCAACCAGTAGGTATTTTTTTTAGTTTCTATGGCGGAGCGTCGTTCAAAGTCAATTCGTGGCGAGCTTCGCCGTTCATCGGACATCTCGCTATCCCTGTCGCGCCATCGCGACCCTTCCGTTTGAGTAGAAAAAGCAAAATACTTAGCTGTTTGAAATCAGTAAGAAAAGTGTGTGTATTTGCGAATAGGTACCAAAAATAATGATGAAACTTGAATATATGTATTTTGATTTTCTTTAATACATCGAGTAACTAGACAATACAAGCTGTGTGTCTGTTAAATTTTCAAATTAAATAATTGAGTTTTTAGTAAGTATAAGACAAATAGGAAGAAAATAGGTCGTTAACGTCGAAAACTACGAAATGTAATCGCGTATATTTTTAAGAGCAGGTGTTAACCGAGATATAAATAAATACTTCCTTAATCCGAGTAACAGTAAGAAAAGAAATGTCGAGATATCCTCAAATTGAAAATTATTTTGGTAATAAAGTTTGTATGGGAAATTACGTTGTTCGTCGGACTCTTAAGCCGTTTCTAAGGGTCTTAAGTTATAGCTAGATACACATAGAATAAGATAATAATAGACGGCTTACAATAAAAGAAGAGTAATCTCAAATTTTCAATGGTGCGAGAGAAGCCCCTCCCGTACTGAAGGCTCAAGAACGAACAGAAGAAAGAATACTGGCTCAAGGCCAAGCAAAGCAAGGGGCCAGCAAAAAAAAGGATTCCGAATATGTTGTCAGCATCAAAAATATTGCCGCGTTCGGAAGTTATTTGAATAATCCGCTCATTTTTAATTCATTCATCTTATAACCCTATTTTTTCCTTATTTTATTCAGGTAAAAATATGAATCTATCGATTGTAAATAACCGATAAACCGCTATTGTAGAAGAAAATATAGCCAACACTAATAAATAATGGCCGAAATGTCTGCAGGCAGCTGTCAGTGACATTTCGTTTGCTTCGTGTAAATCTTGTGATGTACAAGTTACAAATCCGTCTATTTTATCAATGAATAATGGTTTACATTAATAGATAATGGATATTTTTGTTGCCCATTTTACTGTATATCAATAGAACTGTGTGAGAACCTATAAAATCTTGATTGTACTTTATAATGGAGGATCTGAACTTGACAGAAACCGAAATGAGATATTTCGGTGATTTGTTTTTATGTTGCGATGAGGAGTCCAACGGGAAAATACCAATTTTAAAAGCAACAGAACTATTTAGATCTTCAAATGTACCCAACGATGTCCTTAAACAGGTAAGTAAATACATTTAGGTGACCGTTATACCCATTTGTATTCTTGAATAAGCCAATAAAGCGTTAATTATCTATTACAGATCATGGACATAAGTGTCGCACCTAACAACTGTGCTTCATTGAATCATATGAATAGGAAACAATTTTACTCAGCACTGAAATTAATAGCAGCACATCAAACAAACATGACATTGAAACCTGACTTGTTATCAACTGCTTTGGACCTTCCACTGCCCAGGTTTACATGGGCCCTCAACTCCGAAGCTAGTGCTGACTTAATACAGTTATCTAATTCACCAAAGGAACAACACATTTCGAAACGGGAGAGAAATTTTGGTGGCAATCTAGGTGCATATGAGCCAATTCGACTGTCTTCAAATTTGTCTGATAGCGACGTGCCACAGACCCTATCTCACGATGCGACAGAGGCACTGAGTACAGACTCTGAAATGGAATCGGAAACTATGTCACAAAGATCAGGTTCACATGGGGTAAGTTGATTGCTTGAAAAATTTTTGCACCACATGTTGTGCATTGTTATCTACAGTGATTTACAAGACAGAATGATCCTAAACCACATAAATCTGTTTTCAAATTGATTTCAGATTACAATATGTAATAAAAACTAGATAATACATATATGCACACAATTAATGTCAATGTTTTTTTCAATTGATATGATTATTTGCAAAGAGTATTGGCAGAATCCAAAATAAATCATATCTGACCTGAATATTTTATATAATTTATTGTTTTTTAGAACAATTCCTTTATCTTAAATTGTTCACACTCCTCAGCTTTGTAATTGCTATTATTGATGTAATAAGAAGATTTTTGTGTAAATAATATCTTACTGTAGGTAGAATAACTTGACTAAGAATTAAAAGATACCAGTTTTAACATGAATGAAATAATTATTTTCAATATAAAGGAAATCTTAAGCAGTCATAACTTAACACTTTAAAAAATGTTATGTATTGTATCTGTCCCTGAAGAAGCCTGTCATCATTGCATAAGCAACCACTCAGAAAGAGTTGAGGAGGAAATATTACTCGGCTATACAACATCTTACTCATACATTTATAGCTGCTGTGGTGCACATTGTGCATAATGTTAATTACTCTTCTATTTATATCAGAAATGAATGAGCAAATATCCTAATGGGTGATATTTTATGAAGTTACACTGCAGAACAGAAAAATGCTACACACATTATAGTTTCACTCTCAAACCAAGAAATGACATGACTTATGTATTTATTTGTTTTCAAATACTAGTAAAACTGAATATAATTAATCATATATTACATACATAGCTTATATCTAAGGCTGCCTCGATGGATGCGCAAGAGATCCAGGCTCGATCCCCAACTCAGGCCAAAATTGTATACCTAAGTTTTCATTAAGAAATTTATAGTGTCAGCCCGGAGTCAAACACTTAGGGCCTGGTCCTGTGCCTGATCCCTCGACACAATTGAGCTCTATTATATGTATATCCTAAGTTTGTAGCCGATTGCTGATGTTGGCCACCATAACCGTAATCGTTTGGAGGATATTATTATTAATTATTATTTGTATGAGATAACAGAGAACAAACAAACATAATTTAATAGAATATGAAGTCTTATAAATCTTCATATCGCCAAAGAAGCCAGTGTAAAATAAAAAAAAATATATTACAATAAATGTATGTGATACTAAAAACACAAATACTTCAAAGATGTAAACAAATAGCATGTAAATTGAACTTTATCATAATGCAGAACAGAATGTAGTTGTTACAAAACATTTGAGTTATCACTTGTTGTTTGTGAGGTCTCGACCTTGTCAGTGCACAGCATTGTTCAACTGTACTGCACTCATTCAGCTTCATCCAAATGACCTCTATTGTGGTATTGTGATAGTGATTTTGTATAATAAAAAGCAGTTATTATAGCTTTAATGGTTTTTTATATCTGTGCATTTATTTGCCTTTAGTTTGATAGTAAGTAGTAATAAGGTTAATCATATATGCACAACTGAATACCTTTATTATTTAGTCATAATTTAAAGTTAAACATGGTTGATGGATAAATAGTTTGGATTATCATAATGTGAGATTATGAAAAATTCTTTACTTATTAAGTTAATATTTGAAAAAAAAAATGTTTGAATATTTGTGTTGTATTTTTTATCTACAAAGCTTGCTTGTTTGTTGCCTCTAGTATAAAAAAAGCTTTATAGTAATCTGAAAAAACGCCAAGTTACTTAAATACATAAAATAACCAAAGTTACTTGTTAGCCTTTTACGAATTCTTATTATAATCCAAGTTGATCAATCATTATGTTCTACAATCACAGAGGAGAGGAAAGAATGGTTCTCCATGGAGCACGGCGAGCGAGAGCCCCACGCCGACGAACAGCGTGGCGGAGCGGGTACACCCGGTGTGGGAGCATAGCGCGACGGGCCGCGGCGTCTGGCCCACCAACACTGGCGAGGAGCACACCAGGCTACTGGGTATGTCATTGTTTAAACGGCCAACTCATTTGATTAAATCGACTTTTGAGAGTAATAGCAGCTTTCTGGAGGCTTCTGAACGGGAGGTTCTAAGTACATATATTTATTGCTAACTTAAGCACTGAACTAGGGAAAACATCAAGAGGAAACCAGCATGTTTCAGATTGTCAAACTCTGATATTGATTCTGTATGTGTAAACACGATCCAGTGCGAAGCTCAAACTGCTCGCATTATTTTAATTACCAGACTTACCAAATCCCAGGATCAAGATTCAAGCATACCTTGGACTCCGACTGATGCAACTGTAGATTTCGTAGTTTACCTTTCGTAGTTGCGCTCAGAAAGTTATACTTTAGATTGACAGACAGGGTCACAAGTTTCGGCAATATCAGTGGCTTAGCAATATATCGTTTTTTAAACAACAAAAAAACCTGAGCTAATGTCCTAGACATAATATATTTGTCAAATGCCCACCTATAACAAACAGCTTGTGTTGAAAACTATGTTTGTTTAGTGAGATGTTAGTTACTTTCTTTTTGTTTTTGGTTAAAGTTTGCGTCTGGAAAATTTAAACAATTTACTGTTGTTTGTAATGAAATTGTTTCTTTAATAATAGTGCAAATTTATAAATTTACTCAATCAGTTAATTAGAATGAGTCATTGAAAGGTATTTCCCTATACAAGTTAACCATATGGTAAGGAAAATTGTACCAATAAAGTCATTTGATTCAGAATAAATTCCTTATACCACGCCAGTCCCAGCCTATTTTAATATTTATACAAACATCGCTCAAGACAATCTTTGATTGTGTATTCATTAAATTATTGGTAATGTTTTTAGCATAGTAAATGCTAATTGTTCCCAGTGTAGTCTTTTTTTTTTGTGTCTCATTAACTCAATCATCTGACCTCCAATGCCTAGTTTCGTGAGTCGTGTTTGACCAATTAAAATTCAACTATATTGAACTGGTTTTTAGTACATACATTTTAGAATGAGAATTAAATCCGCTACCTTGTTCACAAAGAGTATTTGTCGCGAGTCTTTAGTCAACTGTGTCTCGCCTTTGATAAGTCCTTATTACGTCATTTCACGGTTATATGGCTCTTGCATAAATCATCCCAAACAAATTACTTAGCAGTATGAAATGAACTGAAAATATGATACAGAGCTGTTATTTTTACTTCAACTTCGTCTTCTTGTTGTTGGATTTTATTCCTGTATGTAATAAAAAGTTGCGTCTTGTGCTATTGGAACTCAATATCATCTTAGCGGCTCATTCCTGGTTGCGTCTGAAGCCGTCGTTTCGGAGCCCAGATTATATGATTCGCCCATCTCCCATAGTCCCATGTCAATGCAGCGACTGCCGTCTGACCTTTGTAACTCCTTAGATAGGGGCACCAGACCAACTAGATGATGGTTACATGTTCATAAGATTGACTCCACATATTTGTGGATATTTGGCCATAGTTTAAAACTATCCGAAACGGGCTGATGATATATGCGTGGCCACCGAGCCAATGGTAGAAATACGCACATGTTTTCTTATCGCACGTTCTTATCCACTGAGATACCATCGCCTAATACAATACATCAAAACATCGTCCATCTGACTCATCTAAATCATGGGGGCTGGCCTTCCCTAGGAAAAATCCCTAGCTGCTACAATGCTTGACTGGGAAAAAAGGGGCCTGGCGAACCTTAATTTCGCCGACGTCTTTTTTATTTTTGATAAGTTTGCTCTTGGCTTCACACTGAACTTCATGCTTACCCAAAAGTAGCCTGTTCACTCTAGCTTTAAAAATATTGGAGTTGTAATAATCTCTGGGAAAAACAGACGCTGGCAGGGCGTTCCACTCCTTGGCAGTGCGCATCACGAAGGAGGAGGAAAAGCGCCTTGTAAGCAATCGAGGAATATTCACCAAGAAGGCATGATATCCTCCATTTCGCCTGCTCTTTCGATGGTAGAAAGTGGATAGCGGTATGAGTTCATGTCTACACGTGATTTATCTCCGCCAATGATGCTACAGCTCCCCGAAAGTCATCCTTTATCGCAATTACAGGTACGGAGGAGGAGTCATCGGACCGGCACTCGTCGGAGGATGAGGGTGAGGGGGAGGCGGGCGAGGCGGCGTGGGCCATCAGCGAGGCGCAGGCGCACCACTACGCGGCGCAGTTCGCGCAGCTGCGCCCCGACCGCGGCCTGCTGTCCGGCCAGACCGCGCGGTAATTAACATTTAATAATATCCTCCAGCCGATTACGGCTCCGCATTCTAATCTCTATATAGCATTTCAAGCAATTTTTTTATGTGATAGGCGGCAGACAAACAGACGGATCGCCTGATGATCAGCGATTGCCGCCGCTCATGCTGCTCGCCGCGACACCAATGGAGTCACAAGTGCGCCTTTAAACCCCCTTTTCCCCTGGATTAGGCCTTCAATACCCTTATTTGGTATCTCTCCGGTCGAGCCACCGTCGTGGAGGTCATGGAAGAGCCACGCTTCGGAATGAATGGGCCGGCTCAACCCGAGTAATACTACCTCACAGAAAATCGGTGTGAAGCAGCACTGTACTGTTCCGCTGTGTGCGTTAGGGTACAGGAGGCCCAATCCGGGGGGAACGGGGTTTAAAGGTTGGCACCGCACTTGTGACTCCACTGGTGTCGCGGGTGTCTATGGGCGACGGCAATCGCTTACCATCAGGCAATCCATCTGCTGGTCTACCACCATCGCATAAAACGTAAACAGAGGGGCGCCTACAGAGCGTACAGTACAGTGATCTCGGTGTGGTTCGGCGCGAAACAAAGACGGACTACAGAACGTGTGTCAATGAGTGACATCAATGGGGGCTATCGTGTTTGAAATATCCGCTAGATGGCGTGCTTGTGAACCGAGGTCCAACTTCAACATCATTGGCCGATTTATTCGTTAATTGACAATTTGACATATCACGATTAAAAATACCTAATCACCTTGTAGATGGACCTCAATCCTATAGTACCGATAGCCCCCCACGCGGTAGTCCCCATTCTCCGGAATTAGATTGTTTAGAACTAATCGCAACATTTTCCGTCAATAACAATCCTAAACTAGTCGTATTCTGTTACAGGCTTTTCTTCGAAAAGTCGCGGCTATCCGTTCCCGATCTCCGGAAGATCTGGCAGCTCTCCGACATTACCAAAGATGGGATGCTGACGCTGGAGGAGTTCAGTATAGCGATGCACCTGATCGTGCTGCGGCGGAACAACGTGCCCGTGCCCGACGCGCTGCCCGCCTGCCTTGTGCCCAAGGTACACAAAATACCTACACTTATACTATCTTTATTAAGTACTAACGGCCCACCCTTACTTCGTAAGGACATTAGTTCCATTTTATACCAATAGATGGCGCTAGGTGTTGATTAGATCGCGCCAGCGTTTCGAAATACCTAATAAGTACCTATAAGTGTTTTCGAATTACCTATAAGCGTTGCCGCTGTCTGTAGGATTGTTGACTTCATAAATAGTATAATAGATAATTGAAATTAGTACATAATTAAATTTATACCACCCTACACTCCCATTAAGTGTCCTTTACCCAAAGGTTGCCTGGAAGAGATTGCTCATAGTGATAAGGCCAAATTCGTTACATATTCTGTAATACCTAGTCTTTAAGTTTTCATACTGTACTTTGAGTGCAAGAAAAGTATATTCATTCATTCATTCATTTTCAAGGTGGACTCGCGGTTCTCACAGCAGTCGGTCACCACCGACCTGGTGGACCTCGGAGCGGACATGTTCAGCTCGGGCTCCTCCGCCGACTTCAGCTTCGTGCACAAGCCGGAGCCCGCCGACCCGTACGAGGCCAAGCCCGCGAAGAAGCCCGAGCCCGACCGGCCCCCCTCGCTGTCGCCGCCGAAGCCCGAGCCGCAGGTATAGGGGACAGAGACACTCGACTTCCTCCTTAGGCGTTCACTCTTGACATAGTGGTGGTGGTTGACGACATTGCATTTGAGTGTGCTGATGCGGCTCGCGCGATGCGTCTCCACTTGTTGCGGTATGTAGCGTCCCGGGAGTTTTGGGCAATGGATGGACAGAGACACACAATTTTTTTTTAATTTAAGAAAGGAGCAGACAAGCAGTTGGATCATCTGATGGTGATTACCGCCGCCCATTGACACCTGCAACACCATAGGAGTCACAAGTATGCTGCAGTGGCGAAGAGTCCATACAACCCGATTCCCGTCGGCTTCCCTTACGAAAAATCGAATCTATGGGCCAACGATATTTTTATCTGTTAAATTCACTTAATGTCACACTTACATACTTCAAATAGTTTGAATTATAGACTTAACAGCATACTATGCTGCCGGCCTTTTAAAAAAGTGTAAGCTCTTTCTTGAAGGTCATAGAAAACCGGCGTGAAGACAGAACTTGCGACTTTACTAGCGTTAAGGGTGTTTCGGTGATCCGTCTGCTTGGCTGCCACCTGTCATGTAAAAAAATTACCCACACCACACAATTTTTCGTTTTAACGTAATAACGTCTTATCAATGAACGTCGGTTGCACAAGGAAAATTGTCACGTTGAACCGTGAGCCAACCGTGCAAATTTAACCGTGTAAATTTAATAAGTCCGTAAACCGACTTTAAAGACCTATATTTTCATACATTTTTTTTAGATCAACAACAAAGAGTGGACGAAGTTCGTCGACTCGCCGACCTCGAGCGTGTCCAGCCCCGGTCCGAAGCCGGTCAACTTCGATTTCCACAAATCGGCAGTCGAGCGGGATCCGAAGATATTCCACCCCGTCGCGTTGCGTGTAACCCCCGACGCGAACACGCTCCCGGCGCACGAGGACGTGCGCGCCAGCACGTCGCCGCGGCGGGACGACTTCGCGCACGCGTTCGAGCTGGCGAGTCCGAAGCGGCTCAACTCGCAGCCGCCGAGCGAGCCGCCGCCCAACGGCACCGCCGAGATCAAGTCCATACAGCGGCCGCAGCCGAGGAAACCGGTCAAAGAGCGCAGGTTAGCTCATCAATTACAAAGTTAATGGTACTTTTTTAAACGCCCTGTTGGTCTAGTGGTTTAAGTACCGGGCCGTGTTCTGGGTTCGGTTCCCGGGTCGAACAAAAAGTATGTTTCGAACTTTTCGAACATAGCCCGGGTTTGTGATCACCAATTCCTATTTGGCAAGCGTGGTGATTAAGCCTAATCCCATCATAGTAGCGATAACTTGATTTCTATGATTAGGAAGGATAATAAGTATAATGGAGAATGTTAATAGGTGCACAAAATCGCTTAAAACGATAGGCCCCAGTAGAGCTAATCTCATATACAAATACACAAGTTTTTGTTTCATCAAAAAAGCCTAAGTAGTAATGAATTTACAGAACATTCAAATTTCGCAGGCGCGCGCAGTATTGTGACGTCACCGTAAAACATTTTTTTTTAAATTTAGTATCTCGGGAAATACACGACGTATCGAAATAATAATTTCAGTCATGTTTTTTATTTCCAACCAAGTTGATAAAGATACGGGCGATGTATGTATAACCGGGACACGAGAGTATAGACATGGGTGTTTTTGGTTGTGAACTCAAACTGATATATAACCGATTTCAGTTTTCAAAATCTGGCTTTTAGATATCCGATTTCAGAAGTGCCAATTCACTAGTTTGTGTTTAGATTTGATTTTAATAGCTAACGATAACGATACTAGTAGATTTGCGCGATTCTCCTTCATGCTTTATTCTAGGCTTAGGACTAGCAGAAAAGTTACGTTTAGTAAAAACTTTTCACTTAGAAAGAACAATTAGAAAGTCAAACTTTGATAAAACGTTAATAAGTTAAATTAAAACTACAAAATATTATGTACACAATCAACAAAGTTGACTAATTATCATTGAACTTTAGAAACTCTACTCCAGCTTTCCCAAACAAACAGATAATTACTTAAAACTGGCAAACAAAAATCACTGATTGACACGCGCTCACTTGAAGGTCAAATTTGCATCAAACGAAAACAGTTTTTGTAGTAAACAAACACACAATAAACTATAAGCCAAAATACCTCACCGCCTAGTCACGCAAATATAGTTCTTAAATACTGACACCGTAGGACTATATTGATCGCATATATTCAATGGCATGAATGCCGCAAACAACAAACCGAAATCGGATATCAGATCGGGCATCAGAAATTCGCGCTATCTTTTTCACTCCGCTTTGTTACTATTGGTTAGAAAGAGACAAAGCGAATTTCTCCGATGCTCATGATCTTGTCGAGTAAAAAAGATAGCGCGAATTTCGAATCCGATTTACGTTTGGATACGCACGCAGACACAGTACGATTGGTGGTTTTAGATGGTTCGTATGCGTTTTGGTTTTGTTAGATTTCTGAGATCGGATTTTCTTGTTGAGAAATCGATTCGATTCGATTTGTGTTTAAAATCGGATTTTGGATTCTTTTTGATATATCGGCCTACGAGAGTAGACTGAGCTAGTGTTGCGAAGTACTGGGACGGCGATGACGTCACTTTACAACCCGTGAATTTTGGAATGCAATATCTCGGAAACTACACGAAGTATTGTAGTAATTTTTTAAATCATAAACCGGGGTCTTTTAGGCGGGGCGTGAAGCGGCATCTCAGCAGGCCATCAGGGTGAGGATGGCAGACTCAATGGGTACTTTGTTAGTTCTTTTGTGCCTGTCAACCTCATATTTGGATTTCACTGGCCGCTTACCATCAGCCGGAGTGAGGTCATCCTGATTGGCCTTTCTAAAAAAACAGAAAAAGCATATTTTTTATTTTCAACCTGAGTTTAAGGAGAGCTGAAAAATGAAATTAGTGAACATTTACCATTGTGTGTAGGTGTTCTGCCGCCCCCCCCGGCGCGGGAGGCGGCGCACGCGGAGGAGGGCCCGCAGTCGCTGCAGTCGCTGCAGTACGCGCACAAGAAGGAGCCGCCGCCGCCGCCGCCGCCGCGCCCGCTGCGCCACCACGCGCGCTCCTCCTCGCTCGACCTCAACCGCCTCAAGGTAGCCTCGCCACGCGCGCTCCTCCTCGCTCGACCTCAACCGCCTCAAGGTAGCCTCGCCACGCGCGCTCCTCCTCGCTCGACCTCAACCGCCTCAAGGTAGCCTCGCCACGCGCGCTCCTCCTCGCTCGACCTCAACCGCCTCAAGGTAGCCTCGCCACGCGCGCTCCTCCTCGCTCGACCTCAACCGCCTCAAGGTAGCCTCGCCACGCGCGCTCCTCCTCGCTCGACCTCAACCGCCTCAAGGTAGCCTCGCCACGCGCGCTCCTCCTCGCTCGACCTCAACCGCCTCAAGGTAGCCTCGCCACGCGCGCTCCTCCTCGCTCGACCTCAACCGCCTCAAGGTAGCCTTGCCACGCGCGCTCCTCCTCGCTCGACCTCAACCGCCTCAAGGTAGCCTTGCCACGCGCGACCTCAACCGCCTCAAGGTAGCCTTGCCACGCGCGCTCCTCCTCGCTCGACCTCAACCGCCTCAAGGTAGCCTTGCCACGCGCGCTCCTCCTCGCTCGACCTCAACCGCCTCAAGGTAGCCTTGCCACGCGCGGCTCCTCCTCGCTCGACCTCAACCGCCTCAAGGTAGCCTTGCCACGCGCGGTCCTCCTCGCTCGACCTCAACCGCCTCAAGGTAGCCTTGCCACGCGCGGTCCTCCTCGCTCGACCTCAACCGCCTCAAGGTAGCCTTGCCACGCGCGGTCCTCCTCGCTCGACCTCAACCGCCTCAAGGTAGCCTTGCCACGCGCGGTCCTCTTCGCTCGACCTCAACCGCCTCAAGGTAGCCTCGCCACGCGCGGTCCTCCTCGCTCGACCCCATCCGCCTCTAGCCACATCCGCTGCGCCACCACGCGTGCTCCAGCTCGGTGATTACAGAAACCGGTGTGAAGCAGCACTGTGCTGTGTTGCGTAAGTGAGGGTACCGGAGGCCCAATTCGAGGAGAGGGTTTAAAGATTGGCAGCGCACTTGTGACTCAACTGGTGTCGGGGTTATCTATGGGCAGCGACGTTCGCTTAAAATCAGGCGATCCGTCTGCTTGTCTGTCACCTGGAGCCCAATTCTCGGGATTTTTCGATGTGAAAAAACATGGCGGATGTCGCAGTAAATCTATACAAAAAAACGATGTTTTAGTGATATGTGTAGTTTGTTTATTATAGGATTAGATTTAAATATAAAAGGAGACTGATTTCAACTTTCTATTGTTACAATACAATATTAAGTTATTGAAATAAAATACACAAAAAATAGGAAAAAAAGAGTAGCGGCGTGCGGCGAGTGCTAGGCAAGGTATGTGTGGCTCGTGGCAGAGGCGGCAGCGGGGGAACCGATGCTTCGAAAGATGGCTTTGATTGGTCGCCGTAGATCACGTCATCTGGGAGCCGTGTGATTGCTTGAAGGTAACGCGAACATAGTTTGATAATAAATGTCACGAGCCCGAGTATTGGGCACCTAGGCCGATTATCCGGAAAGCGCCCAGTAAGGCACAGAGTATCCCCAAGTATTGCTGGATAGATCAAAATCAAAAATGTCTTTATTCAATTTAAGTCCATACAGAACATTTATGAATGTCAAATATTATGTAATCTACCGCTGATTCGGAATGTCAATTTCTACCGAGAAGAATCAGCAAGAAACTCAGTAGTTACTCTTTTCAAATAATATGGTAATTACAATATTCATTCTTATACAAATTATGATTACAGTGACAGTATGATATACAATGCTTATAATCAATATCGTTTAGATAAATCGTCAAAGAAAAAGTATGAAATGAATTGTACATTAGAGGATAGGCGAAGAGATCAACATGTCCAAGAATCCTTATCATTCAAGTAATCATCTACTTTATAGTAGCCTTTCTGCATTAGGCAGTTTTTTACATGCAACTTAAACTTATGTACAGGTAAATCAATGATATTTTGAGGTAACTTATTAAACATGTGGTAATGTGTCGTCGCTACGTCGTGATGGGGATGATCCACTTAATACATAATAATGAGACGAGTGTTCGGTGTGGTATCAACATATTTATTAATTACTCTACAGCTTATATACTAACTAATACGTGCTAAGGAGTGAGATGCCTTCGGTATCTATGTAGTAAGCAGGGGTGTTAGGGAGCTCCGTAACCGTAACCGAATCCGAAATGAAAGTTTCGGATAGTATTGGATAGGTGTTTTTGATCTAAAACATCTAAAATTTAGATAATACTCAATATAATATAATTATTTATATTTATTTTTATTTTAAATATCTGTAATAATTACTCACAGACTGATTGTAATTCCTGCTTTATTACCTATTAGTATTTTACTTTTAAAATTCCTTAAAAATATAATATCCGTAACCGAAACTAACGAATAATCCGAAATAATTTATTATCCGTATCCGGTATAATAATCATTCCTATATCCGTATCCAATCCGTAACCGAAATTTCATATCCATAACATCCCTAGTAGTAAGGTATCACGTATGTGGACGTGACTTACCTTACCACACCTCCCCTGAAACGTTAGGCGTGACGACGATGTGTGTTTGCTGAAGGGTTCCGGGCCGCCGCAGCCGCCGCCGCGCACGTCGCCCGCCGCGTCGCCGCCGCCGCGCCGCCTCGTCAACCAGCGCAGCGAGGGCGAGCCCGCCTTCCCGCCCGACGCCTTCGCGGCGCGCGACCTAGACGCGGACGGCTTCGGCTACACCCGCGACACCCGCGACACCCGCGACACCCGCGACGACGCGCCGCAGGGGGCGCAGAACCGGTCAATATTTATTTTTATTTTATTTCATTATGGATAACTTACTGCTTACAATAGGCTACTTGACTCGGTGAGGAGGGGGAGGAGACGCCGAGCAGATGCGCGTCTCCCCCCTCTCCGCGAAGGGAGCCCGCTGGTGCGTGGTACGGGGGCACCAGCACCAGCATTGCACAGGCTCCCTTTGCTGCCCGATAGGGACGGCTCAGTTCTCCCGGCTGTCCCTATCCCCTCTCCCGGCACGTCCGGGGGAGGAACCGCCTAGTCCGCCGAATAGGCGGACATCCGCCCGGGGAATATCGTGGAGGGAGGCTTTGGCTGTATCACCATGATACTCCCCAATATGGGCGATGAGGAAGAACCGCAGGGGGTTTAGTGGGTATGCCTTTGCCTGGCTTCTCCTTGGGAGAAGCCCCCCGCCAAAGGAGAGCCCCACATAACCCGGCCACCCCCCGGTGGTCTGGTATGCATAAGGTGGTCGGCTCATCTCTTGAGCCGGCGGCATTCCCCCTGCAAAAAGGCTACTTGACTCATATAAATTTTTTCACAATAAATTAATATTTCCAGAGGTAGGAGTAAATGAAAATCTGAGATGGTTGCATATTTTCAATTTAACAAATATTATTTTTTATTGAGGAATGCTGAAAACGCTATCGCCAATGTTGTGACGTCACTCGACATGGAAAAAAAAACGAATGTCACTCTCAAAATTATAATTTGGTTTATTGTCTAGACCAACATTGCGTCAATATAACCAAAATTCTAGTTTATTTTTGTTGGATAAGACGTACGTTCTATAAAAACAAACCAAATGGTATCACTCCAATGATAGCGTCTGAGGTCTTATATTTGCATAATGCGGTCCATCTGATGGTAAATGGTAATCGTCGCGCATAGACATGAACAATGTCGGAGCGCAGTCATACCGCTGCCTAACCTGAAAGAACTCTTTTCAAACCTCGTTAAAAAAGGACATATCATAGCGGATCTTATAGTCGGATCACGATTATTTGGTACGTGGCAAAAGTCGGAACTAACGCTGTGGCAGTGCTTTTGACATTTTCCCATAGGAAAAATATTGCACAGCGCCCCCATGTCAACGTCATTGAAGTGCCTTTTGATCTTGGTCGGTCTGTAGCGGATTATCCACACGCGATAGTAGTTACCATTTGACATAGACAACATTGACAGCGCACTTGTGACTCCTCTGGTGTCGCTGGTTTCTATGTCCAGCGGTAATCGTTTACCATCAGGTAATCCGTCTGCCACCTAAAAAAATCACATTTGGCAGTTAAAGAACTGGAGCATTATGCAAATTGTAACTTGATTTAATTAGGTCACTCAACGACTTGTGCGACACAGGCCTGCGAGCCTAGTGCACAAGTCACTGAATTTACTTAAATTGTTTACAATTTTTGCCAATAAAAAGAATTGAACTGAATTGAAAAAAAGGGCTCTTAAGGGAAACCTTTGTGGGCCAGGACCTTTAACTTGACGTAGCAATTGAATATTGTGTCCAGCGCGGGCGGGCCGAAGATGCACGGCGCGTTCGAGGTGTACCGCAAGCCGCTGCGCGAGGCGAGCGAGGCGCCGGGCGTGCGCGCGCTGCAGGAGCAGAACGCCGTGCTGCACCGCGTGTGCCGCGCGCTGCTGGCCGAGCTGGCCGACGTCGCGCGCGAGCGCGAGCAGCTGCAGGTAACGTGCGAGGTGTACGCAAGCCGCTGCGCGAGGCGAGCGAGGCGCCGGGCGTGCGCGCGCTGCAGGAGCAGAACGCCGTGCTGCACCGCGTGTGCCGCGCGCTGCTGGCCGAGCTGGCCGACGTCGCGCGCGAGCGCGAGCAGCTGCAGGTAACGTGCGAGGTGTACGCAAGCCGCTGCGCGAGGCGAGCGAGGCGCCGGGCGTGCGCGCGCTGCAGGAGCAGAACGCCGTGCTGCACCGCGTGTGCCGCGCGCTGCTGGCCGAGCTGGCCGACGTCGCGCGCGAGCGCGAGCAGCTGCACCAGGACCCTTTCGATAGCAACTCCAAACAAAGCAAAAATCAACCGTAAGGGCCACACGAGGAGGCCACCGCACCGTATTCCCCACCAGAACATTCTTAGCGTATGCGCATTTGTATGAAAACTCATCGATATAATAAGCATACAATACCATACTGAAAACTTTTTAAATTTTATATTTAAATTTTTATTTATCTCTTTTCAAAAAGACTCTATTTTTTATTTTACTTAAGTACAAATAAGTTGCGGCTTTCAACTGGCACCCCACTCAAGTATATAAAATTAATTGAAAAAACAAATTTGATTTTAACAAGCATGATTTACAAACATGAATTACAAATTTGAATTACAACAGAGAAAAGATGGCTCAATCACACTGAAACACTATGACCAAGGTTTAGACCTAGGGTCCAAGGTCAGTCCCTACAGGACGCAATAGGAACACTATCGATGCTAACAGTCCGAACCACAGATCACCCCCAATAGATACCGCATAGGAGGCCGGAAAAAGTCACCATACATAGTTGCATTTGCGACTATAAGTCTCGACCGCTGGGACGCTACTTCACTTGTGACCAAGTAACAGACCCGTGCGTTACGCGTGTTTAAATACTCTAAAAAATACTTTTCGGTAAAATGGTGTGGAAAATCGAAAAGAGCATAAAATTTTCAAAAAGATGGTATCACATTCCACCGCTAAGTAAAATAATTTTAATTGACCACTCCTAAACAGCTCAAGTTATAAAGGACATTAGAAAAAATCGTGCGTTTTAAAACAAGCACGCGTTGATGTCTTTTGGAAAAATCTCTTTTTCTCGTGTGCATTTTACAATAAGCTATCTCTTTTTGACAAAATACTAGTAATTACCTAGTACAAACAAATCTTTATCGATGAATGCATTGGTTTCTAGATTTTGCTTCTATGTGTTTTTTTTTTCAATTATAATTTATACGGTAATCCCAGTCTGGCACTTAAGTGATAAAAATCCTCAGCTTAGGTTAGGTAGGGTCAACTAGCGACACCAATCCATTTGGCGAAGTGGCCGTTTTTGGCGATAATTCAAATTTCGAGTATAAAAGCAGACCCAAAAGTTAAGTATATGTATTGAATAGATAGTATAAGTGTTTTCCGAGAGATCGTACTTGGGAGTGTGTTCTTTCAAATAAAAAAGAATTCTGCAAATTGGTCAACAATTGGCGGAGTAATCGGTGAACATACATAAAAAATTAAAAAAAATACAAAGATACAGTCGAACATAGAACCTCCTCCTTTTTTGAAGTCGGTAAAAAGTAACGGTGTATATCTTTCCCCAACTCATGACCATATTATCTAAATGCGTAAGTAAGTATTATGGTATTACGTTTTGAATAAAATTAAAACTGTCGATAAATAGTGTTCTGTCTTTGACCTTGAATCAACCAATCACAGCACCTCGGTCACGCTCCCCGCTACCCGTGCTTTCCTCAAACTTTGGTGACTTTTATGCCATACAAAACGATTAAGATGCGGAATCTATTGGGGGTGATCTGTGAGTCCGAACGCTCGAAGAAAAGTGAACGCGCGGCGGTTTGCTTCGGTTTATATTAAGGATATGCCGATCGCTGGCTGGAAAACGGGGGAACTGCTTATATTATAATTTATTATTTCGCCATTTTATAGGGGCGGCCGTCTTGTATTTTAAAAAAATCATAGTGTATTGTACACTACTACTCAAACACATTGATACTTATATCAAGGGGGTTGTCATACAATATGTTAATCCGACATTTTGTGGCGGCAGCCATCTTGGATCAATTTCCATCTAAAATAGCTAAGAAAACTTCCGATCAATTCAACTTTTAAACAAAAATTATACCTAATCAAAATCGGTTCATCCATTCGGGAGCTACGATGACACGGACACGTACACACGCTGGCTGGAACTGGATTCGAGTAGCCGGAGATTGATCTGAGTGGCGAACATTAGGAGAGGCCTATGTCCAACAATGGCTATGATATATGATAATGATGAAGTATTAAAAATATCAAAATTTGTTTCATAATATCCTTAGCAATATTAAAGTGACTTCTTATTTCCAGGTTCGTCTCGACTCCACGCCCGTCTAGTCCCCCACCCCCGAGTAACCTCGGTCCGCTCCAGCCCCGGCCCGGAGACAAATCACAAACCGACGGTATCCCCAGTTATACGACGCGCTGGTCACTCCCGTAGGGGAAACTCCTAGCCTTCGTTATGGATGACCACGAGTAACTCAACCAAGCCGTTTACTAATCCTTTACCCGACGGGAACGCCAAGATGAAGTCCTTCGACTGTCACCATGAGGTACACTCTAAAATATATTTAAGTTCCACCCGGTTTGACAGGTGCTGCCCTATTTGGGACATTTGTCAATGGTAAAACAAGTATCAGACAGTCTAATAGATCTTCGATTTCGGTAGACTGCATCTGAGGCTCTTGATATAAAACTTCCTTTAAAATTAGCCCTATCAGGTTAACCTAGACACCGACTTGGCTCGCACTCGATTTAATTTCGGTCCGAGTTCGTCTCCTGTTTTGATCAAGAGTTTCGGCGTGCCAGTCCGGACCTTACGAAGCGCAACGCCGAGATCACGCGACGACTGGTGCGAATGTATTTAATTTACTGAATGCCGTATTTTGTACCCTACCTTTTGTATAATCCTCTTGCAGAGTTTTATCACACGTAAGTCATTATAACCTAGTGTAATCTCTCCCCTATTGTATTGTGATTTGCTATCACGTGTCACCATTTAATTTACTGCCTGCGTTATTATAATATCTATTCTAATTTACATTTTATTACCAATGGGTTCATAAAACATTTTAAAAAATCGACCAAATATTGCCTACCTGTATTGCTTTTAGTATTGACTTGAAATAAATAAGTAATCGAGCAATGTTAATAAATATTCAAATGAAAAACTTCTTAAATAAAATCATTAAAAAATCGAATAACAATATTTTAAATATCCCGTGTGAAAACTAAGAAGTGATCAAGTGACAAAAGAAAAAAATACATGAGCCACAAGTTTGCTAAATTTTAATAGCTATTATGAGGCTATATAAAATTCAGACTATTATGATTAGTTTTCAGAATAATGTATAGTGTTGGTGAGCACTTGTCACAATGTAATATTCATTTATCTGTTTATTTACTACGCTGTGGTGTTCGCGTAGACAATAAACATACGAATGATGGTTATGCTAGTACATTTCCAATAAATCAGAAGCTGTGAAGACTTAACGTTGTTTTAAGTGATATATAAAGGCTTATATTTTATGCTAGAGAGAGAAATTTTGTTAGACTACATCCTGTAATCATTATTTTGATATCTTAGGTTTTGCCCCTTATAATAATTATTTATTGAAATCCGTCGAAAATTGATATAGTTTTTATAACAATGAAGGCTTTTGCGTGTGAAAAATCCGCTAGATGGCGTACTGTTGGACTGAGGTCCAACATCAACCGCATTGGTTGTTTAGTTTGTCAAATTGACATTTTGACAGATCACGTTTCAAAATAACCAATCATATTGTATGGACCTCACTCTTATAGTACTCCATCTAGCGGTTTTTTCACAAGCGAAAACCCTCATTGATCATTTTCTCTGATTTCTATGTGTATGAATGGTTGTGCTAACATTATAATTTTAAATAATCCTAGCTGATTTGAACTGAAATACGATTCTTAAACTAATTGTTCCAATCAAAATAATGATCCATCATGAAAATCAAAAGTGAAAGTTTTATATCCTTTTAATTAACTAAACTACATACCTACTTAACTTTATTACTTTGTAAATGGTTTTACCTAAATTAAGTTAAAAATCTATTGTGGCATTTACCTAATACGTTAAATTAATAAATACAATTATGCATGCATTGAAATTAATATTCAATGTATTATGTTGAATGTTGTTTAAAAAACACTTATTTATTAGTAGCGAGCAAAGTTGCTTGGATAGCATTCCTTATGTTTACTGATTGTAATTTGCTTTGCTTTTATTGTAAAATAACAAAAAAAAATATCATCAAAAAGATTATTTGTTAAAATATGTGAATGTTGTATAAAATGAGTTAAGTGTAGGGAATGTAAAAATGTGAAGCCTAAAAACTAGGAAGGAAGACGATGTCCAAGACCCGAGGTACATGTTGGTTGTGAGGGCGGACGTGCAGCTCGGCCGGGGACGGCCTGATGTTGTTAAAATCCAGATAAAAATTGCAGTTTCGCCACGTTGTAGGATGTGCCAAATACTTGAATGCGTTAGTTCTACAGTAATGTAAAACAAGATAAAAATATAAATGAACAATTAGTTTTTCTAAAATGAGTACGAATCCAGATGCCTTTCTTCATAGTAGAATAATGACAAATAATAGTGTTTTTACTATTCCGTTGTAATAAAAGTTACGCATTCATTACATTTACGACATATTTTGGTATATCCTCCCACGTGGATGCCTTAAGCGCCGGCAATGTGTGAGATCATCCTGTATTATATAAGATTACATATTGTAAAAGTATTTATCGTTTATTTAAGTTGTATTATTTAAGGATATTAATCTCCTTGGGCAGTCTACCCTTTGCAGTGTAAATATTATTCTTTGTCGCGACCCTTGATGATACGTTGATGTGTGTTAAAGCTTGGAAAATGTCGCGCGGTTAATGTCAGCATTAACTCACTTCATTCAAGAGTCTAAAATATTAAATCATAAAAAGAACCCATGGAATGCATTAATTTCATTAACGTTGTTTCTAAATACACGTCATGAAAATAAAATAGTTAAATAAATAATCATAACTAAAAGTTGCTTATATAATAAATAAGGTATTAATTACCATTTTCCACTTTTTCTCATAAAAATGAAAATATCTGGAAATGCCTCTTTTCAACTAGTTTATAAGTTTTTACTACTCTAATTAGATACTACATCAACCGCGCGATTAAATTACCATTTTGGTCTAAATTTGGTCCAATTTTTTAATACTAATGTTGTACCTACCATTAGTCCATTACGTTTCATAAAATTTATACAGTACTGCTTAAATATTATTGTAGTAAATTATGTACAATAAATTTATTTCCAAATTTTATTCGCATTCTTATTCAACTAGAATATTTAGATTAACATAATATCATTCCTATTAACATTTAACCCATAGAGTAAGTTAATAATAGGTACTCCATTAACCTCTAACGGATCTGAATAACACGAACCATAACCAAATGTCAAAATGACTATGCGGTGATTATTTATAAAACAAGTTTAGTTTATCAATCTGATTTACGAGATAAATTATTACTAGCATATTCTTTATGTGGTATTTTGTTTGATATCCGAATATAATCAATCTACCCATTAAAGAGACAATTAATTTCCTATTTTATTAAATTGTTTAATGCGAATTAATCGTGATACCTAAATAGAATCCAAAGAGTTAACTCACTCTACCGCTAATTACATTTTAACGGAGTTGGCGCATCAACCCAAAAATAAAGTCACTGATAGAATTACCTACACATACAGTTGATTCTTATCCCATAAGACATAAGGGTCAATTTTGTGGTTGTGGCTACATTTCGTTTATTGGAATGATAACATCAAACGTGTCGAACCCGGTAATGCTAAAATTGCATACCTAGGAGATTTGCACTTTTGGCATGCTGGCAGTTTCAGCAACGCCTTGAGTCAGTCCCTCGTCAAAACACGACCTTGCCAATGTCGACAAATTTACCAATCGGACTTATGCTGACGTCGGGTTATACTATGTTGATGTTATTGCACCTAGTTTTGACTCCTTAGTTTAATCTTTTACCTACCTATGTGAGGTATATATTTTGATAAATGATTTCTGGGTTCATATTATTTTTTATTGATTTTCTACAAAATAACCCCGTTGGTCCTGTGGTTAAAGTACCGGGCCATGATCTCGGGGTTTGTTTCCCGGGTCGAGCAAAGAGTAAAATAGCTCGGATTTGTGATGCCAAAACCCATTATATTAGCGATAACTTGATTTCTATGATGGAGGCTTTTGCCCTGCAGTGGGATAGTACTTATACAGGCTGATACTTTACTTATTTTTCACAAATATAGTTCTTCTGTTCTTCTTTTCTTGTTCTTGTTTTTTAAAGTTGTTTCTTCTGTTTAGCTAATATGAATGTTTATCTTACCCGTGATTATATTTGCATATTGATGAAGTCATGTTATAAATAATATGTGTAATGTTTATAAATATTTCACACAAACAAACTGAAACTACATATTTTTACCATTACAGTGTGTTCATCTTAAAAGTATTGTAATAATGATTGCGCTGGACGTGTTAGTTTAAATATCACCTTGCACGTATCAACATGAAGATTCTCCTGCTTTCAATAGCGCTGCTCTCAGCAGTCCACGCTGAAGTTCCCGTGTCATGCGAGCACATCACAGTGTCTATGTGCCAAGACGTAGGGTACAACCGCACCACCATGCCGAATTTAGCTCAGCAAACGAGTCAGGACGAGGCTGGGCAGTCTTTACGACCTCTGGAACCTCTGCTCAGGATGGGGTGTGCGCCCTACGTGAGGCTGTTCGTGTGCGCGGTGTACGTGCCCATGTGCGTGGGGGACCTGGCCGCGGGGAGGGGCGTGGGCCCCTGCCGGCGGCTCTGCGAGAGGACGCGGTACAGGTGCGCCCCGCTACTGATGACGTTGGGCATCCCTTGGCCGAAGGAACTCGAGTGCTCCAACTTCCACCACGAGGATGACTACGACCAAGTATGCATTACAGGACCTGCGTCATAAAGATAATG
This sequence comes from Marasmia exigua, assembly GCA_019059595.1. Classification (NCBI taxonomy): domain Eukaryota; kingdom Metazoa; phylum Arthropoda; class Insecta; order Lepidoptera; family Crambidae; genus Marasmia; species Marasmia exigua. The sequence goes on along the minus strand of CM032479.1, from coordinate 1,234,924 downwards.
ATTTCAATTAATGATTCTTGTTATAAAATGGTGAAAATATAAAAGTTATATTGTTTACGCTCTAGTTGTCTTTCTTTTTTAACCGACAAAAAAAGTAGGAGGTTCTCAATTTCAGACATAAAAAATATAATATACATGTATATTATATTATATTTTTTATGTCTGTTCGCCGACTAACTTTCTGTATTCATTTTTATATCAACTTTGATCAATAGTTTTGTATGCAGAGGGCTATTTAAGCTTAGACATGTTAAATTGTCTAATGATTTTAAGTGAGGTTCGAGTAGGTACTTAGTTGAAATTATCTATCTCATTGCTACTACAGCAGTAGCAACGATTCGGTTCTATAAACATAAATCTAAACTAAGTATTACTTATCTAATACTATCATAGTTATCTAAAAATCGATATTGGATAAAAACGGTCGGACCAGTGTGCGCGTCAGCCGCGAAGCGGGATAACGATAAGCGCGATGCGATAACGAGAGCGAGGACGTCGCGCCTCGCTTAACGAGCCGCGGCCGCCGACACCGCCACGAGCTGCCCTCCGACCACGCTCCTCATCAATTTCTCTCCCTTTCCCGCGGCCACAGTGTTGCGCATACCTGTGGACCTTTTTTTGTCCGCTCCGTCCCCCCGCGGCCGCGGGCGCACGCTCGCCGCGCCGACACAACGTCTTGAGGCGCGCCTCGGTCCGCATGCTTCGCGTCCCGCGCTCGTGGCTCGGCGCCCGCGCGTAAACATTCACGACTACAATGACATCCTCGTTTTAACTCACCCGACACCTTCCTTCAACATGAAGTGCCCCATCGCGATCCTTGTGACAGTGACCCTAGTGATCGGTGCAGCCTCCGAGGCCTCAGTGCGGACATGTGAACCTATCAAAGTGGCTATGTGCAAGAACATCGGATACAATCAGACTGGAATGCCCAACCTGGCGAGACATACTCTCCAGGCTGACGCAGACGTGACACTCCAGACATTCAGCCCCCTCGTCCAATATGGGTGCTCCTCTCAGTTGGACCTGTTTCTGTGCACTGTTTACGTGCCGATGTGTACCGACAAAGTGGCCCTACCGATAGGCCCGTGCAGGGGTTTATGCGAGAGCGTCTACGAGCGGTGCTACCCAGTTCTCAGTGAATTCGGTTTCCCGTGGCCCGCAGAATTGGACTGCTCCCTGTTCCCTGCGGAGAACAATCATGAACACATGTGTATGGAGGGGCCCGGAGAGCGGGCGGCTCCCGTGGGGACGGTGACGCTGGACACGGCTAACGCTGCCGGTCGGGGTGCGTGCCGGCGGCTGATAAAGCCGAATAGCTGGGTATGGGTGCGGGGTTCGGGCCGGTGCGCGCAGTTCTGTGACGCAGAAGTGCTGTGGGAGACGGGAGAGCGGCGAGCGGCGGAGGTGTGGCTGGCGACGTGGGCCGCGCTGAGCTTCGCGTGCACGCTGGCGGCGGTGGGCGCGCAGCTGGCGTGCGGCGGCGGCGGCGCGGGCGAGCGCGCGCTGGTGCTGGTGGCGCTTGTGCCGCTGCGCCGCGGCCGCGGGCTGGGGCGTGCGCGCCGCCGCGGGCCGCGCTGCCGCCGGCTGCGCCAAGGACTCCACCACCCCCACGCGCATGCTCCTGGCGCACGACGGCCTGGCGAACCCTAACTGCGCCGTGGTATTCTTGCTGCTGTACTACTTCGGGCTGGCTGCCTCAGTTTGGTAAGTTCCCTTTTCACGTCCATGTTTGTCCAGATTAAGAATACCTTTATGCATATTGACTTCATCAGACAGACTCATGGTTGGCTACAATTATAATCATTGCACTTCACTGTCAGGTAACACTATAATTCCATATATTAAGTGCACATACACCACTCATTAACTAAAATACACTCTAATTCTTCATTTACTTACTATTTACAGAGATGTGTAAATAGTAATCTTATTTTCTTCAATGATCGACCACTGTCCCAAAGGGCCATCCTGAAAACCGCTGGTATTTAGCTGTAGAAACAGCTATAGGCCTGAGACTGGTATCCATTGTCAAATAAGCTTAGGTTTTTTTTCTTGCTTCATCATGTTTAATTTTGTATTGATATTGACTAAACTGTAACTTTGTATGCGCCTTAAAATTGACAATAAAGCCTTTATATAATATTATACATTCTGCTATAATATCCATTGTCAAAATCGTACCTGCATTTTGCGAATGGCTAGTTTGTGCCAGATTTCTAATGCTTTGTTTTTACAGTAATAAAACCGTAAACCTTCACAACTTTAAAACCTTTATTGAGACCAAAGTTGTTGCAAAAAGTTTGCAGAGTACAAAATCAACATTGTTAATAAAAAAATGGCAATACCCGATTCCTGTGAGCGCGCCGCTACAATGGTTCCTTGCCTTTTGTGAGAGGATTGCGATACCTGCTCCTATTGTCGGAGTCGCCCAGGGTTTAACTTTGTCGCCCATCAATTATATGTTTTGTCACTTGTCGCAGCACCTTCGGCTACTAATTCGACACCAGAGAACACAATGACAGCCTCTGGACAAAGAGCCTTTAAAATTTTTGGAGTAAAGAGTACCTTTAATACTTTGGTTTCCAAATGCCGAGAGTGCACGGTGTCTCTCTGTATTGTCATACAAAATCGGGAGTAATTAGTATTGTTCCTAGTCAGAGACGGAGCGCTGAGACAATAGTTTAACCGAATGGAGTCGCTAAGGCGGTCAAACCCCTCCGACCGGCTACCGGGTATTGTTTACTTGGTAATAACCAAGTAAGTCATGCTTTAAACGGTTAGAACAAATGAGCTTTGGTTAACTACCTACGAAAACATGCAAATTCCGAACTAAAGTAAAAGAAGACGAAGTAGGCGTTTATCTAAATTATAAATATCTAATGTTAATCTATAGGTGATGCGACGACACTTTTCCTTTACCCCACGGTTGTCTGGATGAGATTACTATTAGCGTTTAGACCGCCCAGATTGTATTTACCAGTGACCTTAACTTCTGTAAAATTTTGTGCTATAAAAGAGTATCTATAATATATTTAGCATTTCAGTTCCAATTAAGAATATTTTGTTTTTTCCATACATATGTATAACTTTCATTCTAGTCGTAAATTTGCTTTATTAGTTTTACAAAATAAGGGAAGAAACCATCCTAATAAACACAGTAAAACCATTAAAACCAAATGTGTCTCTGAAATACTAAAAGAAAACTTAAGTGTACATCATTAAATATTTCTATTTCCTACAAACGGACAGAATAAATCAGAGTTGTTCTCCGAAAAACTGTTTCGTAAAAGATTAGAAGACGGTCGGGCCATAAAGCAAAACGAATTGGGAAATAAAATAAACGAGGTTCAATAAATCACGGCTAGGCGACGCGCGGTGTCGGTGCACGGAACATGCTCGTGGGATGCGCGCGGGCGCAACGCGACGCGTCTACGCTACACCTGCTAGGGCTGCGGCTCATGAACACTTTTTTTCTTCCGCAGTATATCTATTCTTTCTAATTTTCTATACCTGAAGGTCTCGTAGATTGGTTGTCTTATAGAGATCCCTTTCAGCGATTAGACAGCCTTAATTAAGCACTGAATCTCTGTATACATAATAGTGTAACTGCCCATACACTGCCGAAACAAATAAATTACCTTTTGTTGACTTTGTAGCTCATTGTAGGTAGTTGCACCTTAAAGGTCTAAAATGTCGGCAGCGCACTTGTGACTCTTCTGGTGTTGCACTCGTCTACTCGTCTGCCCACTATCCCATAAAAAATTACCTGGATCCTCGAATTTGGTGCTACGATCTATCAAATTTCTTCATCCGATTCACTCTCTAACCTTATATTAAAAAATATTAAGATGAGAATCCGATGAAGAAACTATGATTGTACTAAGTAACCCAACGTGTAGCTGCCAGTACTACTTAATTAAATCACCATGCTTCTCGTCACAACGCTATCACAGAAACGAATGTTGTTGATATCGAGTATCTAGTACTATGTAATTCGGAAACTACAAGTACTAAGAATTAAAATATTTTCAATAACTAAAATGATAAGACTATCTTTGCCGAAAGGAAAGATCGATCAAGCTCAACAAAATTGCACAATCAATAAGCTGGAAACGTCCGGAGACTTGACATGTCCATTGCTTATTATCGTAATGGATGAGCCGCCGAAATGATAAAGATTGTTGAAAGGTGCGGGTCGGCATCATAACATAACATTCGAGAGCGAAAATAACTAGATTTATGAGACAAGAGATTATGACCAGTGACCAACTACAAGAGTATAAAAGTTTTTGTCACATGGTCTCTCATTACTGTTTCTATGAAATATATCATCGTTAATTATGTCAAGTGACAGTTTTTACTGCTTAGGAAATGAGTTACGGCTGAGATAAAAAATGTAATACGAAGCAGCTGTAAAACTTCACGTGGTTGTAACGAAATACGCGTTGTTGATGGGATACAAGAAAAACTAACCCTCCGCGTGCTACCAGAGATACTCCAACTGATTTGCTCCAATGTGAATCTTATGGCGTGGGAATATGATAAATTATGTGAGCAGACGAAAGCAAAATAATCTGCGTCCGAAGTGGAGGTGGTGTAAAAAGTTGCAGTCTCACATTTCTACATAAATATTGGCTTAACGACGACGCCGAAGCGATCGAGCGATATCGGCGCAGCGTTCGGAATATATCGCCAACAGATTTTATGTGCTCGTAAAAATAATTATGGTGCGACTGGTTTTACAAAATATTTATAAGGTCTTAAAATCTGTATTGCTACACCATGACACTTTAATGCATTTTTTTTGTATTACTACATATATTATTAATTCTACAGATAAATACAAGAATCTCAAACATTCACTGCGCTAATCCATTATGTAGTTAGTGTAGTAGCTACAACGCTATTCAAGTAATTTCAAACGTTCAGTTCAAGCTCGCGAAACGAACTAAAGAAGTCATTTCTCGAAATTATATCGCGCCGACGAAAGATTTCTTACCATTCCTTGCATTGTTCTTTAATTAATTGCACTACCGGTTCAACCACAAAACATTCGTCTCCACATCGCGAGTCGTTATACGAACATGCAAGATAGCCTTTTCAATCAAGTTAGCAATTAATAAATTCGAGGCAAGTCTGCTATTTGTTTGAAATACTTCGTTATGTGGAACAGTTGTTAGCTCACGTGAAAGGTGAAGTTAATTAAACCATCGAGATCCTTAACTCTGGTTTCGATTACTAACCGCTATTGAGCGGGTAAGTGCAATTATGCACTTGGAACTCTGAGGTTTACAACATAAGTGCTGATCGAGGACTGTTGGACAGCTGACGTCTGAGCACTGACCCTTTTCAATAAAACGTCTACGTTCATGGGGTGTTGCTGCTTCCAAGCTATTATTAGAGCGTCGGGATATTGGAAATTTAAAATATTACCTTTTAAATAGAAGTTATTAAAAATAATATTATGTTAAGCAGTACAGATTGCAACAAGAAGCCCATTAAGATCGCCATAATCCCTTAGGATAGAAACGTAAAACGAAAATAGCGCGCTCGATCCAACAGGGGCTCTAACTATTTATGTTCTGCTTACGAATGGTCTCTCTGAAGTTTTTATTCTTGTCTCGAATTGCGAGATTTTTATGAAGGTGATTAAACTTCTAATCGCGTCTCTTACGACCCTTCTCCCATAATATTCATCAACAGGGTGATCGGATAACACCCAATTAATTTCCATCTCGGCTATACATCCTTAGCATTAAAACAGGAAGACTGCGCCTATTTGGTGAGTTAAGTAGTAAAATCTGGCTTTATGACTGACATTATTAATATCTTGGAAAGCCAGAATTTGTTACAAAACAGACTCGTTATGATAATTTTGAGAGGATTTATGAGAAGGCGGCTTCCTTTGATAGTGGACCCTCACCGGTAGATATATTAATACTGTTGATTGGTATCTAGCGTGTCGTCTGTGACGTTTGTATTCTTAACGACATTATGCTATACACTCACACTCCACGGATCTTATCAGCTTTTTTTTCCAAAAGGCACTAACTCATCATAATTGGGCAGTAAATCATTTAATATCACGCCGTTCTGAGGGTAGTGGGGGAGATAGCCATCTGATTGGACACCTTTCGTACTATTCGTGCTACATTAATCGTGCTGATGTTTTCAATGATAACCTGCTTAATTGTTTATGTAAAGTATTAACGTATTAATGTCATGTGGGAGCAAAGACCTACGTTAGGTAGGACTCACACTTATTTCGTGTGGCACGTTGATACATTGATTTCTTACTTTGTAATATAACTAGAAAGAGATACATAGCTTTGCAACATAACACAAAATACATTCACGTATGACGCACATCTGTTCAGTTCATGAAATGATCACGTTTCGTAGCGACTAGTATTCGATCTCATCCAGATTTACTGCAAATTAACTGCAATCTCCACCACAAATAAATGTGCTTTACAAATATTTAAAGCTTTCGAGCCATTAAAACCACGTAACTTCGAACAATTAGTTCGCCACTTCGCCCATAGACAATAGGGCTGCGACAATGGCGGCTGCGCCATTTACAAAACTTGCAGCTTCAATTACAAGCAGTTATCGCGTTTTATTGACACATGAAAGAGGCCGGTAATTGTTTGGAGGAACGCGTAGGGCCGCGCAGCACGCTGCCTCTAAACTAGCGCATTAACATAATAACAGATCGGTGTGCAAGGCTAGGGCTGCCACTTACACCTTTGGTATCAGGACTAGTCCTGACTCCTGCTGCATTGAACTTTATTATTATACCCAATGTGTCCAAAGACTTGATTGAAAATTGAAATTGTTCTTCCCATGAAACCGTTCATAATCTTTCCCCAGATCCGAACTACTTTAATCGGAAGACAATTTTCATCTTTGCATGAATCGTCAATTAGAAGGAAGGTTCTTTCTTGAAGAAATGTGCTTAAAGAGTAAACGATCTAAGATCATCGTTCTTCTTTCTCTCATCATGAATCATCAGTTTATCAAGTCAAATCATACCGTAAGGCTCATTTGTAAACGTCTAATCCAAACCCATATGTATATTAAATCTCACCAGATAAAGTGCCATAACGCTGTTAGCTTAACCTTCTTCTATATGGACAGTTTCCGCAATCGAGCGTCAGGTGTGCCCATTTCACGTGAGTGGCATATTAAAGATCAAACAGTGTTTCATAGCAATGGCGTCTTTACCGTTTGGAATCTTGACTTTAAGAGCCTTCTGGATTCGTTGCCGTCGTTGGTCAAGAATCGCATGGCGCACAATACGATACGGGTCGTAATATGGTATGCCGTAATATTTTGGCCTCTCCCATTTTAAGAGGGGCTTGGTCCCCACATGTGACAATGAAAACTGTTATGAAAGTTTCTCCTAGCTTCGTCCTGCTCAGACAGCAGAAATATTAGAAAATCAATTGATTTTGGCTTTAAACCGGACATTTGGGCAGGACGACTATATGACTAAAAAATGGAGTCCTGACCTGCTCAATGAGTCGGTATCCCAACAAAGAAAGAGAGTCCTGACTTTTGTTAAAAAGCTGGTATCCCTACGCCTGCACGGAACTAGTTAGCCGGGCGCATATTGTGGTCGCCGCGTAATGAGAAACGTCGGATTGGTTTTGTGCCCATGCGCAGGGAACGGCCCGCTGCGATTAGTGCACAATGTTGTCTTTTAAATTCGAATTACTGTTTTCATTATACTACGAGTTTTTATCTGCTACAACAGCACGAAAAAATACAATAAAATAAATAGAGAATAATGTACTTACCACATAAAGAATATGAATTATAAATTTTTCAAAAATATGTTTCCTCCTCATACAATCCGGGGTCTTTTAGGCGGGGCGTGAAGCGGCATCTCAGCAGGCCATCAGGGTGAGGATGGCAGACTCAATGGGTACTTTGTTAGATCTTTTGTGCCTGTCAACCTCATATTTGGATTTCACGGCCGCTTACCATCAGGCGTCACTACGCCTGATGGTAATCAGGATGACCCCACTGGGTCATCCTGATTGGCCTTTCTATAATTTTTTTTATTAGTATTTGAAGATTAAACAATTACATATTATAATAGTATTGGTTTCCATTTTGAATTATAAATGTTCATGTGTCCTACGCTTTACCTTCCCTCAATCATTTAATAATTCTAACTTGCGAGTTTTCTTCCATAATTAATGACATACGTAAATAACCGTAATCTTATTTTATTCGAAGTTACAAGTAGAACGCGGCTATAAACTCTACGAGATCCAACTGTTGTGTCTTAAAACAATTTATAACTATTACACATTGTAATTCATACGTTACAATCATAACAGTTTCAACTATTTTATTGCAGCTTTTTAGTGAGTCGTTGACAGCAATATCCGGGTTCTTGACCTAGCTACAGTGTTTTTAGAATCTCGTTCTCAAGGCTCCATAATTTATAATATTTAAATAGGTTTTCTTATTAGAAAATCATGCAAGACTTTCCAAGAATAATCTGCAACTTCGCGTTCTTGAGCTCCACTAGAATGTATTAGTTGGGTTTGTTCAAGTTTTATTATTATTATATATGTATATTACCTGTGGATACTAGAAATGCATGCACATTTGAAATAGGTACTTCATCATCAGCAGTATACCGTTCTATTATGAGTGCCTTCGTAATCGTGCCAGCTAGTAACAATGTAGGTGGTCCCAGTTTGGCTTGAATAACCTGATTCTCCGAAATAAACATCATTCTCTATAAAATAACCCGAGCTGAATATTACTTTTACTTGTTTTATCTACGTCTGCATAGGTCGAAAGAGACCTAAAAAGAAAGAAGAAGTCAGCTGAGGTGTAACTAGGATTTCAAAAGTATCCCACCAAAGTTAATCTCAGGCATAGTTTTCTCAAATGTTATTGAAGTCTTTTCAAATAAGTAAGTTAAATTTTTAATGCAGCAACATGTAGGTACCGTATTCCACTGGCCCCCACATTTCATCTGCCCGAGAACTAACAGAATAATTGTTCGTGTCGTAATTTCCTCTAGTTGCCGCTCCGATACGAGGTGTATAATCTTTGGTTGGTTCATAATTTCTTGTTTATTTAAAATTTCCTTGCCGCTGCCGATGCAATCTCGACACGACGCGCCCCGCCTCGCCGGCATCCTTGTTATTAGGGCTGCCGCAATCACCAACTGAAATATCGATTACTTTTATATTGAACAATTAGAGCAGACGGGTATGTGAGACAAAGATGCGATTTAAAATCTGTAAGGATACCTAAATTCGAAACAATAACGAAATATAAAAGATGAAACGTAAATATGTATATGAATATATGTTAACTCACCAGATCCAGAAGGGAACTCTTGAGCCACCAACAGCAGTAGAAAGGTACTTGTGCTTCTGCGAGACCCAAAAAAAATCGGACAATGCATGAAAAAAATCGTAAAAAATATATAGGTAACATGAACAAATCCTGGAACAATCACGAAAATCCTAGATAATAATGGTAACTTCAATATGGTAATTCTACTGTACTTAGCTAATAAAACACAACGGGAAAACTATTCAGAAGGTACCTACGTAGATATTCCATGGCTGTTGAATATATTATCATAAGATATCGTTAGGTAATATTGCCATTTTGAGGAATCCTTTTGAGCCATTGAACTAATGCCGCGGTTGTAAAATAATTTAACCTCGTCGACCATTTGCAAAAACTAAACGACAAAAGTTCAATTAACTTTGCGAGAGGTAGGTAATTAAAACGTACTTTCTTTTTGTTTTTCTATCAATCACCGAAACCTATTAAGTTCGTCGTTTCAACATCGATAAACGCTAACAACACGGCACTATAGCGAAGATTCGATCCTACTGCGCCCGCGCCGTAATTGGGATGCTAATCAGATGCTGAGCTGTTCCCATCCCTGTCTGACTTGCTTGTGGTGCGTGCCGTCTCGCTCGGCCGGCAGACCGCGCTGGAGGTGCGGGGTCTTCAATCATGTGGCAATAAGCGGGAGAGACGCGGTCCCCCGAGGCTGCCCCGCCTGATATGTAATAACCGTGGTTTGCGCTGGCAGAATAATTTTCATTTTTAACGGCGTGTATACACCCAGCGAACAAGTGTTATGGACTCATCAATAGAATTCCTTTAAGTTTTCAATATATTTCGAGCATGCTATCTACGACATACAAGTTGCTATCCCAAAAATTATTTTACAAGAAACCTACCTCACGAACTAGTACTTTGATTCAGAAACAAGTCGCTTTGAATCCGATCAATATAACATCAGAGGGGATTGAACAAAGTGATACTAGATATCTACTTTTATTGAATATACACAAATGCCGACGGGTCAATAAAACAAGAGGAACCCAGTTACTCTGAACCCAACTAGACACAATCTACACTTCTGAAAGAATAAATTTTTACAAATATTGTTGAATTTGTTCGGAGTCCTGGCTGTGAACAAGATCTTAAGAGTTTCAAGCTCTCGGTCTTAGGTGACGAATTCATAGTTGCTAGAGTTTACTTACATAGTGCAGCACCAAGTGTTCTCGGTCGTTTTTGCGTGGCGAGAGCACAAAGGAGCCGAAGAGCGATCCCGCGTATCTGCGGCGGGATCGCGGCGCTGGCGCAGCCTCTGATCGTATCGCCTCCTCATTATTGGAACACGCTTTGTTGGGCTCAAATAGTGTACTTGGAACTGTAGGGAACATCTAGATTGGGAAAAAAGAAGCGTTGAACGAGGATGAGTTGCATACGGGCCTATTGTAATTGAGGTTGTGTTAGATTTTCTAACTTGTTTCAGTCATCCAATTTTGTTTGAACTTAGTCGGTACCATGTACTTCTTGCTCCTCCAGATAGGATACGTCCGAAACGTTTCAATGGCAGTTCTTTCAATGGCGGTTTAATGGGTCACATCTCCATGCTTGAATTAAACGCCTTGTTTTCGTGTCACCGTCGAAATAATCGCTTTTCGTCCAGCATTCTTCAACATCATGCAAAATAAATTCAGTGGCGGTCTTGAGTGTTCTCCTTATACAGATTTGAGACACGCTGAAGAGCTTGTAAGTAGCGTTATCCGCCAGCTAATTTACTTAAACCTTCGATCCGTGGAAGGAATTTATTAGCGATGTCTGCTGCCTTATGCGTGATGTCAAAAACATTGTCCAATCAAACGTTTGTTTAAATGCCCCCATTTGGTTGGGATTTGGACAGTTTGAATCCTGATTCTTCCGCCTATCCCTTAACCTGGTTCCTACACAAGGTTGGCTTGAACCATCCAAGATATGACTCATCTGTTAATTAAAATCAAGTTATTGCCGCCTGATCTTCGTAACCCTTAGACAGGGGAACCAGTCCAATTGGATCAAGGTTTAAACCCTGATTGTACATGAGATAATTGCTATATCTTCACTTGCCTAAACATGTCACTTAAACAGTTGTTGACACCTAGGGATGACGAATCACATTAAATATTGTGATACTTGAAATCGTGTTTGCGACAGAATCTCGAAGCTTTGCTTTGTGCCTACTATCCACAATACGCATTTTATTCGTATTTTACAAAATGCATATGGGAAGTTTATCCAGTCTGGCCACAATTTTGTGATCACAAATCCCGCGGCAGCTCGCACAAAGCCGCCTTGTTAGCTGCGTGATGCACGCCGCAGATACCCGCCCGACGCGCTGCGCCCGCGCCACCCCGATACTATCGCGCTTAAAGAAAAGATCCTGACTTCGAGAACTTTCCAAGTTCCTTTATCATTGGAGTTTTATTTAAAGCGTTAAAATGTAAAGCTTTTTATGCTCCAAGTTGAATATATTTCTTATTGATAGAACAGATTGTTTCTGCACGCACAGCCTTAAGCATAAGTATCTACCTATAATTAAGGCTTTAGGCACAAATCTTCATTTCAGACTCAAGTTCTGGATAGTGAGGCACTGATTCATTTGATCACATATATATGCAAAAACACGGAGTACTTAGTTATTTTTCCCAATATTTTACAGAAATGTTTTCTTCGGCGACTATGTATTCACTAGCAGTTGTAGCTTTGCAAACAACGAATATATCTTGCTTGACATTTAGTGGACTTTGAAACGATGATGATCGCTGCAAAACTTGCAATTAGAGCGACATTCGATTCGAACAACTACATTCCAGCCAGTACGTGCGAGTGATGGTGGTTTCCGACGCCCGACGTGCTCATACGCAAGGTCCGTAGAGGTCGTCCGACCAATTTCGCCGCGCGCGGGTGGCCTCTCATTTCCCAAACCCACATCGTTTGTTGGTTTTCGATGATGGATAGCCGTGTAATTAAGGCCGATTATCCTCCGCCCGCTGGAAACTTGACAAGAATTTTTAAATTGGCTTTAACTTCTAGGTAGTTGCTTATGGTAATAAGCAGCTTATTATCGGGCTAGTAATTTTCCGGTCAAGTACTAGGCTTTTCATCGTCGAGTTAACGGTTATTGGACACAAGAATCAATATGTGTAAGCGAAGCTGTTTTTACTGTATATTTTAGCTGTACTGGACACGTAATTTCGCGAAGCCAATCGATCGCTATTAATAATGGTGATTATTACTTTTCAGGTTGCCAATTTGGCAATTACCACTCTGATGTTAATTATATTAAGTTACTAAATTTTTAGCCGTGCTTCTCTGGTGATTATATCTTAAATCCATTAACATATGGGATAGCCCTTGAAGAAGACTGACACTCACTACACAAGATATATGCATCTTATTCATAAATATTTGTTAAACCTTTGTTAACAAAAACGGTGTAAAAAAGCAGATTTCTTTTATCGAAAAAAACTATATTTTTTGTTTTAAACGTCAAAACTGCTTTTAAACATTGTTTTAGCTAGCAAAGGTTAATGAATAATGCCATAAGTTTACCTAATATGATCCTTCAATATAATTGGTTCTTAGTTCTCCTAATATCTTCCATGCACTTGAAATTCAAACTCGTAAAACACTTGAGACATATTTGAAGCGGATGTCGATTTACTCAAGTCTCGTCTCGAGCTCGGTCTTGCTCAAGAAAGAACATCAATAAAATTTGAATTTGAATTCGTAAATTTCTGACATCTGAACACTACTTCAAATATAGCTGCATACTGCTTTAATTTACGGATATTCGAACTTTCAATGGTAACACAAGTGCTTAAGCTACTTAGTACGGAATCAAGTCAACGTATGAGATGTTTTAATAAATAAAATAAAATAAATAAAAATAAAAATAAATAAACGTTCTTGGAATCTTGGTTGACACACCCCTTATCTGTATTGTGCTTGTGTTGTGTTTTGTATTGTTTTTATTTAGTCCTGGCAAACAATCTATTATTTCGATAAAATCGTAAATTTCTAACCAGATACCTATACTGATAAAATATTTTGTACTGTACTAAGAAAATTGGTTTTGAAACAAAAATCCATTAAAATTTTATACTTGAAATGGAGGAAGGCGACGCAATAGAAGTGTACCAGCAGCAAACCGGTGGATCGCATCTAGTGTAATTCGTATGATAAGGAACTGTCCAATTCCCATGGGAAAATTGCTGTGGTGTACCCATCTCAAACTTTATAATACGTTAAGTTAATTTTAATTACAAAGTTAATATCTGAACGTCACGTTAGAGGATACACAATGTCATTGCTGGGCTTTTCATTAGTACATACCGTTTTTTTGTGCCGTGGCCGCTTACAATGTGCCGATTAAGGAGGCTCAAAGTCACCAAGAGAGCAATGGAAAGGGCTATGCTCGAAGTCGAAGAGAACTAAGGTCACAGACATAGCCCAAAGGATTGCATGAATCTTGGTTGACACACCTATTATAGCGTTTCTCTTCCTCATTTAAATGCGGCTACAGCTAAAGAATGGTCTGTATTCTCTGACCATTATAATCTGGATATCTTTAATGCAAGAGTGAACAAGCATCTTCTAGACCAACGGGTAACATCCTAGACCTCATTGACGCTTTCCATCAGGTGCGATTGTGCTTAAGCTTTAGTCTTTAATCAATACAAAATGAATCCTATTTAGTTCGCTTTGCTCATTGCTGACTTAAATCTTGATTTTCTAAAACAAATAACCCTTTCAATTTTTTGGAAAGTCCGACAAGTATTCGGTCTTTGGCCTGTGCGTGCGTGCAAAAAGCATGGCAATAAGAATGAGTGAACTTACTTAAGAATAAATTGCAAAACTGATAAGAACTATAATAAGAATGAGTTTTACAACCGTCTGGTCTAAGTGCAGAGAATGCACCATTTAAAACCGGACAGGAGTGTTTGTGTCTGCGCAGGGCATGTCTGCGAGTGGGTGTCGTGCTGACGCGCCTCAAGCTTGCGCTTGCGCGTCTTGCTCGGTAAACTTATATAAAGTGTATAGGGTAACAAAGAAGCAGTACTGTAATGTAATGATGAATATGACTATATGTCTAGCTAAACCGTGTCTACATATTTTAGATACTCGCAGCACATAATTAGGTATTAGCGGTATCAAATGCATTCATTGGTTAGAACCCTATATATATCTCACTTATCCCTTATTCTCATAAAATAAAATAGTTTATTGAACAACTTTAACAAATGACAAAACGGGCTACAATAGTTGTTGGTTCTTATTACCGAAGTAAACATCGACTTCAGATAACTATTAGTTAAGCTGTCTTTAGCGTAGTGTGTATTGGATTGTGATATTGAAATGAAACGAGTAGGTAGGTTAGTTTTTATAGGGTGTTTGTATGTATTTACAAAATAAAAGTATTATATGTATATATTTGTAATTCTGCTGTTGAATTCTGATATCCGTAACACAAGTGCTTGAGCTACTTATCTCTGAGTCAGATCAATGTATGTGATGTTGTGAAATATAAAAAAAAACATAAGTACGTACCTACACTTAGTTTACGTAGAGGATATTATTATTAAACAAGTGTGTTTTGAAACATCAAAGCATCGCTGTAAGCACAGTGTGGTCACTGTACAGCGGATGCGGCAGAGGGCATTTAGCGCCTGCGCGGGTCTGGATCGCTCGCTGCGCGTGCGCCTTGTGTCGGCCCTCAAGCTTTCACGGCTCATTTTCACACTATCACTGCGACCATTTAACATTTTATAACATACCGTTTAATATTCTGGCCGCGTATTAAGTAAGGGCAAAAATAGTGATTATTCTCTTTGGTAAGGGATCCTAATACGCTGAGCATTCTTCGTTTGCTGTTGTTCCGGCTATACCCATCTAGATGCTGTTAATTGTTAATGCATACTTATAATACATAGAAAACACCCTGACCAATACAAACAGACATGTTCATGCACACAAATGTTAGTATTGTGCGGGGATCGAACCCGCTAACCCTTGGACCAAAGGACAGCGTTAACTACCACTGTTCCAATCGGATCCGTTGAGCTCGGGTTCACTTCAAATCCCATGATTAATAGGTATAACTTTACTTTTTAAACTATCAAAACATTTTACCTATCATCTCACTAACAGTGATTTGCTCATGGTGCTTGTGTTGTGTTGGTTTTTCTATTGTTTTGTTGAGTCCTGGTAAACAATCTATTATTTCGATAAAATCGTAAATTTCTAACCTAGAAATACTGGATAATATTTTGTACCGTCAAAGAAAATTTATTTTGAAACAAAAATCCATTAAAATATTATACTTTTACCAGAATTTATAGTGTTGTATATTAACCCAACTGGACGACCGCATCTTATTTCGGAAACAGGGTCACCATTGTTCGCAGAAAGCCCGCATACGTTATTGTTGAATTTGTTCCTTTTTCCGAATACGAAATCGTGAAATGTTACGACGTCGCCCAAATAAATAGGGCCGCCATTGTGGCGGCGCACACGCAGGTAGACTTTTTTCACCGATACTTTTTCACGGACAACTTTTTTCATGGCGGCGAAAAAAATACGTAATTTATGGTCACCGGCTGTTTTCAAAGTTTGAACAGTAGTTTTGATGCAACCTGTTCATACAGATATCGACTCGACTTATCGACTTCTTCTTTCATTTATCAAAGCTGAATAAATATGAGTTCGGAACGTTCGTTTAGCTTATCGTAACCCTTGGAAAGGGGATCTAATTGTGTGTAATAATAAATAACACACAAGGTATGATGTGTCGAAATCAATAATGGCGCCACTTTTGCTTGCGTCAGTAGGGCATGGTGGTAAAACAAAGGAAGTCCGTTTTACTTTCTCAAGAAAAAAAAATGACAGAGATTATTCCTTACATTATTTCAGAATACCTACTTTAAGTCTTCTTTCTTTTTTAAAATAAATTGTATCTGCGAAAATAAATCAAGCATCCAAAAGCTACAACAGATATGTATAAGTCGATAACGATCCACTACAATAATTAAAAATCAAAACAAGTCTGTCAGACAAATTATAGAATTTGATTGTAGTATTCAGACTAACACATTTACATAAACAGACGTTTTCACAGGAAGTTTGACTAAAATGAATCCCTAGCTTCCATGTTAATAATAGTTGCGCGCACGCAGGATCGCGTCCTAAACAAACAACCATTTCCATTAATGTCCAACACACGGACAGACAGGCGGACACTAGCCGTGTATATTTATTGATTTATTGATCGTAAGGAGAAATCCCGACAGTCGTAATTTAAACACAGGGCCAAAAAGTCGGGCTGTTTCGGGAGATGCGCCGCACAGGGAAACTGTAGAGTCGACCGAGTATTCGTCTTTTTAAATTAAAAAAAAACACGATTTAAAAAGTACGAAACAAGAAAATGGTCTCTGCTCAAATGATTATGCCGTATCGCCGTAGTCGTATGCCACATGGATTTTATTTTATATTATATAGAATCTGTTTTGCTACAGTAGGTGGCATACGACCACGGCGATACGGCATAATAATTTCAGCAGAGACTATTTTCTTGTTTCGTACTTTTTATATCGTGTTTTTTTGATAGTCGGGTTTTAGTTTTCAAACTTTATTTTTATTTAACATATTTTAGTTATGTAAATAAAATTAGATATTTGAAATGTACTAAAAAAGGCCTATCTTGATACCCTACACGGTACCGTCAAGCAAATTTTTTTTTAGTTCCTTACTCTAAGTCCCCTAGAGGGCGCTGTAATCAATTTGACGTGACGTCATCTCGCCTATAACCAGAAGACAACCAAGACGCTTCTAACGACACCTCATCTGTTCAAATATGATCACAAGTTTAGAAGTTATGAGGGCACAGATGAACAACCATACATACATACCTACCTAGGTCTTTTTGCTTCGCCGTAGTCGGATAAAATAGATGTAGAGTCCGCGCCACGAAGAAAGTATCGCGGAAAAACACGGAACTAAAATTTGAGATTCCTTGTGTCTTCAGAGAATGTTGATTGATTACTCAAGCGCGCTTTTCACCGGACTTCTTCGGTGACGCGGACTCTAGTCTACGCGACAGGACACAGTCAATTATTGTAGATAAATAAAATCAAAGATTTGGGTGACCTTTTCAATAATATACATTCTTAATTGTTTACTTATAAAATTTTGAAGTGCATGATTATTCTACAGACGTACTTACGTATAGTTTGTAAGACCTAAGAACTAAAATAATAACAAGAAAAGTCAAGTTTTTAGTAAGCACAGCTTCTCTTCAGTCATGGATAGTCATCCTGCTGAAGGTATTGACATTAATAAATTTATGAAAATAAATAATATTCTTGTTTCGGAAGCCAAGACTCGGTTCGAGTCGCTGAGCCAGCGGAGTTAGTAAATAATATAAATTGAGGTTTCACTACTATTATACTCATTGTATACTAATATCAGGCCACTCCACAGTTTCCCGGTTCTCTTCCTAAGCCCCAGAGCTCACTAAGCAGATGCACATGCATGCCGGCGCGGCGGGGTACCTGCATCCTCCCACTATCTATCCTTTACTGCTATCGCCCTCCCTGTCACACCGCACGTTATCCACATTTGGGCGCAAAAGACAACAAATCAAGTTCTACAAATTATTTTATTGCGCCGTTGTTCCATATTACAACTAGAGGAATGCGTTGTGTTGTGGTAACAAGTTGCGTTTATTCCGAGCTTATAACTTGTTCGAGTTCCAAATTCTTTGTATTTCCTTTAGTTATATAAATCAGAAACATATACGACACTCCTTTTAGATATTTATTTACATGCAACACATTTTGTTTCATATTACCTATAAGTATTTCTTAAATAAAAAAGTCATTAATACTTTTTTAAGAAAGAAAACGTTCTTTTTGTTCATATTTGTATTCAAGCCCTATGGAAACAAACGTTACTCCTGGAGATTTATCTTCATTTTGTAATATTAGGTATATGTCGCAGCCAACTGGCTTCATAAGTCGTTCAATTGAAGCCATGGTCTTCCACCCTTCATGAAAAGTCATGAGTCCTTTATCAAAGCAATGGTATCCAGTTTCACACGTATGCCCGAGATAGATGTCTACACTCTGTCCGGACCTTCTGTTGACCACCCATCCCGACGCCTACCAATTGTCTGTTGTTGTCACTCGGCATCCGCTGACCACACTGCCTTGTGCGGAGCATTATGACTCTCAATAGCACTGAGCGGTCGAAACTTGGTACTCGACGTATCCGGCACTATCAGATAGCAAACACGACGGAATTCAAAGTTTCTTCGTATACCCTTAGTAGCAGGTATGCCTTAGCTGAGCTTGCAGCCGATGTGATATTGAGTATTCGCGAAAAGGGGGCTCTTCTGTGAAGATCATACGGCAGTTGCTTTATTGTAATTACGAGACTCCTCAAATAGGATTCGTCCTAAGTAGTAAACCAGGCTCCGAAGTGGCAATTTTGGACGCAAATAATTTTGGAGAATTACATGCTGAGAATAGATGAAAAGTTGGTGCATATTACCTACTACGCAGGTATATGAATGGATATTCCCTTTGAATTTCAAATTTATCTTCGGAAACTAAACATTTATTCTATGTACATCTGCAGCGTTTCTGATGCTAATCGCATTCGCTTGCTCCGTGGAGGTTTGGCTCGTTACCGGACTAGGCTTCGAATACAGCTACTGCATATATTCATGCTTTTAAAATTGACTTCATCATGCTCTGTAAGGCCTAGGGTTACTAGACATTAAATGCTATGGCAAAAAATCAGAATGGAGAATGTTAATAGGTGTATAAAATTGCTTAGATCTTAATACCCTTAGTAAAATACCGACCTAACTCAAAATTGTAATAAAGATGCTAAGTGAAAATAGTATCGGCTAAAATCCAGGGATGAAAGGTCATCTAACAACAATTTTGAGTTAAGTAAATAGGTACACTCACATATGAACACGAGATGAAATTTGAAGTGTGTTATTTACTCAAGACTACTCAAGAATAAATTGCAAAGAATTGCTATAAAAATATCAACAATTTTGAGTTAGGTCGGTATTTTACTAAGGTTGCGTTATATCTATACAAATACACAAGTTTTTGTTTCATCAAAAAAGACCACGTATTAATGAATTTACAGAAAATTAAAATTGCGCAGGCGCGCTAGTATTAGTGACGTCACCGAAATACTCATTTTTTTAAATTAAGTGTTTCGGGAAATACACGACGTATCGTAGTCATTTATATTCAGTCATGTTTTTATTTCCAACCAAGTTTATGGAGATACGGGCGATGCATTACAGGCACACACGTGTAGACTGAGCTAGTGTCGCGAAGTACTGGGACGGCGATGACGTCACTTTACATCCCGTTTATTTTGAAATTAAATATCTCGGAAACTACACGTCGTAGGTATAGTAGTATTTTTTTCAGTAATATTTTTTATTTTCAATCGTGTTTAAGGAGAGTTAAAAAATTAAAATTGTGAACATTCTCCTTTGCTGAATTGGTTTTTCAACAGAATCTGCAAAATATACTGAACTGATTTTAATATCAAAACCGGCCAAGTGCGAGTCGGGCTCGCGCACAAAGGGTTCCGTAGCAGCAAATATACATTATAAAGATTTTATATCATCGCGGATTTTTAAAGGTGTACAATACTGTAGTATATTTTTTGATCTATCTTATAAGGTTCAGCCATCGTTTTCAGTGTAAGCACAATAACTTAACCAAAATTACAGTTAAATCAACCTATCTCAAAAACTATAAGAGATACTTTGATCAAACCAAAAATCGTTGAAAGAGTTAATTAGCATGCATCACCTCTATTTTTTTTAGAATTTTATACCCCGTAGTTATAAAAATAGAGGGGGGGGGACATACTTTTTACGACTTTGAGAGCTGATATCTCAAAAACCGTTCACTTTGAGAAAAATGTTTTTTAGAAAACTTTATATCATTTTAAAAGACCTTTCCATTGATACCCCACACGGGTATGTACATCGAAAAAAAAAATTTCATCCCTCAGTTACATGTATGGGGGGCCCCACCCCCAATTCTTTTTTTTACTATTTAGTGTCATATTTTTGTAGCGGTTCATACAACACATATTCCCATCAAATTTCATCACTGTAGTACTTATAGTTTCCGAGTAAATCGGCTGTGACAGACGGACAGACGGACAGACGGACAGACGGACATGACGAAACTATAAGGGTTCCGTTTTTGCCATTTTGGCTACGGAACCCTAAAAACAGAGTTCCATAGATACAAACTTAAATACATATATTAGTTTGACGGTGTAAAAAATAAACAAAACAATTAAAAAAGCAAAAGAAGAAGCTCGACATCATGAAGATTACTGTATTTCTATCTGAATATTCGAGGATGATGCAATTCAACACAAATAAAAGGCAGATGTCAGACAAACTACATGCCTATCGGACAGTTTTAGGACATCCCGGATAAGGCTACACCCTGGCAACCTTACTTCGCCCAACAACAAAGGATACGATAACCAGTTTATTTACATCGCACAAGAAACGCAGCCCAATTGTATGTAAAACAAGCGTGGTCATAAATGAACCATAAAGTCGATATAACGAGATCGAGTTTACATAGCCGGAGCCTGCGCCGCGCCATTAGCATTTCACAGCAATTTATTTTGTTGCCCAATTTAAACGATTGGATTTTTATCTCGGTACCAATATACTTCGCGCCGGTCGGCAGATACGATACGATAATTAAAATTCAATAATGATACTGATTTTTTACACCAGTACTGTTCTCACTTTCTATTGAATTGTAGGTACCTAATGCACTAATGCATTGTCTAGTTTAACTGATTTCAGTCTAGTGTTCGGAGGATAAGATCGTTAAAAAAACATATTAAATACTACGGTCCTGAAAACAAAAGGAAGCTTTATTTGTACCTTTTGACTGTTGAAAATTACTAGTCGATCGTTAAATTAAACAAATATCCGTCTCGATGTTTAATCACCATTACTCACAGACATTATACATTTCAGAGCTCGATTCCTATCCTCTCTCAACGTTAATAGCGCATAAAATAAGTACGGTAGAAACCAATATAAATACTGCACAGGCAACTGCAACAGTCGTAAAGTAATTTAATTATCTGCGGCAACAATAGCGCATGCGCGGAGAGCCGTGGAAATTGACGCCCGGGCTGCGCGCGCGCGGAAACACCGGAGCTTATTTAAGTATCAAAAGACGATTTAAATCTCTGGTGGAAACACTCCATTCTCTGTGGTACATTTTGCGATCTTTGGTTACACACAGCGGTAGCATTTCTGTAACTACCTACCTATGTAGTTGTGTGTATTCTATGTGTTTATTGTGAAAATAATGTGATATATCATCACGTTATTGACGAAATTTTTCTGGTGAATATATCATAGATACATTATTTTATACTGGAGCATCATAGTATTTTAAAAAATACTGTAAATGATCTTCGTGTTGTAGAGTAAGAAATTAGCCTAGGAGAGCAAAACCTGCTGATAGATTAATTGAACTAAATTACTGATCTAACTCTAAGTGGAACATTTCCACGCAAAGGATAGACAATTCAATTAAATTATATTCAATGGGTGTTTTCTATGTACTATAAGTATGTATTTACTAAAGAAAAGTATTAAATGTAAGTATATATTTGTGATTCCGCTGTTGGTTTTGATATCCGTAACACAGGTGCTCAAGCTACCTATCTCGGAGTCAGATCAATGAATGTGATGCTGTGAAATATTTTTTTATTTAATCAGAAACCGAATTTACGGGGACTAGGGACCGGATTATGAATAACGATGTATGAATAGATTTAAATGCTTTTTAGTTTTGTATGTATGATGTATTTACCTTCTAGTGTTTGAAACTGAAAAAATGCTGTCATCGTGCTTTTTTAATGCTTGAAAGCGTATACTAGGATAGTTTCTTTGGAATATATTTACCAAACCAAGGCTTTCACAGACGCGCGTGGGCGTCTGTGAAACGCGCATTAAAAAATACCACCCGTAACCGCCTATCATGCGTCAGTGTGCAAAAGTGCTAGAACATTACTATAATTTGAAAACACTAGGCATCACGGGCGAAGCGGCGGGTTTGAACTCTGTTTTGCATTGGATCGGGCGGCACCATCAAAGACGTAATCGTGGCGGACCGGACTGACAACGAAACTTTCTGAGCACATGTTATTAGGGGCCCTAAGCTGCTGCATGACGACATGATCAATTGAACATCATAAAACAATTCGAAACATTATTGCTTTGCGGTATTGGTTGGGGTATTTGATTTTATCAGCAATCGTTAATCATACTTGTCATACACAATTTTAGGACTTTTTAACTAACTAAAAATATAAGAGTCATGACGAACATATGAAAAACGAAGACATACACCGGCGACCTCAGATGACCTGGGATCTGGGCAGGAGTATGATGATAATAGTTAAAGATGCAGATAGGTAAATAAATACCTATTCGTAAATCGATTAGCAGATACGGTCGGATATTCATATCTTATACCTACATAGTTGAGCCACTTGAAGCTGTGTAACTTTGTTGATGAGTGTCTTATATTCGTGTCTCTAATGCAATATCGGTATAAATCTGCAAACATTTCAGAATGTTGACCGTATCTGCACTTACACTAGTTGGTAATAACAATTTTTCAAGCATTTTGATAGATAAATCAATTTAATACACTTACCACCTTGTTATAAATCACGATCTAAAGTTATTACCGGACTAAAGCTTGTCATACCTTTCCAACACGCAATGTTAAAAGAGGCTGGCACGAATTTTGTTTCGGGGATATACTTAGTTCGCAATTTGTAATAAGGGGGCGTGAAATCAAAATCAACTGCGATAAACCTAAAAACCTTTCGACTTGTAAGGATATTTCGATAAAATAATAGTTACTTGTCGAATAAACATTCTCTGAATGTAGCGCCATCTTAGTGCACTGTAATGATTTTTTCCGGTATCATTTTTCGTCTATTGAGTAACAAGGCGTGCCGTAACGAGGTTTGACGTGATCCCGCGTCTCGCCGTGTCATGTCGACGTCCACCATGTCTGCCGGGGCCTCTTAACGAGATCTACTGATCGGTGCGAGAGTATGGCATGGCTATAGTTTGTTTGGGAGAAATCGTGTCGTGCTTCGAAGTGGCTGGTATTTATTTAAGTACACCGTGTTGAGTCGCCTTCTAACATGTCTTATAGCTTGTCTAATAAACAAACTAGATACCTGTGTACAAACTAGAAACCTGCTTTTTTGCCTCGTATCATGATGCGATGGATCAATTTTAAGCTAAGGTATACATGTCACACTTAGATGGTTTACAAAAAAAAATGCTTTTTCACTGGTTGTAGTCATGATTGGTTTACTATGGTAGAATATTACTTTATTCTTCTATACAATAAATGAGTCAGACGAGGCCAGTCAGCCGATATTTCACTTAAAATAGGTAATTGATTATAATTAAATAAAGAAACGATATCGCCATGCATTAGTCAATACATATAATTTTACACCCGTGGGAGAGCCATGCTTCTTCATGAGTGGGCCACGGCCTCACAGAAAACCGGCGTGAAGCAGCGTTGTACTATGTTTCGCTGCGTGAGTGAGGGTACCGGAGGCCAAATCCGGGGGAAAGTGGGGTTTAAAGGTTGGCAACAACTTGTGACCCCACTTGTGTCGCGAGTGTCCATGGGTGGCGGCAATCGCTTACCATCAGGTGATCCGTCTGCTCGTCTGCCACCTATGACATAAAAAAACAGTAATTATATTGGTTGATCCGGTGGATGGTCTCAGCAGAACTCGCAGTCCATAAGTAGAAGAGCGAGCCGGAAGAACATACGCCAACCAATAGACGTACGAAACCAATTACTAATTATTTATAAGGAAAAGTAATTATTAAAACCATAGAAAGCATCCCTGTTGAGCGTGAGATAAGACGTCGAAGTTCGTAAATCAAACGCAGCGGGGTTTAAGTAGGTACTTTACGACCTACTCGAATGAACTATGGCAATCGTGACAGGTGTTCTACGGGGTCATCGTCATCGTCAGCCCATTTAAGTCGTCACTGCTGGGGCACGGGCTTCTCTCAATCACATGAGGGGTAATTGCCGTACCTCTCACGCTTGGCAGACGGGTTGGCGAGGGTTTTGATATAAATGCAGAGTTTTCCTTCTCTGGGTGCTGATGATCATGCCAGCAGCTTTACCTTTGTCGCCTTTTACGACACCTCGGTAAGAGTGAGGGTGGCCTATTCTCTGGCCTACTCTGCCGGGGACCACACGGCAAAGTCTACGGGGTATCTTGTTCATCAAAATATGATAATTTCCTTTTTCATTAGCGATCTGACTACTATTACTCAGCGAGCCGCACTGAATTTTGGACTGCAAATCAAGAGATCGCCACCTGAAGCTTTCCCAAATTAGCAGTTAAGGGTGTGTAACTCTTTACTGAAACGGCGCGGATCACTGAGTCGTTTCAGACTCAGGCAAATGATACACTGTTCCAAATCTCTAATGTTCGCACCGAATATATCATTCGACTCAATGGGTCTCGAGTCCGAGTGAACCAAATGAGCTGAAGGATCCGTTGAGCCAATGATCCGAGTGAGCCGAATGATCCGAATGAGCTGAATGATCCGAATGAGCGGAATGAATCACGGATCTATCTGAGAGTCGATGCTCCAAATGTAGCGTTTCACTGTTGCGCATCTCTGCACTGATCCAGATGTAAATGTTCCAATCCTTTGGAAGATACGTTTTTGCCAGGTCTAAGTAAAGGGACTAGAAATGATTTAAAGCGATTTGAAGTGCGAAGCGCAAAACTGTATGACTGTACTGTGGACGCCCCTCTGCCCAATCAAAGGGGTATAGAAATCGGGCAGATCAGCTTCTCAGACTAGATCTAATTACCAATATTTGATATTTCGTCGTACGATGAAGGCACACAAACGAATTGTGTACATCACGACAAAAGTTTAATTTTATGTCATGCAGACGAGCAGACACCGTCCGCCCAGGCAATCGCCGCCGCCCATGGACACCTGCAATACCAGTGGAGTCACAAGTGCGCTGCCTACCTTTTAACCCTCCTTTCCCCAAGATTGGGCCTCCGGTACCATCATTTACGCAGCGAAAGACAGCACAGTGCTGCTTTACGCCGGTTTCCTGCAAGGCCGTAGTATCACTCCGGTCGAGCCGGCCCATTCATGTCGAAGTGTTGCTCTTCCATGGTCAAGTGGCAGTACTACCAGACCACAGAGGTGTAGGTCATAGATAAGATATGACATAGGTAGATACAAATTGCACAATTATTGTCATTAGGATTCTTATTAGGGATTTGAATTCACGACCTTCGGTAATGTCGGGTAATGGATTCTATATCAAGTAAGGAGTGTCTTCGATCAGTCGATCTGTTTATTTGTTCTAGCTCTAAAAGCAATTAAAGGTCCTCGCCATACCAAGCTCGAGTTCATGCTTCTGTTCTTTATCGGTTCCACGAAGCATAAATTGTATTTTTACGATTTGGATAGTTTATGAATTTAAGTCCAGAGTCGTTAGTTATTCGATTTAATTAATTTAACATTCCTAGAAAAAGTTTCATCATCATTTCAGCCAATAGACATCCACTGGACATAGGCCTCCCCTAATATTCTCCACATACATCGGTCCTGTGCCCCCCGCATCCAATGGATTCCTGCGATCTTCACCAGATCGTCAGTCCACCTTTAAGGTGACGGGTAGCACACACTAGCGTTGGGTCCGTTTTTGTACGCGAAAAATTGATTCACGCCAGAACTGGCCGCTTTGGGCGTGAATCAAGTTTTCGCGTACGCATTGGACCCAATATTTGTGCACGGTTATTTAATAAATAGTATAAGTGTTTTCCTAGAGGTTGTAACCCCGAAATTGTTTAGAATAGATCCGGTTTAGTAGCTAAAAATTAAAATCGATTGGCGTCGCTAGTGTGCCCTACCCGTCACCTTAAAAATGTATTATGTGTATAATATATTATTCACACACTTTTCAAGGAAGTAAAATAAATATAAGGTACAATCTACTTGTTGTAGGTATCTAGGCTTCAGGATTCGCTCGACGACTGGTGCGTTGATGTCTTTTGCATCGCGCGAATGAGACGTCCCTTTAAGTGAACAAACTTCATTTTTTATTGGTCACATATTAGGGTCACATGTACTTATTTTCGAATACTTTAAGCTTACTTTATTTTTTGTAGAATTCAAGCAAATAAATGTTTTACGAGTGCCGTAAACAAACACCACTCGTCAATAAAAAGTTACAAAATGCGTACGCGTACACCATCATTATAAAATACACCATAATTTTAATTGCATGATAAGATCTGGTAAAATGCGTTTGTAACATTCTTTATAGCTCCAATCTTTGTATCTCTCCTCAACGAAAAACTAATTTAAATATATTTCAAAAAGGCACTTACGAGAAAAGCTCTAAGCCTCTCTAACGTCAATCAACTTTAAACTCTCGCTATGGGAATATAAAGTGTATATCAGAAAAAAGAAAATAATATAAACGCCTGAGTCATTCTCGTTAGTCGGTCTCGTGTCGGCAGCTGTCAAACAACCGCCGATGTTTGTTTATTTAAAATTACGCTTTAACAAAATAAAAATACGCTGCATAATTCAATGTGTGATGGCGGCGCTTTGGGCGTTTTTCCAGTGGGCGCGTCCGGCTTGTTAGTAAAGGCATTGTTGGTAGTACCATCTCCCGTCCTTGTCTGGCGTGGCAGGCCCATGACCGCAGTGTTTTCTTTCTCCCTCAAGTCGTTACGGCAAGGTCGGCTCGTTAAAAGCTCTTAACGAGAGCCGAAGGAAGAGCACAAGCTTGCGTGGGGCGCTCAAACTTTAACTTCTGTGATGGTACCAGACCATTTAATGAACAATGTTTTTTTAATATAAAATTAGTTTATTATATTGATTTTAATTTTTCACACCACTTTGAAACTTATTATATATTATATATCTTCCAAGTTACCAAAGTTGGATATAGTGATGCCAAGAAATGTTTATCTTGATTTTTAAATAATCTGCTCTAATTTTAAATTTAGTAAATAACTTAAGTATTGATTTCATGGTCGTTCAGAATGATCAATAGAAAATTTAAATAAGTTTAAAAAGGTAATGTCCCGGAGTGGGCGAGAACATTGTATAGTATTTCAAAAAATCAAAAAAAATCTACTGATTGTTATAAAAATGCTAAAATAAACATTTAACGTGTTGTATGGTGGTACAAAAATGAAAACTATTTATTAATTCTCTCAGTAAAGCTTAAATAATATGACCACATTATGGCGTCCAAACAAAAAAAAAGATACCATAAAATATAAATGATAACTGCTGTCAGATTTCACTTGTCACTGTCACTTTGACAACTCATATCACCGTTCTTTTCAAGTTTTGTTTTCAAGTCATTCGTTGTTGCGTTCATGTGTCTCGGTATCTCTAAAACAATTTAGCTTCGTTTTTGTCAGGAAAAAGCAGTCGACGACAAAATTAATGCTCGACGCGTTTTTCAAATTGTCAAAAGTGACAGACGTCATAAACAAATGTCATTCCCACTATGATGGTTTTGGCTATTCAGTATTGCTATATTTTTTGTGATCTTTTTATTTGTACCAGAAAACGAAGTAATTTTAAAGGAATTGGATGGTTACAAAGTATTTAAGGTATATTTGTCTTTTTTTTTACCAACTGTACAAATTCCTCGCCCAGGGGCCATACAATCTGGGACAACACCTTTAGACCCATGCCATGTAGCTACTAGTAGGAAAATTATTTGCTGGTCACTTTATTATATTATTTAGTATAAAGTTTCAAAAATCAAAATATTCTTCTTTGGTCTACATATCAATTATGCGGATAACCACACATAGGGTTAATACAATCAGTCTTTCTTCATCTTCACACCTTGTAGTAAAATGTTATTTTGAGAGCCAGTGTCCGCAGGCTCGCGAGGTTTATTCCGCGCGTGTCCTGTTCACACCTGCGGCGTGCGCGATCTTCCCTCACACTCCCTGTTCCACTTGTTGCCCCTTGATATCCTGGGTCTCTGGGTTACTGCGTGGTGAGAAATAATACAGAGATAAAGTCTTCACTCAGATTTTATGAACTGAATTTGAACAATCCTATGTCATTTTATTAGAGATTTTGCATTCAATTTTGGAGACTCAATGGGATAATAACATTTTTGGACACCTATTTTAACACTAAGTGCAGAATCAGACGCAATGCATTTTGCTAAATGATGTATGTTTATCAGTAAACAGTATTTGTATGTAATGAAACTACTCGTAATAGAATGGACATCCAATTACACGTTCACCCATTCGATCTCTTCCGAAAACCTTAGAATTCAAAATTAAACCAATTACCGAGTGTTCTGGGCAAAACGTTTTACATACAAATTAAATAAAAACGTATCCTTACGTGGATTACGGCCGTTTATCCAGCCAATTGGAAAAGGAAGGCGATCGCGCACTCGTTTATTATAGCGCAGTAGGCCCGCACTAAACAGTTCACTCAAGTGAAACGTGATGCGTAACAGAAGCGAGGCATCTCTCATGTAGTTCAGCAATTCTTTTAGTTCACTTGAATCAGATTTTTCTTAGCGAACGATTAATTTGGTGAATTTTAGGATTTTTCAGTGTCTTAATTTTTTAATAGTTTTTCTTTCTAATAAGTCTATAATCTACCTTACGTAATAAGTGTATTGACTTACACCGTGTCAGCAATTCATCGACTAATTCATTTGAAACAATCTTGAAATAGATTACTCTTACTAAACTTCTTCTTCATTTAAACGTGTCATCCTGGTTGCGTCCAACACTGTCGTTTCGGTGCC
The DNA here is from genome assembly GCA_019059595.1 of Marasmia exigua. Taxonomy (NCBI): domain Eukaryota; kingdom Metazoa; phylum Arthropoda; class Insecta; order Lepidoptera; family Crambidae; genus Marasmia; species Marasmia exigua. The sequence goes on along the minus strand of CM032479.1, from coordinate 1,205,627 downwards.
CGGGGTCTGCTTATAGAGTAAAAAGTGAGTGAAACGAACTAGCGTGTTAAGTGAGCTTGTTCACTTAAAGCGCGGGTGTATCACTAGTAGAGCGGAGGCATTGCACCCGCCTGCGCTCGCGCGGACAAAAATAAGAAACGAGAGTAAAAAGTGGCATTTCTGAGGAAAACGAGCCCCTCGATTGCCTCGTTACTGCCCGGCCACTCGATACGGACACGATTATTTGTATCGATTTCACGTCCATGTTATTCGATTCGATGGTAACCGTAGAGCATTTCTCGCACGGTGATGGTACAGTTTTTAAATTTAATTTTGTGTCTGTGTTACGACGTCGTTAAAAACGAGTTTATGTAACAAGGAGTTTCGGGTACAAAAAATATGCTGCCAAAAATACATTAGCATCACGATAACATGCGACTAATTTACTGGTTCTCACGCTAGTTGTTACGTAGGTATAATAATAATAATAAAATGTCTTATGTCTTATCTAAACCAGCCGCCAAGTACGAAGGATACTTATCTAATAGTGTACAAGTGTGTGTGCAAACACAAGTGCAGTCTCTATTAGGATGAGACCAGTGCGACTCAGCTGAAGTGAGAAAGAGCGAAGGATCAATGCTTATTTAACGTGCTTTACGAGGCACACTAATACAACAATAGACGTTGAATTCCAGACTCCGGACTGACACTGAGATTTTCATAACTGAAAAATCAAGTATATGCCCGAACTCGATTCCTAGCACTGCCGTAGCTTTGCAGCAGTACAACTAAATACATGAAAGATGCATCAGCAATTATCGTACCTACCTACCCTCATATCATTATCGTTATTAGTTTTGACTTATGGATGTTTCTTCCTTTGTTTTATTTACTAAACTTGAAAAGTATTTAAGCTTCCAAGAGGAGCTGATCAAGAAACCCTTACGTTGCTTGCTCGTTAGATAAACTCATAGACAGTTCGGTATTTTATGATTTATTCCTAATCTGATTGGTCTGGCTGGCTGTCATAACACGAGTTATTGTTTAAGTAATGTTTGCCGTGGCTGAGTAACGGCCGGCATCGGAGCCATTACAACAATTTAGGCGCTTGCTCTGCGTCGGCGCGTCAATCCGTCAAACTGATAATCACCGCTCGGAACTAATTCGAAATCGTTGAGCGTGGTGTACATGTACTCAAAAAAGTATTAGCCTGTCCATCAATATTGTTAATGAATTTTGGGCTTGTTAAAATCTACATACTCTACCTTTATCGATATATGCTCTCCTGGTACCTGTTTAAAAACGATTTGACTCGCTAAAACACCTATTTTTACTTGATTTCAATCTTTGGACTTTAAATTAATCAAACGTGTTTAAATCGACGTGATGGTTGAAACAGCAGGATAAGTCCAATACGTCCACGATAACCAACCGTGGTCCCAAGTGGCCCAGTTTAATTAGGACGCTGTAACCTTGTGTCATCTAACTATCTGAAAGAAAGATGAATGTGTAGCAGGACATCCGGTCCTGTCAATTTACTGTGTTTGCTATCCGACCACAGTACGGTTTGAAATTGTGACACCAGGGATTCTGTCTGTCTGTCCAGGTTTGCCTGTCTGTCCAATATTTTCATGAAAGCGCTCAGTAGTGTAAAATGGTAAAGGTCGCGGGAATCCGTTAGACGCAAATTCCTCCACAATCATCTTATGTGAAGACACTTTGACGTCTGCTAGATAATAACCATGTTCGCTGTGGGGAATATGTTACTCATCTTTTTGTGTAGGGCTTTAAGTACTAGCTGACAAAATGTGCGCGAACTTTAAACGAGTAGGGGCGGGCCGTGTATTAATAACTGGTTAACACACTTGAGCTGTGGCAAGAATGGATAGTTAAATTGCTCAGTCCTGACCTGTCTTACCGCTTAGTGCTCGCTGCAATGTAATTTTAGATTAATTTCGTTGACACACCCAAAAGAGTTTTACTGACTTACGTCATTTTCCAGGCAATGAACAAAATTAACTTTATTCATGACTCATGAGTAATATATGACTGAATATTATACTTAATTGCTTAAAAAGGAGTCCCCAAAAAACTTCTGTGTTTTTAAATGGTATGGATTCAAAATGAACAAGGGAGTAACATCGGAAAACATTTCAACATAAATCAGAAGCGCTAAAAGTCTATTGAAAGCGTTTTATACAAAACCTCTATAGTGTAAACGCTTCCTTACTCTTCGAGACTGAGGTGCGCATGAGCACGGCTTTCTCAAATCTCTTGAAATCACCTCCGCGGCACAATACAACCCGCGCCGTCATGTCCCGACCCGCTGTCATTCAAGCCTTAAAAGCCTAGTTATGACCGCACTTCGCCTTAAGTGCTTTTGAAACGAAAATCGAACGGCATTTAGTGATGATTTTAAAATTGTAATGGACTTTTTAGAAATTAAGCGCGTGAAATACAAACATAAGTGGGTGACACGTTTATCGATGAGTGACTCGCGTGTTTTTTGTTGATTCTAACAAGCGCAAAACCGTCCAAACATTTCTAAACGAATTTTAACAGTCTGTGTTTCAAAAGCAATCTACGAACTTAATACACTCAGGACTGTATTAAGTAGAATACCTAAATAGTTTATGTATTTGGTAGGTAGTAACTATGCGCAGAAGCGGTGATGAAATTATATTCCTGTTAATGTTTGTTAGAAAATGTTCTCTTTGCAAAAGTAATTTATTATGAATCCAATGCAAACGTAATTGAATTGCATGCTGGGATACATACATACAAAGCTATTGATTAATGTGACCAAGATCTGCATAAATTTTTATATGTGAGTTTCCATTAATGTTCAAATAGGTAGGTACCTATAAATGTAGTTTCTTTGCAACTTCCTTATTTATTTTCAAGTGTAGATTCATAATCTAGGTTTAACTATTCCAAAATCTAACCCTAATGAATGAATCTTTTTCGTCAATCACTCATCAGTCGCATCTTGATTATTTACCTACATGTATATTTCACTTTTCTCTTTTATGTCGATGAGTGGACGCCCTCATTAGTAAAATTCTCGTATAATTTTGTTTACCTCTTCAGTTGCCTTTTTAACTTTGCATCATTGTTCTTTTGTCTCGATTTTCAGCAGTATTTTACAATCCTGTTATAAGCCTTCTTATTGAAATCGTCTTTTCATCTTATATATGTGGTCTTCCTCTCCAAGGCCTCAGGGGCTTACAAAATAATGACTTAGTTGGGAAAGTCTAGAATAGCTTGCACCGGTTATGCAGCGTGCGGCTTCCCACACGCGTCCCGTAGTGGTGCTCCATCAATCTCAGAGGCAATTACAAGTCGAAGGCTGCCCATAATGTAATCGACACTAGCTTGCACAATAACCCGATAATTGCGATCGGAATAACATGTCGCGAATAATAAATCTAGTCGAAAACTATACTTCTGACATTTTGTATCAATTACTCCTGCTTTTAAAAATACTTAGCTACGGAGTAGGAGGAACTGTGAACTTTGTCTATTCTGTGGTTATAAAATTTATATTATAATTAAATCTATCATAATATGTATTATATTTTATAATAAAATCACGACTTCCAGCTGTAGAACCTACAGAAAACTTTCTGAAGCCGATTATAAAATTGATGGTAAATCATTGGGCATTAATGTACCAATGGCCGTGTGGTCCCCGGCAGAGTAGAATAGGCCACCCTCACTCTTATCGAGGTGTCGTAAAAGGCGACTAAGGTAAAGCTGCGGGCATGATCATCAGCACCCAGAGAAGGAAAACTCTGCATTTATATCAAAACCCTCGCCAACCCGTCTGCCAAGCGTGGTGAGTATGGCAATTACCCCTCATGTGATTGAGGGAGGCCCGTGCCCCAGCAGTGGGGACTTAAATGGGCTGACGATGATGATAAACGAGTTTTTTACATTGACACTGACATTATACTTAGTTACAACATTCTAAACTCCTCACACGTTGAACAATTAAACCGATATGAGGCTATGAGTCCATTGAATAGAAGGGCTGTTGTACACTAACGAGAAAATATGTTGCCCTCACAGGGCGTGTTCGCAATTTGCCATCGTAAAATATACTCAATCAACCGAACGCCTAACCATAAGAGACAAGCCATGTCGGCTCTATAACGAGGAACGCAACTGGTTCTGAGCTAAGCCTCACAATGGCCGCGGGGTAGGGTTGTCGGTCATGAGGTACATTAGTATATGCTTTGATAGCAATCTAAATTATTTTACATCACAGCATTATCTTTACAACATACCCGAAAAATACTTTTAGAGTACATCAACTATTGAACTTTATAGCTTGATAATCTGTTACACATCTATTGCCTACCTGGTTTAGGTAATAGAAAATGGTATAGGCCTGTGCCTATACAACAACAAGAGCTTTCTGCTCTTATTATAGTTTGGGCATTGTCTTTACTGTATTTGAAGTACTATATAGGTAGTGAATGGTTTTGATCGCTGTTGAAACGATTCTTTCTGCATTGTTATAGATCTTGTAATATAATGTGGCAATATATGCACTACGAAAACATTCACTCCGAGAACCCATCATCACACACATCACAAACGTGTTGCTTCCAAATTGGAACTAACAAATTGGTTAATGGCATTCAGTGCCATGCTAAATTATCACGTTACATTCTTCCGGAACCATTGACTACATTTTCCTCAGGTTCATTCCTCCACTGAAATAATAAGATAACACAAACCTTTAATACATATCATTATATCTTTGAAAGACAGCCCTAACCAGTCACAATTCCCAGTACCGGCCGATCAATATTTATTAGTTAAAGGAATAACATATGAGAGGAAGGCGGTAATTATACATTGTGAGTTAACGAGACTGGGCGATATCGCCGCTTTGTTTTTCATTCAATTCTGGGCCGGCACTGGCGAGGCAGAGATTTAGCTCGCGGTATGGTTCATTGGAATCTGAACTCGGCAGCTTGCACGCTATGTGCAGGGTGACCAAGAGATATGCATTGAAAGTCCAGGCATAAAGTATTGAGGGGCGATTTTCCTCTGAATTTGGTGGGTTATGGCCACATAATGTTACGAATACCTAATGGAAGGTTCTTATAGTTTAGTTACTTAGGCATATGCTTATAAACTCACTCCTCATTTTTTATGATTCCAGTTTAATGAACGCAAAAAGAAGTCGAGAATCTTTGAGGTTTTTAAATTGGATACTATCTGGTTTACTAAAACATCAAGCCAACAAAACCAGTAATTTGCAGACACCCTATGTTTGCACTTGCAATACGCGTGCATATCAGTTAATAATATCACTTCATCAATTAATCATACATTCTCATTTCTTCCTTCATTTGAGCACATGTAAAGAATATCTTAACGAGTGGTCCAGTTAATGATACTTTCAATCGGTGAGAATTACTTTTTTAGAATGCGAATCTGAAATATCCATGTTATGGATTTCATTAATATATTTATTTATTTATTCTTTATTGCACAAGAAAGTAAAGTACAATTGGCGGACTTAATGCTATACAGCATTCTCTCAGTCAACCATTAGGCGATGCAGAAATATGTATGACGGCTAACTAAATTTATATCCATAAACATACATGTGAGTAATATATAATATGACTAAATAAACATACATAATATATTACTAAATAATATATTATGATATCGCATTGCAGAAGTTTGCACCATCATCACTTTAACTTTATCCTCATTATTTCTATTTCCCGGATAGGAATATTTTTTATCCTGCAAGAAGGTTAATAATACTTATTATATCTAAAACTTATCAGCACCAAAAAAAAATAATAAAACTAGGTACTGAAATAATTTAACTCCGGTATGGCCGGCAGCGGTATAATAGTAGTAGTTTATTAAACCGAGGGAAGGTCTCGGTACCCGCACCGGATATTATAAATCTCCACTAATTAATTCAACTAATTGGTGCGCGGAACAAGCTCGGGCCGAGTGCCGCAGTAACGACATGACGCACTTGTGCACCGAATTTTCGACATAACAAATGTTACGTCCCCAGTATAGTGCCAACCTGAAAAAGGTGTCTTTATGTGATAGGTGGCAGACGAGCAGATAGATCATAAACCTCCCTTTCCCCCGGATTGGGCCTCGGGTACCTTAACTCACGCAGCGAAACACAGCACAGTGCTGCTTCACGCCGGTTTTCTGTGAGGCCGCGGTATCACTCCGGTCGAGCCGACCCATTCATGCCGAAGCGTGGCTCTCCCACGGTCAAAATGTCCATTAATGGCTTATGTGTGTGATGGAAGATAGAGCCAATCTTTAACACACAGAACCATCACATACCACAAGGCAAACACAATCTGAACAGAGCAATGAAAAAGACCTGGCACAATTAGGTGCTGTTCCAAAGCCGAGCGCATGGGGTGGAACCCAGCAGTGGGATCAAAATACAGACTAATGAAGCTGATGAAAGATCTGCATTTTTTTATGAAGCAATAGGACGATGGTCCTTTGTCTAATGTGACAAATTATTCCAATCTTTTACATTGTATTAGATATAAATTCGAGATCTCAAATTTACACGTACCTACCTTTATCTTTATTTTAACAAATTATTAAAATATGGCCATGGACACGTTGTGGCGTCCTTGTTGGTGTTAGAGGATGGCGATCTCTCGCCATCTCCCCCTGTTTTCCGACTGTGTGACACAGTCTGACACGGGGTTTCCTATTACGGATTTCACTATAAAATCTAATATAAACTTATGAATATCATGCTCGTAAAGAGGTACCCATTACGATACTTAGGTAATAATTATCAGAGTAAGCGAAGCCACAAGCACACACTAGCAGTTCGTTCACTCTGGTAACACCGAGTGTAACTTATCATGTTTGTGTTCAAAGCGTCTGAAGGCGCGCCGTTCATTTATTTTCTTTACCAAAAACATCAATCATAAACGATCTCAACACCGTTGATCGAACATCCATTCCATCATTCGTATGCATAACTCGACCAGCCCGACAAGACCTACGGCAGTCCATTAACCTTCCCCCTTTTGGTCCTGTTCACGCGCTGGTCGCAGGAACGCGGTAGGTCCCAATTAGGGGTCGCAAACCGGGATACCGAATTTCGAAAATACCGGAATACCGGGCCAAATTTAGATCTAATTAATACCGGTATTCATTGCACAAAAACCGGGATATTCGGTATTTTGGGTTTAAGTATAGTAAATAAGAAACATTACCATAAATAAGAAAGATCACCTTACGACCAGACCGATGAATTCGGCGACAGCCGAGTAGCCGAACTTCTCGCCAAATGTTCGATGTTCTCTTTGCTTTCCGCTTAATTTTAAATATATTATTTTTATATTTTATGAGAATGAATTAGAAGTGTACTTTTTTGTTCGTTTTGTTTATGTTAAGGCTGTTTGCGATGTTTAAGTTTGATAAATATTTTATTTTTAGAACTGATTCCTAGTAGGACTCCTACTTCCTAGTCAAACACTACATTAAATTAATATTATATTGTATACTTAAGTTAATTTGATAAAGGAATAAATGGGCATTTAGTATAGTATTAGTTTATTTTTGCTAATTAGTAACTTATTGATTACGAACACAATTATCACATACATAACGTTGTGTCAATGATTTTATTTATTTAGAAGATAAATTCATTTACCTACTTACTATTCCTCCGCAAACTAACTTTATTATACTAAATTTGCAAACTTTAGCTTAATACCGAAAATATTGAAAATACCGGCTTATCGGTGTTGGTCTAGAGCCAATACCGAAAATACCGGTTTTGCTTGAATGATTCGGTATTGCGACCCCTAGTCCCAATATGGTGGCCTGACGTATGTAGTGCTGGACCGATCAAGTTAAGTGCGTCCATATTTAGCCACCTGCTGTGAACTTGTTCGCCGTTTTGATCAGCTAAGGAGCGGTTCAAAGGTTCTTGCTTGGAAACAGTGAGATTACCTCCTTCCTTTAGAGGCAGATGTATCTTACGAGTACGTTGCTGTTTTTAGAACTGTTGCGCAAAGTTTTATAGAATCTATTAGTCATGATTGTATTTACCACTTGTTTTAACTAAGTAATGCCCGTAAGTAGTTAAGTATACATATACTTACTAAAAATATTTTAGTTAAAAATTCGTTGTTTACAACCTGTGCGGATAAAGCATGGGATCAGAAATGGCGACGCATCTATTCACTTCTCGCTTGCACACCCACGAGTGCGAGTATAGACGCAAATAGTGTGCGAGCGAGAAGTGAATAGATGCGCCGCCATTTCTGATCCCATTCTTTATCCGGACAGGTTGTACTTAACATTGCTACAACATGACGCCCTATTGGTCTAGTGGATTAAGTACCGGGCCGTATCTCGGGGTTTTGGGTTCGATTCCCGGGTCGAGCGAAAAGTATGTTTCGAATTTTTCGGACATACCTCGGGTTTGTGATCCGCATTTGGCAAGCGTGGTGATTAAACCTGATCCCATCATAATAGCGATAACTTAATTTCTATGATGGAGGCCTTTGCCCTGCAGTGGGGCAGTTTATAGGCTGATACTTAACATTAGCGAATTTATAAATGCATAACTTAATTACCGTTTGGTACAGTGGTATTGAACGCTGCCTTTGGTCCAAGGGTTGTGGGTTCAATCCCCGCACAGTACAAACATTTGTGTGCATGAACATGTCTGTTTGTATTGGTCTGGGTGTTTTCTATGTATTGTAAGAATGTATTTACAAAAAAAAAGTATTATATGTATATATTTGTAATCCCATTGTTGATTCTGATATCTGTAACACAGGTGCTTGAGCTACTTATCTCGGGGTAAGATCAATGTATGTGATGTTGTGAAATATTATTTATTAATTAATTAAAAAGGACGCCTGCTTGCAAAGGTGCTACTGAGGACAGCATAAAAAATACAAATTGTTATGACTTACAGAAGTTATGGCCCATAATACCTACTTAATAATAATAAAATTCCCACAACATATCTTTAATTCTGTCGAACAAGCTTGCCAACTGCATAATGACAGAGGCTTCTGATCAGCACATTACTAATTACCATACACATGTCTTTGTCAGTGCGCGTCAGAAATAGTGCATCCTGTTTGGTTGCGCGCGCGCAGCCGAGGCGCGACGGCATCGGGTAATCGATTGAACGGCTCCCGAAATAACCGCGTCCTGCGCACGCTGCAGCGTTCTGCAATGTCTCTGATAATTATTATGCTTCAAATTTGTAGCCGGCTGAGTTATGTGCTACATGCTGCTGGGACTGGAAGAAGAATGTTATATTGCAGACCAGGAAAATACATTTGTGTTTGTTCTCGTTCCAAAGAGTAATAATAGTATCCTCCAACCGATTTCGGCTAAGGCTGCTAGTCTCAATCTACGATCAGCACCACTTTCGCAGGATATATTAGTGCTAAAGTGTGTGCGCAAACACAAGTGCACTCTCTCATTCCCGTGCCCTCATATTCCGATGGGACACCAATGTGACATGACCGGAGACGGATCGGGCGCAGGACCAACGGCTTAACGTGCTTTCCGAGGCACGAGGGTACAATACCGCCAAGTTCCAGACTCCGTGCTGACACTGAGAATTTATTAACAGAAAAATCATCATCATCAATCAAATTTAATCTAAGTAAATCGAACCCGGGACTTCAAGCGAAGCTGTCGCTTTAAAGTGTGACGGACTACCCACTGCGCCAACAAGCCAGTCAAAGTCAAGTCAAAGTTCTAAAGGGTAATAATGAGATAGATACTCGTAGATAGATGTGAAGGTATACAAATATTATCATTAAATTAATCAAAGGTGAGGTAAAACAAAAGTACACTTAAATAAAAAGAGAAGATCCTGACCTTTCCTAGTTGTTTTTTTTTAGGGTTCCGTAGCCAAATTTCTACATGTGTGCCGCAGCTTTGCAAGAACAGTGGATTTTTTGCTCTGAGAGCAAAACACTGACGAGATGAGTCAGTGAAATCGAATCTATGACCAACATCATTATTAGTATTAGTATAAGTAGCTTGATATTGTTCCATTTTATCATTGATGTCGCATTCAGAGCTAGTACCTATGTTCTAGATGCCTTCTATCGAACCTGTGTTTTAGTTTAGACGATAGCCACATTATTAAGAGTACCTAACTTCCTTCTTCTGTATTCTAGAGTTCTCAGTAAACTGAAAGCTGGTTTCCTCGCCGCAACGTCTCTAGCCGATAAATGGGTGCGTTCACCCAAAAGCTCAGTGGGTGTTGCGTTTATTGTTGCGACTGCCTTAACGAGATCGGCCTTGCTGAGTTTGCCCACAGTTCGCCTGTTTCCAAGTGTTTGGAATACAATGAGCCATATATCTTCACAAGCCGCGTGTAGCGCTAGCGCTGTTCGTTTACGGACTTGTCAAATAGGGCACTTTATACCAAAACGGATTTCTGCCTGTACCTGATTTATAGGTGAACCGGAGAACTTGCTAACCATGACCATAATTATAAAGGTTCTAAAGAATCATTACAATAATGGCAATGGCATTAAAATTACATTTATTTCTCACAAATGAAATCAAATTATTATTCGTTCTTATGTTTGAGAGCGATTTATATTATGTTTAATATCAATAAACTAAAATAAAATCTAACGGCAAATTTATCATTCTACTTTCAAGTAGACGTAGATCATTAAAAGTTGAAAATAATGACACTTTGAACTGAGTAGAATAAAGAAATGAAGTTTTTCTGAACTAAATGCACCGAACTAGAAAGAGAAAGTGTGAAGAAGAAGTCCTAACGTGTTAAGTAGAAGTCCCTCTTGGTAGGTGCTTTTGAACAGAAACTACATTTCAAGTAATGCGTGAATATTTGTAACTACCAAGCGTTGGGTTGAAAATAAGATTATTAATTGTATTACGCATTGTATTTTCAGCCTTAGAGAAATACAGTGCGATATGACAGCACAATAAATTCTCCCAGATGTGAACATTTGCAACTCGTTAGTTCGCTGAAACCAGCGCAGGCGCAGACCTTTCGCTTCGTCGAATTGCAGCGAGCAATTTGAGATTAACGTAGAGAATTAATAAACATCAGTTTGTAATAGTACACGTACCTACACCATAACTTAGGAAGCTTATTGCTGGACTTGTTATAATAATATGCATTGAAAACGCACACGAATAAACATTGCACTTTAGATTCATTGTAAATACGGGCAGTAGAAATAGTTTGCTAAAGTTTAATAGCTGTTGACATACTTACGGTAATAAGTTTGTTATTTGACGGCATGAAGACAAACCTTAGTACCTCTAGCATAGATAGATATATAGATAGATATTCTTTATTGCACAAAAATAAAATACAAGCATGATACAACAGCAACAGACAGTACAATTCTTCCAGACAATCTTTGGGTAGAGGAAAGAAATATCGTATTCGTAATAATGGAAGGCAGTGCAAAGAAGTTTAACAATTAATAGCATAAGAACGAGGTAAAAGAGAAAGACGTAAATCGTTTTATGTTATTAACAATTTTGTTTTGTTTTTGTGCAAATATGAAGATAAGACCTGTGCCTACACATCTCAATCTGCAATAATCTCATATTAAACAACGTCATATATGTAACCAAGTTTAATTTGCCTCATTGCCGAAGCTGTTAGGTACCCATACATATTGCATTTAAGTGGTTTTGTAAGTGTAAACGCGAAATTGCGCTTAAGATTTACTGAACTTATTATTATGGCGTGAATCCTTCGTATTCAGTCAGGCGAGGGTACACTTGAGATGAAAAATGTACCGGCTGAAGAACTAAAAATAATTTACCCCTTGAATGACTTTCTGTTGTTTGAGGACCTTTTTACATCGTCATTTTAGTCGTTTTCATGTCGAAGCCCTCTAATAGCAAGCGATATTTCAGATTCATTTTTGTAGACCTTTTTAGATGGCTTTGTGCTGACACAATTTATGTTATTTAGCTAGAAGATTCATAAATTCTTCGTTTGCTAAATTGTTATTTCAAGGCCATGTATGAGACTTTTATATTTAAGTTTTCGAGGCCGAGTGTCCCGTACTCGACGTCGCTCTTGACGTTTATGACGCGCGCAAATAAGAATGAGCTGGAATAGCTTCGCGTGTGGCCTGAACCGGTCACCGAGGAAGGTTACCGAAAATATCCGATGTCACTTGCTTCGACGAGCAAAGCTTAGGATGAATGGGGTCGTGGCATTTCAATAGATTGATATGCTTGTCCTTTTTTGTCTACTGATGCCTCACTATGCTAGTACTCTCAGATGGGCATTTGTACCTACTTGTTGAATCCTATTAGTTAAGGTCAATAGTTAGCTGATAGGATCTGAAAAGACGCTATGGTTTTGGATTCTAACTTGGATGCTTCGGATTATCCATCCAACTCTCTAGAACACAGTTGAGCCTTTGCATGTGCTATGTTACTTATGCTTACACAAGTTAAGATACACCTGTAACAATTTTAGCCAGAGCAATTCGCTAATTTAAAGTTTCATCTTACTAGAAGGAAAGGAGAAATTAGGTCTTCAGCCGACAAAATGCGAACCCTAACTCCACTCAACATAAGTTCTAGATGTTTTTGTTACACCAAAAACCTTTAAAGATTACCTATTATCTTAGACAATTTAAATTGTCTAAGCCTATTATCTACTTACTGACTTGTACAGGGTATATACACTACTAACAGTGTATGTCAAGATCGCTATAGGTACATTATATCGTTTGTAAATTGCTATAAAACTCTCCTTCTTTTAAAGATGGTAAAATGCTAATCAAATGATTTGCCTAATCCTCAGCAAGAATGTGTGTAGCTCGTTTTATCACGTGGGTACAGTTATTAGAGAGTGTGACAACGTAAATTTGGATTCTTCAGCCATAATTTTACGGCGTGAATCCGATCATTGCCGGTAGATAACCTTATCGCTAATGGCACTCGGACCTCGGCATATGCCGGCGGCGGGAGTAGGGTTGGTCCACACTTTCAGTTTATTATGTAAACATTACCATATAAGTACATATAATGACAGCGAACATTTTACAAATCAAGGAGAGCAACGCGTCTGCTGCATTTGCTTCTGGTGTCCATACGCGGCGGTGGTCTCACCATTATAGGTTGTCCGCTTGGTCGTTTCATCTCCCTGTTTTTCATAAGAAAATGGCGAAGCTCTGTTTGACAATAATGAAATTCTTTTATTATGATAGTTTTATAAATAAGCTATTGGCTTGAAAATCTTCTGAGAGAACATGCGCTATTTCAACCTTTGATCTTGGGTTCCGTTTTTGTAAGCTCCTTATATTCTCCTATAAGCTAGTACCTTTGCCTGCCAACCCTGATCTCTCCTGCGATGCCACATAAACTAAAATAAAAAGCGCTTAAAAGCGTAGGTAGGTATGTCTGCTCGCGCCTCTCCCGTAATACCATTTGCATTTCCTTACGATGTCCCGCCGGGAAACTGTTCCTGGAGACATTTTATTGGCCAATAAATCGAACAACTATAGGCTATTTATGAATGGCTTTATTTTATAGTTGTATTTAACTATCGTCGTCATGGCTTGAATATAAGAATGATAAAGCACATCGCCGCCAAGAGTTATAACGCTGAGCTGAGCGTTAATTTTTTTGAAATATTATACGTTAAGAAAGACCCAGAAGACACTCATTAATAAGCTTGCTTTGAAATCTAACAGCATTCTCACTACAGAGAAGCTGGTACACGATGCGTACGCGCCTCAAAGAACGAGCACCTAATTATCACAATGCAAATCGTACAAACATTAGTAAAATGTTAGCCAACATGTGTTGGCTCGCCGCGGCGGCGGTCCCGGATCAAACACGGCAAGCGAGCAAACAGCGCGCTGCTTGGACTATAGCCACTTTCGGTTCTGTTCAAACAGGGCTGTTGTTTGCCCAAGTGCCAGCGACACGCCCGCCACCGCGACCACCGGCGCCCAGCCTAATTGTACCCCTCCGTGCCCTTTCAAATCCAGTCCATTTCCATGTATCACGGATCTCCCTTAACTGGCGGCGTCGGTTCGAAACAAGGCGACACCTTCCTCGTACGCAGTGGGATGGATTTACCTGTCAGACCTTGTAACGAGCTAAGTAAGGACTGACAATGCCTATAACTTCGGGGCTATGTTCAACAATTCAACAACGGCTTTAAAGTATCCTGACTTTCGAAATTAAATCATATTGGTGCAATTATAACCACAAGCTATCACTGTAAAAACCCCATAGTAGATGAAAACATTAATAAGGAATCCTTTAGGTATGCTCAGCCTAGCAATGCGCAAATGGGCTCAATAATTAATGAAACTCATTTTAATGCTGTACTTATGAAAATGAGTAATAATATAAATGACTTCCATTACCCACTGTAGGTAGTACCTATTAATGAGTTAAGCATGCAAAAATAAACAACATGCTGGGAAAGTTCTTACTGCGATACTATGAAAGGGGCTGATTAAGGCTTTTGTTTTGTGCTCTACCCTTCATACAAGGTGTAAGAAAAACTAAGCACTGAGTCTAAACAATTTCTTAGACATAAATATAGTGTTTTAGGTAACTAAATGTTCTTTTGGTCTTACAAGCGTCACAATATTATTTTACCATGACTGGGAAATCTTGTAGGTTTGCTATGACCTTCTTCTTCTTTCGGCTAATCCCGTTACTCGGAGTATGCTTTTTATCGATGTTAGTTACCGATTATTTCTAAGTTGTGCTATCGTAGGAGAGTTTTCACGTCCCTTTAGTACGTGCGGCGGTTGGAGGTCTATTACTTTTCCTTTTGCCTGTTGCAATAGAAAGGTACTTCTTCAATACATCATTATCTGGTTTATGCATTAAATGAGCTGAGTCTGGTCTCCAAGTTTATCAGCAATATGTGTTTGCCATCTGACTCAAAAAATTGTAACGATCAAAAAACATATGTATGTAAGGTAACACCTCACTTGATAGCATAAACAAGGCTTGTTCTAAACGAGCAGTTACCAAAAGCACCTGCCGATAACAGCTGTACCAGACACTTTAACGACTTGCTTATTGACTACTTAATTGGTTTAATCACCCGAGCTGACCTATCCACGCCAATATTTGCACATGTAACGCAAAAAGTTAAATACGGAGGATAGCCTTCAAGTTCTGTTAAATGATATTTTAAATCGGTTGGTTGGTAACTACGAGTAAATGAATAGCGGTTATTTATTATCCATGTTTTCCTTTCTACTTTTACGACTATAATCTTGGAATGTTTGAAAGCTACACAAACAAACTTTTATGTGCATAAATGTTAGTGTCTCCAATGTCTCTTCGCATGAGTAGGTTTCTGTTTGATGAGAATTTTGAAATTAGAAAACGTGAAATCTGCCATTGCTTCAAAACGATGCATTTCTTATTGAAATGATGACATATCTCTTTTAGAAACGGACGCAACACTTTTACTTGCACACGTATACCTACCTACTTACTCCGGCAATTTCAAACTGTAGGCACTAGAAATAATAATCATAATGACATTGACCACATGAACTACAAGTTAGGTATACTTGTAATTCTTATAAATATGTAGCTACTTTTAAACTAATTAACGAGCAAACCTTCATTAGTCTTAAAAGTAGAGCTATTGCATATAGGTTAATATAATTTACGGTATTATCATCTAAATGGTTAATTGTTAGATAAAATGCTTCTGTATTTACTTACTTCATTACATTCTATTCTAGTTTAACCTTTTCATTGAAATTCTTAAGTCAACAATTTCATCATTAAAATTATTTAGTCAAATTAATGTAGATAGGTAAGTGATTAAATTTACTTTCATTTATTTTTTAACTTTCTTATTTGGTTATCCAAGGAAATTCCTTGTCAATAATTTCTTGCTAGCAATCCTTGGAATTCCGTTTAATCTTTAGTAAGAGTTAAGTACTTTGTAAGTGATCTCCCTATCTAACGTCCCACATTGCGTCCAAAGCTGTCACTTCAGAGCCCGGGGCACTTAACCTAGGTGGACCATGATCCAGGATTCGGGATGTCTGGTATTTACAATGAAGCTATATCAGACAAAAATGCATCGGCGTAGCGTGCCTTGTCGGGGCCCCGTATAAAAAAATGTTTGGAGACCTTTACATGGGGGTAAAGATTTCTATTTTTTTTTCCTTACACACTTTGGGGGCCCCCGTGGCCCAGGGGCCCCGTATAATTGATACGGCAGATACGGCGGTAGCTACGCTCCTGCAAAAATGGGCTCCCCTCAGCGTGAGAAAAGGAATTTTGGGCATGGGTCGAGTTATTTACAACAAAATTGAAGAATTGTCATTGAATGTTTTCAGGAAAGAATTAAAATTATTATTGATATACAATTTTGGATTTCTGTGTAAAAATTTTTAGATGTAAAGATGTTTTAATGTACACGTGTTTTAACAAATAAATGATGATTATGATTATGATGGTAAGAGAAGATCTCACGTTGCAATTACAACGGACGCGATCTAATTGTGTGTTCCTTATATTCCAGGTGGGTGGTGGTAGCAGGGGCGTGGAGGGCCAGCGTTCTCCGGCCGCCAGCGAACCCGAGCACAGCGCGCAACGACAGGCACTCCTCGCTGCTGCAGCTCGCCGCGTGGGGGGTGCCCGCGGCGCTCGCGGCCGCCGTGCTCGTCACCAGGGATGTGGACGCCGACGAGCTCACAGGTAAAACTCATAATGTTGTTTTACTACTTAACGGCTACAGACACAGTCCCTCCACCAGCCCTTGGTCCTTCCTACCGTCTCGGCATACGGATCGAATCTTGGAAGACGCTCACCAGTACTTGCTAATTGCTCTTTCCCCGGTGCGTTTCTTCACTCCCTACAAAGTCTGTGTCTGTGTCCCTTAACGGCTAATAAATACGCTTGTCAACAAGTAAACACAAATGATAGAAAGTAACGATGAGAACTAACATGTTACGCGGTCGCGTAAATAGGTAATGCCAAGGGGAATTGTTAAGTAACGTATGGCTCTTCATCTAAAATGCTTCATTGGAGAAGAATTTAGATACTTACAATAAAGTTTACCCCCTGCTGCTTATCCTAAATCTAACCTTAACCTTATTCTAAATCGCGATCTAAAGTTATTACGGTAGGTACTAGAGCTCATATCGTCCCGTTCCAACACGCAATGTTAAAAGGGGCTGGCACGAATTTCATTCCGGAACGTTCCATAGTTAGCGATTTGTAATAAGGGAGAATAAGAATTAGCGTAGAGACTAAATCATGAGTTCATGACACTCCTAGAGTCCCAAGGTTTAGCCTTCGTAAAGTTTGTAGTTAAGATAGTTAAAATTTAAAATGAAAATATTTTTTATTCAGGAAAAAGCATGATTTAACCTCTCAAACGAAGTCTACTACTAGGTACTACTTAGTTAAATAAGTAGGTGACGAAGAAACCTATTTCTTAAATTATTATCTATGATTATAATAGGTAGTTCAATGTGGTAGTACATATCTACTAGGTATAACATATAGCTACTCGTCTAAACCCGTATAAATCGTACTCTGAACTCAGTTCCACAAGTAAAACGTGAACCACCTCTCAGGGCATAATCCATCAACTAGTCTCGTTTTTATAACACCTCGTTTCTCAATAAGCACAGCCTACTCTGGATACCATACAATTATCTGCAACCTGGCCGAGTAGCGTAGGCCCCGTGGCTTGGGAGACCACCTTGTTCTTGGGGACTTTTTAATTCGGTCAGATAACGAGTTCAATGCATTGCCAAGAGGCTGCACCTATGCGCCTTTAAAGGCTGAACGAGTCCACATGTTGGTTGCCATAACTGTAGTGAATTTCATAAATATTAAATCCGTTTTTGCTAGATCGGGAGAGGGTTAAAGTGACATAATAATTTACAAGGAAAATATTATTCACTGTAAGTAAACCGTTACTCCATTATCCTTTACCTATCGTTTCAATTATTAGTTGTTTCCCGCGGCTATGCTCGCCTTAGAAAGAGACAAATTTTACTCTCCATCCAAAAATCAATCCGTCGCTCCATTTTGCGATGAAAGACGGACAAACAAACAGACAGACACACACTTTCACATTTATAATATTAGTATGGATATTAAAGGGCGCTCCGTTAGCGAACTATACGTGTATGTACTATACATATAATTTTATTACTAAATACATGATTAGTCAATTGGGCTCCAGGAGCCCAATCCACGTGCTCGTGACATTTATTATCGTACTACATATTGATATATGTCGCTTTTTTTTTGGATTTTTCTAAAACATCGTTTTTTTTTGTATGTATTTCATGCGACATCCGCCATGTTTTTTCATATCGTAAATCCCGAGAATTTTGCTCCAGGTCAATTTAGTCTTAGTTCGTCGGCTCGCGGCGAAGCAGAAAGCACTTACAATACCTATTCGTCGACATACCAAGGTCTCCAGTACTTAGCTTAGTTGGCAAAGCAATTGCCCGGTTAGCTAAAGATCGTGGGTTCGAATCCTACCCGAATTTTAAGTGTATTATTTACCTACTATCTATCCATACTATTATACTATATATACTATATACTATATATACTATATACTATTATACTATAATATTATAAATGCGAAAGTAACTCTGTCTGTCTGTCTGTCTGTCTGTCTGTCTGCTACTCTTTCACGCCAAAACTACTCAACGGATTTAAATGAAATTTGGTATACAGATAATCTAGACCCTGAGAAAGGACATAGGCTACTTTTTATTGCGAAAAGGGGGTTGTAAGGGGTTGAAAGGGGGGTAAAAAGTTACTTTTCCACGCGGACGGAGTCGCGGGCGGCCGCTAGTACTATATAAAGCGTCTATACTATATTATTATTGTTTTTCTAACTTTTTCCAAATTGCACAAAGAGAAGCTCGTTTCTAAGTAAATCCAGTTTGTATTACGCCGTCCGCCCTCACTACGTTTTCTACCTGGGACTAAATCAATCAATTTTCTATTACACCTTAGCACAATACAATGGCACAGCAATCCTCGGTTTATAGTCCTCGATTGTTTAATCGGCGGCCTTTTTCAAAGCGATTAAATCTGGTACGAGTGCGCAGGAGCACGCATTCATGCGATAATGGCATTGAGTGTTTTGTATGGGCCGAATGGCGTATTGTGCGCGGTTATGTTTGAAGAGGCTCTGACTTCCACACGCAATAAATACTTAACTAAGTATTGCTACTGCGGAAACTCACAAACGTATTGTAATGGCAGCAAAGGAATGGTACCTAATCGTCATGGGTTCAAATCTGACGGAGATTTTAGCCCGTGGGAGTCCACGCTTCGGTATGAATGGGCCGGCTCTATCGGGTTACCCAGACCTAGAGTCCGCGCCAAGAAAGAAGTCCCGCGGAAAAACACAGAACATAAATTTTAGATTCATTCCTCTTTATTACAAATCGAGATCTAAAGTTATTACCGTACTAAAGCTCATGTCATCCCGTTTCAACACGCAATGTCAAAAGGGGCTGGCACGAATTTTTTTCCGGGGCTATCCTTAGTTAGCGGTTTGTAATAAGGGGGATTGTCTCTCCATAGACCATACATCCTACTCCATACACCGCACTGGTGTATGGAGTAGGATGTATGTCCTTCCGGTCATGACTTACGGTGCCGAGACGTGGACACTCACGGCTGGACTAGTCCACCAGTTCAAAGTCGCTTAAAGAGCTATGGAAAGGGCTATGCTCGGAGTATCTCTGAAGGACCGCATCAGAAATGATGTAATCCGACAGAGAACCAGAGTCACCGACATAGCCCACCGAATTAGCAAACTGAAGTGGCAGTGGGCTGGTCATATTAGCCGCAGAACTGACAGCCGTTGGAGCCGTAAAGTCCTTGAGTGGAGACCGTGATTCGGTAAGCGTAGTGTAGGACGCCCTGCGACAAGATGGGATGATGACATTCGAAGGCTGGCCGGTGTGGGCTGGATGAGAGTGGCCGAAAATCGGGAGCAGTGGCGTGCATTAGGGGAGACCTATGTCCAGCAGTGGACGAGTGTGGGTTGCTGATGATGATGATGAGACCATACATGTCGATACATAAAGATGAAATGTTGATGGCGACTTCAGCGCGCTTTTCTCGGGACTTCTTCGGTGGCGAAAAAGATACCTACTAACTTCGGTTTGTGTATCGAAGAGACCCCAGTTTGTTTAAAACATTGCAGGCTTTGAATCACAAAAGACGATTCCGTGTTTAGAGAGGCATGTTAGTTTGGACCACAGATATTATAATACTAGACTAATACCTCGTTCTTACAAAACGCGATCTTACGTTACTATCGTACCAAGTTCATGCCATCCCGTTTTAAGGTGAAGGGTTACTACCTACTATTATTAAATTTGTGGGTATACCCCAATAGCGACGCCAATTGATTTTAATTGTTAGCTTTTAAACCAGAACTTTTCTTAGGTCGTGTTTTGTAATAAAAGGGGGCATTCTCTAGATAATTAGTCCATGGTTTTAATAATAGTTGTTACTCAACGAAGTCAGTTCTCTTTCTCCGTTCGGTCGGTAAATACCACGCGTTTAGCATTTGCCGCCATATTTGATCATAAGGAAAGTAGTTCACCGCGGATTGCTTTGCTAATCCTTAGATCAGAACAAAATAAACATTCGTAGCGGCGTTTTAAAGAAACATACACTGTGAATTATTTGAAGCTAAGCTCACAAAGACCTATTAAGACTTGCGGCTAATTACAAAGAGATATCGTTGCGTCATATCTCCTTGATTTAAACAGTAGCTCTGTTTGAGTTTTGTTAATGCCGCTGAAACAAGCGGTCTCTGTGACACAAACGTTCATTTATCAAACAAATTCCTTATCACGTAAGCTGGGATTATTATTTATTTCAAGTCGAGAACAGTACCAACCACTGAGGGCGCCGCGCTGATAGCATGGTAACTACTTAAACTTATATTAGTATCAAACAACTAAAGATCTGGTTGAAGTTGAGTGAACACTAAGGATGCCGCTGCAATGGACAACATTTCAAAATTGCTAAGCTCTGAAACAAAAAATACCAATTCTTTGTTTACTTTTCCGCTGCTCGAATATATATTTATTTATTTTTTATATTGCTTATTTACTGAGAAAAAAATTAAAAACTAAAAAACGTAAGATGACGTCATCGGACGGCAGAATGTAAAATATTTCTTTGCTTAGCACATTATAGTTTTAAATTTACGTAATGCCAAACTCATGACATGTAACTGTCAAAAAAAAAGACAACTTGTCAACGTTGAATGTATGAATGACGTTGACAATGTTGACACTAGTATTATTTACCTTTAGCAGTAGTACTTTTTTTTTATTAAAACAATGATAAGCAAAGGAATATCGCTGTATTCAGCCGTCCGATGACGTCATTTGGCGCTTACATCTATTTAGAATAAAAAGAATTTCAATAATTGTTAAAAATTTGAAATGTTGTCCATTACCACACTCACAAGAACTTGAGACTAATAAAATGTTTGTAAGCAAACTTAAGTTTCTATACTAGGCCACTGCATCACTTGTCGAAACGTTCTCTCCCTTATTACAAAACGCAATTTAATTCTGGAACTAAATCCGTTTGAGCCCTGGTGTTGGAACGGGATGGCACGACCTGTAGTACGGTAATAAAATAATTTAGGTACGATCGCGTTTGATAATAATGTCCTAGTCTTGTTACTATTACTTGATTCTCTGATCCTGCCTGGTCTTAAATTTGGTTGCTGATACTCGCCACGGCGTGTTCCATAAAAATATTTTCTGCCTTAAATCAGCTTTGTATCTCGCTCACCACGAAGCATTAGATGCTATAAATCATGGAAATTTGAATCACTGGCATATCTACAAATATACCAACATTAATATCTTCCTATACCTACCTTCATCTAATTAGAAAAATACCTATATATAGAACCACCAATATAATTTGTGATCGAAGTTAACCTTTGATCTTTATGTTTTGCTTCGGTACTTGGTTTCTTTTTTTATTGACCTAATAAAAATAATAACTACAACATAAGCTGCAATAAGTACAATGAACTAATATAGGTGGGTAATTTTAATGAATGTAATTATTTTATCTATTCATTATAATGAATGAAATTGTTATGAAAATTTTCTTTTAAATAGTAAACACAAGGCATTTAAATGTTATGATGTTGCATTTGAACCCTTTCGATCTTTATTTGATCGGCATTATGTTAAGTGCGAGCGAAGTGCCGCTCGGTCCGTTTCTCAGGCATATAGCAGTTTCAATCATGCCACGAGTATTGTGCTTTTATTTTTATTATTTCCACTTCCATTATGGCGGCCGAAAGAAATGCGCGACCATTATTCGAGCCGTTAAATACGACACCTTTCCTCCTCGCACGCTCATATTTCAATTTTAAATCGGCCCTTTAAACCGCTGCCTTATTAATGCAAGCCTTTTTCTCGCCGTGTGTTTGTGTAGGTGTTCGTTTGAGAGTGGCTTTAGTCGAAATCGGAATGTTATTCAACTCGATAAAGGCGCAGTAAGAATCCGTATCCGCTAACCTGCTTCAACATCAGGGTTCGTTTGCCTAATACGTTTTTTTTTTCTCTTTTTACAGGGACTTGTTTCGTCGGCAATCAGTCCAGCAAGTCTCTGCTGGCGCTGGTCATCGTGCCGGAAGCGATCTGCCTTCTCCTGGGCTCGGTGTTCCTAGCCTCGGGGCTCCGGGCGGTGCTGCGACGGCCGTCTCCAGTGCCGGCTCCGTCGGCTCTCCTCAACTCACCTCCGCAACCTATCACCGATCAGGCCGTGCTTAGGTTAGGTGCATTCGCGGCACTTTATGCCGTGCCGTCCACATGCATACTAGCCACGTGGATGTACGAGTACGCGTGGAGAGACGACTGGTTAGCCGCGCCGGTCCCGTCGCCGGAGCCGTCGACTCAACCGCGACCGGCCTTCTGGGTGTTCCTGTTCCGAATCTTCGCGACGCAGATTTTGGGGGTGATGGTGGCGGTGTGGATCGCGACACCGCGGCTGAAGGCCCTGTGGCGCAAGGTGACAGGGCCGCGCAAGCCGCCGCTGGCCAAGTGCCCGTCGGGCCCACCGCCCACGCCGCTGACGCTGCACTGCTACGCGGCGCACCCGCACACGCTGTCGCGGCAGATGCACAAGTACGCCACCTACCGCCCGCCGCAGCAGCACTCCTACAGGAAGCCTAGGCACTATCACTACTCGGCCGGGGAAACGATTCTCTGACCGGCTCGAGTGACCGCACTGCTCAATATAAAAAGACTTTGTATCCGAGGCTTAAATACCTCTAATGAATGCATTTATTTTTTAGTTAGGTAGCTGTGGATGTCGTGTGCTTGAATCGGAATAGTGTTAAGTTCAGCTTCGTAAGTGCCATTATTATTTATGAGTGAAAGCTTTGGCTGAAAAGAAAATGATTTATTTGTAATATTATTTAAATACCTAAATTTGTACGAGGTACCAACCTGCAAGAAAAGTGCACTTACCTTATGAAATGCATTGAAATTATCCTATCGATAGCAATGGTACCTATCTTATTGTTAAGATACCTTCCTCGCATTATTGCTAAGTATACCTATCTACTTACTTATACAATTTTAGAAGAAAAAAACTAGAGTATGATGATGATTACCTACTTAAAGCATAAAATAATGTACAGACAGATAACAAACATTGGATTGTTATTGATAATCTGTCTTTATTCATCCAATTTTCATATACCTACACCATTCATTGATGTGAGAATCATATGGAGAAATTAGCAAAATGTAGTAAGTGGGTACTTGCCTCACAACTTACCACAACACAACACATGGCTTGCTGTCAATGCATCTACTTATGGCCGAGTTCACCAACTTTAAAACAACGATACACTTTAAACGTGCTTGCTATTGGTGCTTGCATTTTGTTGTTGCAGTTGATTGAAAAGTTGGTGATTTCGACACTAAGACAAAAAGTACGGGAAGGTAGCTTATTAGGGATGTTTACCTAATCTTAACTAAGAGTAAAATAGGTCTGTGTAAATTTTAAATCTTAATGTACAGTTTTACGCACTGATTAAAATTATATTGTATATAGATATAAGAAAATGGAATAGGTGATGTAAATATTATAAGAAGGGAACTTTTACACTTGAAAATAGGTCTTAAGTCTATAAGGTACTCTTGATCTTTTCTTTTGATCCCCTCAAATCTTTTGTAACATCAAACAATTAGTATTATTATGTACTACATATTTATATAAGGATATGGTAGGTAGGTACTACTAGTAATAAATTAACTATTTAATTGACTTGACAATGGCACCCAGTGTGGGGCTAAATAAGCCCCATACTGGGCTCCATTTTAACTTTTAAAGCTCGACAAATTTTCAAATAATAAAAACATCATTATCATCATTATCAGCCCATTTAAGTCCCCACTGCTGGGGCACGGGCCTCCCTCAATCACATGAGGGGTAATTGCCATACTCATGACGCTTGGCAGACGGGTTGGCGAGGGTTTTGATATAAATGCAGAGTTTTCCTTCTCTGGCTGCTGATGATCATGCCAGCAGCTTTACCTTAGTCGCCTTTTACGACACCTCGGTAAGAGTGAGGGTGGCCTATTCTACTCTGCCGGGGACCACACGGCGAAATAAATAATAATCATAAGTTATTAGATAGGTAATTCATGAACTTTTTAAAAATGGTTTTTCTATGCCTTCCTACCATATCCAAAAGCAACCCTATAAATATAGCCCGGTCAAATTAGTAAAAAAATAGTACCCACACCTGTAATACCCACAGAGCTTCCCTAGCTTCCCTCAGCATTCTATATCGCATCTGTCATGGGGAGTGCTCTGAAGAACTGTTTGATCTACTCCCTGCAGCCGAATTCTTACACCGAACCACTCGCAAGCGATTGTCATTCCATCCCCATCATCTCGATGGATGGCGGTCTAATACTGTGCGTTTTTCCCGGAACTTTCTACCACGTACCTCAGTTCTGTGGAACGGTTTGGCTGCAGGAGTATTTCCGGACGGCTACGACTTAGGGACCTTCAAGAGAAGAGCGTACTCTTTTTTTAAAAAGGCCGGCAACACATTAGCGATCTCTCTGATTTCGAGGATGTTCATGTGCGGCGATGATTTCTTTCCATCAGGTGACTCGCTTGCTCGTAAAAAAAACAGAGCTGAAATTGTGCGAATAAGAATATTCGCACAATTTCAGCTCTCTTCAGAAGAACACCCCGGTAGATATATATTTTTAAATCGCAATCATTCGTAGTCGTCAATACATTTATGCCGTATCTGCAAAAAAATATATTCAAGGTTTATATTTAGTTGTCCAGTCAAACGGGTACTTTTTATTAACTATAAACAACATTTTAGATTATAACTGCTGTTCATATTTTTTCTCCTAAGAGTCACCACCGGTAGGTTCTAGCCGAACCCGGGCTGATAACATGTACAACATCGACAAAGTTCCCGGTAGACCACTTTTCGACCTTAATGTATTGGAATAAGGTCTAAAAATGGTCTACTGGAAACTTTGCCTGGTTAAGTACAGACGGTAGTAACACCGACTACTTAACATGAAACCTAATGGTAATTTATAACACATTATATTTTTGAGTAAAATCTGTAATCCAGGGGAAGGGGGGTTAAAAGGTAAGCCGCGCACTTGTGACACCACTGGTGTTGCAGGTGTCCATGGGCGGCGGTAATCGGTCAACATCAGGTGATCCGTCAGCTCGTTTGCCACCTATATCATAAAAAAATCATATTAAACGAGATTTTTTTCTGACATAAAATTATTTACGTATATGATATCAAATTTAAAAAAAAATAATATAAGTACAGGGGGTTGGATATTTGAATTAAACGAATTTCTCTCAATTTAGAAAAGTTTACCTGGTTTTCTTCCTACGTTTAAACTTCCTAGCAACGTAAATTGTACATATTTTTTCTCTTCACAATTGTGGAGGTGAAATACCGCCTGCCAAAATAGTATTCTAATGTAAATAAAAACAAACGATTTAATTGTACATAACGTAAATATTATAGTAATTAATTATTTTATGACTGGTGTAAGTAATAATATCGATATCTTTTAAACTCGCTGAGTGTACAAAACATAAATAGATTCACGTATTTAGGTATTTTAACGATAACGATGAATGGTCGGCTGCAAAAGTAGCTACACCACAAGTATTTGACAGAGGTTGACTCATAAGGCTTCAGAAATAAAAGCTACTACGCCGTCCAAAATGTATAGCTGCTTTTGATGCTATGTTCAATGTATTAACTTAAGTACCTACCTACGTAAGTAATAATTAATTAGTAAACCATGTGACGCTTTTGCATTCATTTGAAGAATGTGGATCAATTTATGTAAGTATTTCGTTATTGTGTAATAAATTGAATTATGTATAAAATACTTAATAAAAAGTTTGAAATTATTATTTCTTTTACTCGCTCTCTCTCAATGCTATACTATACCTAAAATAATATTGTGACTATACCTAAGATGTAGGTACCTACTATCAGTAAGTACGATGTCTAGGTGGTCTAGGTATCATTTTACTCTTACGACCAATATAAGTTCCAACTCTATGCTTACGACTCTTACGACGAGTACCTAAATAACTTACGTCCTCAGTATATCTGAC
The DNA here is from genome assembly GCA_019059595.1 of Marasmia exigua. Taxonomy (NCBI): domain Eukaryota; kingdom Metazoa; phylum Arthropoda; class Insecta; order Lepidoptera; family Crambidae; genus Marasmia; species Marasmia exigua. Next base: position 1,178,948 of record CM032479.1, on the reverse strand, counting down.
AGTGGGCGTATGAGCGTACCTATAGTCCATTCAGAATGTGAAGGTGAATAGGACGATAGTTCTATTTTACGCTCCTTTTAAACCTTACCGATATCGAATCGAGAAATTTTTCTTTAGAAATCTAATCGACTATTTGTTTGTTTTTAATTTTAATCAACATTTTATCTATGAATTTGAATTATCTGGATATGAAATACAATATGTAAATATTCTTAGTTGTATACTCGCAATAAATTACCTTTATTTAAATAATATACAATTCATTTTATTCATGTGAAATATAACAACACTCGCTTGACGTGTGTCGGAACCACCTTCGTCAAAAGAAAGAAATTACTAGTTCTTGGTCCCTTCCTAATGCAATCTATGCGGGATATTATTTTGCACGAGACAATAATTTTGACTCGATTGATAAGATATTTTTTAGAAATTTTATTGGTAATAACTCTTTTAAGTTCTTGTTCAGCTTAATTGAGAAAGTTTGACAGACCCGATGGCGCAATTTCTGTTTTGGATGAATAAGAACACAAAAAAGTTAATGATTTTTGCAACCTAATATTTTTATTTGTAGAAAGATGGATGCATGATACGAAACGTTTGAACTGTCCTATTCACCTTCACATACTGAATGGCTAAGAGTAGTATTATATACCGGAAACTGAATGGACTAATAAAGTATCTTCTACTCAGTTTTCTTAGTTTGTGCGTAGTCTACTTAGAAGCAGGGCTAGCAATGGACAACATTTCAAAATTGCTAAGCTCTGAAACAAAAAATACCAATTCTTTGTTTACTTTTCCGCTGCTCGAATATATATTTATTCATTTTTTATATTGCTTATTTACTGAGAAAAAAATTAAAAACTAAAAAACGTAAGATGACGTCATCGGACGGCAGAATGTAAAATATTTCTTTGCTTAGCACATTATAATTTTAAATTTACGTAATGCCAAACTCATGACATGTAACTGTCAGAAAAATAGACAACTTGACAACGTTGAATGTATGAATGACGTTGACAATGTTGACACTAGTATTATTTACCTTTGACAGTAGTACCTTTTTTTATTAAAACAATGATAAGCAAAGGAATATCGCTGTATTCAGCCGTCCGATGACGTCATTTGGCGCTTACGTCTATTTAGAATAAAAAGAATTTCAATAATTATTTTATGCATGAAAATGGACAAATTTTGAAAAAAGAAAAAATATGGGTCTGTTCATTTTATGTCTACTTTCATATAAAAAAACAATATGGACATGTTAAAAATTTGAAATGTTGTCCATTGCGCCATCGTGTCAGTCAAAGAGAATATACAGAGCACGAAGTTATTCTTATTTATAACCTTCTTGATACAGAGCGTCCCACGACTATGTCGCATGAAGGGATATCTTTCACGACAGATAGGTAAGTGTGGACCTCTTCTTTGAGAAAAGAAAAGAAATTTTATCGTTATAATGATGACTGTAAATAAAAGCTTTTTTTTTCCGGTTTGATTTTCGTGCAATACAAGAACTTTGAATGAAGATTTTTTTCTTTTAAAAAATGAGTGAAGTTTAAGGATTTAAGTTACGTTCCCTTCACGTCCCATAGGCGCGGGACAATCATCAGTCAGTAGATATACAGGATGTTTCATATAAGGTGTCAAGCGGAAGGCCATGGATAGAGCACCTTTGGGGTACCCGAAACACGCCCATGTATGTTCTGCGAATTTTTGTAGTTCAGAAGTTGTCCATTTTTTTTTTCAACTCAACAGCGTAAAAACTTTCTAGGAAAAAACTAAAATACTTTTTGACTTATCTTTTTTACAAGTTATTGCATATGCATAAAATAATCACATTAATAAAGTTAATAAAGATCATGAAAATCTTAGTCTAAAGTGTACAAGAAGCGTTGTGGAACTTACGATTTAAATTTTCAACTTGCATTTCTAAATTTAAAAAGGTGGTTACATGATTCTAACTACATCTAAAAACTTCTCGAGATTGTCAGCTTGCAGAATAACTAAAAACATTGTCACTTAATTATAGGGCTATTTTCGCTGAAATCAACCTTCAAAGACAAGAAGGTGGACAATTTTTAAACAAACGAAGTGATTTTCAATGAAATAAAAACAAGTTTTAAGTAGCTTAAGTGTCTCAGAAAACCAAACACTGCCACTGATCTCGACTTAAGGGTTACAAGGATGACGAAGGAGTGCTAGTCACTTTTTTAATGTGTCAGACATAATCAGCTTAAAAATAGTCTAAAACTAGATAACTTTTTTTAATTACTTCTATGGATTTTTTTTATTACTATACAGGGTGTTTCGTGTAGGATGTCAAGCGGAATAACACCCTACATGAAACACCCGGTATAAATGTACTGATACTGATAACAATGTCTGTGGTCAGTAGTTAGTACAGAAAGTGGGTACGTTTAGGGTAGGTATAAACAGGAAGTTACATTAAAGAGGGATCAGGGATGTCGTTTGACCAGAAAGTTAAAAAACGGAGCTGTCTGCGATACTAAAGAAGTCCCTTGAAAAGTGCGCTTGAGTCGCCACTCGGCATCTAGGCAAATTTTAGTTCCGTGTTTTTCCGCGGGACTCCTTTCATGGCGCGGATTCTACACAACACAAGCATTCGCCGTGGTGCCAAAAAATTTAAAAAATAAAGAAGTTTTTTTCTTATTTTTAAAGGCCTTATAAAGAAAGTTACTTTTGTGTCAGGAATAGGGAACATTTTAAGAAAACAACTGTCATACTGACATTTTGTTGTTTCCACAGATAACTATATAAATTGTAGCAAAAGCTTGGTTCTTCTTAGATTTAATCAAAAGTTTGGTGGGTTTTATATGAAAATATTAATTTTCACACGAAGATATTACAGAAATGTCTTCATTTAACCAGCTATGTCGTTTGGGAAATATAATAACAGGAAGCTACAGGTCAATTTTACATGGAAGGTACGTTTGAGGTTATGATGCTTCATGCATTGTTTACTTCTGCTTGCAAGTGTGTTTCGACTCTATCTTTGTTATCTTTGCCTTTTAAAGGCATTATAACACCTAGCATCTATCTGTTATATTCGTTTAGTTAAGCATAATCATTTTTTTATAAAAGCTTTTCGTAAATAGATTTTAGGTTTTGTTGCCAAGTGTTTTCATTAGATCAATACTGGCTAATAGGTAAGTAAATAAGTGCATACCTCAAACTAATTATGACTATTCTTTATAAAAATCAGGTTAATTATATATTCTTATACTTCAGCTAAGTCCAATTAGGATACACTGTAACATCACAATCTAATAATTTTATATATGAGTAAATACAGTATTTCCTAGTCTCATTCTCTTTCATCCAGTCCAGATTATAGATTAATGTAAACTTGTGAGCTCAAAATATTATATTTCAGATATACCTGGATAACCCAACAAGCATGTGACTATACTAAAAAATCTGCTGAAGAGCGCCTAGGTATAGAAAAGCCGAAACGGCCTTTGACTCCATTCTTCAAGTTCATGTCACAGATGAGGCCAGCTCTGCTTGCCAAGAACCCAGGTATAACTTCCAAAGAGGCTATAACTTGGAGCTCGAAACACTGGCAACAGCTGGATGCAGAGGTATTTACTTACAAATTTCTTTCTTAAATATGAGATCATTGAACACAGACATCAACTAGATTATTTATTGTTTTCTGTCTTTTTAGACTAAGGCACAAATGGTAAAGGAGTATGAAAAAGATGTGGAAGATTACAAAAAGATCAAAGAAATATATGAGAAATCATTAACAGAACAACAAAAGTTGGACATTAAAAGAGTGAAGGATGAATTAGCTACTGCCAGAGAGAAACGAAAACAAAGAGCTGTAAGTCCAAGCATCTACCTGATTTAAAAATAAAAATTAACTCACTGTTCTACTTAAATTGAAACTGTGTTAACAATTTCTTGAAGAATGACATTTCTGTACTAGATTTTCTATGTGGATTGGTATAGTGAAAATGATATGGCATGGCATGTAATATATCTAACCTAAAGAAATCAAGTATATTTTTCTTAATTTTATCTTTCAGGAGTACAAAGAACTAGGTCGTCCTAAGAAACCAATGTCCTCATATTTCCTGTTTGCCCAAACAAAAAAGGACCAGTTCCACAGTAAACAACTTAAAGATTTCCAAAACCGAGTGACAGCTGAATGGAATCAATTACCTGATAATGAAAAAGCCAAGTTTGAAAAGCAAGCTGTAGATCTGATGAAAAAATATAGGTCAGTCATGTTGATTATATTGATGGTATCAATTGACAATTGAAATTGGTATGGTAACACCCTATGCCTTAAATTGCATTCATTTATTTTTACAGGAAAGATATAGAAGCATGGGAAATGAAAATGATTACTATGGGCCGTGCTGACCTAGTACGGGCAAAGCCCTTACGAGAGAAGAAGCCAAAAAGTGCAAAGACCACCCAATAGGAACTCGGGTGCTCTGATGATATGACTGACTCGTTTATTAATTCTGACCTAAGCAGTAAGGACAAACTTAGTGTACAAAATGCTAAATATAACAAGTCTACTACTTCTACTAGTCCAGAAATGGCACTAAAGCCATGCACAACCTCCGTTTCAAAATCTTTAGATAGAACCAAGTCAGAGAATCATCAGAGTACGGGTGAATACAAAGTAATTCAAGATAACAAAGATGAGCCAGAGAATCCTCAAAATGACAAACAAGAAAGTAAGACCATAATGAATAGTATTAAAAGTTTTTTTAAGTTTTAGATGTCTAGCCATTTAATCTTTATATTTGTTTGACAAAGGGTTTGTAGTCATTCAATACATTCTTAATAATAGCTTGCATTGTAGATTCCATTGCCATGTAAATATATACTTTCAACTACATATATTTTGTTTTATTTCGTTACCATCCCCATAGATTTGTTCTTTTGTTTATGATCATTTCATTACTTTATTTTTTTATTTTGTGTTGATTTTTTACCATTATGTATAATTAAAAATGCTTTACATGTTAAATACACAAGAGCATGGAATAACTTCAAATAATTTTGCTATACATACAACATGTCAATGAATCCATATTTAAGAATATTTCATCAAACATTCCTGATATTAATTTTATTACGTATTATAATATCTGTGTTACAGCCTACAGAAAAATGTGGCAGACAAAAGGATCTTCCTGAAAATAAGTATTAAACAATTTCAATTTTATAAAGACCCATTTTTATTTCAATTATTACATATAAAATATAATTACAATAAACTTTTTATTTATTTACAATTGATTGTCCCTTATCTATTTCAATGAAATTAGGCTAACATCACAGAACTATATTAATTCTGTGGCTGACAGGAATCTAAGTGTTAATTGGTAAGTACATACAGACAGCCACACATCAGGCTGGGATCCTTACAATAAAAATTAATAAATATGATCGACAATAAGGTGACAAGTTTTATATTCTTTGATGAGTGGCTGTATGTACAATATGGTAAATAAATATTATTTTCTGCTGGTCATTAAATTTAAAACTAACAAAAATAATGCATATTTATAATTCATACATACAGGTTTTAATAGAATTTTACTTGGCTTAATTTCCATTTGTTAGCGTTTATCTTAGAAATCAATAAATAAATAGGTTAGTATGAAACTATTAAAATTATTACACAATACATTCTAGTGTATAATAGATAAGCAAAAATAAAGTTTGACTATGCTGGTCTTAGGCCATGGCATTACTCAATCATTATCAAAATTTTAGATGTTTCTTTACTTTAATATTATCTAATGCATGAAAACATTTATTTTATAATTTGGCATAGGTAGGTATGTACCTATTATCAATGTTTCTAGTATGTAATGCAGGTTTGTAAATACATTTTGAGGTAAGTAATTTATTAAAATTTAAATGCAATACAAAGAAGTGGTAAATAAATATACACTGGGCAGCAAATAAACTGAGCCATCAGCTAATTTGCATAACATACTCGGTTCCGAGGCCTACAATTATGAAAATTTTATTGCTATGGAAATAATTTAAATGTATATAGTAAGTAAGTATTTATTAACCAAAAATTGCACATACATATGTCAGAAATGTTCAATTTCAAAGTAAGCATTTTCAAATTACGCCTGAAACATGCCCATTTCCTAAAATATTGGTGAAAATGTAGGTGGATTTCACTTCCCATAAAATCTTGTATGAAGCGATAAAAATAATTTACATTTGCAAATTTTTTTGGGAATTGGCATATTTCTGGAATTAATTTAAATGTTTATTAAAAATTTAACATTACTGACATTGATTTACATTTAAATCATTACCATGGCAGTGAAACTTTTATATTTTATAGGCTTTCGAACTAGGTGCGTTTGTATGATATTTAAGCTGGTGACTCGGTTTATTTGCTGCCCAGTATAGATTAGACTGTATAAAAATAAAGAATATAAATCCAAAGTGAATAATTAAACATGACATGGTACAGGGCTGTAGTAAATGATATGACGAGCCACAGAGTATTGTTGTATTGACAGCCCTACCTGCAACCCATGCTGCCCTACTACCTTCAATTCAACTAGCTACAGTCCTTAGAGAATGAGATATTCTGTTGTTAATTGGCAAAAGCTGTTCACCATTCTAGAATATGTAGTAATTAATTTTATTGCATGTTATGTAGTTGAGCAAAATAAATATAGTAAATGTTACACTATGGTTGCAAGATACAAACAGATAACAGATTAATTAAAAACTATATTGGCATTATGTGACTAAAACGCACACATGTCAATTTTCACACTTGGACCACACACATTGCAAGAACAATCCATATCTACTCAGAAATATAAGTTAAATTATGGCAATCTTTTATTACTCTAGCTCAAGTTGACAGTAGAAATGTTGGCATTATTGTTGTGATATGGTATGCTGTTGCAATCAGCAGTTCACTAATGGATAAAGGCACAAGCAATCAAAAATATAAAACATTTTTTTATATCTAGCCAGCTATTGTTAGAAAAATTTCAGTCAGAACAATGCCTTCATTATGGCTAAAGCTTTCATTAGGTAACAAAGCTATCTCTTAGAGTGGTATACAGAGATTGGGTGAAAATTGTTGTAAATAGAAAAATGGACACATCTTGACTTAGAGTGCCTGTCACCTGTAAAACCTGTAAAAGTGTATTAAGTCTGTTCAGGTTCATACCATTTAAAAGTAAAAGTGCATTCAGAATACTGGAATTGCTTTGTGTGGGCAACCAGATTAATTTTGTGACTGTGTAGACTACAAGAGGGAGGAAAAAGTAAGTGTTTTCTAAATCAGCTGATGATAGGCCATACAAGAGTTGTAATAACAAAGATAATAACACTATGTCATATTTATATGTTATGAGAGTTGTCCATAAGGATGGTTGGGTCTTTTCTGGAGCCGGGGAGGGTCCGAAAGCTGCAAAGTCATTCACTATCTCGCCGTCACCTGTGGCGACGACGTCATGCCTCGATGCAAACGATTGCGACGCGTCCGCTTCGGTTTCAAGAACACCATTCAGAAGAGAATAGGTACTAGATACATCACTCTCCGTTACTATCGTGGTCTCGTAGATTTCGGGTATTGGAGACTTGTTTGGGGGCACTGTAAATGAAAAATTGAAGTTTAAGTATTTTTATCGCACAGTTTTTACTTTGGATTCACTGTGGTTAATATGATAGGGTTACCTTTAAAGTCTTCCTCACTGCTTTTGCCAGATATAAGTTGAAATCTGTTGTGAGAATTCTCTAGTATCCTTTTTCTTCGAGCTTCACGACGAGCAGCAGCATCAGCCATGTTCACGTATAATTTGACAAGTGATAATAAAATATTTTGACACTTCTATGTGTTTGACACTTTTTGACAAATGACATGCATGGCTGCTAAGCTGACTGCTGACCATAGAGGAGGCACAATGTGGGGATTACAAAAAAAAAAAAAGATTAGTGGAGATCTTAGACAATGGACAACATTTCAAATTTTTAACATGTCCATATTGTTTTTTTATATGAAAGTAGACATAAAATGAACAGACCCATATTTTTTCTTTTTTCAAAATTTGTCCATTTTCATGCATAAAATAATGGACAACATTTCAAAATTGCTAAGCTCTGAAACAAAAAATACCAATTCTTTGTTTACTTTGCTGCTGCTCGAATATATATTTATTAATTTTTTATATTGCTTATTTACTGAGAAAAAAATTAAAAACTAAAAAACGTAAGATGACGTCATCGGACGGCAGAATGTAAAATATTTCTTTGCTTAGCACATTATAGTTTTAAATTTACGTAATGCCAAACTCATGACATGTAACTGTCAAAAAAAAAAGACAACTTGTCAACGTTGAATGTATGAATGACGTTGACAATGTTGACACTACTATTATTTACCTTTGGCAGTAGTACCTTTTTTTTATTAAAACAATGGTAAGCAAAGGAATATCGCTGTATTCAGCCGTCCGATGACGTCATTTGGCGCTTACGTCTATTTAGAATAAAAAGAATTTCAATAATTATTTTATGCATGAAAATGGACAAATTTTGAAAAAAGATAAAATATGGGTCTGTTCATTTTATGTCTACTTTCATATAAAAAAACAATATGGACATGTTAAAAATTTGAAATGTTGTCCATTATTGAAATTCTTTTTATTCTAAATAGACGTAATCGCCAAATGACGTCATCGGACGACTGAATACAGCGATATTCCTTTGCTTATCATTGTTTTAATAAAAAAAAGGTACTACTGTTTAAGGTAAATAATTCTAGTGTCAACATTGTCAACGTCATTCATACATTCAACGTTGACAAGTTGTCTTTTTTTTTGACAGTTACATGTCATGAGTTTGGCATTACGTAAATTTAAAACTATAATGTGCTAAGCAAAGAAATATTTTACATTCTGCCGTCCGATGACGTCATCTTACGTTTTTTAGTTTTTAATTTTTTTCTCAGTAAATAAGCAATATAAAAAATAAATAAATATATATTCGAGCAGCGGAAAAGTAAACAAAGAATTGGTATTTTTTGGTTCAGAGCTTAGCAATGGACAACATTTCAAATTTTTAACATGTCCATATTGTTTTTTTATATGAAAGTAGTCATAAAATGAACAGACCCATATTTTTTCTTTTTTCAAAATTTGTCCATTTTCATGCATAAAATAATTATTGAAATTCTTTTTATTCTAAATAGACGTAAGCGCCAAATGACGTCATCGGACGGCTGAATACAGCGATATTCCTTTGCTTATTATTGTTTTAATAAAAAAAAGGTACTACTGTCAAAGGTAAATAATACTAGTGTCAACATTGTCAACGTCATTCATACATTCAACGTTGACAAGTTGTCTTTTTTTTTGACAGTTACATGTCATGGGTTTGGCATTTCGTAAATTTCAACTATAATGTGCTAAGCAAAGAAATATTTTACATTCTGCCGTCCGATGACGTCATCTTACGTTTTTTAGTTTTTAATTTTTTTCTCAGTAAATAAGCAATATAAAAAATGAATAAATATATATTCGAGCAGCGGAAAAGTAAACAAAGAATTGGTATTTTTTGTTTCAGAGCTTAGCAATTTTGAAATGTTGTCCATTTTGAAATGTTGTCCATTCTAAGAGCGTGGAGATTAATGATTTTAATTTATTTTTAAAATAATATTAACACATAATACACATTTATATTTAACTAAAACGAAACTAGTTTCAAAAGTTTTTAATTATCCATTTTTATTTTCATGTATTGCACTTTTAAGGTACGCGCACATTAAAAGGGGCCGCAGCGTGCCAGGCAGGCACGGAGCGCAAAAAAATGTATACATGCCTTCGGGATAATACGTCATGCCTTGTATAATATAATTATAATTTGTATGTATTTTATAAGGACCATCGCATATTTGCGCTGCGGAATTCAGTAATGCGATGCGATCCACCCTGCCCCGGCAAGAGTATATTTATTATGTGGCCCCGGTATTGTGTTATGACTTGCGCATTTTCTGGTAGGTAGAGCCGCGCCACCTAAGAAGTACCGCGGCAAAAGAGAGAATTTGAAATACCTTGTTTCTATACAAATAAAGCTCAAATTTGAATGTTGGAGGCGAGACATATTGAGGGACATTTTGTTTTAGTAAGCTGTATTCAAAATCCGTGAATGCGCTGAAATATAGCCCGTCTCGGCTCGCCAGAGCGTGCTATGAAATATATTGCGATGCGATGCATGCTCTCCGCCCCGGGCGCGCTTCGACCTGTCCTAATATGCGCATGCCTTTACGATTACAACTTTAGAAAATCGTCATATGTCTCTGGTTGATTTATGAAATTAGTTCCGGTCATGGAGAATACTTGTAATTTCATTACGTACTTTCCTTCGAAGTTCAATCAATAACACAATTTTATTTTACGTTTGAAAACCAGTAAATACTTTCAAACTATTGAATCATGATCAAAATTTAAATTTAGAGTTTACACAGTAATATTGTAAATTAAAAATTGTTTTATCATGGCTCCCACACCGGAAGTTTGTTAGCTGTCTGTCGAGTAGCAACGCCAAGGATTTTTGTTGTTTGGCGCCTTTTGAGGCCGGGCGGTTAATCTGTTAATAAATTAATCTTGTATTTGGTACTAAAATAGCAATTTGTATTTTGTGTAAGACGGTATAATGGGTGACAAAGGCGATGGAGGTAATTGTATAGTTGTGAATCTTTCGTGAAATACGGTACCGTGCAATCATGTCCATGACAGCTAGTTTGGACGAAGTCGAATGTATTTATTGGTTATCAAAAGTAAATCGGGCTGAATTTTTCGGTTCTAGAAACATTCGACGATGCAGTGGAAGAGAGAGTTATCAACGAAGAGTATAAGATATGGAAAAAGAACACTCCATTTTTGTACGACCTGGTGATGACCCATGCTCTGGAGTGGCCCTCTCTCACCGCGCAGTGGCTGCCTGACGTGACCAGACCTGAAGGCAAAGACTACTCAGTGCACAGGTGCGTGTCGCATAGCTAAAACGCCTTGCCACCTTTATTACATGTCAGCTTGTTGTAGGTTAGGAGTTTTCTTTGTTTAGTTGTAACTTGGTTTTAATTACAAATTTCGCGATAATAGACCATTATTAGTTTCCTGAAAATGGTTGAGACATGCAATAAAAGTCCATACATCTGCAACTAATTAAATTGACTACCTAGTTTTTGGTCTCCAGGTTGATACTGGGAACTCACACATCAGATGAACAGAACCACTTGCTGATTGCTAGTGTCCAGCTGCCCAACGAGGATGCACAGTTTGACGCTAGCCACTATGACAATGACAAGGGTGGTAAGTATACTTGACAAAGGAAAATGCAACTCAATAAGTAATGCCCTTTTCAACACAAATTTGCTCCTATAGAATACATATATTTATTTAATGAGGTACAGATAATGTTACTTCAATCAGTAAAATTTCCTCAATTATTATTGAACCAAACATGTTTGACATAAGCATAATTATAATTTAGTCTTAAATTTCATGATCATCATTAATCAAGTTAGACTCTGGTCAATCAAAGGATTTCATACTGGGGAAATCTAGTACACCTGGCCTGAGACAAATTTTGTGAAGTTAATTTTAAAGTTCACAAACATTGCTGTGAATTAAACTGGATCATCCCCTGTCCTCCTCATTTTAGTGAGTGATTCCCACTTACGTCTAAAGCTGTCACTCTGGAGCCCAGGGTGAGCGCAACTATGTTTCAGGATTTGGGGAGTCTGGTAATTACAATGAATCAACTGTCATCTGACATTTAACAGGGGAACCAGACCAACTGAATCATGGTTCCCAATATTAGGAACTATCCTAAATGAGCAGCTTCGCTCACAATGTTTTCCTTCACTACTGAGCGAATGGTGGAAACATGCACATCAATTTGAAAATCAAGAGGTGAATGCTCAGATTTAAACCACTGCTGCTGTATGGAAGGAGTGTTTTGAACACATCACTCCACTGTACAATAGCATTGTCCAAAAATTAACAGCTATATGTTTTAAAATTTAATTATTAAAATGTGCCGTGAATCATATTGCAACGGCTTAGATCTCAAGCACTTTGCCCCCGTCTCGCTTAGACTACTTACTGTCCATCTATGCCCCTACGCAATGATTTCAAAATACCCACTTCGATGCAATATTTTGTCACATACAATTTTTATTGTTATCACACATTTCGTTGTTCTCATGTTAAGTGAATTATATAAATTCTTAATGGGAATAAATGTCTTTAAACCTAAACCTAAAAAGTTGGTAATTTAACTTAAAAGTAGTGTGGTGTAGAACAAGAACTTTATTGAAGAAGGTAGTAAGTACTTAAGACATGAGGTACTTAAGACCTTTCTGAATCACATATTTATTTATTTATTTCTTGCACCATATATATACAATATAAAAGTTACATAAATATCATATTCTTGCTAATAAGTCATTTTTGGTTTGGTCGTTATTATATTGCAACTATCCAACTTTCTTATCTTTTTATCTTAAATTTTTAAACAAATTACAGAATTCGGAGGCTTTGGTTCCGTCTCAGGCAAGATTGATATAGAAATAAAAATCAACCATGAGGGTGAAGTCAACAGGGCGCGCTACATGCCTCAGAACCCTTGCGTCATAGCAACAAAGACTCCATCGTCTGATGTGCTTGTGTTTGACTACACAAAACACCCTTCCAAGCCAGAGCCATCTGGAGAGTGTCACCCAGATCTTAGGTAAGAAATTATTGATCAATGTATACTTAGATACATATTTTATTTATATATCAAGGGTTAAGAATCAATACCATAATATCTCATCATCATTAGTGTTTAGGGTTTGTAAATTTTAACATAATATTAGAAGATTTAAAGTTCAATTTTTACCTTGTGCTTTCCTGTAGTTGATATGTAATAATCAAGATTGGAAATAATTTAGATTTTCTTCTTTTGTAGATTGCGTGGACATCAAAAAGAAGGCTATGGCTTGTCATGGAACCCTAATCTCAATGGTTATCTTCTATCAGCCAGGTAAGCTATATCTGCCTAATGTGCATTTCAAGCTATCTTATCAACTAACATTAAATCAAATTTTGAAACTGCTCAAAGGTATAGGTTGGTCTAAGGAGTCACATGTCATATTGTATGAACGATTCATCGTTTTGTAAATGAAGCCCCAGAGAGTCTAACACGAAACCGAATTCACGACCGAACCTTTATTCCTGTCTCGCATCCAAACAAGTCAGACAGGTTAATTCTCATTTCTTGCAGGACAGTTTCGTTGTTAGCTCTCACGACACAAAACGATCGTTACGACGACTAATTTTTCACTTGGTCGTCTCATTTGCTTAAACGCGTCCAAATTCTCCTTATCGACCGTCTGTTTCTCCTTACATACTCGTACGATGTTAATTATTTTTTGCAATCTCTGATGCTGTCTTCGATAAAGTAAATCATTAACGATCTTGAAATACTGTTGATTCGTCGTTACGACCTGTATGAAGCGACTGATCGTGCATGATTTTCGAGAGCTCCCAAAGATGGCAACCAGCACCTAACCTCGTCATAGTAACAGAAGAATATTCTTTTATATTTTACTTTCTACTATGTCAAATAAAAAAGTTGAGTCAACCGTTTTTTAAATAACATAAATGTTTAAGGTATCCAGGAGAGTTAGGGCTGGTTCCTGAATTGAGGATTCGAAGTTTATCACGACTTGAGCACAAACACTGATACCTGAAGTATGACTCAACTTTCAAAGTCTGTGCTCAAGTTGTGCTTAACTTCAAATTCTCAATTCAGAAACTGGCCCTTAGTACTTATTGAGTTATGAATGTTATCTCCAGCGACGACCACACAATCTGTCTGTGGGACATCAACGCCACGCCGAAGGAGGGGCGCGTGATCGAGGCCAAGTCCGTGTTCACGGGGCACACGGCGGTCGTGGAGGATGTCGCCTGGCACTTGCTACATGAGTCGCTGTTCGGCTCCGTCGCCGATGACCAGAAACTAATGATTTGGGACACTAGGTAATGTTGATGCTAGGTAATATTTATGTAAAATCCACAAATGGTCAGCTTTTTTTTTTAAAACTTAAGCATTGGCGTTATTCCAATGCTTCATCATCATCATCATCATCAGCCCGGTAGTACCCACTGCTGAGTATGGCCTATACTCAGCAGTGGGTACTACCGGGCTGATGATCCTTTCCTTTACGCCAATGTACCCGGTCTTAGCCGCTCGGATCCATGTAGTCCCCACGATTTTGGTGATGTCATCGACCCATCGATTCCAATGTTTACTCCAATTTTACGCTAGATTTTGACTAACAAAAGTCCCCCCTTACACTAGTGTCACTCCGACTCATCAATCTTCGGCTTGGCTACTAATATTAGGTACTCTGATCAGTTTTACATACGATCTTCTTCGTGCGGGCTTTTCTGCAATCAGGCAGCAGTTGTGCCCATTTCGCATTATATTTTTACATACAATAAGAGTGCAATGTTCGCTTGTGCACTGATGGAATTAAGTGTGGTCCACACTTAATCCATCACGCAAGCGCTTTAAACATGACGAAGGTTTTGTCGGAAATATGGTTTTACCCAGTATCCATTGATTCCAACTCAGTGGTGAAAAATTTGGATCACCTTATTGTCAGAAAGAACTATTCCTTTGTAGAGTCATATCTAAAAAAAGTTTTTACATAATAATAGAGGCTCTCAAATAGTCTATGTAGGTAGAGGTAAAGCAATGAGTGCTGAATAAGAGGAAAGATTGCAGAGACGAACTGGTATTGAAGAAAGACATACTTAGTTTAAAAGTGTAAAAAAAATTAAGTGGACCTAAATTTTTTTTTGTCTTCGCCTCAGCGGCGTAGCGTGGGTGTCGGCCACCCGGGGCGGAAGACAATTTTGCCGCCCTCTTATTTAGATATTTTAATTTAATGTATACTATACATTACATAACATACATTTAAATAAAAAAGTTTATCTAAGTTTTACAATCATCTTTATTATACATTGATACATTTTTATAACAGGTACACTCAAGAACGCGTCAACCTATACACTTTGGACTTTGCACCATTCTTATTAACAAACGCATAAGATCGAAACTTGAACTGCGAGTGTATAGCTTGATGTGAGCTCGACTGTACAATACCTATCACCGCAGATTAGGTACAGCTGTCGATCGTCAGATTGACAAAATTAAATAATTGGAGAATTGAATATAAATAAAACGCAAATAAATTTTTAATAAAAAATTCAGAATAAGTAATGAAAAATTCCATGCTCTTTTCAATCGGTCCTTTGTAGTTGCGTTAAAAATATGAAATGGTTCAAATATTTTTATTATTTATTGTGAAATTTTGCCGCCCCCTAAAATGTGCCGCCCGGGGCGGGCCGCCCCTGCCGCCCCCACTACGCTACGCCACTGCTTCGCCTATCATTCCATATTGGTACTTTGAATGTTTCAGATGTAACAACACGTCGAAGCCGTCGCACACAGTGGACGCGCACACGGCGGAGGTGAACTGCCTCAGTTTCAACCCTTACTCCGAATTCATCCTCGCCACCGGCAGCGCAGACAAAACAGTAAGGCCTGCTGTATATTTTTAATAACTAATAAACCCGACATAGATTCCACAACCCGTTTGTAACAGTGGTAGTGAATGCTGCCTTTACAACCATTTGTGTGCATGAACATGTCTGTTTGTATTCCCTATGTATTATATATTTCCTATGTATTATAAGTATGTATTTACAAAAGAAAAGTATTTTATGTATATATTTGTAATCCCACTGTTGATTCTGATATAAGTAACAGGTGCTTGAGCTACCTAATCTCGGAGTCAGATCAATGTATGTGAAGTTGTGAAATATTTATTATTTATTTAAATTAATTGAGACAGCATCACATACATTGTCCTGCTCCCAAACTAAGGCTTTCCCTTGTACTATGAAAACCAGGAACAATGAAGGATACTACAAACACCCAGACCCGGAACACAAATATCTGTTTTATCAAAAACCATTTGTGTTGGTGCGGGAATCGAACCCGCGACCCTTGCCTCTCAATCAGAGCACAAATCACTGCGCTAAACGGGCCGTCATAGACCAGATGAGGCATTTATCTCAATGTGATGCTTAGTCATAAAATTATAATTATTTTAATTTTAATGCTTACCCTTTTCTTGGTTCGTAGGTTGCGCTATGGGATTTAAGAAACCTAAAATTAAAACTGCATTCGTTCGAGTCGCACAAAGACGAAATCTTCCAAGTGCAGTGGTCGCCGCACAACGAGACCATCCTTGCTAGCAGTGGTACTGACAGAAGGTTAGTCTATAAAATATGTAACATCTTCATATTACATCCATACCGTAAGTTGGTACTTCATATTCCACATCTCCACATGTGTACTAGTCTTTATGAGATCATGATTTCTCAAAATCCTAGCAGAGAACTGGCTATTTTATTACATGCTCGTCGAAAATCTCACTACAGTGAAAAGCGTAGCACAGGCTCCCAAGTTTTAAGTTGGAACACAACCGAGATTTAACGTTAAGATGAGAAAATTTACGGTCCGAAACGAAGCCTCGGGCGGGCCTGTAGCAGTATAAATAGTGAAGGTTGTGTTGTGGCGCAGGCTGCACGTGTGGGACCTGTCGAAGATCGGCGAGGAGCAGACGGCCGAGGACGCGGAGGACGGGCCGCCCGAGCTGCTGTTCATCCACGGCGGCCACACCGCCAAGATCTCCGACTTCTCCTGGAACCCCAACGAGCCCTGGGTCATCTGCTCCGTCTCCGAGGACAACATTATGCAGGTACGTCTTACACCTCCACCGAGAGGCCCGCACTCGCGTCGGCGAACGTGCTAGGACACACTACGCGTCTGTTTTCAGATTTACCGCCACAAACTCGACCTTCCCATGGTCCGCGGGACCACCAAGGTGGGCAGAATGCGCTTGACCAATCAAAAAGTTTATTTTCTCTTTGGGTTAATCAGCGGGGTTCGCAGCGTGGCTTGACCAATCGAAAAAGTAATCTTTGGAGCTCGCACGGTTGCAGCAGCGAACGTCAATTGGTCTGTTAACGGCGACAGTCGACACTCGAGTGATTGATTAGGCCTACAGTGCGACCACGATCAGAACAGGCACTTCAGTGACATTGACAGGGGGGCGTTGTAAATCGTATTAGCTCAATATGTGAATGTGGCCTAGACGAAGGTACAGCTAACCACATATTTTTCAACTGTCCAAAATACCCTACTTCCCTATATGATCTATTACCCCTCAATATCCCCCGCCCTCTTAATTTCCAATATTTATTATCTCTCCCTTTCTCCCTTTACCTAAAATACCTATGTAAGTATATTATTATATATGATATCAGACTGATTAACTCGTCCTTGCCGTGTTGTGTTGTCTACAATGTGTCGTCCTTTTTATTGGTTTTAGATGCTGGGCGATACTAACACAGAAGACCTCAAAATTGATCGACTTTTTTATTGTTTGTTTGTAATCTCTTTTTACCGGTCAAAATATTTTAAGCTGCGTGTCTCTTTAAACACTTGACATTGGCGGAATCATTGCGTCGCTGAACGTGTGATTGAGTCCACAAAGAAAAAAAAATATGGGAAAATGTCAAAACAGCATTAGTTCCGACTTTTGCCACGTACCAAATAACCGCGATCGGAGTGTAGACTGAATATAAACTTTTTATATTTGTCTCCCATTAGCGCCTCCGCGTCCCACGAATCATGGGAAGGTCGACTATGTAACGGTACAGCTATAAATAGTAGAAGATCATCGTTGTGTTCTGTTGTCGTATCTGTCTGTAACGTGGTTCTCGTCTGACAGGTGTGGCAAATGGCGGAGAACATCTACAACGACGAGGAGCCGGAGACGCCGGCCTCGGAGCTGGAGTCCGGCGTCAACGTCAACCACGGGTAGATACACCCGCCTCACGCCGCCCACACCCGCCTCACCTCCGCCTCACGCACCGCGCGCTCCACTTCTGCTATTAGGAAATACATTTTTCATAAGATTTGTACTGAATTGTTGACTATCTCGGTCGCAGAAACCATTTGTGATATGAACGAGGGAGTGATTTGAAAGATCTTAAATCTTAATCTCGTGATGAGGTCAGATCGTGATGACTAACACTGTACCCGTTCTACGTAAAAACGACTACTGCATAGTCTGTCCGCGGCCCACCTATTTACTTGTTTAGTATTCTGTGAGGCTTACGAAATTTATGTATGAATTTCGTAAGCCTTACAGAATACTAGAAACTTTATTAAAATAATCGTTACTATCCAGGGACGTCATTGGGACGATTATATTTGATGATATTTGGACTCCCATGAAAACGGTTTTCTCCAGCCTAGTGCATTGAAACATTAAAGAACAAGGTAAAATAGAAATAGCCCCTTTTCAATGACACTTTTTCGAAGATACGGAGCCCAATTATCGTGCTCGCGATATTTTGAAAACATGGCGGATATCACTAGAAAATGTTACAAAAAAACTGTGTTTAATGATGTATGTCGTATGAAAATAAATATCACGAGCACGAGAATTGGGGTCACGGTTGCATTTCAGGAACCTATTTATTATTATATAAATCTGAATATTTATTACACTCCATAACTAAGTAATCCATTGTCAATACCCGTATAATATTTTATCGCAAATCTATATATATATAATGCGACCATTTTCACTTCATTATTACGTTAATGTCCACGTGCAAGCATCATGTACTCATTCCATATGTATAATACTTGCACAAATGTCCAATCTATTTCTAATTTGATATTTCATTTATCCTGTTAGGCAGCGGAACTATCGAATTATGTTTTTAGCTGGATATTTGAAATATTGAATACACTACAGTAAGGTATGTTCGTGCATGATGTAAAAATAGTCGAAAAATCCTTTCCATGAACGTCAGACGCTGCACGGCGCGCGGCGCGTGCGCACGTTCAGTTCAGTGATGGGAACATGTGAATTAGCCAATAAGTGGATGTTAATTTGATGTTACGACAATTACTATTATGTGTGAACCCCCTTTTGCCCTCTTGATTCGAAGCAGAGTACCGAATATTTAACTAACCATACAATTAAATTGTATGATAAACTAACAATAAAAGATGTCGTCATGATCTCACACTAAAAATTCTGAAAGTTATTTTTGTAGTGCTACGTTTTTTATAATTCAGGGGGGTTGTATTTCTACTGTTAGGATAACAAAAATACTGTAATTATATTTAAATTAGATAATGTCTTGTATGTTCCTGTCAATGGATGAGTCAGAAGATAATCCGAGATACGTGGTTTATATGCACCTGAATCTCATTGGAGACATTTATGTTGTATGTATTTTAATTCGAGTAAACATAGTAGATATATTATTTTTGTATACAAAAAGTTATCAAAGATGTGCATATAAACCACAGCCAGAACAAACTATTTCGAGATCTATACGACGATGATGCGTCACTTCCGTGAAATAAATTCCATTTTAATTTATTTTATCCCTTTTAAGTCACAAGAAAGGTTGTTTTGTGTTGGAATTGTGGTATTTGTACGGTAATTCGGGCTAATCGTCAATAATATTGTGAGTGAACAAGAGAGCCTGTGAGGCTTTACACTTACGGTTCTTTTGTTCAAAACGGAGTATGCCCGAGGCTAAGACGCGACTGACCAAGGGTATTTTATTAAGCTAACTCAGCAATGGAATGTAATTTTAAGCTCTGCTAATTATTATTATGATTAAAACTATCGTAATAATGATCGTTGTTTTATATTCAAAATCAATTTTATAACTCCTTAAACATAGCTACACAATTAATTTATCCGAAAACAGTTTAGGTAAGTTCTGCCAGCATTCGTAGTATTTCGCGTCCAGTTTCTGGCAGGTTTCATGGCCCCATTTCGTGATCGCCATGCTCAGAGAAGACTCGAACATGAACGCCTGAAAGTAAAAATATTACTTATGGAGATACTGCGCATCTAAAACACACTTGAAATAATACTTCTTTTGATACTTTTACTCAATATTTTTTGTGTTATTTCTTGCTCATGAAAAAGCATAAAAAATGTACTTAACATCTTTTTTATCTCTGGTCGTTTTGACTACTTACATAAAATATGTTTTTTTCTCGAAAACTACAAAAATTGCCGAAAATACATGGGGGTGTTTCAGATGCGACTCATTGAGAGGGCAGTTACTTAAAATGGGCAGTATTAGCAATATCAAGATTGTATGTGGGACCTGAGTGCCAACAGCAATCTTCTGCGGCTTTGAGCGCATCGTTGGAAGCTGCGTGGAAGCAGTTGCGGTCGGGCCCGTGCGGCGTCATGGCGGAGTGCAGCGACGCGCCGCCGGGCAGGAACCCGCCCTCCTTCGCCTCGTACGCGCCCAGGATCAAGCCCATGAACTCGCTCATGCAGTTCCCTAGAATTTGTCAACACATTCATTTTACCACTTTGGGAGCGTCTCTTGCACAAAGTCTTAAGTTTAGAAAAAATATATTAGAAACCTCAACATAATTTTTAAAGACCTATCCATAGATACCCCACACGTATGGGTTTGATGAAAAAAATGTATAGGGTAATTCCGGGGGAGATGGCCCTAGTAACTTGAAGGCTCTAGTGTGAAGGAATTATGTTGAATAAAACAATAATTAATAAAGAAAATTAAACTTTACTTATTATAATTATTGAAAATCAACAATAAGTCACTTTGAATATTGTAAAAACACGTAATATTAAACTTTAAAATAAATCTAGGATTGGCCATCTCTCCCAGTGTCCGGGAGTGACGGCCATAGAGGCTGGGGGAAGATGACCGGTACTCTTTTTGCCTTTCGTTTGCCCTTGAGATCTATGGACTCCTTTTATTTCTTACAACGGCATTCTTATGACACATGTGCTCAAACTCGGTACAATTTTCATGCACTCTGAACATCCAAATATAACATTGAATCAAATCTTCAATTAGTTAGTCTCAGTCTTAGTTTTGTTTTTGGTAACGAAGGTTGATGACGGTTTCCATTCGTATTGGTTAGGCATCAGTAGAAAATTAAGTAGATGAAACGTAAATCCAAATTTAGACATAAAATTGTATAGCTATCTATCCAATCAATACTATGGCCATTTCTCCAGATTTTCCGGATGAGGTAGCCAGCTTACGTAAACACCACAACTCCTAAAATTCAAAGGTAATTTTTAGGATAGAACATTGAGAATATTTGTATTTCAACAGGAAACCACGAAATCAGACATAACTTTCAAAACCTTTTTGTGAGCACTTAATATATGAACCCCTTACGTTAAGTCGAATGTGTCATTAAAAAATAAAGTGATATTACTCAACTTTCTATTATTTTTTCGAACAAAAATTCACCGACACTTGTTGGCCTCAGTCACCTGAACCAAACTAAATTGTAAGTAGTGTGACTTGGGAATTATTTGGTGATTTTTTTTCGATTGGTCATCTCCCCCGTACGGCCATCTCCCCCGGAATTACCCTAGTTTCAGTTCTATGTATGGAGACCCCCAAAATAATTTTCTTTTTCCTATTGTGTAAAAATCGTATGGTTAAAAAATACATCTATTTGCCAAGTTTCAATATAGTTCTTATAGTTTCAGAAAAAGTGGCTGTGACATACGGACGGATAGACATACAGATATTCCGTTTTTTGCCATTTGGCTACGGAACCCTAAAAAGGTGTTTTTCTTACCAAAAAAATTTTTTTTGTGCAAAGATACCTTTGCCGTAGAACATAAATTGCTACATACTTAAAGAAATAGTAAAAAGGGTTTTTAAAATAAAAGTTAGATTCGCTGAGGACAGGATTCGAACCTGCGCGGGTATAACCCATTGGATTTCAAGTCCAACTCCTTAACCACTCGGACACCTCAGCCATACGGTCTGTCGTGAATTTTAACGACACATTTGACTGTAAATGGCTCCGCGTTCTTATGTTATTTACATAAAGTCATTAAAGAAACATTTGAAGCCGTTTCTTATTTACACAGCTGACAAACTCGCACGATAGCATAATAAGCGTTGATAAGAATACATTTTTTGTGTATCATATTATCATTACAGAATATATAACAATACAAGAGATTGTAGAACTTGCCTACAGTCGTCAATAATAAAAAATGTAGTCACAGCTGTTTTTTTAATGTTGCAGATGGCAGACGAGCAGACGGGTCACCTGATGGTAAGAGATTGCCGCCAGTTTAGTCACTAGTACGCTGCCAACGTTTAAATCACCCTTTGCCCCGGATTATGCCTCCGGTACCCTCACTCACGCAGCGAAACAGCACAATGCTGCTTCACGTCGGTTTTCTGTAAAGTTGTGGTATCACTCTGGTCAATCCGGCCCATTCATGCCGAAAAGTGGCTCTGCCACGGTAAACTTATACGGCCATTGCGAATAATGTATATGTTGGTTCTAAAAATATTTTTATATCTTGCTCTTCAAGAATCAAGACTTATCTTTGAGAGCATTCCACATCTTACAAAGTAAATAATAAAATTACATACTGTGATAGTAAGGTGGCCTGAAGGTGTGTTCCTGGACGGACCACCGTGGGGGGAATATGACGAAGTCCGCGATTGCCACACCGGGCTTCGTTGACGGGCAGGTCAGCACTGTGAAGATTGAAGGGTCCTACAAAGGAACGACAAGTAGAGTTAGCAATGCATGCAAAGATATAGCTTCTCTACCATAGTTTGGAGATGACTTACACAGTGGTCGTACGCTACAGCATTGATGACCATGAACTTGCTTAGGTCGTACTTGTACGGAACGTAGTTGCCGTGCCAAGCCACCACGTCGAAAGGCGAGTGGTTCTGCTCCGCTTCGAAAAGAACTCCTTGGTACTTGCTGATTATTTTGAACCCTGTAAGAAAAATTGAGTAAGTTAGTACGTAATAAACCATCATCACCGTCAACTCGTGTGGTCCCCGGCAGAGTAGAATAGGCCACCCTCACTCTTACCGAGGTGTCGTAAAAGGCGACTAAGGTAAAGCTGCTGGCATGATCATCAGCACCCAGAGAAGGAAAACTCTGCATTTATATCAAAACCCTCGCCAACCCGTCTGCCAAGCGTGGTGAGTATGGCAATTACCCCTCATGTGATTGAGGAGGCCCGTGCCCCAGCAGTGGGGACTTAAATGGGCTGATGATGATGATGAAACCATCATCATGGTCAGCCTGTTGCAGCCCACTGCTGGACATAGGCCTCTCCAAATTTTCGCCACTCCACTTCAGGATTCGCTTACCCCAACCGTTATCAGTTCTGCGGCGAATATAGCCACTTCTGCTTAGATACTAATCCGGTGAGCTAGGTCGATGACCTTTGGTTCTCAGCCGGATTACTTCGTTTAGTAAAGTATGAGCCTATACAGGTGTATCTGTGAACATTTACATCCCTTGAACCACGTGTTCTACCAATCATTTTGAACATTTGTTCTACGACTTTTCGAAATTCATCGAATTTTTTTTCGACACCCCATACAAAAATAACCAAGTCACGTGACCGGCTTTGTATGAAAAGTTGTCATTTTTTTCATGCGAATTTCCAAAAGTGATAGAACAAATTTTGTTCATAATGGTTAGTAGAACACGTGGTTAAAGGGATGCAAATGTTCACAGATACACCCTGTATACTGTCCCACTGCAGGGCAAAGCCTCCGTCATAGAAATCAAGTTATCGCTACTATGATGGGATTAGGCTTAATCACCACGCTTGCCAAATGCGGATTGGTGAATACAAACCCGAGCAAATTTCGAAAAATTCGAAACATACTTTTTGCCCGACCCGGGAGTCTGACCCAGAACCCCAAGATTACAGCACGGTACTTAAACAACAAGACCAACAGGGCGTTTCACTTCGGGTCGGAGGAAACGAAGTGAGAGAAGAAGAAGAGAATTCTCTCACTTCGTTCCCATTAAAGTAGTCATATTGTAGGTACTATGTAAACTTAGATACGTACCAGGAATATCTACATCTTCATATTTCGCAACTGGCGTAAGGAAGTCCCGAGGGTTTGCCAGCCCGTTAGCTCCAATGGGACCCAGATCCGGCAGTTTGAAGTGACCATCGAAAACCTCCAAGATGTATCCTCTGAAGTAGAAATACTGCTGTTTAAAAATCATTTTAGGAACATAACTGAAGTCTAAAGAACTTCCTCTCACGCAGACATTGCATTGAGTCAACCATCAGAATAGATAAAAGATGTTGAATTGAAAAGGTTAATGTAAATCTACTCTAAATTTTTTTAACATAATGCTATTTCAAGAAAGATTATAAAACTTGCCTCGATGGTCCATCGACGTGCACGGCGAACCTCATTCCGAGTTGTATGACCGCTATCTCGTTAGGCGCCACCTCCATCTTGCCGAATTCCGTAGTGATCTTCAATGTGCCTTGTTGTGGCACTGATAAAAATACAAATCTCGCATAAATTTTATATTGTATGAAATTGCTGCTTAATATATTTGACCTATAAATGAAATTATGCATATGGAAATGGTGCTGGTCAGGTGGGTGCGTTGGCCATTCAACACATTGTTAAATCTGTGCATTCAACCCTATAGTCATGCCTTTATACAGAGGACACCCATTCATTCTCGATGTCCCCACGACAGCGTTAGGTCCAGTTACCAGCCGCGGTGCAAAAATAGCACTTGTGTCTCTTCTCACAAACGGTCCAAATTCCAACAAGGTAACGCTGTGTTGTATGTACTTAGTCTCCCCAATTGTAGTATTTATCATAGACCCATATTGATACTGGACGACTAAGAATCCGTCTGCCAGTGCAAAAGGCTACCTCGCTAATCACATCTACCATAACTATAAACCTGCCATCACATCGCTTAGGCTCCTGTCCATCGATGAGGCTAAAATGCACCACTAATAGATATGTTGCATAAAAAATCCGCTCCTCAGCAACCAAGTTTCTTCTTATTAGTGAATTTCAGCCTCGCTCGCATCTCCGTAGCCTCGCTCTGCTTCGGTGATCAGGCAGCCTTATTTCAGTTCCCTGCCCAATTCAGCAACGCCATCACCAGTTTTCTTGCGATCACCTCGCCTAGCTAGTAGTCCTGGTTGATTCCACTAGAGTTCCATCTCTCTTAATCCGACGTAAACTTTTGTCTTGGATTTCTAAGTTCCAGACTTGGGAATTTGATGCCGCGATGTTTCTCCCCATACCTACTAATGACTGTCTTTACCTACAAGGAAGTCTCCATCGCTGCTGTAGAAAGCGCTCTTGTCCATGGAGGCATTGCACAGGTAGACGTGGATGGCGATTCCGTGGCGGGAGCGTGCGTCGCCCGCTCCGCACACAGTGTGCAGCCCGGACACGAAGTCTACGCGTTGGCCTGCAGGCGGTAGGTCGAACGGCAGCCAGCGGGACTGACGGTAGATAATTTTTCGTAAGTAAATCGTATCTAAGTACATTATTAAAATACTAATCATAACCCCCGTTTACCGATTTGCTAAGAATTTGAATGGAGTGAGGGGAAATCAGTTTGGAGGGAAACTCTGGAGGTCTTCTGCCTTAGAATGAATAACAGCCTGCGCGAGATGTAGGTTTAGTCGTATTATTCCGTTTACAATGTAAGTACCTAGTTGATAATATTGCTTGAGTGAGCTACCATCTCGGAGTTAGATCAATGTATGTGATGTTGTGAATATATTAATATAGGTAGGTATACAAACTGTACATACCTACAGTAGGCAGGTGTTTATATACTTGATACCGTTATAGGAGGATAATACAAAACTCAATTTTGGAATGATAATTACATGGCAGTTTGAAATCGTCACGAGCGTGGCGTCGAAAGTTTGTACATATACCTACTTACGTAAGGTTTGACCTTAGCTAACTTTCATGATTATAGGTAACACTATATCAAGTCAAGTCTCACTCACCTGATTGGGATCGGGTTCCTGTTCATCCCAGTTGTGGGTCAGGTATTTGGCAACATGCAACTTCTTGAACGGCTTGTGGATAACTGACGGGCGGATCCTGGACAAGGGAATAAACGGTAACAATGTAGTGGTAACAAATAAAAACTTACCAAACTTACCTACACCTACTTATTTATTAGGTAATAATAAAGCAGTAAAATATTACATCAGTGACCTGTATTCGGGAAATATATGTCCTATCTAACTGTATTTTTTACTTTTACTCTGTATTTTATTAAAACTAAAAAATTAAAATATCTTACCTGTATAGCCATGAGCGTTTGTTGTCGTGCCTAGGCGCAGTGAAGGCGGTTCCTGAGAGCTGCTCTGCGTACAGCCCGTAAGGACATTTCTGGGGGTTGTTTTGCCCTTCGGGCAAGGCGCCCGGTTTGCGGGGGTCTTCCGACCAAAACTCGGACCCAAAGCCCGACAGATACTGTTCAAATAGAAGCGATTTTTTTAAATTAGGAAAATGAAATCACAGTATAACAGTTGATATCGAATTCAAGCTATTTATATCGTTCTAAGCAAAATATTTTAAACAACAAATAGGTACAATAGGTAGGTTAAGTATGTACTATAAAACAGAGAAAAGAGTAGCGGATCAAAGCAATAGCTTTGAACGCAACGGCACAGATATTATAATGTATCTACTTATTGCCGAGGTGATGGATGATGAGTACTGCTGTTTGTCGATTTTGCATAACATTTTTTCATCGACAGTAATTTCATCTACTGCAGGATTCGAACCCGCACTACTTTTAAATCCACTAAGGGCCGATTTCACCGTCGAAATTGAACGCGATCAACGCTTAAACGCGATCAATGCGAGCAAAAACAAAGGAACGGAACTCAGTTTAGCGCGTAGACCGAGTTCAAGTGAATTGATCGCGTTCAATTTCAACGGTGAAATCGGCCCTAAGAGCTAAACAATATTAGGTAAATATTTAGTTTGTAGAATTTAGTATTCATAGATTTTTAACTAATAAGAATTTTAACTTATAGGAACCTGCTTATATGACCCATGGAGAGATGACAAACTACAAACTACACGCCCAATATTTTTTAATTTTATCCACTTTAGATACGACAAAATTCTTACCTTCAACTCTGTCATATCGATGTAGTATCGCACTCGTCCAGTCACGTACTGCCGCTGTAGATCTCTCAAGTATCTCAGTAGGTATCTGGTTGTTTGCGCCGGGACTGGTATGCTAATGCGCATAGCATGTTTATTAACAGATAGTGGTATTGAATAAAGCACCGCCTGATAAAGTTTACACCATCTAGGTGTGTGATTGTGAATCGTACTTATCAATCACTAGGTATATCTGTTCATGATCATTTTTAGAATAAATGTACGGACAGCCACACATCCGCTTACTACAATCTGTCAAATTTCCTCAATTGATCCCATTGAATCAAAGAGTGAAAATCGATTGAAGAATCTTGCTTGAAGGATTTGTATAATTAATGTGCGGCTGTCCGTACTTCCCTTGCGAGTGAAAATCTCAGATCCATCCTATCTTGGAGACGGTGCATCGTCTTTGTTAATCTCAGAACACCCAGCATCTCTTACCTTAAGGTGACGGGTAGGGCACACTAGCGACGCCAATCGATTTTAATTTTTAGCTACTAATCCGGATCTATTATAACAATTTCGGGGTTACAACTTCTCGACTCGGTCAACACTTATACTAGATATTTATTAAATAATCATGCACAAATGTTGGATCCATTTTTGTACGCGAAAAATTGATTCACGTTTGCAAAGCGGCCACTTTTGGCGGTAATCCAAAATTCGAGTGCAACAGCAGACCAAACAGTTAACTATAAGTTTTAAATAGGTACCTACCTAAATAGTATAGGTGTTTGCCGAGAGGTTTTAACCCCGAAATTGTTTAAAATAGACATCCGGTTTAGCTAAAAAGCTAAAATATTGTGTTTACAAAGTGTTCAGTAACATCCGTTTACTAAAAACACAAAACAGGTTGAATACAAATATAAGAATGAGAAAAAGCTAATGTTTACATTTAGTTGCAGAAACGTTCAATATGTTTCAAACATATGAATCGTTTCTGCAACCATAATGCGTACTAAATTACTAACTACCTAATTAATTAAATAAATAAAATTAACATAGTCTAAGGTCCCCAACTACTCGGCGTGCAGAGTGACCTTTTTAATTCCAGGTACTGACGTAAAATACAAATCAAGATCCTTTTCATATTTCTTGTACAAAGAATGTTCATATTTCTTGTACAAATGTTTACAAATAGATATCCGGTTTAGTAGCTAAAAATTAAAATCTATTGGCGTCGCTAATTAGAGCCACCCGTCGCCTTAATCACACCCTAAGTATCTTTCTAGAACACCCTTGTATTACATTTGACCTTACAGATTGGAGACATTTAAATACCCTACCTGACTTAATTAGATTTCTAACAAACAGAAATAAAGTGTTTCCAGTATGCTAATAGAACAGGCCCCGAACGTAGGTAAACAAGTGCGCGGCACATCAACCTGTTTACAACTTCTATCGATTCGCTTCTGGATCTTACGACTGCCTACCCCGTTTGCATAACATGGCGCAACATGATGATTATAAAACTTTTTTTAAACTTTAACATTTGTTTAAACTTTATTGCACAAAACTGGTAGTCTGCGGCGAACCTAATGCAAGAGGCTTTCTCTGCCAGTCAATCTTTGGGTCACAGAAAAGACAATGGTGTGGTGTGGTATTTGTTTGTTATCGATATAATCTTAGGTATTACATAGTCCCTGTTCAGCTTTTTCATTTAAAAATTGGGTTAAACTGTGGTAAAATTACTAGTTAGGGAGTTGCCACTCACACTTGCCGATTGCGAGCGTTTTGAAAGCGGAGCGACGACGCACTCGAACTCGTCGTGGCTGCGCAACGGATGCGCGACGGATTCGCCGTGGAGATAATTCTAAGGGGCAGGACAAATACAAGAGGCGTAGAGCGTAAGCGTAGAGCGGCGAGGCGCAGCGTGGCGCGGGTGCGTCGCCGAACGGGCGCGCAAAGGTCGTCGGAAAGGCGAGGCACGGTCGAACACAGTGGCATGTTTTTGGGGCAGTATTAGACTTTATCACGACAACATGACGTCTTCTTCTTCGTCAGATGAAGAGGATGAGGCAAAGCTTTGGTGCATTTGGAAAACTTACAAAAGAGCAGAAGATATGCGGTCCACCGTGTGGCAAGCAGGACAAGAGCATAGATTTTTCATTCAAATAGAAAATTAAATCCACTATCCAGATCGTTTCTACGACGATGTACGATGTGTATAAAAAGTCCCCTCAATGTTTTGATACAATTATGTCCAGAGTAAGAGATGACTTACAAAAAAAATTACACATTGGACAATACCAATTTCTCTAGAAGAGCTACTACTGATAACTTTAAGGTAAGTTAAATAAGTTTGTTAAAAAGGCTTAAAGACCCAACGACTTTGACACCTAGCGCCACCGTCGAAAAAAATTATATTTATTCTGAAAGAAGCGATTAAAAAATATTGTGTTTATGATTTTTTTTCACGGTAAGTACTAAGGTATTTTTTAAGATCTGTATACTGTGCGGCGTCCCACTGCTATCTGCGTGTGCGGCGCGGGCGACGAAGCGGCTGTCTTCAGTATGTCTTACGTAGCACCGCCCGCTTCTATACATTTTGTATGAGGTATCATTGAAACGGCGCCACGCCCGCGCCGCGCCTGTGCCTCACCTCCGCCCGATGCTTCTTGTATTTGTCCTGCACCTGAACGCCATTGTTTTTTTGTGGCGGTCACGCAGAAAAACGCCAGCGAATCCGTTGCGCATCAGCGACGTGTTCGATGCGTCGTCGCTCCGCTTTGAAAACGCTCGCAATCCGCCATTGTGACAACTCCCTAAGAGTCAGTCACTCCTATATTTGAAGGCTTCCAGAGCGACAACCATCCTAATCTTGCTCATATAACTCTTTCTCATAGTTAATAATTATGGAAATTTGGTAAAAAGAAAAGTTGCAGTTCAATTTCTAGAGTACAGGTGCTTATTTGAAGATCAAAAAGCAATAAGAGGTTTCAGTTTATATAAATAAAAGACAGTTTAATGTTTCCGCAAATATTTATTAATTACTAACCCTTTACATGAATAATGTGAAGCAGTAGAATGACATAGAACGTTGTATTTGAGATCAGTTGAGGGCAGAAAATTGTGGTAAATATGCTACAAATAACAGATTTATTAATGACAAACCTGCCAGTTTTTCCACTTCTAATAACAATGAGGGTTATTGCGAATGAAACATCTTTAGATGATGTACTAAATATCTACTTGAGAAATTATTTGTTCTTGGAGTGTCACGGAAAAAATATTAAGAAGTACTGTCGGCAACACAAGAAATATAAAATCACCATTAAAGTTGGAACGCATGTCTACATGATGATTGATGGGTATTTTATTCGTGATAATAACCCTCAATGAACTGGTGACAAAAGCTGTTAATTTCCTCTTTTTAAACAGATGATATTTGTCCGCACTATATTGCTGATCTTGTCAGAAAATGCCATTATTGAATCTAATTAATGATTTGACAGCTCATGATTAGCAGGCCTCTTCTGTAGTACTTACTATCTATTAGTATTGAATCTGGAAACTGACAGGATACGCAATATTCAGTATACGAATATTACGCGAGTAAGAGCCGATTCGACCAATCTTAATCCGATACTAAAGCTATACTATAGCGCTGTCATCCTATACAAATCTGACGTTATACCATACCATAGATTTATCCACGGATAAAGATTGGTCGAATCGAGCCTAAATCTTGAATGGATTTAACATTTAGGTATGCAAGTATAGTATGATTATATTAAAATGTAGCCCCTACAACTTACAGCATGATATTATTAACATTATTATTGTTTTTTATAATACTTCACATATCTACCAATGATACAGACGAAAGGAAATACATATTGTCCATTACGAATTAATTTTAATAAGATTGTTTTAAACATGGAAATAATTCATAGCCAATAATTTTAAAAATGTAAACAGGTAAACTGATTTTTATAATATAAGACAGGCAATTTAACTATACATTTTTGTTCAGGCCCGTCATGTACAGGATTCAACACATTGTAATAAATGTTAAATGGAATATTAGTTGATTTATTAAATTATTACAATTTATATCTCATTATTGAAACCTTTTTGAAAACCAATATTATTTGTTCAAAAAAGTATTAGCTTTAAAATATAACTTGATAGAATGATAGTTATCACTTGGCCTTTATTACGATGAACATAAGGTTTATCATTCAAACAAGTATCATTCCATAAATTATTATTACTATAAACCAACAGATTATTTTTCTGTGACACCAATGGCTGTCTGTTATTTTGAAACGAAACAGAAAGCGACAAACAGTAAAACTTAAGCTTAAACATCGAATCTAATATTATGCGTTAACAAGAAACTTATCAATAACACAAATCACAGATACATAACGTTATAAAGGCGCGTACACACTAACACAGAAGCCTGAGAACAAACAATATCACCGCATCCTCAGTGCGAGAGGCAGTAAACAGTGTACAACCCTGTCAACGAAATAAAATTATATCTATTACAATAAATTAAAATATACTGTATTCGTTTAAAACTCTTTCCTCAAAGGCATGTTAACTACCTTAAAATTATACTGATTTATGTATAGAAGTTATATGGTTTTGTGATAATATATCTTCTATCGTTATTCATCCAAAATCACAATTCGATTTGTGACAACTGAATTGAAAAATTTAAGTAATATGAATAAGTAACCCTTGAGGAATGAAATAATTTTAATTAAATAATAAAAATAAACGATTCATATTAAAACACTGAGATATGGAATCGAGTTGTAAATTATACAAATATTACATTACAATTACCACTATAGTGTAAACTAACGCATAACTGTGAGACTTGGCACGTTCTCTACCCACTACTGTGAAGTAAAATGCGGTAAATGCCGTCTCAAAGCTATACATCGTTACAGATCAATCAACTACTATCTAACCTAACATATATTAATATCACACGGCCATTACAGTGGCCTAATACACATATGCAATGATATAATATATTGATATATTTGGTAACAGCTAGTTCATAGAAAGACAACCGTAGTGAAACAAGATTCATAATATAACAAGCAGCCATAGAAGACATTTTAATAATTACTTATAAGATTTATAATTCTTATAAAAGTATACATATAACATAATTATATCTGATAAATAGGATTCAACGCCAAAAAATGCCAATAGATTGAAATAAATTTGGAACTCAACGAAACCATTAAAATTAGCTTTAAAACGGTTAAAGCTACAAAAGGCTCGTAATACAAAAATTGATCTTCCACGTACAAAATCTATAAGCTACGCGCACATTCACTTCAGCCTTATTCTGTGAAACTTGCTACCACTTCCGAATTTCCTAATTTTTCGACTTGATTCCCGACACCTTCATATACTGTATGAATGGCTCCGAGTTTCTAACAGTCGAGATAAAACAATACAGGAATTTCTCCTACAAGTTTCAGAATAGCGCCACCACGTCACAAAAGCTTTCGCAATAATATTCTGTTCCCTCAAAAATATGGAATTGGATATTTCAATAAATACATCATGGTAGGACGATACAAATATTATACATTAATGAATTCGATATCTAAGAACATTTAGTAAGAGGAATAAAATACATGTACAATACAATATTAGATTGTAATGGAAAATGTTTTTATTGCTCTGACCATGTAAATATGTTAACATACTACCACGGAAAATACTATGAATATATTTTATATTTCATTGGGATTGCACTTAATATTCGATGATCTCTAAAATATATCAGGCAATATCCATATTGCTGTTGATAATCAAAGGTGCTCGGGATTTTGTGACCCACTTGAGATTAATTCAATATCATGTTACGATTAATATCAATAAATCTGGTAAATATAAGTTGTCAGATTGGAATTCATCAAATTAAACTTTTATATTCATTATTACCTAATTTTAACATTATTTTTAAACATCCAATAGTTTGTATGAAGCAAAGTTTTCGCGTGTGAAAAATTCGTTAGATACCTACAGTACTATAGGAGTGAGGTCCATATACAATGTGATTGGTTATTTTTAAACGTGATCTGTCAAAATGTCAATTTGACAAACTAAACAACCAATGCGGTTGATGTTGGACCTCAGTCCTACAGTACGCCATCTAGCGGATTTTTAACACGCGAAAACCCTCATTGGAATTCCTAACCGCGGGACCTTTAGAGGGATTACAAGCATTTCTACAGTCTTACCTCTAAAATACATTCGCATGGAACTCTTTACAATTCAATATAATTTTTAAAATTTCTGATTGACCTACAACAATTTGGATATGACTTTAAAGTTTAAGCGATAGATTCGAGTATTTCATTTAAAACTATGTTCTTGTGACCTAAAAACTAGGAAACATTGAAACCTACTTACTCAACCAGAGGCTAGCTGCTAACTACACTTTACACGTGGCATTATGTATAACGTGTGGAAGCAGTAATTATGTTAATTAAAGTACAATTTAACTAAGTTGTGCTCTCAGCAAGTATTCCCAATGTTCATGTCTGTAATACTTAAATCCAATCCGTATATGCAATTCGCATAGGATACTCATTTTAACCGTATCTAATATACAACAGTCGAAAACATAACTGGTTTCTTGAATTCAATTCAGATTGAGAGAGAAAAAACATTTCTTTTGAGATTAAAATGAAGAATAAATTAAAGATGCCTCGATAATACTAGAATACTACCACAATGGTTATTGAAAATTAGTATCCTATTATAATGTACACATATATACTATCTACATCGTTACCGCCACCAAGTCAACTAATGGTCCGTGGGACGTGGGGAGGTGGAATGAGCTTGACCAATCAAAAAAGTTCATTTTCTCTTTTAGGCCAATCAGCGGAGGGCGGAGCGTGGCTTGACCAATCAATCGGAAAAGGTTATTTTCTCTTTAGGCCAATTAGCGGAGGGCGAAGCGTGGCTTGATCAATCGTAAAAGTTTATTTTCTCTTTGAGCCAATCAGCGGAGGGCAGAGCGTGGCTTAACCAATCGAAAAAGTTTATTTCCTCTTTGAGCCAATCAGCGGGCGGCGGAGCGTGGCTTGACCAAGCGAAAAAGTTGATTTCCTCTTTTGCCAATCAGCGGGGGCGGAGTGTGCTTGACCAAACGAAAAACTTACCTTTGGAACTGGCGCAGTCGCACGGTTGTAGCTGCGAACGCCAGTCTCATTGGTCTGTGATAGCGAAAGTCGCCATCCGACTGATTTGGCCCAAACATAATATAAACTTTTTGGATTGGTCGCGTCCATTTCGCGCCCTCGCGTCCCGCGAACCATTGTCAAGGAGGATTCTGTGTCGGTAGAGTTTAATGTTCAGCAGCAGATGTAGTCCGCGCCACCAAAGAACTCCCGTGAAAAGCGGGCTTCAATCGCTATCAACATTCAAACAAGTGGGATTATGACGCGCGCATATTAGGCGCGTTTTCGCGTATGAAGGAGCGATTCCAGGATGAGTACGTCAGCAAAGCTGAAGTTGAAACTAGACGTGGCGTGACTCGGGCTTATGCGATACACGATAATCAGTTCAGTGGCATCGGCGCTCCAGTCATTAACGATCAACCGCTGGAATTTAACGCAGTTGGCAACGTCGTTCAGCTAAAATTGAACGGCGCTCAGAACTTGGTGGTTATGGATTTTAGAGGCATTTTTGGAATAATGAACCAGCGCCCGAATATGGATTCAGCACGCCGTTAAGAAATTTGTCCCTAGCGGAGAGTGATGGCATTAGGATGCTAAGATACCTACCCCTCGGTGGTGTACAGCGTCATATAGTAGATGAAGAACGCATGCACATCCGAGATGGTGTGCTTTAAACAGTCGGCAATGTGATAGACTATCAAATCGAGTTTGGTTTTGAGCTTTGTGTCCAAAGACACAAGCTATCTAAAATGTTAGTTCCGCGTCTTGTCGCGGTAGTTGTTCCGTGGTGCGGAGTGCAGGCGTGGGTTGGGCTAGTGGTGCGCGGGCAGCATGTGCGCCCAGGCGGCGTCGTACTTGCCGTGCGCGGCGCTGCACGCGGACTTGCCCGCCTCCACCACGCTCAGGGGGAACGGCTCGCTCTGCGAACGACACAATCCGATAAGGGACCATCCATAAATTATGTTACACGTTAAAACTTAGGTGGGTCGTTCTTCTTTTTTATCGACAATGAGCTAAACTTACAAATCATCATTTAACTTTTATATAACAGACTACAACCTGTGCGGATAAAGAATGGGATCAGAAATGGCGGCGCATCTATTCACTTCTCGTTCGCACACTATTTGCGTCTATACTCGCACCCTACGAGTGCAAATAGTGTGCGAACGAGAAGTGAATAGATGCGCCGCCATTTCCGATCCCATTCTTAATCCGCACAGGTTGTACAAATGATAAATAGTATGTCTTAAATATTCGTTAATGTACCTACTATTTTACAGATGGACTATTACATGATGAATTTAATAGGGTATTTGACTAAGCTCGAGATTTTACAAAATATAAATATTTTATCAAAATATAGGTAGACATGTGCCAATAGCAAAAATTCTCAATTAAAAATATAACGTCTAGCCGGTTTTATGGTCATTCAAAGATTCGTGGGCAAGTCCATTTTAAAAGTATGAAACTATTAAAAAATAATTATACCATTGAATAACCCATACAATTTGCACCAACTTTTATAAAAGAACCATTGACATAAACGAAACATTTGATATAGCTACCATATAAAATTAAAATGAAATGCATACAAAATACAAGCGTGTGACGTCACATCTTCGTAGCCATTTGTAGGGAGCGTTTTGGGTTTGCCCAAAATAATGTGATTTTAAAGTTGTGATATCTCAGGTAGTTTAAATGAGAATCAAGTAATTCTTTCAACGATGTTTCTATCATTGAGAGGTCTTTTGATTACAAAAATAAAAACAAAATAGTCAAATACCGTATTGATAAAGAATACTTTTTGATTGAAATGAACACCTCCGCCACGTCCCCCGAAATTAATGCCATTTACACCTCTGTCACGCTTTATATAGGTATTTTTTACAAACTTAAATCATGCTAAAGTACCTACGAGGCGATAAAACAATGTCATTATTTCATGGTAAATTAAGGAATATCTTGATGGTTGTAACGTATAATTTTTTATGTAATTTACTACTCCATAAGTTACTGAGGACGGGCTCATTGTCGATAAAAAAGAAGAACGACATAGGTATGTACAGTTTTACAAATTAAATAAGTTTCATCAATGTATCTGCGCAGAAATCTTATATCGAAAACTGCGCCAAAATCTTAACAAATCACAACGCTCCATTTACGCGCGCCAAAAGTTACAATATCTTATTGGTTGATGCGTCAGCGCCATGTTCGGTGCGAGTGCGGTTAAGAGAGATATAGCATTCCTCTCTGGATTTATTGTATTTAATCTTAACGTAACGCAATAAAATCTGTATTTCAACTGCTTTCGCAATCCTTAACAATGAGCAGTTTTCCAGTAGGTATTTATTAACTTTGAAGTTACTCGCTAGAGGGTGTCAGCAGTCTCTATATATTTCAAGTGTTGGATGATATATCCTGTGCTCCCTAATTTATGGGAAAATTTCCCAATGCTAGGTTTTTCACGTTTACCTAATATTTCAAAGTACCTAAACATATGGTTGGTTACATAGAAAATACCAACCAGTTGATTTTTACCAACGTCAAGTAGATCTAAAATAAGTAGTAAAAAAATGTCTACCTTGGTGTAAGGTGATATTTTTGATTGCTGCCCGTTTGAAACTGTGTAGTTTGTCATTAATATTTCTATCAAATTGTATTTTTTACAAGGAGTTCATTATTGCTGTTGATTATTCTAAATAAACAATATTTTTGAATTAAACCTCTTTCATTCTCGGGTAAATAAAAATGAAACATGGCAACACTTTAAATGCCGCGTCCAATCGCTGTAATTTTTATACAGATACAGATAGCGCCATCTGTTATCACTTTTCAGAAACCGACTGACTAGTGTCATTGGAAAACTCATTGGATTTAACTTGCTCTTCTGGGTAAACGAATTTTGCCGATGTAACTTATAAAAGGGCTACAGCTGTAATATTTTGTGTAAGACCTGGCTATATATTATTTATGTAAATTGTTATATTTATTTTGATATTTTGTGTAAATTGTTAAATGTCTGGAATCCAGTGATTCGAAAATGTTAACCGTAAAACTAAACAAAGTGTCATTGCGCGGCCAGCTACTGTGAGTGTTGTGTGTCGAGAACAGGTGCGAGAAAATAGTGAGTTAGTGAACAGTGGCACCGCAGGTGCGCGTAGTAAAAGACTGCGAAGGAGGGTAGACCGATTTGTTCTGCCAGTAACATGTTACCCGTAAAAACATCAGTTACTCCGTGACCAAGGCGCTTGCAACAGTGCCGAAATATCGGAAACTCAAACATAAGGTACATGGTAGAAATCCCGTAAATATAACTATTCTAGATCAATGCATGTGATGTTGTGAAGTCTGACGGCGTGTGGAACAGTGTTAGTGAACACTACCTTTGGTCCAAGGGTTGCCGGTTCGATCCTCGCACAGTACACACATTTATGTGCATGAACATGTCTGTTTGTATTGATCTGGGTGTTTTCTATGTATTATAAGTATGTATATATTTGTAATCTCACTGTTGATTCTGATATCCGTAACACAGGTGCTTGAGCTACCTATCTCGGAGTCAGATCAATGTATGTGATGTGAAATATTTATCATTTATTAAAATTAATTGAGACAACATTACATACATTGTCCTGCTCCCAAACTAAGGCTTTCCCTTGTACTATGAAAACCAGGAACAATGAAGATAAACACCCAGACCCAACACAAATATCCGTAACATATGTCCGTGTGTCTGTATGTCTGTCTATGGCATGGCATCGTAGCTCCCGAACAAATGAACCGAATTTGATTTTGTTTTTTTTGTTTGAAAGATGAATAAGGAGGGAGTGTTCTTAGCTATGTTGGATAAAATTCGATCCAAGATGGCCGCCGTCACAAAGATATGGATTGTATGTTTTAACACAACTCCCACAATATGGGTATCACATAAATAGGCTTGAGTAGTAAAATACATTTACAACCTGTGCGGATAAAGAATGGGATCAGAAATGGCGGCGCATCTATTCACTTCTCGCTCGCTCACTATTTGCGTCTATACTCGCACCCCACGAGTGCGAATATAGACGCAAATAGTGTGCGTATAGGTTGTACTGTGACAAATTTCAAATCCAAGATGGCCGCCGTCGGGGGTTTTCTAAATTTTCAATTTAATTTTTTACCTCATTCAGCCTGTTTTTATAAAAACGCGAACGATGAGCGTACGACCGACTGACTAAGCGAGCCGGCAACCTCGGGCGAGCCACGAGCCGAGCGCGCGGCGTGTGTTCGGTGCAGCAACGTCACATTGCGTACAGCTATAACGCCTAGTATTTTTGTAAGAGCAATGGACAACATTTCATATTTTTAACATGTCCATTTTGTTTTTTTATATGAAAATAGACATAAAATGAACAGACCCATATTTTTTCTTTTTTCAAAATTTGTCCATTTTCATGTATAAAATAATTATTGAAATTCTTTTTATTCTAAATAGACGTAAGCGCCAAATGACGTCATCGGACGGCTGAATACAGCGATATTCCTTTGCTTATCATTGTTTTGATAAAAAAAAGGTACTACTGTCAAAGGTAAATAATACTAGTGTCAACATTGTCAACGTCATTCATACATTCAACGTTGACAAGTTGTCTTTTTTTTTTACAGTTGCATGTCATGGGTTTGGCATTTCGTAAATTTAAAACTATAATGTGCTAAGCAAAGAAATATTTTACATTCTGCCGTCCGATGACGTCATCTTACGTTTTTTAGTTTTTAATTTTTTTCTCAGTTAATAAGCAATATAAAAAATGAAAAAATATATATTCGAGCAGCGGAAAGGTAAACAAAGAATTGGTATTTTTTGTTTCAGAGCTTAGCAATTTTGAAATGTTGTCCATTATAACATTTTATATTTAGAGAGGATGTATTCCTGACCGTGAGGCGGCAGTAGGCGAGCTCGACGGCGGCGATGAGGCGCTCCAGCTCGGCGCCGCTGCCCAGCACCAGCGCCAGGCCCGAGCCGCGCTCGCGCGCCTCGCACACCGCCCACTCCTGCCACACACAAAACACGCTATCCACTTCTGATCTAATAACAACGCAACTCATCCTGACTAGGATTATAATAAAGGCTATCGCGTTTCAAATATCCGCTAGATGGCGTGCTTTTGAACCGAGGCCCAACTTCAACATCATTGGCTGATTCATTCGTTTTTTTTTATGTGATAGGTGGGCAGACGAGCCCACCGAGAGGGAAAACCTGTACGTCTTGGATAGTTTCTACAAATTGTGGATACCTACAATATTGGTGATGATGATTCTGAACCTGTAACAGTGATTCGGCTGGTCTGGTTTCCCTGTCTAAGGTCAGACGGCAGTTGCTTCATTGTATTTTTTTTATGCAATAGGTGGCCGACGAGCAGACGGATCGCCTGATGGTAAGCAATTGCCGCCGCCCATAGACACCTGCGACACCAGTGGAGTCACAAGTGCGCTGCCAACCTTTAACCCCACCTTTTTACCCGGATTGGGCCTCCGGTACCTTCACTCAGTGATTGACAATTTGACATAATATCACGTCTAAAAATACCCAATCACCTTGTAGATGGAACTCAGTACGCCATCTTGGGGATTTTTCTACCGCGTTTGCCCACGTTACAATAGCAATAAAATTAATTAAGAAATATTAGCACGCGCGAAATCTACAATGAATTTGACAGCCCCGAGTGACAGACGCCACTAGGAATGTGGTACCGACTATACTCCAAACTGGAATTCAAGACAAAAAAACTACGACTGATACATCACTGTCAAATCTATCAAAGTCACTTATGTCATTGTCAAATCAAGTTTTCAAGTTTCGCCAATCTTTTTGTTATATGCTTCTTAGTATAGGCTGACACAATTCATTCATTGGAATTTTCAGCTCCATTACATTCACAAAATTTTATTGTAAAGAACTTAAACAAATTGTATTACCCATGAATACACACGAAAGTATGATTAACTTTTAAGACGATATGGAACAGTTATTTTTTTTTAAATAAATTACTTCAAAAATTTTTGGTACCTTCACCATCACTAATGTCAGCATCAATAAATTCGGAATCTTAGTCGGTCACATGTATAATAGTTTTCCATCACTCTCGTAATAAATCCGACCAGTTTTGAATAGAATAGAATAGAAAAACGTTTATTTGGCACCAAAACAACAATAACTTTACAATTTCGAGAATCTTATATTATAATTAATCTAGTATAAGTTATAAATAATATAAATCTAAGAGGCGCCAAAAATGTCCCCGCTCAGCTATTTGTCGGGACACAGTGTGTCTCGACGCTGGTCTATGGTTTTGCTTCCCTATTCAATGAGTTATGCACATGTTTTAGAATTTAGGCTTTATTAAGCGAAACAACTGGACCCCAATTCTGGGGATTTCGATATGAACAAAACATGGCGGATATCACCTGAAAACCATACAAAAAAAGCTATGTTTTGGTGATATATATCGTATGATAACAAAACATCACGACCCGAGAATTGGGCTCCTGGAGCCCAATTCTCGTGCTCGTGACATTTATCATACCACATACATCACTTATACTTATCATAGTATTTTGGTATGGTTTACAAGTCATATCCACCATGTTTTGCCATCCGAAAATGGACAACATTTCATATTTTTAACATGTCCATATTGTTTTTTTATATTAAAGTAGACATAAAATGAACAGACCCATATTTTTTCTTTTTTCAAAATTTGTCCATTTTCATGCATAAAAT
The DNA here is from genome assembly GCA_019059595.1 of Marasmia exigua. NCBI lineage: Eukaryota > Metazoa > Arthropoda > Insecta > Lepidoptera > Crambidae > Marasmia > Marasmia exigua. The sequence goes on along the minus strand of CM032479.1, from coordinate 1,137,849 downwards.
AATTATTGAAATTCTTTTTATTCTAAATAGACGTAAGCGCCAAATGACGTCATCGGACGGCTGAATACAGCGATATTCCTTTGCTTATCATTGTTTTAATAAAAAAAGGTACTACTGTCAAAGGTAAATAATATTTCATCATTCATACATTCAACGTTGACAAGTTGTCTTTTTTTTTGACAGTTACATGTCATGGGTTTGGCATTTCGTAAATTTAAAACTATAATGTGCTAAGCAAAGAAATATTTTACATTCTGCCGTCCGATGACGTCATCTTACGTTTTTTAGTTTTTTTTTTCTTAGTAAATAAGCAATATAAAAAATGAATAAATATATATTCGAGCAGCGGAAACGTAAACAAAGAATTGGTATTTTTTGTTTCAGAGCTTAGCAATTTTGAAATGTTGTCCATTGGGCTCCTGGAGCCCAATTCTCGTGCTCGTGATATTTATTTTCATACGACATATATCACTAAACCATAGTTTTTTTGTATGGTTTTCAGGTGATATCCACCGTGTTTTCAAAATATCACAAGCACGAGAATTGGGCTCCTGGTCAGGAAAAACGTCAAGTGATGTTTTGACAAAGTGGGTAGTAACCGTCGAAGTCAGTCAAAGTCTCAGTCACTCAATAAGTGTTTTATCCACCTACGGATTCTTCTGGGACTACTCTTAAAAAATCGCAGGTTTCAAAACTTTTAGGTCCTAGCAACTTGTTCACGTGACAACTCACTTAAAACACAATAGCAGTGTTAAAACGATACAATTTAAAGATATCACTTTGCATCACTTCACTGTACAATACAACAACATGTAATCAAAATGTAGCAAATGTTATTACCACCTGAAGTGACCAGCTTTGCTGCCAAACATTACGGATGATTAAGTTTTTATTAAAGCGTCTTATTTAAAAATATTTATTTAAAAATAAGTAAATACTTCTTTCAATAAATTATGTTAGTGTATGTTTTTAGAAAATAGGTATATACTATAGTACGATAATTTTATTGCAGTGGCAACATTGTAGTAGCTTTTTTGGTCTTGAATTCCAATTTCAATTAAAGTGATGTCCTATTCAGTTTTTATTCGGCTAACAGCTTTTAAGTTAAACTTAGTTAAATACAGTTTTTTGTGTTTGATGCTCCTTTTTTTTTGCATACGAAGGAAAAAAGTATTAAGTAAAATGACCCTATCGATTATGTTGGAAGTTGTTGAAGGCATAGAGTGGCTGGCTAGTCGATGCCATAAGTGATCTATGGCAGCGACTAGCGGCCACCTATTCCTAACAGCCTCTATGATCGTAAGTGGATGTTGGTTATACTTACCAAACAACACCAGTTCTCGTCCGTATCGGGAATCTTGAAAGCAGTCAAGTTCTTGATGGACCCGCACGCTAGAATCTCGACGTCAGTCCTCATTTCTTCGATGTATTCTATAAAAAAAGGAGTGATTTTAAATTTCAATGGCAACACCAGGGTGAAAATTCAGAATCTATAATTAGAAACGCTGTCCAAGAACTCGCCTCTATCATTATGTTGTTATATATATATATATATATATATATATATATATATATATATATATATATATATATATATATATATATATATATATATATATATATATATATATATATATATATATATTAACACACACATTATTCCACAATTAACTATAAAACAAATTCTTCAGGCGATCCGTGTGTTCATCTACCACCCATTTCATAACAAAAAAAAATTGACGTTTCAAAATCCATTCCTCATTAATCTAGTACGTAATGCCCAGTTGCGTCTAAAGCTGTCGCTTCAGAACCCGGGGTGTGCTTGGACCATGATCTAGGATTCGGGCAGTCTGGTAATTAATAATGAAGCGACTGCCGTCTGACCTTCGCAAACCTTAGACAAGGAAACCAGACCAACTGGATCACGGTTACACTTTCAGAATCACTATCGCAAGTATTGTAGGTATCCACAATTTTGAGAAACTATCAAAGACGTGCACGTTTCATCACGACTCTTATCCTTATTCTTATCTACTCATTTCAAACTGCATTAGATGAATAATTCCCAACGTGTTCCTAATGCTGAGAATTTCCGTGGGATCACTAGCACAGTGCGAGGTAAACGTGTGTAGCTCTTTACTGAAATGACTCAGTGATCCGACTCAGCCAATTGATACACAGTTCCGAATCTCTAATGTTCGCTCCGATTGTATCATTCGACTCAAATGGATCTCGAGTTCGAGTGAACCGAATTATCACAATGAGCTTAATGATCCGATGAGCCGAATGAGCTGAATGTTTTAAGTGAGCCGAATGATCCGAATGAGCGGAATGATCCGAATGAGATGAATGATCCGAGTGAGCCGAATGAGCGGAATTAATCACGGATCTATCTGAGAGCCGATGTTCCAAATGATGAAGCGTTTCACTGTTCCGCATCTCTGCACTGATTCAGATGGAAGTGTTCCAATCGTTTGAAAGATACGTTTTTGCCAAGTCTAGTGCGAGGGAGTCCACCTTCTTGGTACCATCTTTGTAAGGGACGTGCCTCAGAGCCCCGGTCCTTCAGGCAAGCCGCGGCTTCCGCCACGCCACATGGGCCATACCAAATTTGTCTCTAATGCTGATCACTTTCATGTGGGTCCACCTATTTGGCGCAGTTTTTGAATAAATAGACCCAGAACGCCAGTTACGTACTTCGCGTTCTAAACTCTTGGGATGGCGGGCGGCACTTGGGAGAGGCCTATGACAAGCAGGGGACTACGGTGCGGCGAAAAGGTCCTAGCGTCCCTGGGCAACGGAGGGTAGTAATCGGTATGGCCGTCCATTGCTGTCCGACGGCTAACAGCTGTACACACAGGGGAGGGCTCCTGGGGTTGTTCTGTCGACCCCCGGTTGAGCCCCCTGGGGCCTAGGACCGGCCTCACGGTTTCGGGCGGAAACCCCACTCCTTTGGGGTTTTTTGTTCTGGGCCCGGAGCCCTGTCCGGCATTACGCTACGCGTGACAGCATTTTGACGTTGGCCCCACCGGTGTGGAGCGCTTTCAGGCGCAGTGGCCGAAAGGCCTTATTCGGTGTCCGGCGCTCATTTGTCTAGCCAAGGTGGCTCTGTCGTTGGACGGTGTCCAATTTTCCCGGCTCCGCTACGAACGGAGTTGGGTCTTGCGGCTTTTGAAGCCCAAGCCACTGCAGCCAGCAGTGTATGGATGGGGAAGGGTACCCGCAGTCCTCCTCCCGGTGGTGTTTGCACTGCAAACAGAAGTGCGAGTGCTATTCGAAGGGTAGTGTGGGAGAGGTTCTGGGTCCCACATTACCCGGGCGACCCAGCGACCGGGCGTGCATAAGGCCGCGCGTCGGCGCCTACGTCGGCTCCTTCTGAGCCAGCGGCATTTTCTCCGAAATATGAAGAAAGCCTATGACTAGCCGTGGGCGTCTGGCTAAAGTGGTGATGAATACCTTTGAGCAGTGCTTCCGAGCCCCGGTCCTTCAGGTAGGCCGCGGCGCCCGCCACGAAGGCCATGTCGAGCGTGTCTCTGATGCTGATCACCTCGGTGGGGGTCACCAGCACGGTGCACGCGGGGGGCGGCTCCCCGGCGAGGGGGTCCACTTTCTTGGCGCCGTCTTTTTCTTCTAATGCCTGGAAAATGTAAAGGTTACAAATAAATTGAAAACCAAAAATAATAATGTTATACTATTGTATTTTAATGGTTTTTTATAAGTAAAGCAACTAACAAGGGTGGATTCGACCAATCTTCATCCAACGATAAATCTATGGCATAGCATAGTTATATGCAGTGTAAAATAAAAATCCGTTTTACGCGTGAGTTAACCATATAGACAAGGTATGCAAAAAAGTTAACTCCTTTGTGTTTGCTATATGGCGACTGACATAGAATAGCAGTAGAAAAGTTGCTATTCAAGCATATCATGGTTACGTTGGCAGTGTACTTAGGATATGGAATTGTTTTATGGGGAAATTCCAGTCATTTAAATAAAGTATTTGTAGCTCAAAAACAATGCATAAGAGCAATAAGTAGTGTTGATTCATTTACTTCCTGTAGACCGCTATTCAAACAATTAGGTATATTACCTTACCTTGAATAATACATTATATGAAATTTGCGTCTTTGTCAGGATTTATTACGCGAAAGCAGATATATCAATGCAAAACTGTAGGTAAAACCTGCTTTTTGTCTAATCAGACACTGGCAATATTTTGACACTGATTTGCATTTAATGTATGTACCTTGTTTATAACTATATATCATGTTTGACTGTCTCCATGTGACCAAGATACCGTGTATACTTAAACCTATTAAATAAGGTAATTATTTGGATACTCTAGCGGCTATTATTCCGGCTTTTTTCCACTGCGTCCTTCCTCTGCATCAGAAAAAACCAGATACCCTAACAGACTCATGCTAGACGCGATAGCGACGGACCTATGTTGTAGAAATAGCTATCAAATGGCCGTAAGAATATTAAATGACGATATTAAATTTCTACCTATTGACACAATTAAAAGAAAATTAAAGACTTGGTTAATTCAAAACAGTTTTTACTCCGTAAAGGATATTTAGAATCCCATACTTCTACAAATTGATGGCAAGTGCATGGCATCATCATCATCATCGTCAGCCAATTTAAGTCCCCACTGCTGGGGCACGGGCCTCCCTCAATCACATGAGGGGTAGTTGCCATACTCACCACGCTTGGCAGACAGAACGGGTAGGGGATTTGCCGTGTGGTCCCCGGCAGAGTAGAATAGGCCACCCTCACTCTTACCGAGGTGTCGTAAAAGGCGACTAAGGTAAAGCTGCTGGCATGATCATCAGCACCCAGAGAAGGAAAACTCTATATCAAAATCCTCGCCAAGTGCATGTACCTACTCGCAAATATTTCATACTAATTCATTTTTATTCGTAATAGAAATCTAGTTAGTTTGTTATTAATTTGCATGCCAGATGCTGGCGAAAGGGTGAAACTTAACTAAACTGTGAGATCTTGTACCACATTTTGAGCAAATAAATAATTTCAATGACAATGAGGGTTTTCGCGTGAAAAAGTCCGCTAGATGGAGTACTATAGGAGTGTGGTACATATACAATGTGATTGGTTATTTTTAAACGTAATCGGTCAAAATGACAAACTGAACAACCAATGCGGTTGATGTTGGCCCTCAGTCCAACAGTACGCCATCTAGCGGATTTTTCACACGCGAAAACCTTACTTAATAAAAATATCTCCCTTTAATATTGTGACGTCTTTGTGTATGTTTTGTTCTGTCTTGGTTTTAGATGGTGCTTGGTGATAAACTCAATTAAGATAAACATCAAAAGGATTTAACTCGCCACACCGGTCAATAACCATTATTAAATTAACGTGTCTCTTTGATCACTCGACATTGGCAGAGTTATTATGTGTTCGCCGTAGGCAACATAGTAGCAGCCATATATAGAAAAAAAATATCCAGGTGGCATATCATGAATCACAAAACAATAAAAATGTATTTTTGCCGGTTTATAATGTCAATCGTTCATTCACTCGTTAACAAGGTATATCTACCTATACCCGCTTTGGAAGTACACAATGAGTTTATGACGAAAATAAAATAAAGAAGTAAATTATCCTGCGGACAGGTATCCTCTTATAACTGTTAACTTGGTGGAATCCGCCCTAAGAATCATTCAAAACACCTTTTTTAAAAGTACGTACTATGTGACGTGAGTGAGAGAAATAGTTAAGAATAGGGGAATTGGCACCGGCTTTCAGATGCAAAAAAGCCAGCAGGCGTAACGTTGGCTAGCAGCAAGGGGCATCTTCAGTGTTGCTAGATCCAGTATGTAACATTTCCCCAAAACGATACGTTTGTATGGAGGCCTTTGCCCTGCAGTGGGACAGTTTCACGCGCGAAAGGTGAGGTATTTTTTTATGTCGATGTAAAATTACGTTCCCACATGACAATGGAGAATTAATTTGCAACAATAATTCCAACCATAATTCTCCTTGATATTTTTATTTCCCCAACTAAATTATTTTTCCCCAGAATTGCGAAAAAAAACCCTAATCTACGAACCATACAATGGCAATAGACAACAATTTAGTAGGTAGAAATTGCTGGTCTGACCTGAGCGGCATGGAGCAGCAAAGACTGGAGCCACGAAGAGGCCGTCGCATCATCAGGCGCAGCGAGAAGCAGCCTGCTAGAGTCCCCGAGCGCGATCTCGAAACAGTGCGGTCGTCGAGACGAGTCCAGGTACCTTCGGACCCCTACGACTGAACGCAGCGCGACGTTGTTGGGCAGGGGGGTGATGCCGTCAGGGTAGTGAGGGCCCCAGTGCAAAACGCCAGCCCTGGGTTAAGTAAGAAAAAATATGTGTTATTAACTTTACAATGGACAACATTTCAAAATTGCTAAGCTCTGAAACAAAAAATACCAATTCTTTGTTTACTTTTCCGCTGCTCGAATATATATTTATTCATTTTTTATATTGCTTATTTACTGAGAAAAAAATTAAAAACTAAAAAACGTAAGATGACGTCATCGGACGGCAGAATGTAAAATATTTCTTTGCTTAGCAAATTATAGTTTTAAATTTACGAAATGCCAAACCCATGACGTGTAACTGTCAAAAAAAAAGACAACTTGTCAACGTTGAATGTATGAATGACGTTGACAATGTTGACACTAGTATTATTTACCTTTGACAGTAGTACCTTTTTTTTATTAAAACAATGATAAGCAAAGGAATATCGCTGTATTCAGCCGTCCGATGACGTCATTTGGCGCTTACGTCTATTTAGAATAAAAAGAATTTCAATAATTATTTTATGCATGAAAATGGACAAATGTTGAAAAAAGAAAAAATATGGGTCTGTTCATTTTATGTCTACTTTCATATAAAAAAACAATATGGACATGTTAAAAATATGAAATGTTGTCCATTATAACTTTATTACAAAGCGACCTTAAAGTACTTGGCACTCAGGTACGGTCTGCACCAAAAGTAGCTTAATACTTAAGTACGATATTAAACTAACTGTTCTGTCTATTATAGTCAGTTTCCATGGTGTACGTAAAAATGTTATTTTAACATGGTACTAAAGTGTTAAGCTACTTTTGATGCTGATCGTACCTGGTGTTGCAGGTTTTCGTAGGCGGCGGTAATCGCTTACCATCAGGTGATCCGTCAGTTCGTCTGCCCACTATCTGATGATATAATAATATAATCTGACAATATGGGAATGTATTTAAATGTGGGAGAGCCACGCTTAGGCATGAATGGGCCGGCTCTACCGGAGTGATACCACTGCCTCACAGAAGACCGGCGTGAAGCAGCGCCTGCGCTGTGTTTCGCGTTGTGAGTGAGGTTACCGGAGGCCCAATGGGGTAAGGGGAAAAGGTTGGCAGCGCACTCCACTGGTGTTGCGGGTGTCCATGGGCGGCGAAATTGCTTACCGTCAGGTGATCCGTCTCCTCGTCTGCCACCTCTCATATAAAAAAAATATATAATAATATATTTCACAACATCACATACATTGATCTGACTCCGAGATAGGTAGCACAAGCACCTGTGTTACGGATATCAGAATCAACAGTGGTATTACAAATATATACATATAATACTTTTCTTTTGTAAATACATACTTGTAATACATAGAAAACACCCAGACCAATACAAACAGACATGTTCATGCACACAAATGTTTGTACTGTGCGGGGATCGAACCCGCAACCCTTAGACCAAAGGCAGCGTTCACTACCACTGTTCCAAACGGCTCGTCATAAAAAAATTACTACGAAAAGTAATGTCTAAATATATAATATATTTAACATACGTTTTATTGTTATCTGTTAGTATCATAAGAAGTTTTATTCTTCTAACGAAATCAGTTATTTCTCTAATTATATACCAACATCATAATTGTATTGTAAATATACGAATAATGGTGGGAAGAGTAGCTTTACGACCTTAGCTTTCATGAAAAATAAAGTAATTAAACTATGAATTAGCTTGGATAATTTATCATTGTAAATTTCGAATTCTGATAACAGCCATAGTCCAGCCTTTAATGTTACTGACATTATCTCTAGACATAATAAGTCAAAATGTCGAATACAAGTTCACAGTTGTTTACCAATGTTACTAATATACTTATGTACATATATGTAACACCACCAATAGGTAAGTCAATAAGGTTATCGTTTAACCTAGGAGTCAAAGAATATACTGTAAATAATAAACAGAATTATGAATCGAGTATCTGTCACTCTATAACCTATTACTAAGTACATAATGTGACGATAACTCTTCATCGTCAGCCCATTTAAGTCCCCACTGCTGGGGCACGGGCCTCCCTCAATCACATGAGGGGTAATTGCCATACTCACCACGCTTGGCAGACGGGATGGCGAGGGTTTTGATATAAATGCAGAGTTTTCCTTCTCTGGGTGCTGATGATCATGCCAGCAGCTTTACCTTAGTCGCCTTTTACGACACCTCGGTAAGAGTGAGGGTGGCCTATTCTACTCTGCCGGGACCACACGGCAAACAATCAATCTCAACGACGATAACTCCTCAATTTATTAATACCACAATAATTATAAATACAACAATTTCACTGTGACGCCATATTATGGTATTTACAATGGAGCATAATTATTATTTAAATGGTTTTCCTTTTCTGGGTTCCCTAAACTAAAATAATTATAATGGAAATATTTCAGACACAATGATGTAGAAATATAGAACCAAGAATAAAAATAGTCTCGATATAATACTTATATGATTTATGATATCACTCTTGAAGGCTTAAAGCTTTCTCCCTTTGACCTTTCATCGTTATAAAGTAGAAAGCCGTTGGCTATCACTGAAGTTTACTTTTTACTTAGTGACCAAGTGAAACAAAGAAAACTCAGTAGCAGGACTCGAATATCCGCTTCTCATATCGGTCCGGCAAATCAGGTAGCCCTATAGTGGGGGCGCGAAGGCCCCAGGGGCTTCGATCTGCCGATCGCTAATAGTTGAATATATTATGTAATACACCTGATCAGAAAGTAACAAGGTTCGAATGGCCGCATCTTGTTGGTCAGGCACATCAGGTAGCCCTCCAGCGGGGGCGTGAAGGCCCCAGGGGCCTCGTTCAGTTGATCACCAGTAGATCAATATATTAAGTAAGGAATATATTAAACCAACCCTCTAAAAATTAACCATTAAGTAATATCATCATCATCAGCAACCCACACTCGTCCACTGCTGGACATAGGTCTCCCCTAATGCACGCCACTGCTCCCGATTTTCGGGCACTCTCATCCAGCCCACACCAGCCAGCCTTCGAATGTCATAATACCATCTTGTCGCAGGGCGTCCTACACTACGCTTACCTAGTCGCGGTCTCCACTCAAAGACTTTACGGCTCCAACGGCTGTCAGTTCAGCGGCTAATATGACCAGCCCACTGCCACTTCAGTTTGCTAATTCGGTGGGCTATGTCGGTGACTCTGGTTCTCTGTCGGATTACATCATTTCTGATTTAAGTAATATACCTGAGCAGAAAGTAACAAGGCTCGAATCGCCGCGTCTTGTCGGTCCGGCACATCAGGTAGCCCTCCAGCGGAGGCGCGAAGGCCCCAGGGGCCTCGATGAGCCGATCGCCCGCGTCGCCCGAGCACGCTCGACCGTAGTACAATATCTCGGGTATCTGTCGACCAAAGGTGTTAGTTTAGTTCAGTGTTATCTTTGCTTTTAGCCCTTTAGCTGGTAGACGTAAATTTCACGAATTATGAAATAAAATCTCCATCCGAATCTTACTAAAAGTATCAGCCTGTAACTGACCTACTGCAGGACAACGGCCTCCATCATAGAAATCATCGCTACTATGATGGGATTAGGCTTAATCACCACGTTTGCCAAATGCGGATTGGTGATCAAAAACCCGAGCAATGTTCGAAAAATTCGAAACGTACTTTAGTATAGTCAGTTTCCAAGAGGTTCGTAAATCCCATCATAGTAGCGATGACTTGATTTCTATGATGGAGGCCTTAGCCCTGCAGTGGGATAGTTTATAGGCTGATACTAACTGTAAAAATAAATTACTTAATTGTTATAGAAAATGATTTCGATTGATTGTTTGTACTATTAGATCACTAATATACTATTGCTTTAAAATTAATTTAAACTGTATTCATGGTAAGAAATGAAGGGCATTTTTATTTTTATTCACACTAACTTCGGCATTTTTATTACGTCAGGTTATGCGATATATTAATAAAATATGAGCCCAAAACAAGGAGACCATTAAGTAACACGCTATTCCATAAAACTGACAAATGTCTACGAGACTTGGAAAACGTCCAAGCTCTGTTCGTTTCCGGCTAACGTAAGGGCTTCAGCCACAGCAGACATGCTACTTTTATTTTCTTCAATTGTGCGACTGAATCGATGATTATTCAAGGATTGAAGGGAAAATGATCAATGACATTAAAAAGATCTTATTTAACAAAGCAAAAATATCTGCAAACCACACATGTAATTTTATGTTACTATGTACAATATGTTGTAAATGTATGTGAATAAATTATTATGATTATGATTCACGTTTGGACTTTCTGCCTATTGCGGTGGTCCTCTAATCGATCGGCAACCAGCGACTCAATCGCATCGTTTGGGGTTTTTAAATCGCCGATGTTAAAAGTAGCAAGTCTGCTGTCTGTAGCTCTACAAACATATAAAAGGAGATGTCTAAACTACAATGGTATGGATGTGACATTTCGAAAATCTATTTACTTACGCATATTGGTTTCGGTTTTAGTACATTTAAAATAATAATTTCGGTTACGGATATTACATTTGTTTGACGTAGAAAATAGGTACTACTCACTCATGAATAAGATATAATAATACAAAAAAGAAATGTAAGATGCGGTGCGGTGCAGGCTAATGGTTTATAAATAAATAAATAAATCTTTATTGTAGAAATTGTGGTTTACAAAATATGCAGGTGTTAAATTATACAGTGGTTCTCACAATTACCTGTTTAGGCATACAATAGTCTATTTACTAAATAATTTCATGCTAATTTAATTTTGTTCGACACGCATTTCAATACTTTATAATTAATTACATAATGTAGGTATGTCTAAAATTACTATTAAATGTCAAAAAAGAGTGTCAACGAAATAATTAAGTCAGAATATCAAAATAGATTAAATTTGATGGGCAGCACAAAAAACTGTCCCAACGTTACTTCACCCCTATCCGAATATATTTTATTTGAATTAAAAACATAAGACTCCTTCTCATCTTAGCGTGAAATTCCCAGTTGCGAGTAAAGTTATAGCTTCGGAGCTCGGAGTACGCTAAGACTAAGGTCCAAGATTTGGGAAGTATGGCAATTACAATGAAGCGACTGCCACGTCTCCCACGTCGTCGTTGCCGTGTGGTCCCGGTAGAGTAGAATAGGCCAACCTCACTCTTACCGAGGTGTCGTAAAAGGCCACTAAGGTAAAGCTGCTGGCATGATCATCAGCACCCAGAGAAGGAAAACTCTGCATTTATATCAAAACTCTCGCTAACCCGTCTTCCAATCGTGGTGAGTATGGCAATTACCCCTCATGTGATTGAGGGAGGCCTGTGCCCCAGCAGTGGGGACTTAAATGGGCTGATGATGATGATGATAACTGCCACGTCTGAGCTTCACAACCCTTAGACAGGTGAACCAGACCGACTGGATTACGATTACACATTCAGAATCGTTATCTAAAATATTGTAGGTATCCATAATTTTGAGAAATTATCCGAGACTTGCCGGTTTCCTGACGATGCTTTTCCTCACTGCCGAGCTAATGGTAGAAATATGCATATAGATTTGGAAAATCCAGAGATGCTCGGATTCTAACCACGAGTCCTCGTATGGAAGGCGCATTCTTTTTCAAAGAGTTAACATTGCTCTCGTTATTATTTCGACATTAACCTGGAAAGTTATGAATAGCTGTGTTATTCCTCCATGCATGACATATGAATAAATAATTGATAAAGTAAAACGAGAGTGGAATAATAGATATCATAATGCATAAATTGTTATGATGAAGTTATCTAATTAACTCTTATGATTAAGTTATAATCAAAATAAGGCAATTAAGTGCATTGTTATAATAATAATTCCAATGATATTGTTTTCATTGTAATATGCAACTTATCAAGCAGACTATTACATGTCTGCTTGATAAGTTGCATATTACAAAGAATAACATTGCAATTAGAATAAATTATACTCGACTATTATTGAAAGAATTATCTTGGTATCTTCAGTCAAGTGCAGACACACATTGACTTAGAATATTATACACAATTTCTAAAACTTAACCTTCTGTTATTACTGTTAAGGTGACAGGTAGGGCACACTAGCGACGCCGAACTATTTTAATATTTATCTACTAAACCAGATCTATTTTAAACAATTTCGGGATTACAAACTCTCGGCAAACACTTATACTATTTATTAAATAACCATGCAGAAATGTTGGGTCCGTTTTTTTTAATTGAATTACGCCAAAAACGGCCAATTCTGGCGTAAATCAATTTTTTTACGCGTTTACGTGCACAAAAACGGACCCAACATTGGTGCATGGTTATTTAATAAATAGTATAAGTGTTTGCCGAGAGGTTCTAACCCCGAAATTGTTTAAAATAGATCCGGTTTAGTAGCTAAAAATTAAAATCGATAGGCCTCGCTGGTGTGCCTACCCGTCACCTTAAATATATTTTATTAGCAACCTGTCCCGGCTTCGCACGGGTGCAATATTATGCATGTAGGTATTATATTGTTAGACCTGTCAGAGCCGGGAAGGTGGAAGTAAGGAAATATTTCTAGCTTACGTGAGCGCTGGTTCGGTGAAAAAAGAATTTTCTAACCCTCAAATACTATACGAAACATTTAAACACGAATAAGAAGAGTCAGGAGGACTAACTTTGTAGGAACACGCGGTCGCGGCGGCGAGTCCGGTCGTGTGGGCCCCCACATAGTCTTCTATGCGGTCTTCCGCACATGCGTTACACGTTACGTGAACACATTGATATCACGTCATATGTTTTCATATTTTGCGATTGTATTCCTATCAAACGTGTTGAGTCTCTAAAAATTCACATACCCTCTTCTCATGCCGTTGCCTCGCCACAGCCGCGGCCAAATGTCGGCAGTTGAGTGGCAGCATCGCGGGCGGCCTCGCGATCTTCAGCGGAGAGGTGCGTGCGCTCCACTCCAGCGAGGACGCCAGGCGCGCGCCCAGCGACGACTCCGCTGTCACCACTGAGCACACGATGTTACCGGCTATGTCTACAATCTGGATATACTGCGCATTGGGACCCACCTGTTTGTAAAAATATACGAATAGATAGATAGATATTCTTTATTGCACAAAAAGAAAATACAAGCATGAAATAACAACAACAGACATTACAATAAGGTATGAATGTTATTTTCCTGATATAAGATATCGTAAATGCAGAGAAAATCTGGAAAAACTGATTGTGGTGGGGAATATCGAAGGCAGAAGATCGCGTGGTCGTTCACCAACAAGGTGGAACTATCGGTTGAAAGACTCGTCCTCCAAATTCGGCACAGTCGTAAGAGATGCGCTAGACAGAAACAGGTAGAGGCAGATCATCCGCTCCAGATGCAGTCATGATGCTGACCACGATCTTTAGACATTGAGGAACCGACTTGAAATAGAGATATGGAAAATTAAGAGTATCCAACTGGTCATGCTGGGCTCAAGACAGGGAGAGAGCCATGGCACACTTTTACGTCAAAGGCCAAGATCCACTTTTTGTCATTAAGGCAGCAATGGATTTAAGAAACTTGCGGAGGTTAGTTCCGCCGTTTCTCGGACATCTCGCTATATCTGTCGCGCCACCCGCGACCCTACGTGCGAATAAAAACAGCAAGATGGCTGTTTGAAATTAGCAAGGAAATTGTGTGCATTTGCAATGTAACTTGATAATACTTTGATTTTCTTTTAAACATTGTGTAACTAGCCAATACAAGCTGTCTCTCTGTTAAAAATAAGGTTAATTCCGTTTTTAATATAAAATTAATAGGCATAAAATAGGTCGTTACCGTCGTAAAATTTACGAAATGTTGTAAGATAATGTTTTAACACAGGCATAGATAAATACTTCCTTAATCCGAGTAACAGCAATGAATTCTCAATGAAGCAAAGATTAAAAATTACAAATTATTTTGGTAGAGTTTGTATAGAAAATACGTACGTACGTAATACGATAATACTTAAGTTATTCACTTCATTGATAGGGGTGACCTTTTGCCTCTTGATCCTGACTAAATTAAATTAATTAGTGTAGTTCTAGTAAAGCCATATAGTTAAAAAGTTTACTTATATGTAATTTCATCATCAAAGATCTAAGTAATTTATGACTCCAAGGAAGAATGGTTGTAAACTAAGAGAAAGTATCATGACCTTTTGCATTTCTTTCATAAATGTGCATCGTAACATTTAAAAACTAATTATAACGAGAGAGAGTAACTAATAATAGCAGTGCTATGTTATCTAATGAAAGGTCAAGTTACATATAATAGAGACAGCGATAATACTGCCAGTGGGTTGGTGAACTATTAAAAAGGCTATGCCTGAGAAAAGGATCATCCAGGAAGACAGTAAACATATTTGGCCATTTGGTTTACACTTAAGTGGCAGGTTGTAGTAACGCAGACTCGCAGTGATCACGCGCTAAAATCATTTGATGGATGTTTTGGATACCCAAAGGTTACTGGATTGGCGCTCATTGTGTTTTGCTACTAACAATATTTATATTATGCCAGAAAATTGATAGCAGCTATATGTAGATATCGGTCCAACCAATTAAACATCTTTAACAATGTCAATAGGTAAATAACCTAATATAATTTTATTGTGTACTTACAGCAATTGCATCAAGTTCATTATGTGGCAGTCGGCACAGAATCTCATATTCCGTACCACCCTGTTTCACACTAGCAACGTACAAGGCAAAATCGGTAATAAAAACCAGCATTGGTGACCATGAGCCATCATCCATATTGTATGGAGATTGGACTTTCATCATCTGAAACAATTTCTATCATTATTTATTTACACCTACATAAAAAGCAAAAATGCTAACCACAAATAAAGGTTGGCAATTGAATGTAGTATAATTATACTATATATATATATAATATTTGTTTTGGTTCAGAGTAATTACTCTGAACCAAAACAAATATATTCGTAAATTCCTTACCCTATTCAATGTTTCATTAGGATAGGTGAATATCTTCAACCGTAGTTTCTCGTTACATTCAATAGCCACATTGTCCTCGAAACTGTCAAAGTACGACGGCTCGTCAGCCGTGAGGAGCCGCACCGACAATCTTTTGTTCTCAATCACCTCTTTGTCTATGAGGCGAGACATTCTCTCCGCCGACATGTGAAAAGTGTTAGACACATCTTTTAAGGGAAATATGATACTAGGAAAATGCTTTTCCATTCTAAGTTTGAATTGGAAGAACTTATTGTTCTTTATTTTGAGTTCAAGGTCTTTCCTTTGGTATACATTTTTCAAATACCTATTCAATAAAGCAGATTTGTCAGATTGCAGTTTCTGGCTGGCAGGACTATCAAAATATTCCTCATTGAAATCTTCAGCCCCTTTTAAGGTAGAGTTGTCAGTATTTGAACAGTTGTCACTATTTGTTTGAGCAGGTTCATCAGTTGCCTTCTGAATGGTGGATGCAGACTTTCTACTGTACCTATTAACATTTTGTTTCTTTGGTGATGATAAGTGTTTAGGAATACCATTCCTTTGTTCAGTTTCCTCTAGGACATTTTTGTTGAACTGTCGTCTTGGAGTTGATGTTCGGCTGGATGTCTCCACATCAGATTGCTTTAGTGTCAAGTCAGGTTTACTGGTACTTGAAACCAGTTCTTTCACTGGGGTACTTTCAGGAATGGGGACAAAAGACTCTTTAGGGGCATCAAAAGCAGTTTGGAATGTGTCATGGACATAGCTGTAAGAAACACCTTTGTGCTCATACACAGTGCTCTCACAGTTTACAACATACTTGTTTATTGTTGGGAATGCATCAGCTTTGCTTGATTTCTTGTCAATTTGGGTTCTCATATCTAAAGTCAGTTTATGCCGAGGTGACCCTTCATTAGGGGTTCTATCTTCAGTCACATTATTTTTGGAAGACACTGTAATATCTTTAGGTTTTTCTGCTTCCAGTGGTTGGCCATTCAGATTGATTTCAACAAAATCATCTTCATCTCCTGCTTGTATTCCAGAATCCAAACTTTTAGATAACAGTCTTTGATTTTGGTTAACATCACAAGGTAATGCTTCCACAACATTGGTCAAGTCCAGGCTATTTTCAGGCAAACCTTTTTCTGGTGCAAAATTGAAATTGAAGTTTTTGTAAAAGTTTTTTAAAGAGTCTATGATATTGTTTGCATCAAGTAAGTGCAGACCCTTCCTAAGTTGTTTTCTTTCCTCAACAATGTTGGTTGGTATGTATCTTTTCTTTTTCAACACAGATTTCACAGTATTAGGGCTTTGGGGCACTTCTAAAGGTATCTTACTCCGATCATGGGATTGGTCAATGTCTGCTTCAGAAAAATAGGTTTTCCTCATAAATGCCACATGTCCATTATTTTCAAAACCATCGCAGGAGTATGATTTTTGAGTTTTGTCACATTTTCTGTGTAAGAGGGTTGTCTCAGTTTTGTTTGAGTTGGAATGTGAGGATGACGAGTCAGTGGAGGAAGTCTCAGAGTCACAACTAAAATTAGAATCTGAGCTATTAGAGTCACATCCATAAAGCTTACGAGTAGGTCTAGAACCATTATTGTTCTCCTTATCATTATTGTCTTGGTTTTGTTGTTCAAAGTTTTGGGAATATTCAAATATGCCACTTCTGTCTGTTTTTGGGTCACCATAAGTTAAAATATCAGACATAGTCTGCTGAGCAACATCTGCAGCATATTTAGGTCGGTCTCCTGAAGCACACCAGGAGAACCGGTCAGTCATAATATTGTTCTTTTGCCTAAATCTATCACAGTATGCACTATCAGGACCATATGAAATGAACCCACGCTCTATGTGAATATTGTCAGTTTTAGTATTATTTAAAATATCTTCATGAAATGAAACCCTCTTCTTCTGGGAACTTGGCCCGCTTTGTGACTTTTTTCGACATCTCCGCCTGTAAACGATATCTTCAGACAGTGACTTCTTGGGCTCACTTGTTCTGAGTGCTGGCTTTTTGACCTCATCTGAACAAACCTTCTCACTTTCTAATGCTTTTAAAACTACATCTGGTAAGTTTTCATATGGTTTTTTAAGTGATTCAACCAATAGTTCTGGGACTATGTCATCGGGAATTCCAATATTTTGATTGTCTATGTCACTGCGAGTCATGAGACTGCTAGTGGTGCTTTTGATCATGTCTTGTGAGCAGGATGGGGGAGCATCATACTGACTGTCGCACGTTAATTCCTCGGCACCTATGAGGCTGTGAGACATAAGCGCCTGACTGGTGGCCTCCGAGGCTTCACTGTCTAAACACAAAACACCAGAATCACCGGGAGTATCAGCCAAACTACTAGTAGTACTCGACATCAAGTGTGAGTTCCCTTGTAAACACAGCTCCGTAGGCTTCCCCGCGCTATCTACGTTCTCCATCTTCGTGTATTGTTGCAATGTATCTTCACCACCACTCATAGCCGCTGTCGCAACAACAGTGTCGTCAGTTTTATGACGACGTTTGCTTTTATCGATCTCATTGCCTTTTATTTCTATAGCCTTGTCTAACGACATGGTCTTTTTTAATGATTTAGCACGCTGTGTTCAAATTTCTCACGAATTTATTGAGAAGCCTCAATCAAATTTCCTAGGATTTCGTGTTCATGTTGAGTTATATTTACAAAAATCACATAAAATACGACACAAAATATGACTAACACAAGCAGCCATTTCTAACATTTTGACATTATTTTTTTTTGTTCTACTTTCTTTTCACATCGTTCTGGCTAGTTTTGGCCTTGGGCGTTTAAAAAACAGAAATCACCATAAACTATACTATAACGTTCTTACAGAAGTCGTGGAAGTGTACGTTGCATTACAATACTTGGAGCCCAATTCTCGGGATGTGATATTTTGTCATCATACGATATATATCACCAAAACATAGTTTTTTTAGTATGGTTTTCAGGTGATATCCGCCATGTTTTTTCATATCGAAATCCCCAGGATTAGGGTCCATGTTGTTTATCTGTGACCACCAGATCAGAGTCGGTTAAAAAATATATTGTCAAACATTTTGAAATCCGCGAGTTGTGTTTACAGGTTATAATAAATGGAAAGTAAACTTTCGTACTTTTCTATGTAATTACACTTAAATAAATATGGAGTACACGCTGAAAAGCGTGTTTTTTGCGTTATCTTTATACTTATGTAATTATTCATGCGAGAGCGCTAAAATAAATACACCAAGAGTGCTCTTACCTTGGCTCGAAAATTTGAATGTTAATTTTACTTTTGAAATCATTGAGGGAGGCTGTTATTCTTGGTGAGTATTTTATTTGTTCAATTTAACCCTGATAGCTTGCTCAATCTCAATTCTAAGTGGGATACATTCGTATTTTTTTCTAATTTAGGAGTTTGTCTCGCGATGACATCATAGATCTTGAGCCTTTGTACGAGAACACCTGCTCTAGAGCGGCGCGTGTTTCCGTGTCCAAGAGATGCGTACCACCCGGCACCGTCATCATTCTAGCCGAAGAAGTTCACACAGGAGAGGTAACAGTTCTAAACAAATTTGGCTATTGGCGGGAACTCGCCCTTTCAATGAATGCCTCCACAAACAAGAGTTCCAGATTATCTCCTCTTACTGTTCATAAATAATACAACCATTTTTATTACATTATGTTCTATGTATACTCATAGGAACAATGGAACAGTATTTTACTTGTCTTGATGGTTTTGTAACAAAAAAAAGATAAGAAAGCTTTTAAGTTAATTAGTAATCAATTCAATTCAACAGCCTTTTTATTCAGAAAAGATTTTTTGTACATATTCATTAGTATATACATATTAATTTAATTACATAATTGATTATTCAGTATTATTATTACTACTGTTAATTTTTTTGTTTATTATAGATAATTTGATTTATTTGGGATCCCTTTAATCCTTACTAATATTATAAAGGCGAAAGTTTGTTTGGATGGATGTATGGATGGATGTTTGTTCCTCTTTCACGCAAAAACTACTAAACGGATTTTAATGAAACTTTACAGTAATGTAGCTTATAGATCAGAATAACACATAGGCTATAATTTATAAAGATATTGTGTGAATTGTCCAAATGAGTAAGCCATTATTGTCAATTGATACATAAAGACCTTGCTTTTATTCGAATTACACGCAGACGAAGTCGCGGGCAAAAGCTAGTGGGCAATAAATCAATGTGTGTTTTGGCCTAAAATGGATTGGCATAATGAAATTAACATAATTTATTTAGCAATTATTTTATGCTTAATCATGTTTATGCTTATTAGTATTATGCGAAATTATTATTAGTATTAATTACATTATGCTAACTTATTTTATGCTTAACATTTTATGCTTCTTGACAGTGAACCGATTTATTTTATACTCTCATCTTTGGCAAAGGCGTCCTCTAATTGCCTCTACTTTGTCACTAGCCTAGTCCTCCTCCAATTGCCTCTACTTTGTGACTGGCTAGCCTAGTCCATTTTCTACCTGCTACTTCAATTATCTCATCCTCCCATCTGGTGTATGGTATCCCTTTCCTTCTTTTTTGACCTCTGGGGTCTGGGCAAGTTAATTAGTAGGTACTGTAACCAAGTAGATCTTTAACAATGGAGTATGCAGTGTAATATCAGATATTAAGTATTTTTTATCTTATCTCTGTATTTTTATTGTTATACATTATACCCACAGAGGTTTTATCATGTAGGTATTCAATGAATCCTTAAACTAATTCTGATAATTTGAGTAAGGAAAGGAAAAACTTTCCCTACCCTAATAAATAGAAATAGCTAACTGAAGGGGAAGATAGATATAGAAAAGTAAATAATACAGTACGCGCGATGTAAGTTGGCCGGGGTGAAGTTGCCGCGAAAGACTGCGCAATAGGCGATTTTTGGAACTAAACGGTGACAGGGCGCGGGGAGTGCGGGGGCGATGAAGAACAATAGAGATGTGTATAGGCAAAATCCCAGCACGATCGATATTATCGATTTTATCGACTATGATATCAGAGATCTTATTTTTAATTTCATTACTTACGGTTTGTTCATTTGTTTTTTCAGAACACATTAATATACAATATATACGTAAAAAGTAGGTCAAGAAGGTCATTGTGGCAGAAATCAACAACGATCAATTTATTAATGAATGAACTTTTTAAATTGACTTGAGTCTGTGTGTTCTGAGAAACGTTCCCGGTAGTCGCTATCTGGTACTCGTAGTATAGAGATTACAGAATACAGAACGTATTGCGAAAAGATGATTGATGTAATAACCCAGGCTTACTTTATTTACATTTTTAATAAAATACCTACCATATATCACAAAATAAAATAAACACACAGTACACAATTGTAAAAATTATTTCATACAAATCATACATTGCCGAGATTTTTAGGATAAACATCATTAGGTAATTTATTTAATTAGATAAATTAATCATGTTGAGTTGTGGTTACAAGTGTAAGTGACACATCCCTACCATGCTCCGTCACGACGATACCAAAAGCATGCTTCTATTTCTTTTCTCAGTCACTCGTCAGCAATTGCTTGTTGTTCGCGTCACTATCTCTCTCGTCGGTACAGTCGGTTGATAAAGTTCTTGTTAATTTTTCGTTGTTGTTTAGTTGTTGTTTTATTGTTATTGCCGTGTTGTTTCATTGTTAAGTTTTTTCCTTTTTTTGTTATACTATTATTACTAAGCGTACAAACATGCCGAATCGGAATACGGTACTTCGTCGACAAGCACGGAAAATAATTTTTAACGTGGCCGAGTTTATGAAGAAGGAGAAAGAAGAAGGAGTGGTGGATCTGAAAGCTGTGCACTCAAGAGTGGCCAAGGCCACTGGGACATCGGAGAGGACCGTTCGTCGAATTTTGAAGGAAGGTCAGTCCACCGACATGATCTCTGTATTTCGTACGCCGGGGAAAAACAGGGCTAGAGCCAAACCTGTCACCGGTCTTGACAATTTTGACCAAGGCGTTATTAAGCGCTGCATACACCATTTTCACGAAACAGAAAAAGAAATGGTGACTATCAAGAAACTTTTGGAAAAACTGAAAAATGATATTAATTTTCAAGGTCAACAACATAGTTTAAGGAAAGTAGTTAAGGATTTGGGTTTCAAATGGCGACTGACAGAAACGAATAGAAAAGTTTTAGTAGAGACAACAGATATTCGTTTAAAAAGAATTAGATACTTACAAAAATTAAAAAAATATAGGGAAGAAGGGCGCCCTATTGTGTATATTGACGAATCGTACGTGCATTCGAGTCACACAAAATCGAAATCTTGGTCGGATGAGTCCACTCAAGGCTTAAAACGCCCAATATCTAAAGGGCAGCGGGTAGTAATAGTGCACGCCGGTTCTGAAGACGGATTTGTCCCTAATGCCCTACTCATGTTCAAGTCAGGAGCAAAACAAGGAGACTATCACGATGATATGAACTTTTCAAATTATGAGAAATGGATTCGCACCCAGCTGATCCCAAATTTAAGCCCAAACTCTGTGGTTGTGATGGACAATGCACCGTATCACAACAAAATATCTAACCCTGCACCTACGTCAAATTCCCGGAAAGCAGACATGAAGTTGTGGTTAAGGGAAAAGGGGGTTTCTTATAACGAGAGAATGTACAAACCCGAACTGTACACGTTAGTAAAAAAACATAAGGAAGCTCATAAGAAATTTGTTGTAGATGAGATTTTTGAGGAATTTAATCACAGTGTCTTGAGATTACCCCCTTACCATCCTGATTTAAATCCGATTGAGATGGCGTGGGCTGCAATAAAGGGTTATGTGGCTTTAAAAAATGTCGACTGGAACACAAATCGCACCATGGAGTTGGTTAGGGAAAAAGTGGAGATGATGGGGCAGGAAGAATGGACAGCTTTGTGTCGCAAAGTTAAGGAAGTAGAGGAGGAGTACCGTAAAAGTGACCATGTCATCGATGAAATGACTGAAAGAATAACTATAAGGGTGGACAATAGCTCGGATTCGGACAGTGAAACAGAAAATGAAAGTTATGACGAAGAAGAAGAAGAAGAAATTGTCCCATCTTCATCCGGGACACAATATCATATCGAAGGCATATCGAATCTTTCGAGTGATAGTAATTAAAATAAAAGGTTTCATTTATTTTAGTATTTTATTTATCATTCAGCCAATACACAAATAAATTCGCCAGACAATGCACAACAATCATTTCATTTCAAAATAGAGTAGCCTTTACTTTTAGTACTAAATTAGGCCCACTAGGGCCGTCTCCACCCAGGTTTTAAACCAATTTAGAATGTTAGAAAGTTATTTTCCTAAATTAATTCGACCGGGAATTTAACTCGGGACCTTGGGCGCTAAGGGCGCTCACTTTTATTTATGACTCATTTAATGATAAAAACAACACGGCCTTTAAATTATGTCACTAACGAAAACGATTGTTTTCCTTAAAGTATTGATAAACCTTCCCTGACAGTGATTTATCAGTAACTGGAAGTGTATGAATTAAGATTGTGAAATACTAAGACTAACATAACTGTTTGAGAGAGAAATATTTTAATCAATAATAGTTTTCTATACTACATAACATTAATTAAAAAATATTTTCACTTATTCTTTTTTCTTCATGACTGTACAAGCGCGAACGTTAGAAAGAGCTAACTTCAGGCCGGCCAAGTAAGATCGCGCGTACTGTACTTCTGAACACGAATATTTACCAATAACTGATAGCAACAATGATTAATTTTAATAAATGAAGAGTAACCTTTGTAACCACTTCTTTAAGTGAGCTTTTATATGTAGAGGTTGTGAACCAACTGATGACTGAATAGTAGGAAAAATACTGATATATATCATGAATATGTATTGTGAATTTTGAAGAAATAAAGTTTGAAATACTTCCAGATACTGCGAGGTGATGTGGACATAGACAAGATAAGCTCTTTAAAGGTGATGAGTACTACAATGAAGTTGTACTTGGAAGAAGCACCTGAAGCTTTTGAAGTTACAGCTTATGATAGTCAAGGTATAACATTTTACGATAGATACTCCACTTTTTCTTATCATATAGAATGGTATTATGTCATATATGTTGTAAGAGTTTCAAACTGGTCGTAGCCTTTTATGTGGTTTGATGACATTATTACAAATTTAAATTCTGCTTACAATTTGCAACATGTTCCTTGCAACAAAATAGCTTGTTTCAGGTACAAACATTAGGCATCACAGATGTTTTATTTATTGAATATTCCCTCAGTAAAAAGTTCTCTTTCAGATTTTTGTGTTTTTTTTCACAGTATTTAATTTTTTTTTATTATTTTTAAGGAAATAGATTCTCAAATTTGGAAGGAGTTAGTTTCACTTGGTCGATAGAAAACCTTGGCAATACCATTGGCGAAGATAATATTGTTACGTAAGTTGTTTGTTTTATCATAATATTTTTAATGAATATTATAGGATAGGACACAATCTTAATTTATGATTTTCTGATTTAACATAAAATAAATATGTAACCAGTTTAAAATATTGTTGTGTTATCGTAAAATAAGTTTTCTAGTTTTGTAAAGATTTTATTTTTATCCGATAGCCTAGTACGATGGCGCGACACAGATTACGAGGCCCCAAAAGGGACCACAGAACTAGAAGCGATAGGACAACGGGCCTACACAGTGCTACTGTATGGTCAAGCATTAGGGGAGTGTCGTCTCACCGTCTGCCTCAGAAACATCTGCACAGATGCCTCACTGCATGTTGTGGCGAGTGTGGTTCTCACGCCTGCCACGGCTTTCATCGCCCCTGGAGATACTGTACGATACAAGTAAGACTGGTTTTTTTAGTACCTACCTGAAACTCTGAGAACTCGTAAACTAGGTCTTGGTCCTCAGTTTCTCAGCAAATATATCTAGTAATATTATAATAATAATAATAATTCTCACAACATCTCATACGTTGACCTGATTCCGTACTAAGTAGCTTAAGCACTTGTTTTACAGATATCAGACAACAGAGGAACACAAATATATACTTAAATACATATATTACACCCAGACATTGAACAAACGAGTGTTCATCGCGCGAATGTTTGTCCAGGGTGGGGATCGAACCCACGACCTTTGGCGTAAGAGGCAGGGTCACTACCAATTGCGCCATTCGATCAATCAGTATATCCGTGGTATTAAAAAGAGACAAATAAAAACCCACACATTAATATATTCCTTCAATCAACTTTAATGTGACAGATATAATTTAATAATATATAATACTATAATTTAAGACCTAATAATGTACCATGTGACATGCAAAATAAATAAATAAATAAAGATAGTAGGAACCTGAAGTGTGGTTGTCTGTCTATACCATCACATTCTAAATTTTGTTTCAGAGTTGTCAGAGCAAGGGCTGGTCGTCTCACTGTACAAGACGTCTCAGAGACACTATACTATGTTACAGTCCCTGACACAGGCCTAGCCTACTTAGAGGACAAAGTCAGCCTAGTCCGAGGGAAAGAAGTTGGAACTACCGTTGTTACTTTGATGTCTGGTGTCACTGAAGTCACAACTGCAACTTTAACGGTCACTGAACCTCATAGTTTAAGAGTGTCATTGCGGCCTTCAAATTTACTAATTCGTGGAAATAATTTTATTGTGCATTGTGTGGTGTTGGACGCGGCTGGGCACCCATTAACCGCTGGCCAGGATACATTGATTCGTCTGTCGGTGGACGGAGCGGCTGATGTGGACTTGCTCAGGTCGACAGAGAATGGGACGATAACAGACGCAATTGCGAGGAATGTGGGCCCCTTGACTGTGACAGCGAGGCTTCATTCGATTGCCGGGAAAGTCTTACATAAGACGGTAAGTTGTTGTTTGTTAAAGTAGGTAATGTGCAGTGAAACTTTTTCATGCGATGTATTCTTGTCTTTAGAAAAATTTGCGAATTATTGTCTCTGTGGTACAAAGTTATTAATTTTTTTTTTTTTCTTTTTTAATCCACGATCAGTCTTTGGACTATGAATGGATGCGTTGATTGTGATAGGCTTGCTGAGTGTGCCCTCCAGTAAGGACACTTCTCCTGGTCCAGTGACCCTATACTCTCTCCTGTAGCCAGAGTATATTGTGCCTTTTTAGGCGATTAGGGTAGTTTTGGGTTTTTAATGTCGCTACCAGGTCATTAGGGTGTAGCGAGAGACGATCTTGGTATTTCTTTGCAGTTGATCGTATTTCCTCCTTGACAGTGCTCATCTGTAGGTTTTGGTGGATTTCCGTGTTTGTTACGAACCAAGGGACGCCGGATATGGTGCGAAGAATGATATTTTATTAAACTTTTAAGTTAACTTAAGTTATTAAATTAAACTTTTTTTATGTGATTGGCAGGTTGAAGGAGAGGCATCTGGCATCGTAGTGGATCCTTTGCAAGTTGTTCCACCAGAACTATTCATAGCTTGGACAGATACAATCAAGTATGTATTTACAATTTCTCAATAGTCTTGAAAATAAATTGATTTTGCCATTGTCGCTCACACTTGTTATGGTATTACCCTATTGGTTTCGCATAGCATGGAAACCCTGTTAATTCCTCGAAAAAGGATGTTTTCACGACTTACGTATAATTTTTCAATAATACGTTTAACTATTATTCCGTATTTTTAATTTACAGAGAAGTGCCTCTAAAACATATTGGAGGTGGCAACGAACCGGTGGTCTGGACGGTGAGCGAGACGTCGTCAATTAGTGCCCTCTCGCTCACTCCGGCGGGGTTGGTGTCAGTGCGCGGGGAGGGGGAATTGGAGGTGCGCGTTCATCTCAAAAACTACCCACATGTGCACGCGTTTGGAAAGTAAGTATTATTATTGTAACTTGTTCTTATGATTAAAGATTATGATTTAAGTTCCTTACTTAGTTTTTTAAACTTGTTGCACACACGCCATTGGTGTTCAATAATTTGGTGTTGCAAAAGCTGCTGTTGCTAAAGCTGTTCTGCCTGTAATTGGTTGTCGATCCTCTGAAGGGAGATTATCGGGTTGATTCATATAGGCCTTTGAGGTGTTCTAAGGGAAAGGCTGGCAAGAAGCTGGGGGGCAATCTATTTTAGCGGTAGCAATTTTTAAATCATCATGATGACAAATCAATGAATGGATCTTTATGAATATTGTGTAATATTTCCAGAGTATGGTCTCTTCCACCGGAAATGGTGCAAGTGTCAAGTTCTGGCCACGCTCGTGTCGGCAAGCCGCATCACCTGCATATCGCGCTCACAGCCACCCATCCTACTACTGGAGAGCTCTACAATTTCCACAGGTGAGTGTTAAACATGATAACATTAAATACTTATTTCGACAAACCAGCAATGTTATGTATGCTTCGTTTTCATTTTTTAATGGTTTTTGAGTCGATCACCTTAACAACATCGACCTAATGACTTCTATCACACGAAGGGAGAATAAGTACATATACTTAGATAATTAAAATTTCTGTAATACCTAATACTTGAGTTGTGTTATTTTATGTAGTAAGGCTCTCTTAGTAAAATACTGTCCTAACCCAAATGATTGATATTTTGAAACACTTTACATAAAGCACTTTAAAAATTGATCTCGTATTGATATGTGTCTTTATTTACTTAACTCAAAATTGTTGGTAGATATGGCCTTTCATCCCCTTGCATTGTAGCCGATACTATTTACCTAGCTATCTATTTAAAATGTTGAGTTAGGTACTGACCTAACTCAACATTTCAAATAGATAGCTAGGTAAATAGTACTGAGCAAAAAAGAAAAACAGCTGTTCCATACTAAATAGAATATCCACGCGTTGTATATCGCACCCTCAGCTCAGTAAAGTCAGTATTTTCAGATATCAACGCGTTGTATATCGCACCCTCAGCTCAGTAAAGTCAGTATTTTCACATATCAACGCGTTGTATATCGCACCCTCAGCTCAGTAAAGTCAGTATTTTCACATATCAACGCGTTGTATATCGCACCCTCAGCTCAGTAAAGTCAGTATTTTCACATATCAACGCGTTGTATATCGCACCCTCAGCTCAGTAAAGTCAGTATTTTCACATATCAACGCGTTGTATATCGCACCCTCAGCTCAGTAAAATACCAACGCGTGGATATTCTATTTAGTCTGGAACAGCTGATTTTCTTTTTTGCTCAGATGATGCTCATATTTTGGCAGTGAAGTCTTTACACGGTTTATGTCTACACCTTTAAGTATTATTGCTAATTTTTATTTACACGTTGTATACATACAATGCAACCTTTCTATCTACAATCGTACTTTTATCAGGTGTAACTGTGGATCGTTTGCGGTATCTCTTCTCGAAGGGCCTGAGCCCCACAATGTAACTTCTGCTTTATGGGTGGAGCCTGCTGGTGAGTATTACGATTCATGAACTTGCCTTATATTATGTGCAAGTTATTGTAAACCCTTTGCTCTTCTATCTTATGCTCGTTATTTGAAGGTTATCTGGTTCTGGTACGGATAGTACCCACCGATAATTAACTAGGTTGGCGCAGCGACCCATAGTGAGTCTTGACCTCCTATATTAAGACCCTCCATCTCGGGCACAACATCATATTCTGACATCCGTAACACAGATGCTTGAGTTCCCTATCTCGGAGTCAGTTCAATGTATGTGATGTTGTGAAATATTTATTTATTTATTTTAAAATATTGATACCTCTGTACTACTACTACTTTACAGGAGTAGCAAAAAACAAAAAAAAACTTATTTCGTCCATAACTTTTTTGTTTCTTTAGCTATTCAAATGCAATCTACAAAGAAAGTGCTTAGAACTTGATTGGGAGCGAGTGACGCGCTGGCTTTTTTTATGTGGCAGACGAGCAGACGGATCACCTGATGTTAAGCGATTGACGCCGCCCATTGACACCCGCGACACCAATGGAGTCACGTGCGCTGCGCACCTTTAAATCCCCCCTTTCCCCCGGATTGGGCCTCCTGTACCGTCACTCACGCAGCGAAACAAACAACAGCGCTTCTTAACGCCGGTTTTCCGTGAGGCCGTGGTATCACTCCAGTCGAGCTAGCCCATTCATGCCGAAGTGTGGCTCACCCACGGTAATTAATTGCACGGTACCAAAGGCGCGAAAAACAGCAGAAAGTTTCAAAAGCATCATCGTCACAACTACTCAGTCTGTCGTTCGAAACGTCACTTTAGTCCATTCCGTATGTGAAGGTGAATAGGACAGTTATAACGAATTTGTATAAAGTTGTTTATTTGTATAAACGTGATCCGAGCCCGCATTCTGTTATTCACTCTACCGAGGTGTCGTAAGGCGACTAAGGTAAACAGGTGCTGCATGATCATCAGCACCCGAGAAGGAAATTCTGCATTTTTATCAAACCCCTGCCAAAACCCATCTGCCAAGCGTGGTGAGTAGGCAGCTACCCCTCATGTGATTGAGGGAGGCCGTGCCCCAGCAGTGGGGACTTAAATGGGCTGATGATGATTCATATTCAGATAGTTCAAATTGTAGATAAAATGTTGATTTAAGATTTAAAATCAACACAAATTATGAAGGTGTTAGATTTCTACAGAAAATATTCTCGATTCTTAAAAATATCGGTTAGGTTTTAAAAGGAGCGTCTCACTTTTAATGTCAAAATAGTAATTTTCTATTCACCTTGACATACTGATGGGCTATAGTGATTGATGAGAGACCCAGAGTATTTCTATGTATTGTTTGTATGATGGAACTATGTTCGTTGTCAGACGGCGCATGCTGCGTGCTGGAATGCGTGTACAGCACTCGCGGCGTGTCCACTGTACGCGTGTCTCGTGGCCGCGCGGGGGACACCACGAGGATCGCCGTTCGTGCTGCGCCCACGCTTTTGTGGCCGATGGATGCCGCCGCTCTTGTTGGGGCTACACTGCCGGTTAGTACAAAAAAGAAATGGAAAAGGAATGAGGGTTTTCGCGTGTGGGAAATCCGCTAGACGGAGTACTATGGGAGTGAGGTTCATATACAATGTGATTGGTTATTTTGAAACGTGATCTGTCAAAATGTCAATTTGGCAAACTATACAACCAATGCGATTGATCTTGGACCTCAGTCCAATAGTACGCCATCTAGCGGATTTTTCACACGCGAAAACCCTCATTGAAACAATATCTATACTATTTATAAAGAGATAAATCCTACAGAAAGCGGCAACGCTTATATAAAATCCGATAACACGAAACGTTTGCGCGATTTAATCGACACCTAGCGCCATCTATTGGTATCAAGTGGAACTAATTTCCCAAAACGAAATGAGGGCGGGCCACTAATTATACGATATAAAAATAATATCCTCCAACCGATTTCGGCTAAGGCGGCCAACCTCGACGCATTTACGCAGGATATTATTATAGTTATCAAGTGAGTGCTCAAACACAAGTACACTTTCTTTTACCTTACCATCATAATTCGATGGGACACTAGTGTGACACGACCGGAGAGGGATCGGGCGTAAGACCAACGGCTTAACGTGCTATCCGAGGCACCGGGGTACAAGACTGGCCAACTTCCAGACTCCGAGCTGAAACTGACAATTTCTTAACAGAAAAACTCAGGTACAAATTTTGGCCTGACCCGGGGATCGAACCCTGGGCCCCAAGCGCACATTTAAGTGTTACATTAAAGTGCGACGCACTACCTACTGCGCCAAGAAGGCAGTCAATGAAACAATATTATGTATGCTCCAAATAAAGACGAAATCCGCCACACATTGTTTTGCCTCTTGAATCCTAAAGCTATGTATTCGCTAAGCAATATTTCGCACAACGATGTGCGATGTTGCCAACGGGTGACGTTGCCAACATAATGCCGTGTGGTCCCCGGCAGAGTAGAATAAGCCACCCTCACTCTTACCGAGGTGTCGTAAAAGGCGACTAAGGTAAAGCTGCTGGCATGATCATCAGCACCCAGAGAAGGAAAACTCTGCATTTATATCAAAACCCTCGCCAACCCGTCTGCCAAGCGTGGTGAGTATGGCAATTACCCCTCATTTGATTGAAGGAGGCCCGTGCCCCAGCAGTGGGGACTTAAATGGGCTGATGATGATGATGATGACATGTTTTAGGTACTAGCAGAAGGAGAAGCGCTGGTCCCTCAGTCGAATGAGCCCCGCATCACAGAGCTGTCGGGCCGCGACGGGCCCCCGCCGCACCGGTACCCCGACGTACAGCTGTTCACATTGAAATGCCGCAGGGTAACTTGTGTCTTTTTATATCTCTTTTTTGTGTATGTGTATATACCGTGTTATTTAAATAGCGCTGCAAGCCAATTTGTATGAAACGGCTGTTTTTTTTTTTCGCAATTTCAATGTTGGTCCCATAGTGAAAGATGTTCAGTTTCATCATCTGAGCTACCACACGAGAGGTTTTGCGCTATTTAAACAACACGTTGTATAGTATCAGCCTATATACTGTCCCACTGCAGAGAAATGGCTTCCATCATAGAAATCAAGTCGGCGCTACTATGATGGGATTAGGCTTAATCACTACGCTTGCCTAATGCGAATTGGTGATCACAAACCCGAGCTATGTTCGAAAAATTCAAAACATTCCTTTGCTCGACTCCAGGACCCCGAGATCACTGCCCGGTAACACTTAAACCACTAGACCAACAGGGCGTTCAATAGGTATGTGTCCATACACAAAAAATACAAAATAGAATATCCACTCGTCAATAATATATGGAACAGCTGATTAGTTTTTCGCGCACTTTTGACTCCACTGATGTCGCGGGTACTTATGTGCGGCGGCAATCGCTTACCATCAGGTGATCCGTCTGCTCGTCTGAAACCTATCACATAAAGAAGAAAGCTTATTTTGTTGATAAAACATGCTACCTAAATGGATTTTATTCTCGATACCTGTTATGAGCCCTATGTACAACCCTAGGTAAACATGTTTTTAAATATGACTAAATTGACGATAATCGTGCCTTATAAAGTGTTGCGTGCTAAAATTCACATCCCTTTTTTAACCGACTTCAAAAAAAGGAGGAGGTTCTCAATTCGACATTTACTTTTTTGTATTTGTTTGCCGATTACTTTGCCATTTATGAACCGATTTAGATGATTTATTTTTTAGTTAGAGAGTGGATAGTCCCGGAATGGTACTATGATAAGGATATCAGGATCTGGTGATGGGATCCTGGAGAATTTGAGGGGAACCCTCAAAATTTAAACACACTCGTAATGTGTACTGTTATAAAATGTTATTTCAAGTGTATAAAGTGTTAAAAATACTTTTTAGTTCGTAGTTTTTGAAGGCGGTTTTTTTTCTTGACTATTTTGCCAAACGCATTTGTTTCGGACATTTTGTATATTTTTTTTTACACTTAGAATTAAGCAGACAATACACAGGCACCGCCTACGGCATTGATTTTCTTCTCTGCAGATTTTGAGAAGAATTTAGCTTTTACTATCACAAGCTGTTTGGGCAGATTGCCTTTGCCTAATAATTTGTAATAACCAGCATTGGTCTTCAAAGCATTAATAACATGAGAAACTTACTCTAGTGTTGTTGATAGTACAAAAATTCGGCGGTATTGGTATTAAAATTTTCAGTATATTATAGATAGATACACTTTATTGCACAAAATTTACAGATCTTAGCCTAAGTTATTATACTAAAACAATGTAGGCGGTCTTATCGCTAATAGCGATCTCTTCCAGACAACCTCGGGGTAGAGGAAAAGTATAGCGAATTAAGAAAAGGGGTAAGGCAGTCCAAGTCAGAAAAAGAGAAAAAAAAAGACATTGTATAAATACGAGTATGGTCTATACATACATACATTATATTAAATAAATATATACTAGCTATAAATACTAATACATACTAGTACATTACAAAACAAATAAACATACATACTAACAGTTTATTGGATTGATAGATACGTAACCAGGGAAATAGGAGACAATGAAAGGAAATACAAAGGCTTAGAAAGAAATATAATGCTTTGGTCTTTAAAATAAAATGCTCATGTACAGAGAGGCGACTCTCGCTTAGAGCTGGTGTCGCACTCGGACGACGAGCGCGAGTCAGTGGACTTCGAAGCGGCGTGCGCGCCGCACGTGTCCCGCATCCGCCTCGAGCCTTCGGAAACGCCGGGGAACTGCTCGGGGGGACCAAGGTATGCTTTTTGACTTTTTTTTTATGTCATCATCATCATCATCAGCCCATTTAAGTCCCCACTGCTGGGGCACGGGCCTCCGTCAATCACATGAGGGGTAATTGCCATACTCACCACGCTTCGCAGACGGGTTGGCGAGGGTTTTGAACTAAATGCAGAGTTTTCCTTCTCTGGGTGCTGATTATTATGCCAGCAGCATTACCTTAGTCGCCTTTTACGACACCTCGGTAAGAGTGAGGGTGGCCAATTCTACTCTGCCGGGGACCACACGGCCACGGTTTTTTTATGTGATAGGTGGCAGATGAGCAGACGGACCACCTGATGGTAAGCGATTGCCGTCGCTCATGGACACTCGAGACACCAGTGGACTTACAAGTGCGCTGCCAACCTTTACATCCCCCTTTCCCCCGTATTGGGCCTCCGGTACCCTCACGCAGCGAAACACACCACAGTGCTGCTTCACGCTTCTTCTGTGAGGCTGAATGACGTGATAACGTCTTATAAAACGACTATCGCTCCTGCTGCACGCACAAAAAAAATTACAAGTTGCGCGCCTATAACATAATGCTATGTTTACACGTAAAGGGTGACCCCATATGACCGACTTCGTGTCAGACCGATTATCGGTCCTATTTCCGACTGACTTTTGTAGGACGTGTGCGTTGCGGTATTGAAATTTAATTTTACATTAAATTCTATTTGGGAGACCGTGTGAGAGCCACGGGGTCGGCTCGATCGGAGTGATACGACGGTTTCGAACAAAACCGTCGTGAAGCAGCACTGTGCTGTGTTTCGCTGCGTGAGTGAGGCTACCGGAGGCCCAGTCTGGGGGAAAGGGGGTTAGGTAAGCAGCGCATTTGTGACACCTCTGGTGTTGCAGGTATCTATTGGCGACGGTAATCACTTACCATCAGATGATCCGTCGGCTCGTCTTCCACCTATATCATAAAAAAAAGTTAATTTTTCTATTGATTCTCCAGAACAGTTTGTATAAACATTATATCTTACACACTTTGTAAATGCCGTACAACGCGCAATTGTATCAAATATGATGACGGTCAAAATAAGATCTAAAAATAGAATTACAGAACATAGATGTTATTAAATATAGAATCTATTATAAAATAATTAATACTTAACATTCATATTCTTTATTGTTTCATGTAGGCAAAGCTACAAAATACATCTCTTAGCTCTGTAATAGTCTTAAGAACTTATAGCGTATTCTAATCTAAGTAACTAGTCCTATTGTCTACTTTTTCGTTTCTATATTTAACTAGATTTTATTATTGTTTCAATTAAATTAAGATAGCTCTAAATACCTGTGATACAAGATTCTCTTAGTACAGGTAAATAATAAGTCTGTTTTATATAACTATGAGTGACCATCTGTAAAATTAACTCTAATATGATTAATAAAGTTTTATTTATTTATTATTTATTTATCTTACTACCTACAGAGTGTGGCTACGACCTGGCCAAGAAGTAACGCTGAAAGTAACGCTCCTAGACGCGATCGGCCGAGAACTGTTAGACGAGCGCGGCCCCAGAGCGACGTGGGAACTTGAGCCTCACCACCCGGCGATAGAGTTCAGAACCGTTGACCGGCTGTTCGTGGAGACCCATCCAGAGTATGCGCCGGTGCCTGTACCTTATAAATACTATCAGGTAATGTATTTTTTTTCCATTTCTCCTTCGATATTATTGTACACAACTCCTCGAATGTATTCACATCTCGTGTGATCGGAAAAACGATTTTATCGTTAGTTAACTTCTCTGCCTACCTCAAAAAAAAATATTTAAAATCTGAGCCAGACAGGGACAGGGAGAACTCTTGATATCTGTGTGACTTGAAAGAGAATGTAAAACAAAACAATTATTAATTTAATAAATCAAATAAAAATCCACGAAAGGGTGAGCACATTATGGCGTTGCTCCCAAGGGTATGACGTAACTTATTTTACCCAATAGCAAAAATTAGTACTAAGCGTGATAAAAAGATAAAGATAAAAAAAATATCTTTATTCAGTTTAAGTCCATACAGAACACTTCATCATCGTCGTCATCGTCAGCCCATTTAAGTCCCCACTGCTGGGGCACGGGCTTCCCGCAATCACATGAGGGGTAATTGCCATACTCACCACGCTTGGCAGACGGGTTGGCGAGGGATTTGATATAAATGCAGAGTTTTCCTTCTCTGGGTGCTGATGATCATGCCAGCAGCTTTACCTTAGTCGCCTTTTACGACACCTCGGTAAGAGTGAGGGTGGCCTATTCTACTCTGCCGGGGACCACACGGCCAGTGTAGAATATGCCACCCTCACTCTTACTATCACATTATCATCTACCGACAGTGTCATGTATGTCGTAGTGTCACCTGAATCAAAACTTAGTGAATTATAGACCAATTGTTTAGTATTTTTTACATGGATCAGTGAAATCGCTTGTGGGTCTCACTGTTAGATTACAACATTTTTTTTTATGATATAGGTGGCAGACGAGCAGACGGATCACCTGATGGTAAGCGATTACCGCCGCCCATGGACGCCAACACCAGTGGTGTCACAAGTGGGGTTAAAAGGTAAGCAGCGCTGCTTACCTTTTAACCCCCCTTCCCCTGGATTGGGCCTCCGGTACCCTCACTCACGCAGTGAAACACAGCGGATGCACTGCTTCACGCCGGTTTTCTGTGAGGACGTGGTATTACTCCGGTCAAGTCGGCCCATTCATGCCGAAACGTGTCTCTCGCACTGTTATGTTGTTGTAAATAAGACGTTTATTTTCAGAATAGATAAATATTGTAACTATGGTGAACTCCTTCGTTGCTGACCTAATACGGTCAGTGACGAAGGACACTATGGCCAATTATTTAAAAGAAAGAAGTTTTTTCAATGAGGGTTTTCGCGTGTGAAAAATCCGCTAAATGGAGTACTGTAGGAGTGAGGTCCATATACAATGTGATTGGTTATTTTTAAACGTGATCTGTCAAAATGTCAATTTGACAAACTAAACAACCAATGCCGTTGATGTTGGACCTCGGTCCAACAGTACGCCATCTAGCGGATTTTTCACACGCGAAAACCCTCATTTTTGAAGAGTGACGGTTGTCAATGTGTTGACCGATAGACCTGATGCTGGGTCACTCTTGAAGTTTAACTCGTTGAGGATAGGGAGTACAATCTGCTCAACCTCCGGAGGGACCTTACCGAATAGCAGTCACTCTCGGAGGAGTCGCGTCCACGGTATAACTCGTGCGAGCGCCTATTTCTTTCTTTCTTATAATAATTTTATTACAGGATTCCTTGGAATAAACGTATATCTATTTTTAAATGCGCCACCTCAGCGCGACAATATCATACTTTATTGCACCAAAACAGCACTTAAAAACTAGGGATTAGGTACATAAATGGTTTAAGATTTTGGCGGACGTATCACTGAAAGCAATTTCTATCAGAATACCGTTTTTAACATTGAGTGTTGTTCTTGGTGTTCAGTTGATAGTAGCAGACGAGATATCCGTGGGCTGGAGCGGCGCCGTGAAGGTGACCATCCCCGAGGCGTCGGCCAGCATCCAGGCGCGGGTGGTCGGGCCTCTCAAGTGCGACCCTCTCAAAGTAAGCACCTCCTATATTTGTTTCTTTAGCACTGTTATAGGTCTATTCATGAAAGATGACAAATGGCCAACGTTTATGCATGTAATCTCATGAAGAAAAGACTTAAGACAAAAAATCTTTTTCAATTAAATATAGAATGTGTTTAGTCTAAGCCCTTATAATGTGTCAAATTGAGAATGAGCCATTTCTTCATGAGATAACATGCATAGACGGTCGTCATTTGTGGTCAACTTTAGTGAATCGACCTGTACATTTTAGAATCTTTCCTTTAGCTTCATTAGATCATTGAACATTTTCATTCCTCTCTTTAAAAGGATTACACTAATAAAAGTAAATAATAAGTGACATAGCTTTTTTAACATTCAGTGCAACAAGCTGTATTGGCCAAAAAGTTACTGATAATGGTAGCATTACAACCCGTGCGGATAAAGAATGGGATCAGAAATGGCGGGCATCTATTCACTTCTCGCTCGGACACTATTTGCGTCTATACTCGCACCCCACGAGTGTGAGTATAGACGCAAATAGTGTGCGAGCGAGAAGTGAATAGATTCGCCGCCATTTCTGATCCCATTCTTTATCCGCACAGTTTGTACATATTATTTTCTATAGAGGAAATTGAAAAAAAGCGTCACGTATGTGACACTTAGGCTCGATTCGACCATCTTAATCCCATACTAAATAAAATAATAACGCCCTGTTGGTCTAGTGGTCTAAGTACCGGGTCGGGATTTCGGGGTCCTGGGTTCGATTCCCGGGTCGAGCGAAAAGTATGTTTCGAATTTTTCGAACATAGCTCGGGTTTGTGATCACCAAGCGTGGTGGTTAAACCTAATCCCATCATAGTAACGATGACTTGATTTCTATGATTGAGGCCTTTGCCCTGCAGTGGGACAGTTTATAGGCTGATACTTTAAATAAAATAATATATTTATTCGTTAAAATCATAAGTACAAAAACATATTAATATTTATACGAATATTTGCATGAAAATATTACAATCGACCGCTTACAATATCGTTATGATCTACCCAATAACAACCTAAGTTTCTTAGATCTTGACCCAAATCTATGTTATAGTGCCGTCATTCTATACTAATCTGACGTTATACCATAGATTTATCCACGGACAAAGATGGTCGAATCGACTCTTAGAAGTTAGGCTCTGATTTTTACCAACAGACTTATTGCATTGTATACTGGATAACATCTAATAAACACACGGTTTGGATTTCATTTCCTGTATAACATATTCGATTTTATTACTGGTTGAACTTTATTATGCATGTGGTGAAATATTTTGGACTAACCTATACCCAAAACTGGAATTCAAGACCAAAAAAGTTACTATAATATTGCCACTGCAGTAAAAAAATCTTTCAATAGTATATACCTATTTTCTAAAAACATGCGCTGACATAATTTATTTATTGGTAATAATGATTCTAAAATTTAAAGAAGTAATTCTTCAGAGTTATTTTTACATAAATACAAGACACTTTAATAAAAACTTAATCATCCGTAATGTGTGGTAGAAAAGCTGGTATTATGCTGGTGTCACATCAGGTGTTAATAACATTTGGTACAACATTTGAACTGACTTGTCGTTGTTTCGTGCAGTAAGGTGCCGCAAAGAGATATTAATATAGGAATCTTTGAATTTTAAACGTTTTAAACAATGCTAAT
Organism: Marasmia exigua; assembly: GCA_019059595.1. Taxonomy (NCBI): domain Eukaryota; kingdom Metazoa; phylum Arthropoda; class Insecta; order Lepidoptera; family Crambidae; genus Marasmia; species Marasmia exigua. The sequence goes on along the minus strand of CM032479.1, from coordinate 1,100,092 downwards.
GTGTGTTGAGTGAGTTTTCACGTGAACAAATTGCTAGGGTTTAAGAGAGTCTTAAAACCTGCGATTTAGTTATGAGAAGTTTCGGCTGAATCCGTAGGTCGATAACGCGCCCGTTTTATTGAGTGACTTCGACTGTCAAAATATAACTTGAAAATTTTTTTACGAGTTATTTCGCCTAATAACGCCTTAAATCTAAAACATGTGCAAAACTGGACGAATTAATTACTGGAGTGGTGGAAAACTTTATTCTACAAGTGACCGACTCAGATTCCGTAGTCAGAGATCTGACCTTAGTGATGGTGAAGATGAAGATGTAATTATGTTTCTATTTTTTGAGAAAATCCTTATCACGAATTGTGCCAGCCTATACTAAGAAAATAAGCATATAACACAAAGGTTGATAAAACCTGAAAACTTGATTTGACAATGACATAAGTGACATTGATTGATTTGACACTGACGTATCTGTCGTAGTTTTTTTGATCTTGAATTCCAGTTTCGGGTATAGTTGATAAGCTACTATACATGCATGGTCCACATTCTTTGGCTGTTTCTAACGCACCTTTTTGCATTTGCATGTCCTATAATTATTTCTTGGTTCCCACAGCATGAGATCGTAGCCGACTCGCAAACAGGGGCAAATATAGTAAGTAGATTTTTGGACTTTGTGTGTTTTAATGTGTTATTCGCTACTCATTTTCATCATTATAATGGGTATTATTGCGTGTGAAAAATTAGCTACAGTGCGACCACGATCTGAAGGCACTTCACTGACATTGATAGGGGGTCGTTGTACAAAATTTTTTCTATAGGAAAATGTCACAACAGCATTAGTTCCGACTTTTGCCACGTGCAAAATAACCGTGGGGGACTATAGACGGCGTACTATAAGACTGAAGTCTACTACAAGATGATTGGCGAATCCGCGCCACGTAAGAAGTCCCGCGGCAAAATACGGAACTAAAATTTGAGACTCCTTGTTGCCATATAAATAAAGTTCAAATTTGAATGTTGATGTGATAGAAGTGGCGCTTATCAAGGGGTTTCTTTGGTGGCGCGAACTCTATTGAACGTGGATGTCAAAATGACAATTTGACCAATAAAACAACCAACACTGTTGAAGCTGGGCCTCAGCCCTGTACGCTTAACTTGTTCACTTATTTGTCTACGGTACGCTTTCTAGCGTGAGTTACAGTCCGATCAGGGTTATTTGGCACGTGGCAAAAGTCGGAACTAACGTTGTTTCCTTTACAAGTGTCAGTGCTTTTGACATTTTCCCATTGAAAAAATATTGTTCAGCGCCCCTATGTCAATGTCACTGATGTGCCTTCCGATCTTGGTCGGTCTGTATCTTTGGGTGTAAGCTTTTCACTGACCTTTTAGATCATTGATTGCCGTTTATATAATTTTTCTTCATGTATTCCTCTGCAAAAACGAACGATTTTTTTCATGTACGAATATTTTACATTGTATTTTATGTCTGCATGTTATCAACTGTCTTTACCAATATTGAATAAGTGTGATCGTATAATGAATATTACGAACATTTTAATCTTAGCTACAAACCTAAATGTCCGCTGAGTGGTTTCTGGCTACCGCAGGGTGGAAACGCGCGCTCTTGTGTAAATAAAGGGACAGGAATAGAGATTAAACGGGAGGATTTTCGAACCGGTACGTCATTAAAATCTTCAAAAAAACGAGCCCATACTATAAAAAAGGACAGTAACGTATCTCCACTCATGGTGTGACTGATGTTCAACGTCCATGGGATGTGGTGATCAGCGCTTATCATCAGGTGATAAGCGCTGATCACCGATCACCGCACTGATACTGTAGATAGGTAAGCGTTTGACCATATTTCACCTGATGGTAAGTGATAATATGGTCTAAGATGTAGCACGATTACCTAGAAGATACCTATTCACTCGCGCTTTGAAAACCCCCAAATTGTAGCCACTAGGGAACACCTCCTCAGGCAACTGATTCCACTGTTTCGCAGTACGAATAAGAAAACAGGATTCAAACCTCTTTGTGCGGACTTTTGGTTTTTTGGTAATTCGTATGATGTTATCGTTATTTTTAGGTAAACGTGGCCTGGGAAGGTGAGACTGTGAACAACGTGATCGCCATCACTGGCGGGAGTGGCCGTTACTCCGTGGACGCGCCCAAGGGCGTCTCGGCGTCAGTGGCCGAGGGCGCCCTCAGCGTCAACGTGCCTGGCCCGGGCTCCTACGACCTGCTTGTGAGCGATCTGTGCGTGCAGGGAGAGAAACAAATTGTTGAGGTATGTGACAATAAAAACCGATTATGGCTACGGCGACGATCAGCCACGTACGCAGGAGGAGGAGGTGCTCAAGTGTGTGCGCAAACACAAGTGCACTCTCTATTCCCTTACACTCATTATCCGATGGAATACCTGCATGACACGACCGGAGAGGGATCGGGCGCAGGACCAACGTGTTTTCCGAGCACATGACCGCTGACTTCCAGACTCCGGGCTGACATTAAGAATTTCTTACCGAAAACTTAGGTACAAATTTTTGGCCCCACCCGGGGATCGAACCCTCTTGCGCAGCCTTCGCTTAAAAATGCGACCTTCTTTGGCGAACAAATCCGGTTTCGGTTCATCTGTCTGCTCCAACTTATTTTAAAAGTGTTGACCATAAATATACCTACATATAAATATTTTCTAATAATTTAACTTTATTAATAACTATTTTCCTGCCCTCACTTTGTTTCGCTAAGAGTAAATTACATCACCCAAACGTGTTTTCGGATTACTTATGCTTATAAGTAATCCGAAAACACGTTTGCAACAACGCTTGTTGTCGCTGTCTGTAGGATTTACTTCTTTATAAATAGTATAGAGTATAGATATAGTTAATGAATAATAAAATGCTACTATTTGCTTTCAGGTCCATATAGAAGAGATCCTAAGCGTAGAAGTGTCGACCTCTCGCGCTGTGTGCGTGGGCGGCTGTATGCCCATCACTGCTCTAGTGAAAGGCATCTCGCATAGGTACATAACATACATAGTAAAACACAAACAGTTTTGATGTATTCATTGCAAGTGATTATATACTCCGTTTATTAACTATGCGAACTAAACTGACAGGTGCAAATGTCAACTTCCAAGACAATTTGACAGTTCTCACCTGTCAAAAGGAAGAAAATGTATGAGAATGACACTTTGACATCTGTCAGTTTAGTTAGAAAACAACAATTAATAAAACACTAATGACACTAGCTTCTCACATCCAATTGTGTGTAAAATGACATATTCGTTTTTTTATGTGTGGTGGAATAAAGAACGTTTGTTATTATTATAATAGGTACTTGTCGACCAACCATGCGCCCGAGTGGCGCGTCAGCGGTGATGTTAAAGTGAGGGACGGTATGATATGCGGCGTGAAAGAGGGAGCGGGACGGGTACGCGCGTCTCTCGGCGGCGTTTGGAGTCCTGAAGTTGAGGTTAGGAGTTCGTTGCCATATTTATCATGTTAATACTTATCTTACGTCGTAGATATGTAGATAGTACGAAAGAGAATTTCATTATTCTAATAATATGACAAGTCAGAAATAATTTCGATTATAGCACATTAAGTGCTTAAAAATCCTTTAAGTAGCCAATACTTACATCGCTCTGCGACACGATGGACTGACGATTTGAAAAAGATACTAGGTGTGAGTTGAATACAGACTACTTGGGATTGGGTTGGTTTGCGCTCTTTGAGGTGAGGGTTACGTTCTCAAGTTGACGATGGTTGTTTTTTAATGTGATAAGGGGCAGACGAGCAAACGGGTCACCTGATGGCAAGCGGTTTCCGCCGCCCATGCCAACACCAGGGGGACAATCCTCGTGCACTCGACTTTGAAGTCAAAATCGAGATTTATAGGGACGAATGTATGAAATCTCGAGAATAGGCCCTCTGCGGAATCACAAGTGGATTGCTAAATATACCTAAACATACATAACATGCCACGCTCTGGCCCCTAACAGCGTAGTGGAGCGCCCCCGGATGGTGGATGGGGGAATGGTCGGTAACACAGATTAGCTACCTACTGGCTAAGTCCGATGGAATCGCTGACCAAATAGCGTGTGGTCCTCCTGCATTTTGGGGGCTGTGCGAAATGCTAACAACCCGTCCACGGAAAAATATGTTGTTACGAACACGACACCCAAGAATATTACGATCTGATCTGAATGGCGACTTGTTGTGTCGGAGGCCAAGATTCGCTACGGGTCGTTGAGCCCTCAAAGTAAGTAAGTACATAACATAGAGCTGTTAACACCAAATAAACCTTTTTCAATCACTGATGAACCCATTCGCATCAGGTATTAGTGTTCCCGCCGCTGCGCATCATCCCGGCGAAGATACGGATTCCGCCCGGCGCGCGCCTGCAGCTGCGCCACCAGGGCGGGCCGCCGGCGCACCTAGCCACACTGCGGTATCGGACTGATTCCAGCGACAACTATGTCGAGGTGAGCTTGATGGCTCGACAGTTCATCATTGGACTTAGGGCGGATTTTGTGATACGTAGTTGGGTCATTCTTCTTTTTTATCGACAATGATCCCGTCCTCAGTAACCTATGAAGTAATCTAATATATAAAATTCTCGTGTCACAGTTTTCGTTGCCATACTCCTCCGAAACGGCTTGACCGATTTTGATGAAATTTTTTGTGCTTATCCGGTATCTATGAGAATCGGCCAACATCTATTTTTCATCCCCCTAAATGTTAGGGGTAGTCCACCCCTAAATTTTTATTTTTATTTTTTAGACAAAATTTTTAATTTCTCTTTTTTTATGATACAACATACAAAAATACATACAATCCTCAATTTTCACCCTTCTACGATCAACCCTTTTATTTATATGGCAAAACAACGTTTGCCGGGTCAGCTAGTTAATTATATAAAAAATATAAGTTACACCATCAAGATATTCCTAATTTACCATGAAATAATGACATTGTTTATCACCTCGTAGATACTTTAGCATGATTTATCTTTGTAAAAAAATATATAAAGCGTGACAGAGGTGTAAATCGCACTAATTTCAGGGGACGTGACGGAGGTGTTCATTTCAATCAAAAAGTATTCTTTATCAATTAGATTTTACATCATGTATTAGTCCATATGTAAAGTAGTACATTAACGAATATTTAGGACATACTATTTATCATTTGTAGTCTGTTGTATAAAAGTTAAATGTTGATTTGTAAGTTTGGCTCATTGTCGATAAAAAAGAAGAACGACCCAGTTAAAGTAAAGTAGTAAAGTATCAACCTATAAACTGTCCCACTGCAGGGCAAAGGCCTCCATCATAGAAATCAAGTCATCGCTACTATGATGGGATTAGGCTTAATCACCACGCTTGCCAAATGCGGATTGGTGATCACAAACATGAGCTTTGTTCGAAAAATTCGAAACATACTTTTCGCTCGACCCGGGAATCGAACCCAGGACCCCGAGATCACGATCCGGTACTTAAACCACTAGACCAACAGGGCGATCCGTAGTTACCTTTTTGTTAAATTAACTATCTAACCAATAGTCAAAGTGACGTAATTCCTTGTAATATAACTATTGTTTAAGCTAACTACTGTTCAAAAACGAGAAATAATAAACAAGGCCACAGAATTTTTATTTGGCCACGCGCGCAAACTTCTAATTTACTAACTAAACACCGGGAAATTGACATAGCCTTTAATTAACTGATCCATCTTCTTTACAACGCCAACTAAAAATGTTAAAGAAAGCGTCAAGTCAATATCAACAATTAATTTTCCTTGTCCTTCTGATTTATACATTGCAAACTAATTTACTAACTCAGCCACGAAATTTGTAACTCATCACCATATCACGTTTTACAGCTTCAATACAAGCTCCTCAAAAATTATGTATTCAAGCTTCAATACTCAACATCATATATTATAACTTAACATGTAAAATAATACTTCATATTCTTTTATCGTGAAAATAGCCACTGTACGATTTGGCGCGAGTGCGCGACATGACAGCAACCGGCCATTTGCACCAATCAGAGAGCGCTATTCGATACTTGTGCCGAAGCCCTTATTTTCTTTTTCTTTTAATCACGTAATTATACGTGTTAATGTTTATTAATTACTTTTCTATAAATGATTGTACTTGTTACACATATTAATACACAAATTGATTTGCATAAATAAATGGTTTTACTATGACTGTCCTTAATAGTTCTTCTTCTTCTTCATATTTGCGTATAATTCCCGGTTGAGTCCAAAGCTGGGCTTTGGAGCCCAGGGTACGCTTTGATCATGATTCAGGATTTGGGGAGCCTGGTAATTACAATGAAGCGACTGCCGTCTGACCTTCGCAACCATTTGACAGAGGAACAAGACCAACTGAATCATGGTTACACGCTTCTGAAACTATCCCAAACGAGCAGGTTTCCTCACGATGTTTTCCTTCACCGCCGAGGTAAGTATAGAAATATGCACATAGATTTGAAAAATCTAGAGAAATCGACCCTCCGCATGGAGGGCGCGTTCTAAACCACTAGGCTACCATCGCTCTGGCTGACTGTCCTTAATAGTTCATGTGTAATACATAATAATAATATGTAGTGGCTTTAATTATACTATTTGATGACAATTTTAGGTACATTTAACAATCGATTAATGTAGGATGAGTTACATTTTATTCATACTAAATTATGCAATTAGAGGCTAATATTCTTACTATTTTGGTGTCATATATTAATACTTTAGAAGCTTCCTATTTGAATGCATACCACAAATTTAGATGCTAAAGAATAACCACTATGCTGAGTTATATTTACAGTGGCTTACATATAAGATAACTAGTGTCTGAGATACTATTATTAAGACGCGCATTGGTTGTGGCCGACTTAGTAATTTAGAAGGTAACATATATTTTCTGAGGCGAATAATGCTATTAAAAAGAAGCTTGTTTAATTAGTACCCTTCAAAAACACATTTTGGCGATATTTGACAATTTGGTTAAACCATTTTTTAAATATACTTTAAATTCCACGGACACTGGTTCCGTGCCTTTTATGTGCTTATTTTTTTAAGGGTTTGTGATATTTTAACATTTCCTCCGCGATAACTTTTTCTTTACGGTTAAATCATTTTATCGAAAAATCTGCCATAAGGCTGCGTTTCCACCAGAGATGATCGAGGATATGCTGCGAGGAATGTGTTTGTTACGTCAATAGCATCGCTTTCTTCGAGGCTAGATAAATGAAGCGATTCTATTGACAGTTGAAAGCACATTACTCGCAACATATCCTCGCTCATCTCTGGTGGAAACGCAGCCTTATGCTGAGCGGGCATTTTATTATCTGTTTGTTATTTGTGATTTTTTTTGATGTTTTATAATGAGGCTCATCTGAAACACCACATGCACCTGGTTCCGTACTTTCGAAATATTCTTAATTTTTAATTTGTTTATTGGTACAAACAACAAGAAAATCACAATAAATATACCAATCCTCTAAAGTGGAATGACATTGTGTTGATGACATCTGTCAGTTTTCACAATACCAACTTAATAGTTATATCAAAGTGATAAGTGAAATTTTATAGTTGTAGTAAATATGTTTTCTTTTCATTGACGCCAAAATTTGTATGCTTGATTAGAAGTCCTCCTCATAATAACGTGTAGTTCCAAGTTGCGTTTAAAGGTTTCGCTTCGGAGCCTGGGGTAAGCTTGGACCATGATCCAGGATTCGGGAAGGCTGGTAATTACAATGAAGCGACTGCCGTCTGACTTTCGCAACCCTTAGACAGGGGAATCAGATCAACTGGATCACGGTTACATTTTAAGAATCTTTATGTCAAATATTGTAGGAATCCACAATTTTGGAGAAACTCTCGCCGAGCTTATGGTGATTATGTATGCTTTTTTTTTCCTAGGTTTCGCCATCAGGATCTGTTCACGGACTGTCGACTGGCACCGGCCGAGTCAAACTTGTCGCGACTGATATCGCTAACGTCGAAATAGCTAGTGCTGAAGCTGAGGTCGAGGTGAGTTGCGTATGATGTGTAAAGAGTAAATAAACCAAACTAAAGTTGTTAATCATTATGAAAAACTTTCATTCCTATTTTGTCTTAAAAAGTTAACACTTAATACTGTAACGCTTTTTTCTTTAAAGCTGCTCCATGATCATCGTATTGCCACAAAATATGTAAACACAGAAGGTTGTCTTTGGCTGATATAAATATCTAAGAGTCACCTTACGCGCTAGGCGATAGTAACGTGTCTTTCATAAAACAGAGCCATCGGAATGGGTAAAGCATTCCGTATGGCTCTGTTTTATGCCGAATCGTGCCGAGATTACTGTGCACGTGTATGTATTTTTACGTAGCCTGTTTAGCAAGCGATATAATAATAATTATTATTATAATAATAATTCTCACAACATCTTATACGTTGACTTGATTCCGTACTAAGTAGCTTAAGCACTTGTGTTACAGATATCAGACAACAGAGGAACACGAATATATACTTAAATACATATATTACACCCAGACACCGAACAAACACAAGTGTTCATCGCACGAATATTTGTCCAGGGTGGGGATCGAACCCACGACCTTTGGCGTACGAGGCAGGGTCACTACCAATTGCGCCATCCGGTCAGTCAAATAAGCAATAATAAATATAGTCAAATAAATATAGGCAGCCAGCGTTAAGCTATATTACAAAACATATGTCTGTGTACTTTTTGACATAGCTTTCGAAGTGATTTTTGACAACTTCACGTCCGAGACGTTTAGCCATGGAGTTAAAAAGCGTTGGGGTTTTCAAGAGCGAATAATGGACAACATTTCAAAATTGCTAAGCTCTGAAACAAAAAATACCATTTCTTTGTTTACTCTTCCGCTGCTCGAATATATATATTTATTAATTTTTTATATTGCTTATTTACTGAGAAAAAAATTAAAAACTAAAAAACGTAAGATGACGTCATCGGACGGCAGAATGTAAAATATTTCTTTGCTTAGCACATTATACTTTTAAATTTACGTAATGCCATACCCATGGCATGTAACTGTCAAAAAAAAGACAACTTGTCAACGTTGAATGTATGAATGACGTTGACAATGTTGACACTAGTATTATTTACCTTTGACAGTAGTACCTTTTTTTTTATTAAAACAATGATAAGCAAAGGAATATCGCTGTATTCAGCCGTCCGATGACGTCATTTGGCGCTTACGTCTATTTAGAATAAAAAGAATTTCAATAATTATTTTATGCATGAAAATGGACAAATTTTGAAAAAAGAAAAAATATGGACATGTTAAAAATATGAAATGTTGTCCATTGCGCCATCCGGTCAGTCAAATAAGCAATAATAAATATAGTCAAATAAATATAGGCAGCCAGCGTTAAGCTATATTACAAAACATATGTCTGTGTACTTTTTGACATCGCTTTCGAAGTGATTTTTTTGACAACTTCACGTCTGAGACGTTCAGACATGGAGTTAAAAAGCGTTGGGGTTTTCAAGAGCGAATAATGGACAACATTTCAAAATTGCTAAGCTCTGAAACAAAAAATACCATTTCTTTGTTTACTCTTCCGCTGCTCGAATATATATATTTATTAATTTTTATATTGCTTATTTACTGAGAAAAAAATTAAAAACTAAAAAACGTAAGATGACGTCATCGGACGGCAGAATGTAAAATATTTCTTTGCTTAGCACATTATACTTTTAAATTTACGTAATGCCATAACCCATGACATGTAACTGTCAAAAAAAAAGACAACTTGTCAACGTTGAATGTATGAATGACGTTGACAATGTTGACACTAGTATTATTTACCTTTGACAGTAGTACCTTTTTTTTTATTAAAACAATGATAAGCAAAGGAATATCGCTGTATTCAGCCGTCCGATGACGTCATTTGGCGCTTACGTCTATTTAGAATAAAAAGAATTTCAATAATTATTTTATGCATGAAAATGGACAAATTTTGAAAAAAGAAAAAATATGGGTCTGTTCTTTTTATGTCTACTTTCATATAAAAAAACAATATGGACATGTTAAAAATATGAAATGTTGTCCATTGCGCCATCCGGTCAGTCAAATAAGCAATAATAAATATAGTCAAATAAATATAAGCAGCCAGCGTTAAGCTATATTACAAAACATATGTCTGTGTACTTTTTGACATCGCTTTCGAAGTGATTTTTTTGACAACTTCACGTCTGAGACGTTCAGACATGGAGTTAAAAAGCGTTGGTGTTTTCAAGAGCGAATAATACGGTATTTGACTATTTTTTTTCATTTGTGTAATCAAAAGACCTCTCAATGATAGAAACATCGTTGAAAGAATTACTTGATTCTCATTTAAACTAGCTGAGATATCACAACTTTAAAATCACATTATTTTGGGCAAACCCAAAACGCTCCATACAAATGGCTACTGAGATGTGACGTCACACGCAAGTATTTTGTATGCATTTCATTTGAATTTTGTATGGTAGCTATATCAAATGTTTCGTTTATGTCAATGGTTCCATTATAATAGTTGGTGTAAATTATATGGGTTATTCAATGGTATAATTTTTTTTTTTTAATTTCATACTTTTAAAATGGACTTGCCCATGAATCTTTGAATGACCATAAAACCGGCTAGACGTTATATTTTTGATTGAGAATTTTTGCTATTGGCACATATTTACCTATATTTTGATAAAATATTTATATTTTGTAAAATCTCGAGCTTAGTCAAATACCCTATTAGCTAAAGTTGTAATTCTGTAACAGGTGATCCCAATATCAGGGCTGCGAGTGCGCGCGGCGACGCAGAGCTTGCTGGTGGGCTCCCCCGCGCCGGTGTGGGTGGAGGCGGGCGCGCTGGCGGCGGCGGCGCTGGCGGCGCTGGTGCCGCCGCCGCGCCTCACGTGGGCCGTGCGCGACCCCACCTCCGCGCGGCTGTCCACTACACACACGCTAGGTACAGTTGCGAGCTTTAATGGACAACATTTCATATTTTTAACATGTCCATATTGTTTTTTTATATGAAAGTAGACATAAAATGAACAGACCCATATTTTTTCTTTTTTCAAAATTGGTCCATTTTCATGCATAAAATAATTATTGAAATTCTTTTTATTCTAAATAGACGTAAGCGCCAAATGACGTCATCGGACGGCTGAATACAGCGATATTCCTTTGCTTATCATTGTTTTAATAAAAAAAAGGTACTACTGTCAAAGGTAAATAATACTAGTCTCAACATTGTCAACGTCATTCATACATTCAACGTTGACAAGTTGTCTTTTTTTTTGACAGTTACATGTCATGGGTTTGGCATTACGTAAATTTAAAACTATAATGTACTAAGCAAAGAAATATTTTACATTCTGCCGTCCGATGACGTCATCTTACGTTTTTTAGTTTTTAATTTTTTTCTCAGTAAATAAGCAATATAAAAAATGAATAAATATATATTCAAGCAGCGGAAAAGTAAACAAAGAATTGGTATTTTTTGTTTCAGAGCTTAGCAATTTTGAAATGTTGTCCATTAGGGACCCACTTAAGGTTGAATGTCGTGTAGCAAACTTTCGCTACTAAGAACTAATAAATAAATATTTCACAATATCACATACATTGATCTGACTCCGAGATAGGTAGCTCAAGCACCTGTTACGGATATCAGAATCAACAGCGGAATTACAAATAAATACATATAATACTTTTCTTTTGTAAATACATACTTATAATCATAATGTTGATATCAATGTGGATAGTTTAAGGATGTTTTTGAGAAAGAGCCAGTTATTGTAAATTTTGGAATAAGATTAAGTACTTATTGTTAATGTATTTTCCTTTTTATTGTTTTGCATGCGGTGTTGACCTGTAAATGGAAGTGCAAATAGTTTCTTTTCTTAAATTGTGAATAATATTCTAAGCAAGTATTATGTAACTTTCGTTGGTTAACCAATAAAAAAAATAAAAAAATATATTACATACAAACACCCAGACCAATACAAACAGACATATTCATACACACAAATGTTTGTACTGTGCGGAGATCGAACACGCAACCCTTGGACCCAAGGCAGCGTTCACTACCCCTGTTCCAAACGGGTCGTCAAGTCGTCAAACTAATATTTTAACGTGTCATAATTTTTACTTTTTTAGAGGCAACCGTGCAAACACGTCAACTTGAGCAAGGGCATACGATCATTACCGATATTTACGAGTAATAGTTACGTGGGTAATAACTTTTTGGCCCTGTGTTCTATCTATATAGCAATATCGTTTTTATTTGTAATACGCATCTAAACTATTTTCTTGACTGACACGAGTGACACAACATATGTTGGTAATTAGAAAACCTTTTTGCAAAGGGGTTATTATCGTTTCAATTGTCGATTAGATTATGTCATGTCTTAATTTGACATTCAACATTACTGCATTAAAGTTTCGACCTTATTGCAAATTGAATTTTCTAACGAAATGTAACGAAATTGGATCCCAAATTAAAGCTCGTGATTTTACGATTGCACCCACTTCGATTCATTAAAACTTTCAGTATTTCGATGCGGGATTACGAACTCATTTTACAAAAAATTACATCGTATATTTACTGGAAAAAAATGCTTGTCACGGATTTTGTTACAGATTTGCTCGATAGATCGGCGGCCGAAGGATTGTCAGTCAGAGTCACACCGTTGAAACCTGGAGTCATCACTATCGACGTCAGAGTACGCAATATGGGACAGGTATTTTATCATTACATCAGACATTAAATAAATCAAAACAAGTCGCAGATTAGGGTATTACAGTATCCTTTATTATATAAAATATCTTTGATATAATTCTACTAACAAATTATATTACTCAACTTACAGGCAGCAGAAACTCGATCTTGGGATGGCACCATCGAAATACTAGGCATCTCCGACATTCGCACCTCAGTGGACGGGCTCCCCAAAGACTTGGTATCGGGCGACCGCCTCGCCGTCGCCGTGGGCTCCACCATACGCCTCAACTCTCTGCCGAGGAGCAACTGGAACGCGTATCAAGACGGGGCCTTTGAGATGAGGGCTAACGGCCAGCTGACGGCTTTGGCTCCGGGGCATGGAGTGATCGTGGCTCAGCATAAAGATGAGAGGAACAATATTTATAGGGAGACTGTGAGTATTTTTTAAGTTATTGACTGAAGATTATTTGTAAAAATCTGTCATTTAATTGGTGTCGGGTGACGGCCTCGCCATAGTCTGCTCCACCATGAACCTTACTCAACTCTGAATGCGTATTAGGACGGCGCCTTCGAGATGAGACCTAACGGATATCTGACGGCTTTGGCTCCGGGGCATGGAGTGATCGCGACTCAGCATAAAGATGAGAGGAACAATATTTATAGGGAAGCTGTGAGTAAAGTCCGCGTCACGAAAAAAAGTACCGCGGAAAAACGCGGAACTAAATTTTGAGATTCCTTGTTTCTATAGTGGTAAAGCTCAAATTTGAATGTAGATGGCGATTCCAGCACGCTTTTCACGGGACTTTTTCCCTGGCGCGGACTTTGTTAAGCTGTTGATAAGTGCAAAACGCTCTCCATGGATTCCATTAATTGATGGATACCATCCCTAAAACGTCGACTAACTAATCGATCCACGGCATCGATCGATAATGGGGGCCACCGCGAGTGAAAAATTCGCTAGATGACGTTGCGTATGCGCGAGGCCCATCACAAGGATACTTGTCTAAATTACAATGTTACTTATCAAACAAGGAATAAAGTTTAGGTTGGACCCACGTTTATGTTAAGCTATCTAGCAGATTTTTGATTCGCGAGGCACTGCGAAACGTTGGTATTAAAGATCGACGATTGATCGACACATCTGATTAATCTTTTGAGTTGATGCAAATGAGTGATTCGATAGCATTTATATGGTATCATCATCCTCTTGCCCTTTTCCTAGGTTACTGGGGTCGGCGATGGGACGTATGGAAAAGGAGAACATACTGTTTTCCTTTTCCATTCCTTGTTCCTGCTCCCGATCCCCCTCCGGTCGTGTCACTCTGGTGTCCCATCCCAATATGAAGGCAAGAGATTAGAGAGTACACTTGTGTTTTTGCACACAGTTGAGCACTATAATATATCCTGCGTAAGTGGCTGATCGTTGAGTTTGGCCGCTTTAGCCGAAATCGGTTGGAGGATATTATTATTATAATATACTCATTCCTTATTGTGTAGACTCTATATCTGAAATAATATTCCTCCACAGGCAATCCACGTGGAAGTGGCTATCCCCCACTACTGCACGGCGGAGCCTGCCGGCGAATCAGACGAGACCGCCGTGCGACTGGTGATGAGGAACGCGCTGGGGCGGCCTCTGCTGGCGCCCGACGCTAACGTGTCGGTGCTTGCGCCCAACATGGCGCATACACGACGCGCCGCGGACAGGTCAGTACATGTTACTCAAAGGTTACTCCGCATTTATCATGGGGAGTGCTCTGAAGAACTGTTTGATCTACTCCCTGCGGCCGAATTCTTACATCGAACCACTCGCAAGCGATTGTCATTCCATTCTCATCATCTCGATGGATGGCGGTCTAATACTGTGCGTTTCTCCCGGAACTTTCTACCACGTACCTCAGTTCTGTGGAACGGTTTGGCTGCAGGAGTATTTCCGGAAGGCTACGACTTAGGGATCTTCAAGAGAAGAGGGTACTCTTTTTTAAAAAAATAAAACCGGCCAAGTGCGAGTCGGGCTCGCGCACAAAGGGTTCCGTAGCAGCAAAGTCCAAAATTACAGTTAAATCAACCTATCTCAAAAACTATAAGAGATACTTTGATCAAACCAAAAATCGTTGAAAGAGTTAATTAGCATGCATCACCTCTATTTTTTTTAGAATTTTATACCCCGTAGTTATAAAAATAGAGGGGGGGGGACATACTTTTTACGACTTTGAGAGCTGATATCTCAAAAACCGTTCACTTTAAGAAAAATGTTTTTTAGAAAACTTTATATCATTTTAAAAGACCTTTCCATTGATACCCCACACGGGTATGTACATCGAAAAAAAAAATTTCATCCCTCAGTTACATGTATGGGGGGCCCCACCCCCAATTCTTTTTTTTACTATTTAGTGTCATATTTTTGTAGCGGTTCATACAACACATATTCCCATCAAATTTCATCACTGTAGTACTTATAGTTTCCGAGTAAATCGGCTGTGACAGACGGACAGACGGACAGACGGACAGACGGACATGACGAAA
Source organism: Marasmia exigua (assembly GCA_019059595.1). Taxonomy (NCBI): domain Eukaryota; kingdom Metazoa; phylum Arthropoda; class Insecta; order Lepidoptera; family Crambidae; genus Marasmia; species Marasmia exigua. The sequence continues at coordinate 1,084,828 of CM032479.1, read as the reverse complement.
CTATAAGGGTTCCGTTTTTGCCATTTTGGCTACGGAACCCTAAAAAGGCCGGCAACACATTAGCGATCTCTCTGCGAAATCAGAGATGTTCATGGGCGGCGATGATTACTTTCCATCAGGTGACTCACTTGCTCGTTTGTCCGCCTCTAGCATTAAAAAAAAAAAAAGGGCCATATTCATTCCCCCACTACTGCACGACGGAGCCTGCCGGCAATAGGGTATTTGACTAAGCTCGAGATTTTAAAAATATAAATATTTTATCAATATATAGCTAAATATGTACCAATAGCAAAAATTCTCAATAAAGAAAAATATATCGTCTAGCCAGTTTTATGGTCATTCAAAGATTCATGGGCAAGTCCATTTTAAAAGTATGAAATCATTACAAAATAATTTTACCTTTGAATAACACTCACAACTTGCACCAACTATTACAGTAGAACCATTGACATAAACGAGAGATTTGATATAGCTACCATACAAAATTCAAATGAAATGCATACAAAATACTTAGGTGTGACGTATCATCTAAGTATCCATTTGTATGGAGCGTTTTGGGTTTGCCCAAAATAATGTAATTTTAAAGTTGTTAGTTTAAATGAGAATCAAGTGATTCTTTCGACGATCTTTCTATCATTGAGAGGTCTTTTGATTACAATAATAAATAAAAAATAGTCAAATACCGTAATACGGTATTTGAATATGCTGACAGGTCAGTACATATTATGTGATAACTCAAAGGATTCTTAAGGTACGGCCACTCGCTTTTTTGCCACAAAAAGCAATTATATGCAAAGCACTACAAACAGCATCCACAATCCCCATGCTTGGCAACAAAACTTGACAGACAACTACAAGAAAATGCATACGCTTTAGTGCCTTGTCACAATATTATACCTTCCATCATGTACTAATTATATAATAGTCCATGCTTCCATGTAACAAAGTAAAAGAGAGATTTTTATTAGTGAAGTGTCTATAATATTGTATATCACCTGAAAATAAAAAGAAACGTAAGTTTATCAATTATCTAGGTAGAAGACCAACCTTCGGAATGTAACAATTTCTTATTGGTTAATGCGCGCCATGTTCGGTGGGAGTGCGGTTAAGAGAGAGATAGCAATCCTCTCAGGATTTATTGTATTTAATCTTAACGTAACGCAATAGAGTGTGTATTTCAACTGCTTTCGCAATCGTAATCAATCGGATTTAACTTGCTCTTGACGAATTTTGCCAATATAACTTATAAACGTGGTACAGCTGTACATCTTTTTGAAGTCGACTGGACTAGGTCTGTTGGCCTAAAACAGCCACTGAATAGATGCGTTAAATTGTTTTAGTTCTGTTAATCCTTAGACCCGGGCAGTTATCGGTCCCGGCCGTTGTCGCTATCTAGTCAAATATATCGATAAAAATTAGAAAACGAGGTTCATGAATTAGTTCTCAGGTTGTCCTGTGTCCCGAGGGGCGGTGAGATATTGAAAATAAAAAGCCCAAAATTCAGCGCCATCTAGTTTTAAGACAGAATTTCTGCGTCACGTTCGTTTGTATGGCGATGGCCAGTCCTTATATAAATTAGTCCATGGTACTAGTCACGTTGAGCCGTGACCAGGCGTAACTTTGTATCTATCACGTTACGCAGTTTTAGCTTTCGGTCGGGTGGTTAATTTAATTTTTAAAAGACTTATTAATTTTTAAAGACGCGAATTCGATTCGCGGCAGTAGCATTGATGAGTTAAGTATTCTTCTCTTATCGCAAATAGGGACTATTGCATGTGAAATTATCCGCTAGATTGGCTTGCCCGTGAACCGAGGTCCAACTTCAACATCATTGTCTGATTTATTCGTTAATTTATAATTTCACATATCAAGTCTAAAAATACCCAATCACCTTGTAGATGGACCTCATGCCTATAGGACGCCATCTTGCGGATTTTTCGCACGCGATAGCCTCCATTAACTAAAGTTATTATGTTAACGATCTATATTTGTTGAACAGTGCTTTAGGCAACGAGCTCCTTATAACAAACTTGGACGCGGCTGGCGCGTTCATGAGCTTCCAGGGCACGGCGGGTGGCGTCACCGTAAAGGACGAGATCTGGGTGACAGGAAATGACGCGACCGCCTCTAGGATTCTTGGTGAGTATTTGCTCTTGCACTAACGAAAGTAGTTGCTGTAAAAATAAGTGGTAGACGAGCAGGCGGTTCACCTGATGGCGATTGCCGCCGCCCATAAACACTCGCAACACCAATCACCAACTTCTTAATTCCCCTTTCCTTTAATGGGGGCAGTCGTGTCTGAAATATCCGCTACGCCATATATGGCCTGCCTGTGAACCGAAATCCAACTTCAACATCATTGGCTGATTTATTCGTTGACATTTTGACGTATCCCGTCTACGAATACCCGATCACCTTGTAGACAGGGACCTCAGGCCTATAGTACGCCATCTTGCAGATTTTTCGCACGCCATAGCCCCCCCATGGGTTGTCCACACAAGCACAGGGCCAGCGCTTGCCCTGTGTTTCGCCGAGTGAGTGAACGTACTTCACGCTGTTTTTCCAAATGAATGATATACCCGTATATATATATATATTTTAATATGGCTCTACCCGAAGATACTTTGGCAACGCAAGTAACTTATTGAGAATAAGAGGTAGTCAACAGTCGAAGTCAGTCAAAGTGACAGTCACTCAATAAAACGCCGGTGTTTTACGTTTTATCGACCTACGGATTCCGCGGATATCACTCTAAAAGCAATGGCGGGTTTTAAGACTCTATTAGGTCCAAGCAAGATGTCACGAGACAATTCAATCGATATACAATAGCAGTTTTAAAAACGATATAATCCAACGATTCTTATTATTAGGATCACTTTGCGGCATTTCACTCCACAAATAAACACCAAATGTGTATACTAAAAAGTCAAGTTTAAAAACTAAAACCTGACTACCAAAAAAACACGCTCTTAAAAGTACGAAACAAGAAAACTGTCTCTGCTGAAATTATTATGCCATATCGCCGTGGTCGTATGGCACATTGATTTTATTTTTTTTCGACAGACATTTTTCTTGTTTCGTACTTTTTAGAGCGTGGTTTTTTGGTAGTCGGGTTTTAGTTTTTAAACATTATTTTTATTTAAAATATTTTTAGTTATGTTAATAAAATTACATATTTGCAATGTGCTAAAAAGCTCTTGCATTTGATACCCCGCACGGTACCGCCAAACAAATTTTTTTTTTAGTTCCTTACTCTATGTCTGCTAGAGGGCGCTGTAGTCAATTTAACGTAACGTCATGTAGCCTATAACCAGATGACAATGAAGACGCTTCCAACGACACCTCATTTATTCAAATATGTTTACAAGTTTAAAAGTTATAAGGGAACAGATGAACAACCATACATACATAGAGGTCAAAATCATAACCCTCCTTTTTGCTTCGCCGTAGTCGGGTCAAAACCACTAGACACTAATTTAAAATCTTTGATTGCATCAGCCCACGCGGCTTGTTTTAGCTCTACCCGCCGAATCTCCCCGTATATTTAATTCAATTGAATTACAACACTTCACATCTCGTAACACACTCGTGAAAACTTTGGAAAGAGCTTCCAGCCGCGGTGTTCCCTGATCGCTATGACATGTCCTTTTCTAAACGAGGTTTGAAAAGAGTTCTTCTCTCACGGTAGGCAGCGGCATGACTGCTCCGGCATTGTTGATGTCTATGAGCGGCGGTTACTGTTCACTATCAGATGGGCCGCAAGCTCGTCTACCTACTATAATCAATAAAAAAAAACTTCATTCCATATTGACAGCAACTGGAGGTTGGGGCGTATGCCTAGAAGGCGTGGGTTGGCGCGCTCCGCCCGGCGTGGTCGTGTACGCGGGCAGCGGCGTGTCGCTGGCGGTACTGGCCAGTGACAAGCCCGCCAAGCATGCCTTGCGCCTGGACCGACCTCCGCTCACCTCCACGATACAGCAGATACCCTTTGATAAGGTAGGTAAACATCTACGCTACCGGCATAGCTAATAGGGACAATAGACAATACGGCAAAAACATTTTCCGAAATTAAAAATACTATTACTAGATATTACTCATAGAAATTTAAGAAAAATAATTTCAAAATTTTTAAACTCAATTATGGAGAAAAAAATAAAATGTAAACATCCTCCTGTGACGTCATCACTCGGTATGATAAATTAATAACGCAATTGCTCACGTTGAGAAAAAAGGTAAGTATATCTCTGATCATAAAATGACGAGACAAAATAATGACAGTGACGGTAAGTAACTTAAAGTCACACACACATTAAATTATAACTAAAAAATATGGTTCATTTTTTTTCTCTTTCTTTATTCGGAAAGCGTAAAAAATTCAAGTATTTTTTTTGTCGTATTGTATGTATAATGTCGTAATGTATATAATTTGATTGACATTAGGACTATGCGTATTTCTGTTAAATCTACCTATATCTGTATTCCGTATTTTATTGTATATGATCCGCATGATGGTCGAATAAATATTTTCATTCATTCATTCATTGTCCGTTGCGTGTGACGAATTCGCTAGATGGCGTAACAGAGGTTAGGGATAAGCCTTGCAAATATGCCTTGCGCCTGGACCTGTCCCTGCTCACCTCCACGTTACAGCTATCCTTGGATAAAGTAGGTAAACATCTAACTGCTAAAATGTATAGGTATAGCTAAAAATCCGCTAGATGGCGTAATAGGACAGAGGCCGGGGACAAGCCTTCCAAGCACGCCATGCGCCTGGATCAGTCCCCGCTCGCTTTGATAAGGTAGGTTTCACATTAGTTTTTCTAATTTTCGTGTTAACTGGTATGCCTGAGGAGGGACGGATGTGAAGATGGGACTCTTTAGTCGGCCTCTCGTGGGGAGGGATCCCCGCTCAGACGTAGGCGAGAGTAACCTCATGTTGTATGCCTAGAAGGTATAGGCGGGCGCGCTCCGCCCGTACTGACTTAAGATAAGCTTGTACGCGAAAAGCACGCGCTGAAAAGTCTCCAACTCTTTTCTACGATACGTTTTTTTATGTGACAGGTGGCAGACGAGCAGACGGATGGCCTGATGGTAAGCGATTGCCGTCGCCCAAAGACACCCGCGACGCCAGTGGAGCAAGTGTGGTGGCGCACCTTTAAACTCTCCTTTCCTCCGGATCGGGCCTCTGGTACCTTCACTCACGCAGCGAAACACAGCACAGTGCTGCTTCACGCCGGTTTTCTGTGAGGCCATGGTATCACTCCGGTCGAGCGAGGAAGCGAGGCTCCCTCTCGGTCTAAAATAGTATATGGATTGATTGATTACATTGAACGTGATGCATGTCTGTAATGTATGCATGCACGGTACCGCCGCGCCTGCGCAGTGCGCGCCGGCCGCGAGAGCTGCGTCTCCGCGCCGCGCGCCCCAACGCCAGTCAGTAATAAACGGACAGAGCTATAATACGCACGGTTGTTTCTCTGGCGCTCGCGCCGAACTTCTTCCCACATTCAGTGTCTCTCCAAATACATATCAATGTCACGTTAAATTGCTATGTTCTAACCTAACAACGAATGTTTTAATTATAAAATTTCGGCATGATACATAATAGCTACAGTTTCTGAACAAATGACGCCGCGTATGTAAATGATGGATTTCATCAAGATGTCTGCGACACAAATCATAAATATCTAATCTTTATTGTATTTTGTTACAGATGGAGTTCATAGCCGGCGACTGGCCGTCGGCCATGGTGCCACTAAGCATCGAAGCATCATCTCTCGAGTCTGGTCCACTGCTGTGCTCGGAAGAGCAGAGGTACGCGGTAGATGGCGTTGATGTCGAGCTGCCATTCGTGTGCCGGACGCAGGCTCCGAACACAGCTAAGCCTGTACTAGACATTATCAACGGTAAGTTGAGAAATAACTTTTTTAATAAAATTACCTATTTTTGAGTTTTTCTGTAACTGGAAAAATACAAAGGGCTTTATTCATAAACGTTCAATAAACCTTGGGTGTAAAAAAAATGGTGTTATAAAACAGTTTTGACGTTTGAAACATTTTTCTTTTATATATTACAATATTACAACCAGGACCTTATTTCGGGGGTATAAGATTTATTAGGATTGGATCAAAACGTTTACAACCCGTGCGGATAAAGAATGGGATCAGAAATGGCGGTATAGACGCTAATAATGTGCGAGGGAGAAGTGAATAGATGCGCCGCCATTTCTGATCCCATTCTTTATCCGCAAGGGTTGTACTTTAATTTTTGTTCACCATTCCTCTGCGAAAGAACAACTGCCATTCGTTGGACTCCTGATCATCTTTAGAAGGAACTGCTCCTGGACTGGACGAGGAAAGCCTGTGATAGAGGTATTTTTTTATTGTCATAGGTGGCAGACGAGCACACGGATCACCTAATGGTAAGCGATTGCCGGCAACACCAGTGAAGTCACGAGAGCGGTGTCAACCTTTGTTTGGTGCAACCTTCCCCAGATTGGGCCTTCGGTGCCCTCATTCACGTAGTAAAACACAGCATAAACGCTGCTTCACGCTGCTTCTCTGAGGCCGTGGTATCACTCCGGTCGAGCGGTCCCATTCATGCCGAAGCGTGGCTCTCCCACGATCTGAGGCCTTTCAATTCTGGATTCACATTGAGGCTATTAATGGACAACATTTCATATTTTTAACATGTCCATATTGTTTTTTTATATGAAAATAGACATAAAATGAACCGACCCATATTTTTTCTTTTTTCAAAATTTGTCCATTTTCATGCATAAAATAATTATTGAAATTCTTTTTATTCTAAATAGACGTAAGCGCCAAATGACGTCATCGGACGGCTGAATACAGCGATATTCCTTTGCTTATCATTGTTTTAATAAAAAAATGGTACTACTGTCAAAGGTAAATAATACTAGTGTCAACATTGTCAACGTCATTCATACATTACACGTTGACAAGTTGTCTTTTTTTTTGACAGTTACATGTCATGGGTTTGGTATTTCGTAAATTTAAAACTATAATGTGCTAAGCAAAGAAATATTTTACATTTTGCCGTCCGATGACGTCATCTTACGTTTTTTAGTTTTCAATTTTTTTCTCAGTAAAAAAGCAATATAAAAAATGAATAAATATATATTCGAGCAGCGGAAAAGTAAACAAAGAATTGGTATTTTTTGTTTCAGAGCTTAGCAATTTTGAAATGTTGTCCATTGATTTAATTTGTTTTAGGTCAACTCGGCTGCTCCATATTCCCAGCCGTTCCGGTCATAGACGCGGCTGAAGTAGAACTCTGCGCCGAGTGGGGCGTCGCCCGCACATGCACTAAAGTCCACCTCCTGCCGCCCATAGCCGTCTCCCAGGCCAAGGTCTCCCTCCTCCGCCCCCCTACCGTCTTCACTATAACCGGGCATCCACGAGCTTTGAAACTCGTTAAGATAACCACGTCGCCAGGTTTGAAACTGGATATAAACCACAAGGATAGCGAGATAGTGGTGTTTGTGAAGAATGAGGCGTCAACTTGTGGTGTGGGATTGGTTATCGTCAAGTCGAAGTTGACGGCGCAGGAGATTCAAGTGGAGGTGGAGCGGGAGTGTGACGTGGCGTGCGGGACATTGCTGGGCGCCATTTTCTCCATCCTGAGACCGTACCTGCCGACCCTGGCTACTATAGCGGCTGTGGCTGTTACTTATATGTACAGTAAGTAGCGTTATACTTTGGTTTTTGTATTTGGATGATGTATTGATGTGCCATGGAAGTTTTCCATTTTTCGTTAGTATTCACGATTAAATATCACACACACACACAGCTTTTCCGATTTTGTGATACGTGGCAAACGAGCACCGCGGTTCACCTGATGGTAAACGATTGCCGGCCGCCCAAGGACACCCGCGACACCAGTGGAGTCACATGTGCGCTGCCAACCTTTGAACCCCCTTTCCCCAGATTGGGCCTGATGACTAAATAATCGGCGTGTTTTTTTTTTGGAATTGGTGACGAAGAGCATTCGTACTAACTGGTTGTAAGTTATGCCGCCGACCATAGAGACCCAGCACCAATGAAGCCACAAGTGCACTGCTAACTTTTTAATCCGCTTCTTATCTGGCGTAACCATACACAATATTATAAACGTGAAAGCAGAGGCGGCTCTTGCCCATTGCGCCCGGGTGCAATAAATATTTGGCGCCCTCTTGTATCAAAATACGCGAATAAAATGGAATAGTTTTAGAGCTTAAAATACGCTGCAAGCTGCGCAGTACACACCCACAATGTTTATACAGGGTGTTTCATTTAGGGTTTCAAGCCGAAGGCCATGGATTTTCATAACTTGTAAACTCCATTAAATCGTAGGAGATACATCCTGGCCTTCGGCTTGACATCCTAAATGAAACATCCTGTAAAAATGGTTGGACACTTGCTCCTTGCGAAGCGTTACAGAGGAGGCTCTTGTCGCGAGGGGCTATCGGCGCCCGGTTGCATCGTACCGCCCCTTGCACTATAGGTAAAGACGCCCCTGTGTGAAAGTGTGTGTCTGTCTGTTTGTCCGTCTTTCACAACAAAACGGAGCGACGGATTGACGTGATTTCTTAAGTGGAGATAGCTTAATGAAGAGTGACATAGGTTACTTTTTGTCTCTTTCTAACGCAAGTCCTAGTTATTCATTTAATTGTTTTAATTACAGTCCAATCCAGAATGCAGCGCAAGGCCCCGATCCGCATGCCCACCGAGCCCGTACAGACGGTGCTCCCGGCCTCCGATACGGCACCTATGTTCAACCGCTCGAGGACATTCTCCCGAAGCCCGTTCGCGTCCAACGGGCCGTCGTCCCCCGTGTACGGGGACGCCAGCGTGTTGCCCGATAGCAGCTTCTCGCCCAACACTACGAGAATGCACTCGAGATTCCTATAGGTGTTAGTGAAGTATCAGCCTATATACTGTCCCGCTGCAGGACAAAGGCCTCCATCATAGAAATCAAGTCATCGCCACTATGATGGGGTTAGGCTTAATCACCACGCTTGCCAAATGCGGATTGGTGATCACAAACCCGAGGTATGTTCGAAAAATTCGAAACATACTTTTTGCTCGGGCCGGGAATCGAACCCAGGACCCCGAGATCACAGCTCGGTACCTAAACAAACAGGGCGTTGTGTGTTAGTGATAATAAGTGTTAATGATGACTGCAAAATACGGTATTTAACTATTTTTTTTTATTTTTGTAATCTAAAGACTTCTCCTATGATAGAAACATCGTTGATAAAAATTACTTGATTCTCATTTAAACTACCTTAGCAACATGCTTGATGCTACGGTAATCTCCTTTTGTTGGTCGACTAGTAGATAATGCCTCTTATTAAAAAATTGAGCATTGCAGCTTATCTAGCTGCAATATTTCACCACCGTATATCACGTCAGAACGCCAAATTCCATCCACATCGATTGGAAGGATTTATATCGACTAAACTGCACTCTTCACCTCATTTCCTCCCGCTCACAGTAAAACTGTGGGACCAGCTATCATCGGTGGTATTTCCGAACAGATACGACTTGGTGACCTGGAAGAAATGCACTTATTCCTTCTTTATGAGCCGGCAACGCCTATGTGATACCTCTGGAGTTGCAGATGTCCATGAAAATGATGATTGAAGCCACCGACATAACACAGCAGGATTGAAACTGAATGTTGAATTAATTGTATTTTTTAGCCTACTAGATCCCAATACTCAATACGGTATTTGACAATTTTTTTTAATAAGTAAAAGACCTCTCAATGATAGAAACATCGTTGAATTACTTGATTCTCATTTAAACTACCTGAGATATCCCGACTTTAAAATCACATTATTTTGGGCAAACCCAAAACGCTCCATACAAATGGCTACTAAGATGTGACGTCACGTGCAAGTATTATCTATGCATTTTATTTGAATTTTGTAGCTATATCAAATGTTTCGTTTATGTCAATGGTTCTATTATAATAGTTGGTGCAAATTGTAAGGGCTATTCAATGGTATGTATATCTTTTTAATTTCATGCTTTTAAAATGGACTTGCCCATGAATCTTTGAATGACCAATAAACCGGCTAGACGTTATATTTTTAATTGAGAATTTTTGCTATTGGCACATATTTACCTATATTTTGATAAAATATGTATATTTTGTAAAATCTCGAGCTTAGTCAAATAACCTATTAAGTTGTGGACAATGTGAGTTGAATCGTTTTTCCTGCGGTCAGCGCAGTCTTACGTTCTCTAAGGCACATCGCTTACACGACAGGTCGAGATGGGGCGGAGTCAAAGCAGAGGTGAATAAGCGGCGCTCCGTACGGCGTACCTAAGGTTTCTTCATAAATAAATACTGGATCCGCGGCACGGGCGAGGTGAAGGCGGGCCGGCGTCGAGGCAGCGGCGGCGCGGAGTCGAGGCGCAGGCGGCATTCAATTGAATCAAAATGAGAAGGATGTATAACTTCCACTCTACAAGAGACAAATCCTAAACCGCGGCTTGACCGCGCCGCCTTGACTGTCGTATGGGCGATGCGCTTAACGCGTTGAAAAGTCGTGATAACAAATGTTAGAGGAACTAACGGAGTTCCCGTGCCATGCCATGTATTTGTATGGAATGGCACGGGAACCGTAACCCATTGGGGTTAACGGGAATGGTAGCCGATTCGGGTTACTATTCCCGTCCTATGACGTAAGTGGCGCTGACGCCATTATTTATTTTCTGACTTTATTGACAAATTATATTTCCCTTTTAGTCGGTTGCAGAGGCCACCTTTAAATTTAATGTCGGTTTTAAATCTTAATTATTGTTCTGAATTAGAAAACTTGTTCTGGTATGGCGCTTTAACTAATGCCGATTTAAATGGTCGGTTTTTGCAACTATTTTTTTTTATGATATAGGTGGCAGACGAGCCGACGGATCACCTGATGATAAGCTAATATCGCCGCCCATGGACACCTGCAACACCAGTGGTGTCACAAGTGTGCTGCTTACCTTTTAACCCCCCTTCCCCTGGATTGGGCCTCCGGTACCCACACTCACCCAGCGAAACAGTGCATGCACTGCTTCACGCCGGTTTTCTGTGAGGACGTGGTACTCCGAGTCGGGCCGGCCCATTCAAGCTGAAGCGTGGCTCTCTCACTGTTAAAACTACTAACTAACTAGATGTCCATATGACTTTTCAACTATCATTCAGTATTGATATGTTTTACTTTTTAGATTTATTTAATAAGTTCAAATGCGATATGTTAAATAATCAATACTTTATTTTCTCCATTTTGACGACCAGTTTGGATCAGTGGTAGTGAACGCTGCCTCTGGTACAAGGGTTGCGGATTTGATCCCCGCACAGTACAAACATTTGTGTGCATGAACATGTCTGTTGGTTCTGATATCCGTAACACAGGTGCTTGAGCTACCTATCTCGGAGTCAGACCAATGTTATATATTGTTTGTGAAATATTTATATATAAAATAGGCTTGATTCCTATTTTTTTCTCTTGTTATTAATAAAAGAACCCCTCAAAAGTGAAAACGTTGGTGAAAGAATGGATTTGTTAGCTTGGAAACTCTTCGAGATAGGACAATTTGAAAATCACTTAAAATAGACTTGCCCAAAACGCTCCATACAAACAGCGACGCGGGGCGTGACATCAGCCCTCACTAGTTTGTGCGCATCGCGAGATAGCTTTGTTCGATAGCTATATGAAATAGTGCGTTTATGAAAATGGTTTCTTAACAAAAGTTGCTATAAATTGAATTCGTAAATTTAAGACTTAAAATTTACTTGCCTGTCTTTGCCTTTGAGGGCTCATAAAAAAATAATACATAAGATTTCAAGCTGAAATTGTACGTGGCTCCTTTTGACCGTTATTTCTCAATGCTATTTAAAAATCGGCCAATCTCTGACCTAGTACACAAGCCTATTATCGTTTTGTCTTTGACGTTCTTGTCAAGTCTACGGGGTATATTGGGTACATATCACATTGATTCTAAATTGGGACACAAACATTACTCTACGAGAACTCTTAATAGGAAAGGCAGTTTTAGGAATGATGACCCAGAAATAATAAAATACAAGGTTGTGATCTGATTGAACTTGACATAATAAAATAGGTAATTCATTTGAAGTATAAAACACAACGTAGTTGATATTTTTTATACAAACCTTTTGCAATTTATTCTAAAGTGTGTTATTTATTTAAAAATAAATTGCGAAAGATTGCTATAAAAAATAGCTACTATTGATTTAGCAGTTTCATCTTAACAGGACCCCAATTCTCGGGCGCGTGATATTTTGAAAACATGGCGGATATCACCTAAAAACCATACAAAAAACAATGTTTTAGTGATATATTTCGTATGAAAATAAATGCCACGAGCACGAGAATTGGGCTCCTGGTGGTCAAATATTTGAAATAATATTTCCACTGGATATCGTAAATATACCTACAATATTGATGGGACTATCGACAGCACATGTCGAATCAAGCACTTACAAATTTCGTCGACTTAGTAACGCGTTCAGTGGTCTAATTGGTAGAACATACACCCGGATTGTGGAATTTGTGAGTTCGAGTCCCGCCTGGTCACAAGATGAAATTTTTAAGTGTGTTATTTACTTAAAAACAACATTTTCTTGACATGTTCGCGAATATAATTATTTTACGGCATCTTAACACGAAAAAAATATGAAGGACTATTTTTCTAGTATAATGGCTGACTTGAAAAATAAATAGATATAAATGTGTTAGAAAAACATTGTTTTTAGTTGTGATTGTGTTTCCATTCGATGGAAAATTGCGTTTGCGTGTGTGTTTTTTTTCTTTAATTTGTTTGCACATATCCTCAATACGGTGACATTTTTTCTAAAAAGTGAGCAATGAATACCTAAGGAAAGTATTAACTAGTTTTTGAGATGAACTTATGTAATAATTACGCCTTAACGACCAATGTAAATGCTCCCTTAAGAGCCACTAAAGTTCAAGCATTCATTAGGTATAATTATTTTCTACACTAGATTGTGGTCAATATTCTTAACTTCTGTTGAGGATTGTATGTTTTCATTGTATAATTGATGATTAATAATACTAGGCTCAATAATATTTATATGCTTATTTATGATATAAATTGTAAATGCTCATCATAACATATTATGTAACTACTGAGAACTTCCAGAATCTTTCTTCTATGGTTTGTTTTCCTTTTTCTTCCTCAAAGCATTTATTCTTTGGCATAATTTTTTTTTAGCGAAAATAGCAATAATTAAGCCTAATCGCATAGGGCTATGAAGGAAGCGTGATTTTTATTTTATTATCTACACTTATGTCATAATTTTCAAATTAAGAAATCAAGAGTAAACACTTTTTGACAGGCAATATAATATTGATAGCTTTAAAGTAAATTAAAAAGTTAGGGTGTTATGTACATTGGTGTACATTGGCGGTCAAAGTGTTTACCAGTTTTGAAATTTGATTCTATATCACTTTTTGCATTAAAGTCAAAAACATCATATCAAGTTACATATTACCTTTTTAAAGTGAATATGAAAAAAGACACATAAAGAGGATACAACACAGAAGCAGCCATAAAAAACCTAATTTCAATTTTTTTTTATTTATTAATGACACAAGCAATAAACATTGGGTAAGATAGTAATTTAAAAAAAAACCACTAAGGTTTACTCTTAACTATCGAGTTTACAGTATTATCTATTTTATAGTGTTGTACATGGTATATTTATCTATAACAGAAATATAATCTACAAAAGGCTTAAAAAGTATTGCTTAAGTTTATTTTTAATATTTTTATGTGTTAAACATGTGACTAATTCAGGCGGAAGGTTATTGACAATGCGCGGGATTAGGTAATTAGTCATGCGCTCGCCGTACACATTGTTTGCGCCCGGTTTGAACAGCTGGTTTTTTGCAATACAAGTGTGCGTGTGATTATGATCCTTAAGGTGGTAAACACTTTGACTGCGACCGTACATAATGATATTTTTTTACTTTGAAGATTACAACATGAATGTAGATAAAGTAGTGTATGAGACTGCACATAACTCGGTATTAAAACACTCGCGAATACTATCAAAAAATTCGTCGAGGCTCGTTTTTTTTGAAATCTCGCTCGTGTTTTAATAACCCTAATTATGTGACAGTCACATAAACTACTATTTTATGCACTCCATTTATGAATAGTTTAATAGTTATTCATAATTTTTATGTTAATTAATGTTACCTAAATGAAAGAGTATTTAACGGGCAACTTAAAACTTCTTTTATAAATAATCTAAAGAAAGAAAGATCTCAAACTGATTTCAAGTTCTAGCCAAATACTCTTTTATTTTTTATGTGTTTATTGCTAGATTTTTCTCTGAATGATATTTTGACAATCCGAGTAAGTTAGCTTTTAATTTATTTTGTAGATATTTGCTAGTCGTTTAATTTAATTGTTTATATTTGAAATCAAAGAACACTTGAAAGATTGTCAAAGTATCATTACCACTAGCTATCTACTATAATAGGCAGGCTCTTTTTCGTTCTTTAGATATATTTAGTAAATCAAAGCTATAACACCTATAAATAACTTAGATTAAATCAAATATAGGAAGATACGGTACGCGCTTACAATAGTCACTAAAATATGGGCTTTCACGCACACATCTGACTGACTTCCAAACGATCTCACACGAGGAAAACCCGAATGAAACAATGTGCCACCAAACCATAAACATAGAGCGATAGACTCCTTAATGGTGCGAGTGAGAGAAACGCGTCGCATCGTCGAGTTTGTCTTTGTACGGGGATTTCCGCATCCAAAATTTAAGAATACGTATTAACGTACGACGCGCATATTAGGACGGACCGCAGCGTGGCCCGGGCCGGAATGCGGCAATAATCCGCCTACATACATACATACCTTATATGTGTCGCAGCCATCTGGTTGATTTAGCCATCCAATCGGACGCCTAGGGCGTTCGTCAAATGCCAGCATCCAATCAAATGGTTGAAGAACAACTAGCCATGTCGTTAACCGTGACGTTAAGGCGAAAAATTGATTCACGCCAAAAGCGGCCACTTTTGACGTGAATCAATTTTTCGCGTACAAAAACGGACCCAACATTTGTGCAAGGTTATTTAATAAATAATACATATAAATGTTTGCCGAGAGGTTGTAACCCCGAATAGATCCGGTTTAGTAGCTAACAATTAAAATCGATTGGCGTCGCTAGTGTGCCCTACCCGTCACCTTAAACCAGGAGACTGAACGTTTATCGCTGCCATCATCCAATTAAATGTCTAGGCCGATAGTTGTTTGAACTAAAATTTGAGTTCAAACTTTTTGTACAAACGTGCAGACAATGAGTGCCATGATTAAAGACTATTTTGACAACTACATTTAACTTTTTCTTATAACAAAAACAAGATAATCGAGCCATAATATTCACGGCTGTTTTCGCTGCAGACGACATAATTGTTTTGGTGATTATTAGAGCTGCATTGGAGAAAAGCGGAAATAAATGTTAATCACTTGGCTGAGTTTTGATCAGACATTTCGAATGGGCTAACTTTCAATTATTAATTGTAATATAATTAAGTGTGTTTTGGATGGCTAATTTAACCAGATGGCTGGGACATAAGCATTTTATATAGAGCACACTATGCTGCAGTGGCGAAGCGGGTCGCATTTTTGCGCGGCGGATATTAGAAATTCATTGTATTAGTATAATACCATAGACTAAGATCTGTAAATTTTGTGCAATAGAGTGTATCTATCTATCTATCTAAATGCGATGCGATGGACTGCGACAAAATAATAAAATTAAAATTTAAAATCCCTTGTGCCTATACAAATAAAACATAAATATGAATGTTGGAGGCGAAATAAATGCAGGATATCGATGGTCATTTTGTTTTAGTACCCTGTTTTTAAAATCCGTTGAGGTGACGGGTAGGGCACACTAGCGACGCCAATCTATTTTAATTGTTAGCTACTAAACCGGATCTATTTTAACAATTTCGGGACTACAACCCCTCGGCAAACACTTAAACTATATATTAAATAACCATGCACAAATGCGGACCCAACATTTGTACGCGAAAAATTGATTTACGCCAAAAGCGGCCACTTTTGGCGTGAATCAATTTTTCGCGTACATAAACGGACCCAACATTGTGCATGGTTATTTAATCAATAGTATAAATGTTTGCCGAGAGGTTGTAACCCCGAAATCGTTTAAAATAGATCCGGTTTAGTAGCTAAAAATCAAAATCGATTGGCGTCGCTTGTGTGCCCTACCCGTCACCTTAAGATTGCGCGCGGCTAACTGATGCCGTATCTGCCTCTTTTTGGTTTAATCTAAGATAAATAAGAATACTATTGCTCTGCGATATGTCTTGTGGCGGGTTCTCTTATTTCTGCCCAAATTGAAAAAAGAATGAAATTACAAAATTGACATGTATATTAGTGAGCATAGAATTATAATATAATTCTATATTAGTGAGATCTAATGGTTGGTATTTTTGATACAAATAGACATAGTGAAAAGAAGTAAATAAATAAATTAACAAATACGTTATTGCTTACATAGAATTCGTGCATTCAAATGAATACATCTTATATAAATATGTAAAGTACTTATGTGCATACTTAGTTGTACGTAACTGCATCACGGATAAAATTGTAACAATAAATTATTGTTTAGTGAATATTTCATTTGAGTTCGCAAATAGACGATTATAATTTTTAAGTATGAAATAAAGTATTTTTTGAAGTTCGGTGTTTATTTTTACTAACACTACCGATTGAGGGTCATTCCTAAATCCGCAAAAAAACATGTTACATGTCGATATTTCGTAAACAATGCTTGTTTCGTTTGTTTTTTTCAAAGATTATCTTTAGAAACTACGTTCTTAAACTAGTCTGATACTGATACATACGTAAACTACATAAAAGAAGCATAAAAATAAAATTCAAGAGCGGCAAGTGCTCGATTTGTCGTGTAACAAACTACATTTTATACTTTTAACAATTAATTACAAAAGAAATGTATTTAAAACCTCCTCTTTTAGTCACTTTTTTAGTTTTATATATTCACCCTTATCCAAAAAAATACTTATGTTTATCGTCAGCTAAAGAACAACATTCATTTAGATGAAACAACTTGGGTATCCACAATTTGTCCCTACCGTATTTCGCACTTTGATGCGGCTCCGCGCTTAGTAAACGCATCTCAGGCCGCCATTCATAGCGCGAGGCGATACCTCACCCGATATGTCAGTCGGCCGGCACGCGACATATGTGGACGGTTGCGTTGTTTGGCAATGTGAGCAGTTCGCGCAAATTATTTTAAAAAGTGGTCATTCCTTTCCCTCAGTTTAGCTGGTAAGTCGCAATTTTATTCACATGTATTATAGTGAAGATTTAGTTGCTTCTTTAAGGAAAATAACCTAATAGATGTATGAACCACATTCGCTTCGTATTTGCCGAGTTATTAAACAAAAATATCATTTTGTCGCTACCGTCGCTGTCCTTACCGGTGTCATAAAACTGTTACGGTAAGGACACCTTTATCACGGTTATGACATGAAAGTGCCTCTGTACCAAAGCCGCCGGCTAACCGCCATGATACCCGGCCTCACTTCAAATACTATTTCTGATTTTGATCATTAACTTTTGCCGTTGACTGGTCACACACGGCATCAGATCAACCTACCCATATCTGTTAAAATTCTGCAATCGAATTCGAACCTAACTCTGAGCAGATTGAGTTGATATCAATTGGGATATTTTGCATTTTGGGTAGGTTGATCTGATTCGCTGTGTGTACGTACAGAGCTGAAGACATTTTACTTTATCGTATTTACAGTAGTGTTTAGTTTTGCAAATTAGCAAAAGTATTAGTTACGCTCGTAGCTAATATGACGACAACCTACTTTCTTCTTTCTACTATATTTTGGGCTGTCATGTTATCATGAAGTTATTCAAATTGTTTTAGGTAGGTACTATTTACGATAACGTCATAAATGAAACTTCAGTATTCCGTTATACACATTGACACTAATAGTCATAACTGGCCCACCAATGGTTTTGAAAATGTTTTTTGATCCAATATTTACCGTACAGCGGGTTGGACAATGCTTTGCTCTGTGCGGAGATTCATGTGATTCGAAATTGTACAGAGAACATGAACAAAATTATAGTTTTAACTATATTGCATACATACAACAAATAACTGACAGAGAACATGCAGTCAATCTATACCGTGTAGTAAAATTTAGTTGGGAAGTAATCATTGATAACTCAGAGAAATGGGACCCAAAACATGAATGAATGTTAAAAACTTAATTTCAAATATAAGTTCACAAAAAATGAGACTGATTATGAATAAATAAAAAAGAAGCATTATAGTCGTAAGAGTAAATGATTATTTATTGATCTCAAGAAGTTATATTATCAATGCTTTGATAGGTGATTAATATTATATGAAAATATCAACGATATATATTAAATTGATTATTTAATTGATTTTTAGCATGTTTTTACATTCACTATTATTGTACAATCTGTACTATCATAGTTATATTAAGGTAATATAATGAATTTAGCTGCCTCGTTTATATCAAGCCTAATTTAACTTGTCATTTACATTAAACATATTATTTTGTTTGCAGATATTCGTGAATGAACTAAGGGCGCAAATATTAGATTAAAGTAAGACATGAGTAACAATAATAATGATTATAAATTGTGTTAAGCTTACATAATTATATATTATTCAAATCGAAATATTGTTTTTTTTTTTCAATCCGTATTAATAAGTCATTACCATGTTTCTTGCGTCCTTTTACCGTTTCTTTATGGTTTATCGAGTTCCGAAAGAAATTAAACTAAAAATAACAATGAAAATAACTTACTAAAATTGAATAATTTAATCGCTGCAATTCAAATAAAACTAATATATAGTTTTAAAAAAATCTGTCATTACCGTAGTTTCTGTGTCCATACCGTAACTTAAATATGTGGATAATTCCTTAATTAATCAACTTTAGTCGTGTACAAATAACATTTTAGCATCCTTGTGACATTAGCTATCCATGTGTCACACTATTAAGTAATTACCTGAACTTTTTTTTCATATCCTAAAATTCGTAAAAAAATAGGAATGACCCTTGAGCAAAAATGCCATGGTTATCTTATCAGCACAAAGGAGTATTCATTTTGCTATTTGTGTTTTATTGGCCAATCGATATTATAATTCGGGGAATACCTTAGACTAAATCAAATAGAGGGGGATTACCGAAATTTTAAATTTTCGGTATTGCCATATATACTAAATTGCAACACTTGTGTGATTTTTTTATGCAAGAATGGACACCTAGATTTTTAATCCGTTTCTAACAACATATCTAGGAGATCTTCTTGTGTTGACCTAGGAATGTCGGGCGTGAATGTAAGTTCGGTATTTTTAATTTTAACATTCGTGCTTATGCATTCAAAATGTGTATCTCTTGCAAGAGATAATGTTCTTTTATTCGTCATCTCTGGACCACATTCAAAAGGCAGGTTTAGTTCAATAACATTTGATTTTGTAGGAGCTGGGTCTATTGTCCCCAGAAGGCAACTTATTTCACTTGTGTCAGCACATTTGCTTTCATATTCATCAACAGGATTCTTTTTATTATCATAGATATATATGTTCTCTCCTAGATTTTGTAATATCTTGGGATCGATTGTAGCTGGTAAGCTAAATGTCCCATCTTTTTTTTGCAACCCTAGTCTTAGTAAAACTGATATTTTCGTATGATATTCTGAAAACCAAAGAATCAAAGTATTACTCAGGGATTTGTAGTCGTCATCTGTGAATTTCTGAGCTAAAGATTCAAATCTTTTCATTGTTTGTTCAATAATACACTTCGTAAAATATTGTGGCATTAGTGTGGCCACACTTCTCAGATGTCGCCGGCTAATGTCAAAAATATTTTGGTTTGTTGCTACAGAAAGCTGCCATTTAAATATCATAGTCATTAAATCCCATAGTTTGGACATGGAATAGTCGTCTAGTTTCATAATAGACGTGGCTGAGATATCTTGAAGAAGTTGTTTTAGAACGATGTGGGTGGCTACCGGCTGAGGTATAAATAACTCGTCCAGGAGTTTGGGATGAAGCAACACGGTCACGACATCGGTAAGTACTGTAAATAAAATTAAGAGAATTAGTGCTAATTCTCAAATAGTAGAAACCAAATGAACACCATATTATGTCCTGTTTCCAGGTGCATCCGATTCTAACCTCTGTCAGATTTGTCCGGAGTAATATTCTGCGC
This sequence comes from Marasmia exigua, assembly GCA_019059595.1. Classification (NCBI taxonomy): domain Eukaryota; kingdom Metazoa; phylum Arthropoda; class Insecta; order Lepidoptera; family Crambidae; genus Marasmia; species Marasmia exigua. Next base: position 1,064,493 of record CM032479.1, on the reverse strand, counting down.
TTTTAACCGCTGGTCGATGACATACACCATCTCACACCCCAGATTAACGACGATAAAAGGTGTCGCAAAGTGAGACATTGTTTTGCCTGCAACTTCTTCCCAAGAAACTCAACAATCAATATTTTACTTCACAAATATCAAGATGAGTATTGATTCTTTATACGAAGGAGTAATCAAAACATTGACCACACAAGGTAGAATACAAACAATATCACATCACATTATATGTCTCAAGAACATTGATGCAAAAGTACTTTATGTTCACGGCATTCTAAAAGGTTTAAATGCTTTTCCAAGAATACTGGAAAGTAATAAATGTGAAGATGTATCTACATATTACCGTAACCTAGGCAACAAAAGGTTCCAACAATCAGATGACTATAGAGCATGGCAATATTATAATTTGTCATTACTGTATGCTCCGTTGAGTTCAGAGTGCCACTGCTTAGCCTTGGCTAATAGGTCTGCTGTATTTTTCTCACTAGGAAAATTTGTTGAATGCTCTAATGACATTGATAAAGTCTTTTCAATGAAATATCCAGAAAAATTGAAGGAAAAACTTACTAAAAGAAAAGCAGCATGTGAAGAAAAGAGAGTAGAAAAAAATGATGTGAGTTTAATTCCAGAAACACTTATTAACTTGACTTTACAAGATCCCCAACACCCTAGATTTCCATGCGCTAGTTCTAAACTAGAAGTGGTTTTTACCAAGGAAATGGGAAGACATGTCCTAGCAAAGACTGATATAAAAGTAGGTGACGTTCTAGTACAAGAAGATCCTTATTTTACACTTCTATTAAAATCTCAGTACTTATTCAGCTGCAGTTACTGCCTTACTAGAAGTTTGAACTTATTTCCCTGTCAAAGCTGCTGCTTCGTATTGTATTGTAGCGATGAGTGTAGACAAAATGCTTTCAGAGATTATCATGAAATTGAATGTCCACTGATGCCAACACTTATTGATATGAAGTTTACAAAACTGGAGTTGCTTGCCCTCAGAACTATGATCAAAGCCAGGAATGACCACTCTAATTGGATTGATTTATTCAACACTATTGAAAAAGCTGAAGAACATGAGGAGACAGAATTCAGGGGCCACGTTAAAGTGAATGATGAGTGGGTATATGACTCTAAGTATTATGCTTCAATTCATACTTTAGTGTCGAACATAGAGAAGAGGTCTGTATCTGATATTTTCCTAAAGGCGGTGTCTGCAGCAGTGTTCCTATGGTTATTGGAACAAAAGACAAGCTTCTTAGCCAGTGAAGATGAAGAAGAAAGAAAGAGAATAAGAAAATATGCCGCAGGGACGTTACTTCTGCACATTATGACTAGCCCTACAAACATGCATGGCATTAGTACAAACTTGCAGACAGCTGCAGGCGATTATGTTGATGAGTTCAGTATTGCAAGTGCTCCCTATGCGTTCCATAGTTTACTGAATCACTCCTGTGCTCCTAATGTGGTCAGATTTTCTAAATTGGGGACTGGCCAGATGACACTATTTGCTCTTAGGCCCATAAAGAAAGGAACGCAGCTTTTTGATAATTATGGGTAAGAACATAATTTGGTATTTATTAAAAACCAACTTGGGGCTTACAAGAAATTCAGCTTCAAAATTCAAATCACATTTATTAAAATTCAAATATATATTTTTTTTTTATGTCATAGGTGGCAGACGAGCAGACGGATCACCTGGTGGTAAACGATTACTGCCGCCCATGGACACCTACTACACCAGTGGAGTCACAAGTGTGATGCCAACCTTTAAACCCCCCTTTCGGGAGAAAGGGAATTGGACCTCCGGTACCCTCACTCACACAGCAAAACACAGCACAGTGCTGCTTCACGCCGGTTTTCTGTGGGGCCTTGATCATTCATGCCGAAGCGTAGAGAGCCACGCTTAGCCCGGCCTTATTACCCATTGATAAGACATTTTTTTGTCGTTGTTCTTATTAGAATAATAATAAAGATATTCATACAAAACTAACTCTACAGTTTAGCAGTTCATTCGGGAATTCCCTTGTATTTACAAAGTTTCTTAGTAGAGTTCAGATTAGCTGACATAGTTATCTTCTTGTATGCGTATTTGTAATTTTTCTTTTTTGTTATTGTCTTTATTATATGCTGTTATTTATGCATGGTTTAAATGGTAAGTATTATTTACATTCTCATTTCAGACCTCACCATGCTGTTGAAGACCGGGCCACCCGTCAAGAAAATCTCAAGTTCCAGTACAAATTCATATGCCTTTGCGAGGCGTGCATCAACGATTGGCCTACTTACATGTCCATGGGGCCCATGAAGAACTTACCCATCGAAATAAAAAAACGGAAAGATAAGCTCTTAAGTCCCAATGCTTTAGAAAAACTTCAGAAAGGGGACAAAGCAACAGCTAAGCAGCTGTTCAAACCACTGTGCGAACTTGCTGAGGTTTTAGAACCCTATGTTCCGTGTATGGAGCTAGCTGACACTCAGGAGTCATTGAAACAGTGCCTGCAAATATTCCATGGTGTTGTTCCTTATGGTTGTAGTCAATTAGTAGATTGGAGCCCATCTCCACCAGGGGTTGGGTACTTGGTTTAATGTAAAGTGGATGCCCATTTCCGCAATGAGGTTACTGATTGTTCCATAGTGCGTGTTGTTGATTAGTGGCGTAGCGTAAGTGTCAGAAGACTAGACAGAAGACCCGCCCTCTTTTCTTCCTCGATTTTGCCACCCCCTATACCAAAACAGTGCAACCCTACTTACCTTCAGCGAGTCCATCTGCATTTCAATCGGTGGTGGATTTTGCGCGAATACAGGGGATCTCAGTCTGTTCGTTGTGTTTTCTTTGGAGATGCTCTTTCTTTGGAGAGACCCAATAGGGTATACGACTAAGCTCAAGATTTTATAAAATATAAATATTTTATCAATATATAGGTCAATATGTGCCAATGGCAAAAATTCTCAATTAAAAATATAACGTCTAGCCGGTTTTATGGTCATTCAAAGATTCATGGGCAAGTCCATTTTAAAAGTATGAAATTATTAAAAAATAATTATACCATTGAAGAACCCATACAATTTGCACCAATTATTATAATATAACCATTGACATAAACGAAACATTTGATATAGCTACCATACAAAATTCAAATGAAATGCATACAAAATACTTAAGTGTGACGTCACATCTAAGTAGCCATTTGTATGGAGCGTTTTGGGTTTGCCCAAAATAATGTGATTTTAAAGTTGTGATATCTCAGGTAGTTTAAATGAGAATCAAGTGATTCTTTCAACGATGTTTCTATCATTGAGAGGTCTTTTGATTGCAAAAATAAAAAAAAAAATGTCGTATACCGTATTGTTCATAGTTATACTCTGCATTAGATATCATATAACTTCTACCTAATTTCAATCATGCCTTATCTTTTGTTCCTAAAGTAAAGTACTTAATACATAGTCTTGAAGAATATACAAAAAAAATATTGTGCATATATTAGTAGTTAAGCTGTCCTTATTAATAATAAAATAAGACATGCAGATCTATTTTGTGATCAGAATCGTAGGTGCTCTGGAATGTAAGAAATGTGAATTTAGTTTTTAAGCAAACCTTATGTAACATGTTATGAATACTTATAAGTATAATTTTCAAATATTCTATGTACTTAACTTGTACTTATTGTTGGTAGTATATTAGGTACCTATTTTGTAAAACTGCGTTAGGTACTTAATAATATAAAAATAAGTGCCTGAAAATATTAATCTCAATTTGCTATGTCATTTTTGATAAAATAAAATAATTTTAATTACATATTCATTGTTTTATTGTAATTAGTTGGTAAGAAACTTTAGTCCTATTCTTAAAAATGTACTGAAGTAATACTTGAGTTCGTAAACACCTACAATACCATCGACATATGAGACGTCCATTTAATCACATGATGTTTTTAGAGACTTTTGACCTCCCCTACACTTAGTAATACTCTTCCCCCCTCCCTAAGACCAAATGTATTTTTTTGTTAACGTACTAAGCTAGGAAGTTTAAGATAACCTTGACTTGAAAAATAGTTTAAATATCTCCTGAACCCACGTTGCTATTATCGTAAAGAGAATATCTGCCATAGAGGAAAGTAATACACTGGAAAATATCTGCGTGCGGTTGACGTGGCGTCCAGGGAGGTATGGTTGACGCGCGGTAGGTAACAAGTCAAGAATTAATTTGATAAGGTTCTTATTGCACCTTATAGCCTCTTATAGTTTTGTTTTTGAGTGCAAAAATACCTGAGGCCCAATTCTCGGGTTCGTGATATTGATTTTCATACGACATATATCACTAAAACATAGTTTTTTTGTATGGTTTTCAGGAGCCCAATTCTCGTGCTCGTGATATTTGCTTTCATACGATATATATCACCAAAACATAGTTTTTTTGTATGGTTTCAGGTGATATCCGCAACGTTTTTTTCGTATCGAAATCCTCAGAGTTGGGGTCCAGGAGCCCAATTCTCGTGCTCGTGATATTTTAAAAACATGGCGGATATCACATGAAATCGATACAAAAAAACTATGTTTTAGTGATATATGTCGTATAAAAATAAATGTCACGAGCACGAGAATAGGAGCCCGATTCTCGGGACGTGATATTTTGTCATCATACGATATACAGGGTGAATTTTTAATCACTATCCAAAATTTGATATGATGATCTGCTGCTAAAATTATCATATACGTATTTTTTTTTAAGTATCATCCAGTACTAAAATATTGAGATATGGTATTTCAAAGTTATCCGAAAAATACTGATATAATTGTTCACCGCGCGTCGCGCTCAGGCGCCGCCCACCGCCGCCCGCGCCGCCCGCCCCACCAACTTCATTCATAACATCCATAAGTTGCAAAATTTTACCGTCAGATTGCAAAAGACGTTAATAAAAATTCACAGTCATAGTACTTTTTGCAATAAGGCGTATTTAAAAAATTTGAATCAACTTATGTAAAAATTAATTCAAATTACTTACCTACAATAAAACAAAATCTAATAAACTAAGTGTATTTTAATAACTGTTCATAATGCAAACCATTTCTTTCTAAACAGAGTCTCGCACGTTTTTGCACATTGTCTTTTAATTTGTTAAGCACTACAGTGTCTCTTTTCACTTCATCAAATGCACGTATGATTTGCAGTTTTAATGCGTCTAGGCTTTGGGCCTCTCCCACATACACGCGTCTTTTCACTTCACCCCACAAAAAAGTCACATGGAGTCACGGGACCAGGCCTCCACGGCGCCGTGCTCAGCGCCCTCGATGAAGTACGGCCCAAGTACGAGTACGTGGTTGCCAACAATCCCAGCCCACATGTTTGCACTAAAACGTACTTGGTGATGGGTTTCCCTAATCATGTGCGGGTTTCGGAATGACCACTAGTGTTCATTGTGCTGATTGTACAGCCCGACACGCGTAAATAGTGCTTCATCAGTCCACATAATAACGGCCGTCGGGTGTGCAATTAGCCATTCGCAGAAGGCTCGGCGGGGCGCGGCCTCTGCTTCATTTAAGGCCTGCACCTTTTGAATGTGCTAAGGGTGTAAACCAGCGGTGTTTCAGCAGCTTCCACACGGCGTACTGGCTGACCTCGAAACGTCTTGCGGCATCTCGAGTACTAGCACGGGGGTTTCTTTAAAAAAAATCGCAGATTTCTTCCACGATTTCTATTGGCAGTCTTTGCCTCCCACGCCCTTGTGCATGTGAAGGAGTAGTGAACTGGCCATCATCTAACAGCGTGTGGGTGGCAGCTAGAATGGTGGCACGGTTCGGAACCGAAGGGTTCACTACACCCTGGTTGCGAAGGCGAGGAAGGCTTCTTCCGCTTCGTAGTCTTTGAGCTCTGTGCAAACTCTCGCCACTTAAAAAGTAACATCGCACCATTTCATAATACTCGCGGTTTGAGTACATTTCAGGATCACAATTCGCACGAGATGACATGCTTTCGCCGGGAATGCGCGGGCGACTGCGGTCTGCGTGATCTTTGTGCTTGTTTGTGCCGAATTTGTGCTTTGTCTTTGATTTGTCGCCGCTCGCCGCCACCTCGCCGCTCTCCCCCGCAGCATGCCCTTCCCGCCTCCGCACCGCACGCGCTGGTGTTTTTTTTTTGCAGAAATGGGTTCTTTTAACGATAGCTAATGCCCAAAATAATTTGGATAGTGATTATCTTATCTTGCTGAATAGGAATAGCCAGCGACACTTCGACCCAATGGGATCTTTTGTGTCATCCCCATTACCCTATATTCCTACTATCTCCCTGTGAATATATTGCATTAGATGCAATATACACTTCAAGGGGAGTAGCCTGTAATCTTCTGGGCTAGGATAAGCTAAGCCCATCAGCCTCATTCTCATGCCTGCCAACGCGTCACATTCACACAGCAGGTGTGATATGGACTCGTCCTGTTCGCCACAGGCTCTACAGGTAGTGCTGCTGGCCAGTCCCATTTTGCACAGGAAGTCATTAGTGCCAAAGTGTCCTGTGAATGCTCCCACGAGCAGACGCATTTGGCCCTTATCGACACTGCACAACTTACTGTTGAATCCCGTGGCCATATTTCCAATGAATTTTTTGGAGTGCTCCAGTCCAACTATTGCTTGCCACTCCAGGTTTCGTTTTTCATTGCCATGTGCATCAAAAGCTGCACTAACGGTACTCGCGGAGAGTCCCACAAATGGCTCAGGTCCAACAAATCTCCGTTCCGAGCCCTTACGAGCCAGTTCATCGGCTGCCTCGTTCCCGAGAACCCCTACATGTCCTGGCACCCATACTAGCTTGACCGTGTTCTGTCTGCCAAGTTTATTGAGAGTCTTCACACAGTTCAGAACTAGCTTGGAGTCTACCCTGTATGAATTCAGGGCCTTAAGCGCAGCTTGGCTGTCACTGAGAATGTAAACAGTTTTCCCCACGACATTGCAGTTTACAATCTCCTGTGCACAAGCAATGGACAACATTTCAAAATTGCTAAGCTCTGAAACAAAAAATACCAATTCTTTGTTTACTTTTCCGCTGCTCGAATATATAATTATTCATTTTTTATATTGCTTATTTACTGAGAAAAAAATTAAAAACTAAAAAACGTAAGATGACGTCATCGGACGGCAGAATGTAAATATTCCTTTGCTTAGCACATTATAGTTTTAAATTTACGTAATGCCAAACTCATGACATGTAACTGTCAAAAAAAAAAAGACAACTTGTCAACGTTGAATGTATGAATGACGTTGACAATGTTGACACTAGTATTATTTACCTTTGACAGTAGTACCTATTTTTTATTAAAACAATGATAAGCAAAGGAATATCGCAGTATTCAGCCGTCCGATGACGTCATTTGGCGCTTACGTCTATTTAGAATAAAAATAATTTCAATAATTATTTTATGCATGAAAATGGACAAATTTTGAAAAAAGAAAAAATATGGGTCTGTTCATTTTATGTCTACTTTCATATAAAAAAACAATATGGACATGTTAAAAATATGAAATGTTGTCCATTGGACAACATTTCAAAATTGCTAAGCTCTGAAACAAAAAATACCAATTCTTTGTTTACTTTTCCGCTGCTCGAATATATAATTATTCATTTTTTATATTGCTTATTTACTGAGAAAAAAATTAAAAACTAAAAAACGTAAGATGACGTCATCGGACGGCAGAATGTAAATATTCCTTTGCTTAGCACATTATAGTTTTAAATTTACGTAATGCCAAACTCATGACATGTAACTGTCAAAAAAAAAAGACAACTTGTCAACGTTGAATGTATGAATGACGTTGACAATGTTGACACTAGTATTATTTACCTTTGACAGTAGTACCTTTTTTTTATTAAAACAATGATAAGCAAAGGAATATCGCAGTATTCAGCCGTCCGATGACGTCATTTGGCGCTTACGTCTATTTAGAATAAAAATAATTTCAATTATTATTTTATGCATGAAAATGGACAAATTTTGAAAAAAGAAAAAATATGGGTCTGTTCATTTTATGTCTACTTTCATATAAAAAAACAATATGGACATGTTAAAAATATGAAATGTTGTCCATTATCGCGTAAGTTTCCGCTTGGAAAACCGTCACATATTTGCCTATGCTTTGACTTATGAATGAATGAATGAATGAATGAATATAACATTTATTTCGACACACGAACATACACAGACAATAATAACACAATTTAAATATAACATAATATAATAGAGAAGCAGGATAAAACACATAGAATCGTGTGCCGAAAGAGGCGCCCGCTCAGCATAATGCCGTGTCGTAACAATAGGTTTGCTACGCCACGACGCTGGTTTTCAGCGGGTAACCCGTGTGTTGCGAGTCTGTCTCGAACCTTGAGCAAACAAAGAAAAAAAAAATAAGAGGGAAAATAATTATTACGCAATGCCCAGGACAGACACGCATCACTGGGGTAGCTTAAACAATAAATACAAAACAATATGGTGAAGCAAAACAGTAAAGAGAAAGAAAGAAAAAAGAGTGGAAGAAAAACCGCTGATATACATATACATATATACATGTATAAAAAAAATAAATGATAACAATGTGCAACTAAAATTAAGATAAATAATAACAAACTAGACAGACAAAACGAATAATTATTATTTATATTTTCCTCTCCCTTACATTTCTAATTTTCGCGCGCAATCAGTTGTGAGCGAGAAGTCCAACAAACAATCACAGACTAAGGAGAAGATACCGAAACAACAATCAAGTTCCATAACCAATGGGTGCCCTAGCCCTACGACGTAAGTGGCACCATCATTAACTTTAATGACTTTATTGACATATATAATTCACTAGCTGTTTCACGCGGTTTCACCCGCGTCCCGAGGGAACTACTTCCCGTATCGGGATAAAATATAGCCTATGTTACTTCTGATTAATGCAGCTTTCTAATGGTGTAAAAATTATTGCAATCGGTCCAGTAGTTTTTGAGTTTATACATTACAAACATACAAAAATACAAATATTTCCTCTTTATAATATCTATTAGTGTAGATTCCATAATCCTCATCCTCGTTCAGTCAGTTGTCCACTGCAGGAAGGCATCACCCTAACTAAAGCCCTATTACCCTATTCACTTGTATGAAAAGAAAAAAAAAAAAAAAAACAAGAAGTTATGATGTGTTATCTGGGTGTGTCAGGTAACGTGGCGATGGCGAATTGGCAGATTGGCGATTTTAGGTTACCTAACTATTATAGATTAGGGTACAGGGTACATATTATTCCCAACTATTTAGCTAACAGTGCGCTCAATGTCCATTTAATGCAAACAGGATTTTTGCTGACTTTCGGGGCGTGTCATTACCGCAGAGATTTAGGCACCTATTGATGATACTACCAACCAATGCTTATGCTACATTCATTAGAGTAGATACCAGCGCCCGATCCCGATTCCATTTTGGAACCATCGGTGTACCATATGAGACTGTCCATATCGGGGTGTGGTAGACCTTGTCTTCATTCATCCCTTGTAGGGACCGTGATTTTAAAGTTCCTTTTGAATATATGCAATGGCTGCATTTTGTCGCAACCCATGCTTAATATTCCTCTGAGGTCCCTTGAGATCTCCAATTTCGTGTGTCGAGTTACAGGCAAGTCGACACTCCATAGCCCATGCACAGATAGTCTATTTAGTGCCTTCATGGCTTCTACCTCAACTATAATGTGCAATGGTGGTAGATCCAACAAGACCTCCATCGCTGCCGTTGGCGTTGTAGTCAACGCCCCCGTGACAGCCATACAGGCTAGTCGCTGCATTTTTGACAGCGCCTTCCTGCATGTTTCTAGTTTAGACCTTGGCCACCAGACGATGCTTCCATACGTAATTATTGGTCTTATCATCATCATGTATAGCCATTTGATGACCTTGGGCTTCATCCCCCAGGTCCTCCCATACGTAGAACGAACCATATTGAAGACCCTTTGGGCCTTTTCTATGGTCTTGTCCACATGAGGTTTCCACCTCAGTTCTTTATCTAAGATTACACCCAGATACTTCACCTTCGTTGACCATGGTATCTGCGATCCATTCATAAAGAGAGCCCTTAACCCCGTCAGGTCCCTCTTTCTAGTGAACGGCACCACAGTTGTTTTCCCTACATTGACGGATAAATGGTTACTTCCACACCATTCTTCCACTATGTTTAGGGCCCCTTGCATGAGATGAGATACCGTATCTGGGAATTTACCATTAATAAGTATCACCAAATCATCCGCATATCCGACCGTTAAGTACGGACCCTTGTTTAGTAGTTCTAAGAGCGAATCAACTACTAGGCACCATAGGAGTGGTGAAAGGACCCCACCTTGAGGGCAGCCTTTTGTAGTCATCGCTCTTATTTCTTCTCCCATTAACTCAGAACTAATTATTCTGCCCTTGAGCATGCTGTCTGTCCACCTACAAATAGTTGGTTCTATGCCATGATTTGTCGATGCCTTTTTTATGGCATCAAAGGTGGTCCGATCGAATGGTCCCTCTATGTCCAGGAATGCGCCAATGCATATTTCCTGGCTCTCTAAAGCTTGTTCCGCTCTGCTTACTACATAGTGCAATGCTGTCTCAGTGGATTTTCCTTTCTGATAGGCACACTGTAGCCTGTGCAGAGGAAGTCTATTTAGCATTCCCTCCCTTACATGTCTGTCTACTAACTTCTCCAGGGTTTTCAAAAAGAACGATTCGAGACTAATTGGCCGAAATGCCTTAGCTTCCTCATAGTCTACTTTTCCTGGTTTCGGTATGTAGATGACCTTAACTCGTCTCCATGTCTTCGGAATATATCCAAAGGCAATGGAGGCCCTATACAGTCTACACAGGTGTGAATTCAAGATTCCAACACCCTGCTGAAGTATAATGGGATAGATCGAGTCAGGACCAGGTGATTTGAACGGCTGAAAACTGTTCAAAGCCCATGCAACCTTACCCTCATCTACCACCTTCCTTGCAGTATCCCAATCTGCTTTGGTTGTACGGTATTGTTCTTCAACCAAGCTTGTCGGGTCCTCCTGTTCCTTATCTATCACAATACAATCTGGAAAGTGTGTGTCGAGCATTACTGCTAGAGTCTCCTTTCCTGATCCTGTTCGCTGCCCGTTGGCATCCTTGACAGTTGTCAATGGGTGCGCTTTTACCGTTGAGATTACCTTGCAGAGTCTCATTCCTTCTGGAATGCTGCTGATGGATTCACAGTGTTCTCTCCAGGCCTTACGTATGGCTTTCCGCACAGCTTTATTATAATTGGTCAAACATCGTGCATAGCTCCCGTAGTCTTTTGTTGACCTGGCGTTATTAAACGCCCTTCTGGTATCCTGCCGCAGCTTGACCAATTCTGGCGTCCACCATGGTACCTTTTTAGCCCTAAGTTCCTTTTCAGGGCAGTTGTTAGTCCAAGCTGTGCTCACAGCCCGCACCAAATTGTCTGCTGCAAGCTCTATGTCTAGTGAGGAATTGAGCTTACCCTTAGAATCCTTGAGATCTTGCCGCAGATCACTCCTGTAACTTTGCCAGTCTGTGTTCCTAGGATTCCTATTACGAAGCACTGGAGCTGATACCAGCGTCCTGTACTCAAAGCACACATAATTATGATCAGAAAAGGTTATCTCATCAGAAATATGCCAATTAACAATCTTCGAGCTGGCCCTATTATTGGCTAACGTGATGTCAATTACCTCCGCTCGTCTGCAGTCTACGAACGTTGGCCTATTACCTTTATTTAGAATGTGCAAAGAAGTGCTTACCACATATTCCAGTAGTTTCTCTCCCCTCACATTTACATCCGAGCTTCCCCAGACCGTGTGGTGTGCGTTGGCATCGCATCCCATGATTAGGTCCAAGTTCTCCCGGCTGCCATATTCAACAAGGTCCTTGATCCTGCCTGATACAACTTCCTTGTCCGTATAGTCGAAGTATGCAGAGGTCAGAATAACCGTATCCTGCCCTCCGCTCCCCCGCACGTTGACCCTTACTGCCGTAAGGTCCCTAGAACAGAAATTGTATAAGGGCATTGCATCTATGCCATTCCTGACGTAGACGCAATTCCTCATATCATTAATGGTACAGTTGTGAAAAATTACACCTCCCGTTCCACCCAAGCCACTAATCCTTCCCTTTCTTTTATAAGGGTCTTGGATCAATGCAATATCGTACTTATTCATCTGCAGGTGGCGTGCCAAGATGGCCGTTGCCCCGATGCAGTGATGAAGATTGATTTGTACGCACCTTATTCCCGCCATTAGGTCCAGTGTGGTAGCGGCGTTAACTGAGGCTGCCATTATTGGCCGCCTCCCTCGCATTCAGCATCGTCCATGTTCCCCATCTCCTCAGCGCCAACCGGCGACGACAGACCCAGTTCGTCTATTTGGCCTATGATGTCGTCAGTCCTCGGAGACGCGCAGGGCGATGAAGTGCAGATGGACGGAGCCACCTCGCCTCCAGCAGCAGGTTCCTCCAACCTTTCATTCTCCTCCTGCTGGCCTACTACAGAAGGAGCTTCTGCTCCCTTACTCCCTTCGACAGGCTCCTTCTGCCTATTCGGGTCATCAAGCAGCTTGAAGGTACTTCTGTCCAGCCCAGCATGGAGACCTTATAAATAGAACAATTTCATTATGTGTTACCAGTCGTCAAAAACAAGATTTCTGTGTGGTCATAAAAAAAAAGCGTCGGGGTGGCCGCAAGGGCCACCCCTCCTAAACCTAACCTAACCACTGTTCCTGTTTAAATATTGTCATGCAAAAAAAAGTATTTATGAACTAAAGGTATTTTTTGCATTTGCGGCGGGGTAGCCCTACGGGCCACCCCCGCCGAATTTTAAATAAAAAACAAATTACGAAAAAAAATCATTTATTATGGATTTGAATCTATATTCAAAGAAGTAAATGTAAAATAAGCCTTATATCTAAGCGTATAATTAATTACATACTCATATACAGAATTATGATTAGACTTAATAGGCAAACCAGTTGTATTAAAACCAATATAACTAACACCAGAATGTGAACTATTAACAATATCTGGACTAAACATAGCCATTGCCAGTTCGTCGACTCTAATTTTAGAATTCAATATGCTGGTTTCAATACGTTTCTTACAACGTGGATAATAAGTCCATTTATATGACCGACCATTTTTCAAGGATACTCTTTTAATATTTTCATAATATATCATATAGCAGATTATACATAACCAATATGCGTATGATAGATTCTAAGCGTATAATTAATTACATACTCATATCCATATATGAGTATGTAATTAATTATACGCTTAGATATAAGGCTTATTTTACATTTACTTCTTTGAATATAGATTCAAATCCATAATAAATGATTTTTTTTCGTAATTTGTTTTTTATTTAAAATTCGGCGGGGGTGGCCCGTAGGGCTACCCCGCCGCAAATGCAAAAAATACCTTTAGTTCATAAATACTTTTTTTTGCATGACAATATTTAAACAGGAACAGTGGTTAGGTTAGGTTTAGGAGGGGTGGCCCTTGCGGCCACCCCGACGCTTTTTTTTTATGACCACACAGAAATCTTGTTTTTGACGACTGGTAACACATAATGAAATTGTTCTATTTATAGATGGCTACGTCATCGCCCAAGCGCGGCTGTCTAGAACACCTTACAGCCGCGTCCGCTGGGAACGCAGCAGGGGGTCTTGTTGATGTTCAACATGTGCGCGCCGAAGTCGGCGACGCTCCTTATTCTCCTCCAGGCTCTCGTAAACGCAAGACGTCTGTGCGACCGTCATCCATTTTTTTTGTGACATTGGACATTTTGTATATTTGTGATAGTGTTCGTAATTTTATTGTTGAGTATTTTCGCCCACGTTTGTTGACTTATTGTATAGGTTTAGAGAAAAGTATTGGTTCTGTAAGAGTAAGTAGACATTTGCATTGTTTTTTAGAATTTAATGAACCTGTTTTATTGGAAGTATTACGTTCTGATATAGTTTCTTTTATCGGTACTACTCATGGAGTAGTCCTTCTCCTTGACAACCTTTGCAGACACACTGTCCATCAGGATGATGCGTCTGGTGTGCTTCTCTTCGACCTGCATGTCCAGCACCTTCCACCCGCAGGTCCGTAATGAGGGGTTGAAGCGCTGCAGCATGTTCAGCACCCTGGAGGTGTCTAAACATCAGGCATTTCTGGTCTTCCAAGCCATTCTGATTGGCTTTGGAAGCTCCTTGGCGCTGACCACTTTAAGCTTCACGCTCCCAACGGTTTTCCCGTTGAGACCGCGAAGCCACTCCGCAGCTTTCTCCCCCTCACACGTAACATGCAGTACTCCTGCCAACAGTGCGCCTGGTGTGACAACCGGAAGGGGATCCGGAGTGTCTTCCAACAGGCCCCATATTGCAGCCTGGATGGGATTCATCAGGTCTTGCGTAAGTTTCGTGTCTGGGTAGTTGTCGGCGACTATTGCCATCTTGACACCGGTCAGGGCCTCCCTATAGGAGTCACCGTGGGTCTTGGCACGTTTCATGTCGCCAACTTGGACCTGAGCGGTTTCGTCGCTCTCTTCCCTGACCCTTTTGGAAATGGCTGCATCAGGCGCTACTGCCTGCTGTCGCTGTAGCTCTCTGCTCTTCCGAATAGCACAGCCACTGCGCCTCTTCCTCTTGTGCGTATGGCAGGAGGTTGCAGCGTTGGATTGCTCTCCCATTTGGTTAGCTTCCCTCGGCTGTTCCCTCTTCGTCTCCCCACTATTGGAGGACTGGTTGGTTTCCTTAGAAAGTGCTGCGTTAGAAGCCCCCATATGGTGCGCTCCCCGCATCTGATCCCCTCTGGTACTACCACGTCCTCTGTTCTGGTTACCCCTTGCTGGATTACCCCTGACTGCGGATCCACCCGGGTGTGCACCACTCCCTCGGCCTACATTCGGACTGCCGCTAGGGCCGTCACGAACAAGTGGCTTCAGTGTGTGCGCGCTCCCACGTGCAGTCCCCCTGTTTAAAAAGTTTTGTTTAACCTCCCCCCTATGGGTTCGGAGGCCTTATGTTGCTCGCCCTTGTTGGTCAAGCCCTTTGTAGTTTGGTTGTCAGTTTTCTTGTCCATACTTGGTCTGACTATGTTTCACCCTGCTGATTTCCCACCCACCATGGAGTCCTCAACGTCGGGGATGTCCTCTACGGGCACCAGGGCTATCAACAGGGTATAGTGTGCCCCAGTAAGTTGCCCACGAGACTAACAGCGCAAGTCGCTCCACTCCCAACAACTGGAATGGGAGACGCGCACTGCCGGCTGCGGACCTCATTACCAGAGCACACTCGCCTGGCGGCCGCATGAGCGGACACCGCAGCCGATTGATCGTGGCTGGCTAGACCACGACCTCCCGTGTGAGAAGAAATCTGGACCAAAGAGGCGTGTTGCGGAACAGCAGTACTACTGCCCACCGCTACTCCACTCAGCCCCCAGGACTCCTTCATCCCCCCGTACGGGTCCCCGCGCACGGCACAAACACGCGGGAGGTCATTACTATCCACCATCTGGTCTTTTTAGATGATGGACACGCAGTGACATCGCCATCCCTGCATTTAAGCGCATGGTGGTTTCTGTTACGTCTAACTCATATGGAATCAGACCAATAGTAGGGCGATAACCTCGAACAGGATATTTGCCACCACACTTGCCTTGGGGATCACAGCGCGCAACTGTTGCGCTACTCCCAAGACCACACCCCCTTAGTACCTCAGAAGGAGGCACTAAGGGAGGCTTGTACCTATGCTACCACGCAAGCAAAGCAAAGCATGTTGTGCAAAAACAAACTATAAAAGCATAAGCACAAGCCAGCCCGATAGTGATTAAAAAAAAAATCTTTCTGTATATCACCAAACATAGTTTTTTTTGTATGGTTTTCAAGTGATATCCGCCATGTTTTTTTCATATCGAAATCCCCAGAATTGGGGTCCAGGTGATATCCGCCATGTTTCAAAATTTGAGAATTGGGCTCCTGAACCCCAATTCTGGTGATTTCGATATGAAAAAAACATTGTGGATATCACTCACAGAATTGGTCTCAGTGAGCCCCATTCTCGTGCTCGTGATATCTTAAAAAAAATGGCGGATATCACCTGAAAACCATGAGCCCAATTCTCAGCTCGTAATATTTTGAAAACATGGCGGCTGTCACATGAAATCCATACAAAAAACGATATTTTAGTGATATATGTCGTATGAAAAAAATATCACGAATTCTAGTGCTTGTGATATTTTAAGAACATGGTGGATATAACTTGAAAACCCATACAAAAATCTATGTTTTAGTGATATATGTCGCATGAAAAGAAATGTCACATCCCGAGAATTGGGCTCCATAAAAAAAAACTATGTTAAGGTGATATACGTCGTATGAAAATAAATGTCACGAGCACGAGAATTGGGGTCCTGGAGCCCAATTCTCGTGCTTGCTTGGGATTCTCGTGGGGCTTCTTTGGTGGCGCGGTCTCTAGTGTAAAGGCTGACCATTAGCTGTGCCATTATATTAGCCTCCTTCATAGAGCATGGTAATAACATAGATATAGCACCGTGTGTTTTCTACTTCCATGGGTAATGGTATAGGCGGCAGATTAGGTGCCATTTTCTGACATGGTCGATTACAAATATGCATTGCATCCTTATGTTGTACTTCACGGTTATAAGTTGAGCGAGTCATCTGACTACCCTTAATGAGTTAGGAAGGAACCTACTTGTAGTTACTAAAATGAATAAATAAATAAGAAAACAAAATAGGTAGATAAATTTATTAAGTACTATTCGATCGTTCTTCTTATAATAATAAAACCCCCCTTATGGAGTAAATGTCAAGTAAGAGATATAATTTACGGTCGCTGCCCGGGGTCGCCGGGGCGCATCTGGAACCGTTGCTGGATGCCTCAGTATGCGGTCCATCGGCGATGAGGAGTTGAGCAGGCGGACTCCCATCGATAAATATATGACCGAATGAATATAAATATACGCCGAATCTGGTGTTTCGTCACCCACGTCCTCAGTATCCCTTTTCCCCTCCCTCCCATCCTCCCCCGCATCCAACCTCAATGAATCCCCGCGATCGAGTGTTTCTCGATCACCTACTGTATCTCACACCTTGGATGTTGTGCAAGAAGAGGACACTGTCCTCGAAAGTCAGTCTGCACCCACCAAGGTTGGTAAAAGCGCTCGAAAAAGATGGACTCGTGAATTGAATGAATTCATATGGCGCACATATTTAACTATAACAGAACTCGAAACCAACAACACACCATTCTTACCTACCCAACATGCAAGGTTTATCACACAATTTCCCCCAAATGAAACTTTCTAGACAACTTATAGGAGACCAGCGAAGGACTATTTTACGCAACTATTTATTAAGTGCATCAACGCTTTACTATAAGTATTAGAGCAGAAGTAGAAAACATGTTTACAAATCAAGGAAGGAGTCAGACAGTACTCCAACTAGTCCGTGAACCAAGTCAAAGAATGAGATGGACACCTAGGTATATTAAATGAAGCAATCATGAAGGTTTACTACACAAATACAAATCAAGAAACAAACACAAATGGCTACAGAAAACTACTACATGACAAAATGATAGAACAATTCCCGCACCGTTTTTCTGATCAAAGGAGAGCCATAATAAATAATAAAGCACATAATACATTTACAGGAACTGATCCTTACACAGGAACTTATATACCAAAACAAAAAGTCACAAAAATGCAGGTACCTACATTGTAGATTACATAAATACAGAATTAATACCAAAATACTCAACAGATGATGATGATTTTAAAACCACACAAACAGTTGTATATACAGCACCGTACATCCATATGTAATGGATCAAAAATAACGTCGGAGGAAATCATTAGTGGAAACAAGAAGAATAATGACAACACCCCGCTTTGGAAAAAAAGACTTAACAATAAAATTAACTACCTTGGAAAATGCATTGCACGCATGACAGAATATTTAAGAGGAACTAAGTAGAAATAGGAGACTAGAATTGAAGAAGAAGAAATAAGAAAAACTTATAGTACACACTCTCGACATGAAGAGACAAACAATACTGATAATAAAATATTAGACACATTAAAGCAAAAACTAAATGCAGCAGCTAGTCGACTGAAGAGATATAATCATTGTTCACTTAGGAAAAAACAAAACGCGCAGTTTAATAATAAAGAAAAGCAATTCTACAGGCAGTTAGCAAGTGATACGCAAAATATAACAAGCAGTACAAACGAGACGCTACCATTATAAGATGAGTTGCATCAGTTCTGGGCTAACATCTGGTCAACCCCCGTGCAACACAACGAGGAAGCACAATGGATTCAAGCAGAGACAAATAACACAAATAATATAAACTCAATGCATTTTGAAGAAATATCGCTAGATACACTAATAATGGTAATCAACAAGACACACAACTGAAAAGCACCTGGTGTAGACAAGATACAGAATTACTGGTACAAAAAGTTCACAAATATCCACGTAAATCTACTCAAACACATTAATCATTTCTTACAGGATTCAAGTTTTATACCATCATATATAACGCAAGGATTAACCTACATGATACCTAAAAGCAAAGATAACTTACAGGACCCAAGCAAATATCGACCGATCACCTGCCTACTAACAATATACAAAATTATTACATCTTGCATCACGGATATTATATACAAACATGTTACAAACAACAAAATATTAGCAGAGGAGCAGAAGGGCTGCAGAAGAAATAGCCAAGGGTGTAAAGAGCAACTAATAATAGACACAGTGATTATGAAGCAAGCTTTAAAATATAAAAAAGATTAGCACCATGTATATTGATTACCGTAAGGCATATGACTCCGTTCCGCATTCCTGGCTCCTTGATGTCCTGAAACTTTACAAAATTCATCCGACTCTAATCAAATTCCTCCAAACATGTATGACAGGAAGGAAAACTAGCCTTAAACTTGTAAACAATAACACCATCTTATGTACTGAAAACATTATAATTAAAAGAGGACTATTCCAGAGAGATGCACTTAGCCCACTTTGGTTTTGTCTAGCCCTAAACCCTCTCTCTAATATCATCATCATTTCAGCCAATAGACGTCCACTGCTGGACATAGGCCTCCCTCAATGTTCTCCACACAGATCGGTCCGGTGCCACCCGCATCCAATGGATATAATAATATATAATATGCTCAACAACAATACTCACCTTAAGTACATGGACGATATAAAGTTATATAGTTGAGATACACATAAACTTCATCAACTTGCAGACATCACACAAATATTTTCAAAAGATATACAAATGGAATTTGAAATCGACAAATGCCAAACAGTTACAGTAACAAAAGGAAATATTGAACAAAACGAGTATGGCCTAGAAAATGGTGATACTATTGATGCTTAGATATAGACAGTTCATACAAGTACTTAGGATTTTACCAATTAAGACAAATCAAACAAAAACAGGCAAAAACTGCAATAATTACCAAATTCAAACATAGACCTCACATTCTGCTTCAATCCCAACTCTATTCAAGAAACCTCACTAATTCTATAAACACGTATGCAATATCTTTATTAACATATTCCTTTGGTATCATTTATTGGAGTAAAAAGGAGCTCGTTCAATTACAACGCAACATCAATACATCGATGACATCCCACCGAAAATACCATCCGAAGACTTGTGTGCAGCGAGTGACATTATCGAGGGAAAAAGGAGGTAGGTGTGTCATTGACATCGAAAACTTATGTAGCAAGCAGATAAGAGTCTTCGGTACTTTTTTCACGAAAAAGCAACACACTCATCAATCCATAACACAGTTAATCGATCAGACACTCATCTTACCCCACTTAACTTACAAGATAGCAGTGAACAACCATCTCAACATATTACGCCTGATCCTGAGAGAGAACTTGCATGGAAGCAGAAGTCACTACAAGGAGGACATTATCCTGAAGGACCTGCATCAACGCACGCCTGCACGTTGACAAATCAGCGTCAAATGAGTGGCTGCATCGTGGTGAATTGTTCCCGGAGACTAAAGCTTTTATGCTGGCTATCCAGGATCAGGTGATCAATACCAAAAATTATCAGAAACACATCTGGAAAAACAGCACCGTAACCGATATATGTAGAAGATGCCATAGTAACACTGAGAGAATCCAGCGTATCACAGGCGCTAGTAAAGCTTTGTGCAAATAAATTATAAGCACTGGCATGATCAAGTAGCAGCAATAATTCATCAATACTTAGCATTCAAATACCAATTTGTAAAAGAAAAGATACCATACTATAAATACCAATCAGACGCAGTTTTAGAAAATCAGGACTTTAAAATATACTGGGACAGGACTATAATAACAGATAAGACCATACACTACAATAGACCAGACATGACTTTGCAGGAAAAGAATAATAAAACAGTATATCTTATAATTATTGCAGTTTATAATACCCACAATCTTCAGTCTACACACACAGAAAAGCTTGCTAAGTACAGAGACCTCGCAATTGAAATTAAGACGCAATTTAGGATTACAACAGTAAAAATAGTACCTATTATAATTTCATCCACAGGTGTTATCCCTAGAGAACTAAATAAAAGTCTAGACACACTAAACATACCAGCATCCAAATATAAACTCTTACATAAAGCAGTCATATTAAATACATGCCGAATAGTGCGGAAATTTCTTAATATAGAATAAGGTTTAAGCTTGCTTTTAAAAACACATTCTCGAGGAGAGAAACAAATAAGTTTACAGGATAATAATAATAATCGCTTTTACATGATATCTTGCTAAAATATGCACAAGATTAATTACAGGGGAAGAAGAACTCTCTTCATTTGTTACAAAAGGCATAACGCACATGTTACCCAAAAGCACAGATACTGCTAATCCATCACAGTACAGGCCAATCACATGCCTACCGACACTATATAAATTAATAACGTCATGTATAACTAATAGAATCAATAGACATTTAGAATTCTATAACTATTTTACCTGAGGAGCAAAAGGGATGTAGGCAGAATCATAAAGGATACAAGGAACAGCTAATCATTGACTCAACTGTTCTCAAACATGCACATAAAAATAATAGAAATTTACACTTAACTTACATAGATTGATTACAGAAAGGCTTTCGATAGCGTACCGCACCATGGTTAATCCGAGTATTACAAATATACAAAATTAATCCCACTGTAATAACGTTCTTGGAAAATACTATGCTGACCTGGAAAACGTTTTTGTCTCTTACGACAAAAAGTACTAAGCTGGTTACAGAGGAAATAAGAATCAGCAATGGTATTTTCCAAGATGATTCTTTGAGCCCGTTATGGTTCTATTTGACCCTTAACCCCCTCTCCAGTCTTCTAACTAACTCAAACAATGGCTACAAACTAACGAAAGATATTTGTATAGCACACCTAATGCATGTCGATATTAAATTATTTGCTAAATTTGACAAAGATATTATGACTTTTGGTTTAGATAAATGCAACACATTACATATACACAAAAATAATAGCAGGGGATTATAACATTAATGATAAATTAAATATAAAAGCAATGGATAGCGATAGCACATACAAATATTTGGGAATAAAGCAGAATAAGTACATAAACCCTACACAGATAAAGAAAGATCTAAGTTCCAGAATACCTTCGTAGAGTAAATTTACTATGTAAAAAATATTTAAATTCAAAACAAATTATTTAAAGCCTTGAACACATACGCAATACCCGTTCTAACATATTCTTTTGGGGTAATTAAATGGAGCTACACAGACATTAAAAACTTATAAATAAAAACTAGAACTACTTTGCCCATAAATAAATATTTACACCCAAAATCCGCAAAAGAACGTATGACGGTGAAAAGAAACAAAGGAGGAAGAGGATTGGTGGATCTAAAAGTTCTATGGGAGAGCCAGATTAATAGTCTTAGGATTTTTTTCTACAATAAACATAGCAGCAGTTTACAGTATGCAGTAATATATACAAATAACGACCTAACACCACTTAACCTACAAAGTAAAGACATAGAATTTAAAACATCACAAGAATCAGAGAGGGAAAGGTTTGAAATATGGCGGAGTAAGCAGCTAAATGGAAGGCATATAAGCGATTTGGAACAAAGTCATATTGATACCGAATTATTCAACAAATGGTTAAAATTAGGTTATTTATTTCCTGAAACTGAAGGATTTTTAATTGCCATCCAGGATCAAGTTAATTGTACAAAAAACTACAGAAAATATATTATCAAGGACACACAGGACGATAGATGCCGAAAGTGTCAGAAATATCCGGAAGCTATACAACATATTAATAACGCATGGCCATCATTAACACAGAATGACTACACACACCGCCATAACCAAGTTGCCTATTAAATATACATCAAAAACTAGCTATCATGCATAAGCTCATACCTCCCAACATCAAACCATATTATCAATATTTACCCCTATATAAACCTGTGCTTGAGAACTCCATTTGTAAGATGTATTTTGACAGAGCCATTTTAACTGTCAAAACTATACACTGCAATAGACCCGACATAACCCTTCTAGATAAAACTAGTAAAACAGCATATTTAATCGACATTGCCGTACCCAAACGCACAATATTCAAAAGGCAATTTCGGATAAAATCCATAAATATTCTGAACTAAGAGAGGAAATTACTAGAATATAGAACCTACAAAAAGTATATATAGTCCCTTTGGTAGTCTCAAGTGCAGAAGTAATTCCCAAATATCTCTCCCAGTGTATCCGTCTACTTGGTCTCCCCGAAAATTCTTATATTACTATGCAGAAGGCGGCCATCCTCAACACATGCCGCATAGTCCGCCGATTCCTACAGGACGACTGCAATTTCAACTTAAATTCAGCGTAAAAAAGGACTAGTTACCTGGCCTTGATGCCCGTGGCTAGTCTCTATAATACCAGCTACATGCTGAGAACAGAAATAAAAAGATAATAATAATAATTTAATCTTTATTGCAGATTCAGGATCCATAACATTCATACATTAATAGAAAACTATTAATAAATTACAATATCACAATATTACTTACAAATACAATATGACAAAAATATTCTTATACTCAACACGTACCCCTTACCATATGTTGGCGCTAACTGTTATTTAGGTTACTATTAGCTAACCTAAATGTGTTGGCGGATCCCAAAAGGCAAAACGTTGTGTTGGGTTTGGGTAGAGTGGCCTACAAATAACAAATGCAATTTATTAAGTCAGCATATAAATGTAAGTTATTGTGTGTTAAGGAATGTACTTGTGTGTTTGAAGAACTGTTTAGTTCATCAAAATAGCTAATAAACTTTATCTGTATAAACGAAAAGTTTGCGAGTAAAAAATAAACCTATGTCTACTATACCAATAAACTTAACACTAAAAGGTATAAGTAGCCGGTCAGATCTGTTAATTGTTTGAGATTCACTCATAATCATATCTTTGTTGAGCAGTGTTATTCGATCCTCGACCTCTGGTTTCACGGGACTGTATCTAGCTATGTAATCTAGCATGCATTTTAGTTCTCCAATTGCTAATACTTCCTTTGGAAGATTTTCGAATATTGAGAATTTGTCACCACCTTCAGCTAAAAAGTTAGGCATGAAGATTTTATATTCGTAGTTGTCGTTGATGGCGGCTAAATTAGCTTCACCACATTGTGAGCATCTAGCTTGAGCACTGACAACACGCGAGCCTGCTGGTTTGGCTAAGTCGTACGTTACTTTCATACCAGCCATTTGTAGAAACTGTCCAGTACTATCTATGGGTCGCCACGTCGACACCGAATGTTCCAGTGCCTGTTTCAGTACAGATCCATTCATTGTTACCGCCGTGAGTGGATCCGCAAAAGGGAGCACCGCTATTAGGTCCCCTCGGATTAGCTTGATCGGCCTTTCGGCAGGGCCTATCGAAGTCCGAATCCTACCACCCTGGACTACTGCAATCTTTACATCTTGATATTCCGGATAATTACGATGCGTGTATTCCAGGATTGCATCGGTTAACAAGTTTCCCATATTGCACTCCACTAATCGACAATGTCCGTCTAAAACCACTTTAGATTGCCCTATTACTTCATTGTTAATTTTGTTAATTTTGTCAATTTCGCTCCTGTAATGATCAACTGTTTTAAGCAACTCTGGATCTTTTGGTATTTCGTGATCTAACAACAACGGCAACCCGTCGTATTTTATTATTTCACCGTGAGAATCGAAAGTCAAAAGCAACTTGCCCAAATATTTCGTATAAGCGTATGCTTGAACGACTGGCACTTTTCTGCCGGATGGTTGCGTGACCAGAGCAGGGTACGGTCCTTCTGGAATTTCCGGTTTCTCGTCAGTGAATTTTCCATTCCACAAAAAAGTGTTCGAATGTCCTCCTATAACAAGATCTATATCAGGCACGTTTCGAGCTATCTCTTCATCTTTGATGTAGCCTGAATGTCCCAGGGCTATCAATATGTTAACCCCTTGTTTTTTTAATGTCTCTACTTCTCGTGTGATGGCTGGTAATTCATCTTCGTACTTGACTTTGTTTTTTGGGGCTAGAAACCTTGTTTTTGGAGTTAGATAGCCAATGATTCCAATTTTGGTGTCATTAATTTCTAAGATAATGGATTTGTGTAAGTTTGGCTCATTTTTTAATTCTGGCAAGTCGTCTAGAATGAGGTTTGCAGCCAGTACGGGGGAGCTTAGGTTTCTTATGAATGGTGTTAGTCCTTTAACGCCTTCATCGAATTCATGGTTGCCCAGAGACTGAAAATAATAAAAAATATTCTGTGTAAATAATTCGAATATAAGTTATATTTAATCCTAATTATTTATAATATACTTAAGAGGGCATTTGCGGTTCAGTGGTGCGGCCATTAGATTTTTATTTATAGTAAGGTAATGAATTTAAGACATTAAATGAAAAAAATTTCGAAACATTTATAAATATAAAAGTATGTTGTGATTTTTGATAAAAATCAAATGGCGGCGCCACTGGACCGTATAAGCAGCCTTAATTAGGTTTTACCGCGAGCGGTACTTCTGTCATACGAATTTCAATCGGGGCGTGTGTGTTTATCTTTAAGCACCACCAGATCCGCACGCGTTAGTATTCCGCATGAGGAAAACCGCCATAAGAAGAGCGATTTATTTTGGAGTATGTATTAGTACATTACCTTCTACGAGTAGAACCTATTTAGGTACATACCGAAACCATCGTCTTATTTTCCCCTTGCTTGCGCTCAGGAGCCTTAGCGAACTGGACTTCTGAATCAGAGGTTCCCTCCCTTTCACACGCGCTGTGTTAGGATGCGACAGGTATATTCTCGTTCGTTACGGGACGTCTTCGCGCTAAGGCCTTTATAAGACGTCTAGACTCTAGATCAACATTAACTTACTGATCCTTATTCTAATGATTATTAAGAACAAGATTTTCTCCGTTTTTTTTATACCTATTCGTAATTTTTTTTTACTTTACATGACCATGCCTGAGGGCCAGATATTCCCGAGCACTCTACCTTTGAAGTCGAGTTTGAGTAAGATTTGAATGGACAAATGTATAAAATCTCTATGTAAATTCGACTTGAATGTCGAGAGATCGAGAATAGGCCCTCTGTTCTGGGGGGCAATTCTTGTACACTCGACATTGAGTCTAGTCGGAGATTTGTTTGGACGAATGGATGAAATCTCTAAATTCGAATGCTCGAGAATATGCCCTCTGTTTGGTCATTTTGTGGAAAGAAAAAGCTTTTATAGAGATAAAATTTTGTTTATTTCAATCTAATTAACGAGTAAAATTACATGAACAGAACAGAATAACATAAAATAGTTTAGAAGGATGTGATGTGGTGACATACCCATTTACAGCTACTTACTTACATGTTGAATAGGAGTTATTTTCGTTGTTGGTAGTATTTTGTCATATTATCAATAATTTTTCAGGTAAGTAATATATATGAGATATTCATGAGAATTTGAAAGATAGGTAGTGAAATAAAATGCCATTCAAGTTCATAAAGTTTGTTTTTTAAACTATTTTGTTTGTACTTAAAATACTTTGGGCGCTTTTTATTCTAAATAATGTTTACCTAACATGGTAGTAAAGTACCCACCTACCTATACTAATATATATCAAATGCATTAGAGTGAATGATGTCTTATGTAACTAAATTATTACTAATTGAGGCTTTTGTTGCAAGGTAATAAGCACCGTGTTGCTTGCGACTTATCTTTCAGATTTCTATGCTTAAACCAAACAATATCTTACAAACTTCACCCACTGTACTCGTATGCAGGTTAAAATTCAACAAAGTTTCTAAAAAGAAACTTAAAGTTATAAAAATAATTTTAATAATACAATGAGTGCTAATAATGCGAATGATGGAGATAACGACACTGATAAACCTGTCAATGGTTCATTGTTTAGGTATATGACCCGGCCTTCCACCTCAGGAAACACTGGGCTGTGATGCCTCAAATAATATTCAGTACAATACAACTCATTGTAGTCTAGTGTCCGCGATGGCAAACCAATTAGCATGGAAAAGTTATCACCGCCATTAGCTAAGAAACTTAAAGTGAGAACGTTGTATTGCTTCCTTTGTTCCACGTCAAAATACTGAGGTATTTTACAATCTGCACACCTAATCCTAGCACTTACAACTCTGCCACCAGGTGGTTTCTGCAGGTCAAATACGACTCTCATACCAGAAAAGTGTAGTAACTCTCCCGGCGGATCTAAGACATCATAACTAGCAACCGAGTGCTCAAGCATTTGTAATAGAATACTGCCGTTCATCGACACAACAGTCATATTACCTCCGAAAGGCATTACGTTAATAAGATCAGATTTAGTTATATTCGTTTCTGATCCAGCGTGTGCTATAGACGACCTTATACCACCTCCTTGTATGATAGCTACATTAACATCCGTCCAATGTTCGCCTTTATAATTTGAAGTGTATGTGTAGAACATGGCATCAGTAATTAAATTACCTAGGTTACATTCATTAGATTGACATCCTAAGCCGTCCAATACTACCGTTGTGTCTCCAACAATTTCTCTTAAATCTTTCAGCGTTTCACTATAATAATTTACGATTTGTAATATTTCGTTGTCTTGAGGTATGCTATTATCTAAAAGTATAGGCTGACCGTCAGCCCTAATGACTTCCCCATTTGAATCAAACACCATGTGTAATTTACCTAGATATTTTGTATACGCGTAAGCTTGAACTACCAAAGCTGTCCTGCCCGACGCTTGTTTGACATAAGTTGGATAAGGTCCTTGAATTTCTTCTGAATCTGGGCTGGTGCCATTCCATAAGAATGTATTTGTGTGACCACCAATAACTAAATCCACTCCTTCCACCTCCCGCGCTATTTGCAGATCTTTGAGGTACCCCGAGTGACCCAACGCTATTATAATATTAATACCTTCATTCTGGAGATTCTTAACTTCCTCTTTGAGTGCAACTACTTCATCAATGTATTCTACATCGTTTTTTACTGCTAATACTTTCGTTTCAGGTGTTAAATAACCTATTACTCCTACTTTAGTACCAGATACGTTAATCGTAATAGATTTTCTAAGATTGGCTTGCTGCTCTAACTCCGGAACTTTATTTAATATGAGGTTAGCGGCTAACACTGGTGACGTTAGGTTTTCAATGAAGGGTGTGAGTCCGCTGACACCGTTGTCAAATTCATGATTCCCGAGTGACTGAAACAAACAATGCTTTATTCGTTTTTAAGATCTTTTCAATAAACTACTGGAAACCCTTACAGATATTGATGACATTTTTAAAGTACCTAGTACTCCGATTATGGACATGCTTTTCGTGCGAAGCTAAATAAGTATATATAATGTGACTGTATGAAATGTAAAGTATTAATTCATGCATGGGTTTTATGTTTGATGGCAGTGTATGGTTACATATTAAATTGTAAATTCATTTTCTTGCATAAATGGTTGTCATTGTTAAGGTGATTTTACAGATGTGTGTTATTTATTTTTAATTTTATTTTCACAATTTTACAAAGATTAATGTATATTATATTTTAAGTAACTTACTAATAAAGCGATAGACAAAAGTCATTATTACGTTTACCTTATTTTCTTAAATTCGATTACATAATCATATGTGTTGTAAGTATCAACTTACGTCTTAAAAATAACGTGGAACATAATTAAGGTCTCATAAATGCGTCTAGTAAATTACTGGCGTAGGTACATTCATTAGGTACATTCGTTATTATACTATAAAATATATAAATAGGTAAATTATTAGCTATGCTTCATTTATTACATTAGCAAGTATATGTATTTGTCTAATTACAACGTACGTTTTAAATGTTTAAGTAGCTTATTTACGCAATTTGTTTTAAATATTAAGGTACTATAAAATAAATAATAAGTTCACATAATATATACTGTCACTTAATTAATTACCTAGGTAATAATAGAATGGACTACATTGAAATCAAATCTTTAAAATATCATATTAATCTAGTGACTAAGATAATGACTATGGTTAATAATGAGATAGATGTCGATGTTGCGGTATTATAGACTAGCTTGTCAAAATTGTTAATGATTATTCGTTGTTCTATAGCTGGAAACACCGGACTAAGCGCTTGAACATATTGCGTAGTACATTCCAGTTCGTCGTAGTCCAATGGAGTAGACGGCAGGTCATTGAGCATAGAGAATCCATCCCCGCCCATGGACAGGAAAGATGTCATCAATATTGTGTAATTTTTGTTTTTTTCTAGCGGGGCGTATGTTGGCAGGACGCATTGCCCGCAGCGTACTGATACTGACTCGACTCTTCTACCAGGCCTTCTTGCAAAATCATACACGACGTTCAGTCCAGATAACTGTAAAAATTGGGCTAGTGGGCGTTTGACGTTATACCGAGCGACTGCATGCTCTAACATTTGTACGACGAGCGACCCATTCACAGTCACCGCTACCATACTCCCATCGAATGGCATCACAGTCAATAGGTCACCTTTTGTTACATTTGTTGTCTTATCCAAATGCACAATTGAAGCTCTGATACCTCCTCCCTGCATGACGGCTATCGGAGCGTCTGTCCATCCAACTCCCTTATATTCTGAAGCATAGCGATGTATCATAGCGTCAGTTATTAAATTTCCCATATTGCACTCTACGAGACGACAAGAATGTCCATCTAGTACTACAGATGTTTTCCCCACAACGAATTCAGTTACTTTCTTTATGCTTTCACTGTAACGATTGACGATACTTAGTACATCTTGATCTTGCGGAATGCTCTTATCTAATAGGACCGGATTACCATCCATTTTAATAATTTCTCCATCTGAGTTGAACACAAGGTGTAACTTTCCAAGATACTTCGTATAAGCATAAGCTTGGACTGCGGGAACTAATCTGCCTGAAGCTTGTTTAACTACCATCGGGTATGGACCTTCAGGGTTTTCTTCATCAGGAATATTTCCATTCCATAAGAAAGTGTTTGTGTGTCCTCCTATAACTAGATCGATATCTTCGACTTCTCTTGCAATTTCCAGATCTTTGGTAAATCCAGAATGCCCTAAAGCAATCAGTATTTTTATTCCTTGCTTTTTTAATTTTTCTACTTCTTCTTTGATTGCTTTTACTTCTTCAATGTAATCGACGTCGCTTCTAATGGCCAAAACTTTTGTGTCTGGGGTCAAGTATCCAACGACGCCTATTTTGGTGCCATTAACGTCAAATATGACAGATTTCATGAGGTTTGGTTCGTTTTCTAGCTCGGGGACCTTGTCCAGTACTAGATTTGCAGCCAGCACGGGACATGTTAGGTTCTCGATAAATGGTGTCAACCCTGACACGCCGTTATCTAATTCGTGATTTCCCAAGGACTGAAACAAATAAATGTGAATGTAGTTATCAAGATAAAGTACAAACTAAACATGCAACCGTAAACAACAGTCCATGCAAATAATATGAGCGATGTACTTAATTTGTCATCTGTATTTGTGTCTATTGAGGTAAAGTATCATTGTTATTTACAATGTTGTAGTTGTTTATTTCTTTTGTGTAACTACTGCATGGGGCAGATACATAATATATAAATCTATAAAGATTTTGTTTCAAGCAAAAGTTACTGCCATTTTTAGTAATCAATCATGCATGATGTTCATGGACGATGTTTAATTATTCGTTGATAATTTCACCTTTTTAAACGTAGGTATTAGTTATGGTTTGAATTCCTATGATGGAGGTTTTGGTACTAAATGTATATGTCGTTACAATATCGTGCCCTGTGAACGGAAACCCAACCAGAATATAATATTTGAATTGAAAAGATAGTTTAGTATGTTTATGAAATTGTTAAATAGATTTTTACCTACTTACAACATTGGTAATGATATATAACATTAAAATTCATGCTGTAATAATAATATACATTAAAATGCATGCTTTTCGTAATGTATAAAACCATACCTATTGAATAATGTTTCATCAGCATCAGATTGACGAGTGCACAATATTTCTTGAAACATTTCACAAACAGCATTCGCTAATTTCTTCTCTTAAGCTGACGGGTAGGGCACACTAGCGACGCCAATCGATTTTAAGTTTTAGCTACTAAACTAAACCGGATCTATTTTAAACAATTTCGGGGTAACAATATCTCGGCAAACACTTATACTATTTATTGAACAACCATGCACACATGTTGGGTTCAACGCGGTCACTTTTGGCGTGAATCAATTTTATCGCGTACAAAAACGGACCCAACATTTGTGCATGGTTATTTTATAATATTCTAAGTGTTTGCCGAGAGATAGTAACCCCGAAATTGTTTAAAATAGATCCGGTTTAGTAGCTAAAATTTTTAATTGATTGGCGTCGCTAGTGTTCCCTACCCGTCACCTTAATAGAAATCCTATATTGAAATTACGGTTCTCATTTTCTAATTTTTTATGAAGTATTCAGAGATATTTTACTCCTAATAATTATTGTAATTTGTTACTGTTGTTGTTTGTAAGTCAAAAGAAAGAGAAGAGATTCGCATAAAAACATATTGCCAAGTACCTATTTTAATACCTGTGTTTTTGTTAAGTTTAGTACTTGTTGAAATAATAGGTACCTTTTTTTTTGACGCTGGGGAATACCTCCTTATGCATACCCTCCGGCCGGGGGGCAGGCGGGTTATGTCGGGCTCTCCTCTGGCGGGGGCATGGCCAGAGTAGGGAGGGGACATGCGTACGGGTTAAAGAACCTTACTTCACGTCCCTCCCCAGGCGGAGGGCCCACTTACACTGCGGGCCCGACACTGCCTCCCCCAGTCAAGCTGGGGGGGGGGATAGGGACAGCCGGGAGCGCCGGGGAAATAATAAGTACCTACACCTACGTACTGACACCGATCTAAATAATTTAATTTAGAGAAAGGAAATTAAAAGTAAAATGTAACAAAAAATTTAATTCCATACAACGAAATAAAAATGTCAACGTTTCTGTAATTCAATTAAACAAAAAGATCAATGCACTGAAGAGCAAAGTCAATATGGTTGACGTCATCGCAGTAGCAGAGTCAGGCTCTGGCTCAGGTTCAGGTTCAGGTTCAGGTTCAGGTTCAGGTTCAGGTTCCGGCTCAGGTTCCGGCTCAGGTTCCGGCTCTGGTTCCGGCTCAGGTTCCGGCTCAGGCTCAATGAAAGAGTCTAATCCATTGAATACTATACGCTCAGCGACCTCTGGGTACACAGGTGAACGCAAGGAGATGTATTCCGCCAAACACGTCACTTCATCGTAACCAACTTCTTGTCTCGGTAAATCTATAATCATAGAATAACCGTATTCTCCATTTGCCAATGCAGCTGGGATGAGCACGTTGTAATGTCTCCAATCATCAATATTATAGAACTGTGGCACAAAACATGACCAGCAACGGGCTACTGCACTAATCAACCTAGATCCAGGTTCTTTGCTCATATCATAAACAGCCCTTATTCCTGAAAATTGTAACAAATTTCCAGTAGGTCTCTCAATGCTGTATTCGGCGACGGCTTGTTCTAGCACTTTTAGTAGCACAGTCCCAGTCATGTTTACAGCGACAATACTGCTCTCTAACGGCATTGCTAACAACAAATCACCTCGCGTCACTGATGCTGGCCGATTACTGGGAGCAATTGATGCAGCTATGGCTCCGCTGTGTATAATCGCTATCGGGGCATCAGACCAAGTCTGTCCAGTATATCTTACGGCATAATAATACTTCATAGCATCAGTAACTAAATTGCCAAGATTACATTCAGCTGTTTTGCAAGTAGTTCCATCGAGCACAACGGCTGTCTGTCCGACGATTTCTTCAGAAGATTTGCTCAGCTCCTCACTCAATTTTGACAATGTTTGCAAAGATACCACGTCTTGAGGAATAGATGCGTCTAGTAAAATAGGGTTGGCGTTGTAATTTACAATGTCGCCATTTTCGTTAAATTTGACAAGAACATTTCCGAGGTATGTATCATAAGAGTAAGATTCGAGGACCAACACTTGTTTTCCAGAATTTTGAGTAATTAATCGAGGTTGAGTTTTGTGGGGCAACGCAGCATTTGCATTTTTGCCATTCCAGAAGTAGGTGTTCTTGTGGCCACCAATGACCAAGTCAATCCCATCGACTTCGTTTGCGATTTCTGTATTTTTGTTCTCACTTGAGTGACCTAAAGCTATTATGATGTTAATGTTTTGTGTTTGAAGTTTGTTTACTTCTTCTTTCAATGCAATTATTTCATCTATGTATTCAATGTTATCTGTGCTGTCAAGGAGATTGCTTTCTGGTGTTAGGTAACCGACTAAACCAACTTTTGTTCCTTCTACGTCCATTATGATGGATTTGTGTAAATTTGGACTAGTTTCTCCATTTTTAAGGACAATATTTGCAGCTAGAATGGGTGCCTTGATATTCATCAGTAATGGTGATAGTTCGTTGGACCCACGCCTAAGGTCATTGTTGCCAAGAGACTGAAAAGAAAATTGGAAGGTAATTATTTCACAACTCAAGTAAGTGATTATTTAATTAGTCAAATCGTTAAAAGAGATTGTGGTGCAACTATATTTATTAGTGATGTTAATTCTCAAGGCGATTAATCAATCAATTAGGAGCAATGATCTAATGGAAATAAAGATGACAAGATTGGAGTACCTCCCAACCAAATTGCCATCTTCATTCTCGTTAAATATCTTTGATGGATTGGGCTAATCTATTAATTGATTTAAGTAAAAAAAAAGTAATGGTAAGAAAATCTAAAGCATATAATAATATTATTTATTCATGTGAATCTTAGACCAGTATAAACGAGGAAAATTCAAACAGTAAAGTACCGTCACCAATAGCGGACAATGTGTTAATGTTAAAAGCAACGATTGGAGCATATAATGGTAGAGAATAACTAAAACTTGCATACATTTTAGTGATGTTAGTAATATTATAGTATTTTAGTAAAAATTGTATTCAGGTAACTAATGACTCACTTTAGTCAAAAATTTGTTAGTATCTACAAATTAGTTTAAATAGTTTGACATAACTTACATTTCAGTAAACATCCTTAAGTACATAATTTGATCTAGTAGGTAGGAATCCATTTATTTCTGTCTCATGTTCATAGTTACACTTAACTCCAGGAGATGCGATATCTAGGTGATTCAAATTGGTACATATTTATTTAGTTTCTGTGTATTCATTATTATCTCACATTTCCAACATGAGTAAGACTTAAGGAACACATATTGTAGACCGAGAGAGCTCAAGATAGAGATATT
This sequence comes from Marasmia exigua, assembly GCA_019059595.1. Lineage (NCBI taxonomy): Eukaryota > Metazoa > Arthropoda > Insecta > Lepidoptera > Crambidae > Marasmia > Marasmia exigua. The sequence goes on along the minus strand of CM032479.1, from coordinate 1,030,639 downwards.
CATAACAGATTATAATTCAAATAAATCCTTATATCAAGATAAACTTCCTCTATAAAACAATAAAAACATGACATCATTTTCATTTCAAAAATGTGTCTTCAGTGTTCTTCAGAAACATTCACCACATCCTTCTTGTTGTTTTTCTTGTACATTCCGATTTCAATACGAATTGGAGAACTAAGATATGGTAGCTGCCTGTTTAAGGTTCACAATTGTGCAGAATCAGGTACTGCTGTATAAGGTATAAGTTTAAGTAGCTGTAAGTATATAGGTATCGACATAAAATTTCCCTTAACATTAGCAATTGCTAACAAACAAACAGAATTCAGTTTGTTGACATCACGTTAAGCACATCCATAGACGGAGCAGTGTCGTTCAATTCTTGGGATTTTATAGGTTTTCTATGAAGTTCAACTTTGAAGACAAGGGTTCAGATGAAGTTAAGCTTCACATTGAGATGTAGGTATAGAAATCTATGATTACAATGGAGCACAATTCACTCACACACACAAGTCTCATTGTAGCACAACTTAACAATGGAACGAAAGTTTTCAAAGAAGCACGATTTTACATATCGATGAGATCAAAATGTTCAAAATGAAATGTAACTTCACAATGAGAAAATAGTGCAAATTCTGAGGTCAGGATGAAACAAATTTCACAATGCGACAAAACTTTACATCGAGCAACTTTGAGAACTTTTTCGACACAAGACAAGCACAAACGATATATGATGTTGATGATACTCACAACGGCGTCAGGCTGCAACGCGTTGATGAACTCGGCGGCGATCTTCCACTTGTAGATGGTGAACCAGGCGGTTCCAGTGTAGGTATCTCCAGCGTTCAGGTAGAGGACTGGCGGCCCCTCCCCAGAAGCAGCGGCTTTCCTCGCTTCCTTCACCCTGGAATGGCATTGAGGCTTTTTGATTAGTTTGCTAGAAAGTAATCTTGGTGCAAACGTCTTCTTGAGAAACCATGGGGAAATAGACGCCCTCAAGACCACAGATGCGCTGAAAAGACGACGTAAAGAAGGCTCGAACTGTTGGTCTTTGTACCTTGTCTAAGAATTGCGAAGGTCAGAAAACAGAGCTTCATTTTAATTTCCAGACGTACCAAACCCTGGTCGGGTTCCCAAGCTACAACATTGGACGGTACCGTCCTTCAAGGATATGCCTTTGGTTATGAGATGTTGAGATAAGGGACTGGGTTAAGTATGTACAAACGGCATCATGTCGGGTTACCCCACTGCGGTGTAAAAATAGCACTTATGTCTCAGACATAAGGATGGTCCAAAGTCCAACAAGGGGAACTCCACGTGACGCCGTGTATACAGTTGAAAACGATGTACCTATCTGGTTTTTTTTATTTGGTTGTTAATTTAACCTAATAGGTAATTAGGTAGTAGCGTATACCTACGCATTCATGTTTATAATTAGCCGCAAATTGCATAATTTGTGCCTTCTACAATTAGCTACATTTAGAGGTTATTGAGGGAGGTAAATAAACCGACTCCGTCGAGAACTGTATTGGATACGCGTTTAGTAAGGTAATGTACAGTCAGCGTCAGATCAAGTTACCCCCCTGTAGTGCATAAATAGCACTTGTACCCCAGACATAAGGACGGTCCAAAGGTCAACAAGGGTAACTCGACGTGACGCCGTGGTACTAACAAAACAGTTTTCCCATTTCGGACTTATGTACCTAACTATGATGAATTTGGAAAAGTGCTTTAAATAACATTATGACATTTGTTCATTGCCATTGCACTTCTTTTTTAAAGTCGTTAGTTTCAAAAAAGGTAGATATTTACCAAAATTCTGAAAATGACTTTTCTAAAACGTAATGCCTGGATAATAAAAGTAATTTTGGGTAATATCAACTCGTCGATCAATACAATGTGATCGGCCGCTGAACTAGGTCACAAAAAAGTAGCCAGCAAAACTGAAAAGTACACACATTTATACGAGGAGGCAGGCACAGTACACATATTACATAAAAGTTTTTTTTGGAAAACGAATAAATTCACGAGCATGACCAATTTCTTACAATTAAGTTTTACTCTAAAGCGTCTGGTAATTTCGTAAGTTATTACTAATTTCAGGCAGACAATTATCTAATAACATAGGTACCTACTTATATGTTATAAACGTTACTCATGAACCGTTCCATATCACTTGGCAAGTCGGCCTTAGATGTAAAGTCTTCACGATGAGTGCGTGTCATTGATGTGCAACATTAGTTAGACCCTTCCAGGAAACCTGTAGCAATTAATTGCCTGCCTCTCTGTCCGCCGCGGTACACCTCTTTGCTGCGTCGTCATGCATGTCATTGTGGTGAGTCTGCGCTATGATAGACACTAGATGACTTACACATAAGCGACTCTCGGGTACCCTCCGTAGCACTTGCCGGCTTCCCTGTCCGCCGCGGTGCAGGTACCACTCAGCTGTGACGTATGCTCGAAGCGTGTATGTCTTAGACTACGGACTACGCTAAGATAGACACTAGATGACTTACACATAAGCGACTCTCGGGTACCCTCCGTAGCACTTGCCGGCTTCCCTGTCCGCCGCGGTGCAGGTACCACTCAGCTGTGACGTATGCTCGAAGCGTGTATGTCTTAGATTACGGACTACGCTAAGATAGACACTAGATGACTTACACATAAGCGACTCTCGGGTACCCTCCGTAGCACTTGCCGGCTTCCCTGTCCGCCGCGGTGCAGGTACCACTCAGCTGTGACGTATGCTCGAAGCGTGTATGTCTTAGACTACGGACTACGCTAAGATAGACACTACATGACTTACACATAAGCTACTCTCGGGAACCCTCCGTAGCACTTGCCGGCCTCCCTGTCCGCCGCGGTGCAGGTACCACTGCTGAGTGGTACGCTTCGAGCAGGCGTCACAGCTGTGTGACGCCTGCTCGAAGCGTGCATGTCATTGTGATAAGACTACGCTAAGATAGTCACTAGATGACTCACACATCAGCGACTCTCGGTAATCTTCCGTAGCACTTGCCGGCTGCCGTGTCCGCGGCGGTGCAGGTACCTCTCAGCTGTGATGCCTGCTCGAAGCGTGCATGTCACTGTGGTGAGACTACGCTAAGATAGTTAATAGATGACTCACACATAAGCGACTCTCGGGAACCCTCCGTAGCACTTGCCGGCTTCCCTGTCCGCCGCGGTGCAGGTACCACTCAGCTGTGACGTCTGCTCGAAGCGTGCGTGCATGTCATTGTTGTGTAGGATTAGCAGCTCGAATGTGTTTTCTTTCGTGCCGGGAGACTGGACCACGCTGCTGGAAGACAGCGCCACGACCACCAGAAACGCTGTGATTTGTGTTAGAATGTTCTGGAAGGGGAAATGATGGGGTTTTATTTAATTTCGATGTTTGATGCTGAAACTAACTTGAGGATTTATTAGACGAAGTCATGAATGTCATGATCCTCACAAAGTACTCGTATCTACAGAAAATCACACGTTGAGTCTTTCCTACATTTACATTGAATAAGACAACAAATCGCTTCCATGGAGAGACTACACAAAAATACTTATTACATTTGATCTGGTTGTAACAAACAATGCCTTGTAAAATGAAAAAAATATTCAAATCTTTGGAGCACTCGCACTTGGCGATTTTCGGGCTAAGCCTACAATTTTTTTTGACCAATTAATTATTATCAGAATAGGCTACTTGTATTAGCACTGTGGCACGTACATGTCATATTTATAGTTACACGTGTAAACAACTTTTTATGAGAGATGTATAAGGTAAAACTACCTAAGTATAGATATGTAGCACCTAAATATATCGTAGAAGCTGATATCTGGGAGAAGATTGTTTTCCTCGAAGACAAACGAAATTATGTTATGTATCCTACAAAGCATCTACTTATACGGGGAATCTTGATTACGTGGGTTTATATGCGATTTCATTGTAGTCGGCTCTGTCTTAATTAAAGTCTTAATTAGCAAAGGTTCCCGCTTGGAGAACAGTTTATTATCCAACGTAGGTAAGATTAATTACACATTTGATCAGTAACATGCCTGTAACATTATTATCTATTCAGGTATAGGTATCCAGCTATACCTACCTAGAGGAGTGCTTCTAAAACTTCTAGGTCTATATTTATTTAATATAAATTGAAAATTTAAAAAAACCCCAACAAAATCAAATAGGTTATTCGTCATTTTCTGACGGCGGCCATCTTGGATTTGAAATATGTCACAATAAGTATTTTCTGCTACTCAAGCCCTTTTATATGATACCTACCCATATTGTGGGAGTTGTGTTAAAACATACAATCCATATTTTTCTGACGGCGGCCATCTTGGATTGATTTTTATCCAACATAGCTAAGAAAACTCCCCCCTTATTCATCTTTCAAACAAAAAAAACAAAATCTGAATCGGTTCATTTGTTCGGGAGCTACGATGCCATAGACACACACACACACACATACAAACACACCCCACACACACACACACACACACACCGCACACACACACATATACACACACGCGCACACAGACACGTCCAACTTATAACACCCCGTCGTTGTTGCGTCGGGGTTTAAAAGTTACACAATTTATAACTCAAGAACGGCTCGACCGATTTAGCTGTAGATTGGTGGAGAGGTAGCTTAGAATCAGGGAAAGGATATAGGATTCTTTTTATCCTTAAAATGTCAGGTTACTGTAGGAACGAATACTAAGCGGGCAACAGCTAGTTTTTTTTTTATAAAATCCGAATCGATATTGACAAAACAACCTATTACATTATTATAAGGCGAATGTTTATGTATGTGTATTGTATATGTTTGTTACTTTTTCGCGCGCAACGCCTAAATCAATGTTGATAAAATGTTGGTATGCAGGAAGCTGATACCTTGAATTGACATAGTAGGTGACTTTTATAGTTTAAATTTACTGGCATTCTAAATATAAAACTGCTAAACCGCGGTTAGAAAAATGTAATTTAAATAAAATAACCAATTAATAAATATGTCACAACATCACATACATTGATCTGACTCCGAGATAGGTAGCTCAAGCACCTGTGTTACGGATATCGGAATCAACAGTGGGATTACAAATATATACATATAATAGTTTTCTTTTGTAAATACATACTTATAATACATAAATAACACCCAGACCAATACAAACAGATAATATGAATAGACAGCTGCAGGAAGGAAAATCTAGCAACTAGGTAATTCGTTTTATGTTTGAAGTGAAACTTTACCTAACTACACTTAAAATGGTGCACAGGTAATTTAAATGCAGGTTTGCTGGCTGCCATTTGATCGCTTCAAGGCCTGTGACTAGAGAACACCTATCTATAGTAAAATTGTATAGTTGTATGTTCTAATCTGCCAATGAATCGGCCCAACACAACGGTGGCATATTGTTGTGCTAGTGTATCTAGGTCATTTGTAGAATATTAATGCACCATCATCCTAGCGTGTCATTAAATTCCCTAATGTTCAAAGCTATTGTTTAGGAGCTTGGGGTACGCGGGGGATACCATGATCCTGGATTTGGGAAGTCCGTAAGTGGCTTTATTGTAATTATACTTATAATAAAGCGACTGCCGTCTGACCTTCGAATCATTAGGACACGGGTAATCAAACCAACTAGATCATATTTATACGTTGAGAACAATTTCCGAAACATATAGGTTTTTTCACGATATTTTCCCAAAAATTCACCTCAGTGGTCACATACTTAAATAGAAAGATAGAACACGAGATGAAATTTCTAAGTGTGTTATTTGAAAGATATATATTCTATATTGCACAAAAGCAAAATAAGAGTATGATACAACAACAACAGACAGTACATTGAGGCGATTTTTCGCTTGTAGCGATTTCTTCCTTCTAGACAAACTTTGGGTAGAGGAAAGATATAACGTATTCGTAATGAGGGAAGGCAGTGCAAAGCTGTTTCATAAAAGTGAAATTGAAAATGGCAGAAGTACACCGTGCTTTTTTAACCGTCTTACCCTTGTCGAGGGCATTATACTGATGATAACAAACATTGGATCTAATCTCAAAATAAAATTGCCAAGTCATACAATTTGCACCAATCAGCTGATTACTTTAGTATGGGAAGGTGATTTTTTTCCTATGTCCCTTGGGGGAAAATGTTTGCTTTCATCAGTATAATGCTCTCGATAAGGGAGTGAGACGGTGTATACTTATAATAATAATAATAATATTACATAAAAGTATAGTTATCTTAGAACCTTCAACCATATAAAATCGAAGCTTGGAACAGATCGTTTCCAATTCTGCCATCTCAATACACCGACCACTAATTGCAAAATTTATCAATTTTAATAGTCGATTATGTTTGATGTAGTGTGAAATATGGTGCTTTTCAGGTCTTTACCTATGAAATTGCCGTTTTGTATGGCGATTTTCTTAGAAGTTGCATTTTCCATACTAACTTTTTTTAATTAGTACAGTAACTATTATTAGGCCTTAAGAACTTTTATCCATGCATTGACACCTGCAAATTATGTACATAACCATATTTAAAAGCGAATAAATGATTTTGTATTTGTATTTGTATTACTCCATAATAGTGCTTTAAGGTGACGGGTAGGGCACACTAGCGACGCCAATCGATTTCAATTTTTAGCTACTAAACCGGGGGAAAGGGGTGTTTCAAGGTTGGCAGTGCACTTGTGAATTCACTGGTGTCGCGAGTGTCCATCGGTGGCGGCAATCGCTTACCATCAGATTATCCGTCTGCTCGTCTGACACCTATCCCATAAAAAAAACATAGTAGTTATTTAGTTAGCATTTCTATGTAGATAATCATATGACCTCCCTGGTTACGGAATCCCGCCGACGCAAACCAAGGTGCGCACCAAGAAGTTTGGCTCCTCATTCCTGCCCCGAGCCATCAAGACATGGAATGCCCTCCCAGCTCATGTGTTTCCTCCTTCATACAGTCCGGGGTCTTTTAGGCGGGGCGTGAAGCGGTATCTCAGCAGGCCATCAGGGTGAGGATGGCAGACTAATGGGTACTTTGTTAGTTCTTTTGTGCCTGTCAACCTCATATTTGGATTTCACGGCCGCTTAACATCAGGCGGAGTGAGGTCATCCTAATTGGCCTTTCTATAATAAAAAAAAGTGCCCTCAGCTTTTAATTAATTAAAGTACAAACTAGTCTACAGTTCTTAGTACCTACGTTATATGTTTTTGCTACTCATTAGTCTTCGCCTTCGTACTGTTAATCCCCACGTAATAATTAGGTACCTATTCAAAGCTTCAAAATGAACATTTCAAAGAAATTTTAGTCCGCTTTGGCGACGATATTTATACCGTAGCTGCCCATGGTTTATTGATTTTCTTCCTGGAAACGGCAAATCAGGCTAATTAGAACGAAAAACCGTATTCATAAAAAGCTACCCAGCTTATTAGCTGCGACTCTATGGAGCCAGCGTCTCGTACGTAATTCAATGTGCAGGAGCAAACACAGAACATTGAATCTTTTTAGATTATTATTTTCTCCCTCGTCTTTGAAGGGTTTTTGAAAATGTATGCAATTATGGAGAAGTGTCGTCTCAAGTTACTTAACAATGTGAACTTATGTAAAATGTAAAGCAGGTTTTGATATCTTTGTATGGACCTAGCTTTGTAGTTGTACTTACCGTGGATGACGAAGCTCTACCATTTAGGTACCTATAATATTTTTGAAATAGGATTGGTCTAAGCGGATTTCATCATCATCAGCAACCCACACTCGTCCACTGCTGGACATAGGTCTCCCTCAATGCACGCCACTGCTCCCGATTTTCGGCCACTCTCATCCAGCCCACACCAGCCAGCCTTCGTTGTCATCATCCCATCTTGTCGCAGGGCGTCCTACACTACGCTTACCGAGTCGCGGTCTCCACTCAAAGACTTTACGGCTCCAACGGCTGTCAGTTCTGCGGCTAATATGACCAGCCCACTGCCACTTCAGTTTGCTAATTCGGTGGGCTATGTCGGTGACTCTGGTTCTCTGTCGGATTACATCATTTCTGATGCGGTCCTTCAGAGATACTCCGAGCATAGCCCTTTCCATAGCTCTTTGAGCGACTTTGAACCGGTGGACTATTCCAGCCGTGAGTGACCATGTCTCGGTACCGTAAGTCATGACCGGAAGGACGCACTGGTCGAAGACTTTCGACTTAAGACTTTGAGGGATGGGTGACGAGAAGACTTGACGAAGTTTACCAAATGCTTCCCAGCCTAGCTGAATTCTTCTATTGGCTTCTCTCTCGAAGTTGTTTCTGCCTAATTGGAGCGATTGTCCTAGAAAGACATATTCCTGAACAACTTCGAGAGTACATTAACAGCGACCGGTCCCGGATCAACGAGCTCGTTGAACATGACCTTGGTTTTATCCAAGTTCATCCGAAGACCGATGTGTTTGGAAGATTCAGCCAGGCTGCTCACCATCTCCTGTAGGTCTTGTAGGGTTTCCGCCAAGATGACGATGTCGTCTGCGAATCGTAGGTGTGACATGTACTCGCCATTAATATTGATTCCGCGTTCTTTCCAGTTTAGCGTTCCAAACATGTCCTGCAGCGCAGCGGAGAAAAGTTTCGCAGATATAACATCTCCTTGTCTCACACCACGTCGCAGCAGGACAGGTTCAGTTTGGCCATTTTGGATTACTACGGACATATTAGCAGCGTCATACAGACACCTCAACATCTCGAAATATCGCCAATCGACTTGGCACCATTGCAAGGCCTCTAGAACAGACCAGGTCTCGACGGAGTCAAAAGCTTTTTCATAGTCCACAAACGCCATGCACAGGGGCTGATTATACTCTTTGGTCTTCTGTATAACCTGTCTCACTGTGTGAATATGGTCTATGGTGCTAAAACACCGTCGGAATCCGGCCGGTCAAGTCTTCGTGTAAGGCGATTCGAAATGACTCTTGAGAACAGCTTTTAGACGTGACTCAGGAGTGAAACTGGTCGATAGTTCTTCAGTAAAGTTTTGTCGCCTTTCTTGAAGAACAATACGACCAAGCTCCACTACCACGCCCTCTCAGAGGCGGATATAATTCTTTAAAACGAATTACAAACCCTTTTCTGCGAAAAAGACCTAAGTTCATTATTGCTATCAAATCCTATATAAGAGACGTAACCAGCCAAATTTGAATCCATATTTCTGTTTGCCCTGGTGAAATATCTAGGAAAACATGAGCTGAAAATCAAACGGCATATGGACTTCTAGCAAAGAGGGATTGTAAATAAACTGTTTGAAATAAGTAAGATATCAAATTAGTTAAGTTAATTTATTGTTATAAAAGTAAATCAACTTTGGTTGGAATATGACTGCTGACCTGGAAGTGACACTCACTATGTTTGATGGATATACTTTATTGCACAAAATACACTTTCCATTCAGATTTATAACTTAGGTGGGTGTTGTTTTGGCTTTAAATTATAGGACAAACGCTTTTACACAACAACCAGCATAACCAACACATCTATACGTTGTTTACTCAGCTGTTTAGACAGGTAATTTTGGCTTACTAACTAAGTAGTATTTTTGCTAAGCCTTCTGATCGATTTGCTGTGGGAGGTCAGATATTTCTTCAGTATATAGATACAAAACAATGAACAAAACCCGCTTCCAAACGTTACCCGTAAGTACTGCCTCGTTAGCGCAGTGGGCAGTGCATCGCACTTTAAAGCGATGGCTGCTCCTTGGGGTCCCGGGTTCGACCCTCGGGTTGGGCCAAAATTTGTACCTGAGTTTTTCTGTTAAAACTTATGTCAGGTAAATCAATGATATTTTGAGGTAATAATTATATTGTGGCAGCCCCATAACCTATTACAGCACCTCATGTAGCTCCAGTTCCAGGATAAACCCGAGAATGGAGCTGATGGGGGAGCTTTTGATCTCGTCAGCTGAGATCATGTGTGCTCCTAGGTGTCGGCTTAGGATATTTTGAGGTAACTTATTAAACATTCTAATGCTCAATCCTACAAATTAATTTCCAGTTTTATGAAGTCTTCGATTTGGGAATCGGTTATAACATAGGATATTATTATTAAAACCTTGTAGTATACCTACGTACTTATAGTTGGTAGTACACACGCTCTAAAATACGGAACAGGCGTTGAAATTGTGGCTCAAGATCAAAATGCAAATACTCGGTACATGGAGGTTGAATGTTGGTTCTAATAAGCAATACGGTATTTGACTATTTTTTTAAATATTTTATTCAAAAGACCTCTCAATGCCAGAAACATCGTTGAAACAATTACTTGATTCTCATTTAAACTACATTGAGATAGCACAACTTTAAAATCACACACACACATAACACACAGTAACACAGGTGCTTGAGCTACCTATCTCAGAGTCAGATCAATGTATGTGATGTTGTGAAATATTAAAAAAAAACAAAGCATTATTTTGGGCAAACCCAAAACGCTTTATACATTTCGTATTTTGTATGCATTTCATTTGATTCATTTTGTATGGTTATCAAATGTTTCGTTTATGTCAATGGTTCTATTATAATAGTTGGTGCAAATTGTATGGGTTATTCAATGGTATAATAATTTTTCAATAATTTCATACTTTTAAAATGGACTTGCCCATGAATCTTTGAATGACCATAAAACCGGCTAGACGTTATATTTTAACTGAGCAGTTTTGCTATTGGCACATATTTACCTATATTTTTATAAAATATTTATATTTTGTAAAATCTCGAGCTTAATCAAATACCCTATTTGTGCTGAGTTGTGTGCTGTAGGGCGGCTGCCTGGCAGCGCTGGTAGCAACTTACTAGATCAATGCATCTTGGAGTCCCGGTGACCTAGATACTCCGCTCGGGATCATTTCCAAGATATTCTAGGTCTATCTACGGAACTATGTTGCTGTTTAAAGTGTTGGCATTTCCTCAAAATGTTAAGAGGTGAGAGAGGACAAGCATGTCTACCTTCTCTAAACATCGGGTGCGATTGAGTTCAAACAAATGCTTGTCAGTCGTAGTGAAATAAAAAAAAAACCATCAGGCTGCCATTTGGAACCCTAAAATGGAGACAGAAAAAGAACAGGCGTCTAGATCGCGCATCTGATTTAGTGTTCGTGACAATCACCAGTGTAACACGACCGAAGAGCGAACCAACGGCTTAACGTGTTTTAAAGAAGGGTGAAATACCTAAATGGTAACGTATATGAAGCCGCCGCCTCGCAAAATCTTTTCATTATGAAATATACTGGCTAACTACAAGGGGTTTGTATTTCACTTTTCCAACTACCGGATAATAATCCAAGCAATACCGGTTTTCTTTCCATTTTAAAGAAAATGAATTGACTATACCTACCTAGAAAGTTGTATCAAGTCAATTTGGGAGCTCTACGCCTGGTGTGGATGGCTCTACTCTCCTGGCTGTCCCCATTCCCTCCCCCGACCCCGGGGGAGGAAGCGCCGTGCCCGCAGGCGGGCTGCCGTCCGGGAGAAAGTCGTGGTGGCAGGTTTCGTACCTTGGCCCACGACTTTCTCCCACTATGGACGATGAGGGAGAGTCCCAGGAGTTTAAGTCGGTATGCCTCTGGCCGGTATCTCGCTAGGAGAAACCGTTGCCAGAGGAGAGTCCGACATAACACATCCGTTTACAGACGGATGGGTATGCGTAACGCATTTCTCCTGGGTCACCAAAAAAAAAGGTAGTTGAAGTTAAAGATTCTATACTATATGCAGCATAAATGACGGTAAACTCAAATAATACTTACCTACAAGTAGACTTTTCAGCAAAGCGCAAGTATCAGTAGGTAATTAAAGATACATAGATTGTACCTAGTCCTCACACTGTTACTGCACAGACCTACAGGTGTATGGGCATTGGTCTTACCGCAATCTAGCCCACTACGGGTTGAAATAACTATTGGGTCAATAAACGTCAAAATACATACATTTTCAGGTTAATTTCTTTCTTCTTTAAATAGTCCGGTAAAAAATTACTCATCAAGACCACGACTCTCAGCACAGAGGACAAACGACGCAAGGAGGAGGGGAGATCTTTTTAACATGATTTCTACACTTTGTTATGGAGATCAAGATAGAATGGGTAGAATAGGTAAACATTCTGTATATTGTAGTGACATGCAGAAGTGCAAATATTATTTTCGTATTAAAATACGTACCTAACTAACATGTTTTGTTACGCATCAGTGCTTCGAAACAACTGAACTGCTTTATAAACGTTTCATTTTGTCGACACATTACATCCGACAATGTTTCACACAATTTTCTGCATCAGTATTTTTCATGGCAGATAGCGCTTAAAACTAAATAAGTAATTTACTGAAGCAAAAACTACGTTTGGAGAGATAATGAAATAAACTTTTGTTTCCTGCGACTGTTTTTGTTCACGCTCGAACAAAAACAGTTTGTCTCCTAACAGGTTGCTTTGGTAATAATAATACCTATCTATCTACACTTTAAATAAGAAATAGCAAGAAGTCCAATTAAGTGATCTTTGAAGTATGAAGTATTTTTTAAGTATCACAGTGCTATTTATATCTAGTGGCTCGACGCTGGGCTTTCAAGCATCGTCGGTCATCAAGTTGTTTTTTTTTCAATTGATTTTAACCAAAAGTATTTGACCTTTTTACAGTAGGGAGGGTTACTAGGATTCTGGAATTTACCAGAACGTGGCTTTATTTTTTTGGTTTACTACCTCCACATTATATTATCTGTGCCTTCACCAAGAATGAGTCTCATATTGACCACCTGTACAGGATAAAAGATCGGATAAAGTTCAGTTTCATTCATAATATTACCCAATAAACGTCCACTGCTGGACATAGGCCTCCCTAATAATCTCCACACAGATCGTTCCAGTGCCGCCCGCATCCAAGGGATACCCGCGACCTTCACCAGATCGTCGGTCCACCTTGTGGGAGGCCTGCAACGGCTTCGACCTCCTATACGCGGCCTCCACTCAAGGACCTTTCTGCCCCACCGGCCGTCTGGCCCCATCTACTCGCAATGTGCCCTGCCCAGTGCCACGTCTTGAGGCATGCAATTCCTTAGGCTATGTTTTTGACCTTGGTTCAGTTTAATGCCCTTACTCATATTTCGATGGGACTCCAGTGACACAATTGGAGAGGGTTTGGGGGCAAGACCAACGGCTTAACGGCTAAACGGTTTTCCAAGGCACGAAGGCACAAAACTGCCATAGATTAACTTAGGTCAAAAGTCCTGGAACCCGAGCGTCCACTACGCTTGCTTATCAAAAAGCTTTTGTAAATACATAGAAAACACCCAGACCAATACAAACAGTGGTTACTGGCTGCTGCAGTAAATGCTGAGGCTGCGCCTTGTTGGCCACAAACCAATGTCATGTCCTATTATATTTTGTTGTTTTTTGTTTTTCCATGTACTTGTCTAAATGTTATTGAGTTACTAACGAAAAAATTTAAATCCCACGTGAAATCTGGTTTAATGAGTAAAGGATACTATAAAATTGTAGATTACTTAAATGATGAGGATTCATGGACATAATGACCTCCGTGCCTGCACACGTGTAGTATTTTTATCAATATTTAATGGAATCATTATTATTATATAATTAATCAATTTTAATAAATTATTTATTTATTTATTTATTTATTTATTTAAGGTACACATACAGATTAACGTCACAGGAATTATTGAAATAGTACATTTAAAATAGCTTATCTAGACCTTAATCCTAAACAAGTGTACACAACATGATTAACGTTTACATATCATTGGAAATTAAATTATAAAATATAAAAAAATATATATATATATGAAAAGACTTAAATATTATTACAACGATCAGGTCGCTAATAACAAGAGGACGAGGGCCCCTTGTCAGCAAGAAGATCAGAAATTAGTTTTTTATATCTGGGGAAATTGTGATCAAAAATGTCAACGACAGCATCAACGTCTTCGCTACCTCGCGCCAGTTCATTATACGTGCGGCACATCCTTACTAGTGGGCTATAGAAGGATGTGTTATTTTTGTATGTTTGAATAGCAAATATGTTACTAGCACCTCGCGCTCTATAGCGAGTGTTAAAACTGAGAGACGCGAGCAGGTCAGGGGCATCAATGGCTGAGTGAAGTATTTTATGCAGATATAGTAGATCGTACCTTTTTCTACGGGTCCACAGTGAAATAGCACCGAACCTTGACACTCTCTGTCTGTAGTCCACGAGAGTACGCCCCAGGCCAAGTTTAAAAGAGAGGTATTTAAAACATCTTTTTTGGACCCTCTCAATGTTGTCAATATGTACACCATAAAAAGGAGACCAGACCGGACAGCAATACTCTAGAATACTCCTCACCATACTATAAAAAAGACATAAAGTACTGTTGGGTTTTTTGAATTCTTTAGTAGTCCTCATAATAAAGCCTAAAAGCCGATTCCCTCTATTAACAATACTTTCGTAATGTGGGCGGAAAGACAGTTTACTGTCGAACAATACACCTAAGTCCTTAACAACCGTTTCCTGATTCAGAACCAGTCCTTGTAAGTAATAAACATGACTGATTTTATTCCTCTTTCTGGTGAAGGAGATGATATGACATTTGTCCACATTAATATTCATTTTGTTAGTCTGGCACCATTCAGAAACAGTTTCTAGGTCGTTTTGGAGTGCCAAACATTGCCCTTCATCCCTCACTTCAGTGAAAACTTTAAGGTCGTCTGCGTATAAGAGGGCAGGACAAGCTAATCGGTCAACCAGGTCATTGATAAAGACCACAAATAGAAGTGGACCCAGGTGCGATCCCTGAGGTACTCCAGAGGTGATAGGTATTGGTGAAGATGAGTAGCCCTTCACAGTAACGAGCTGAGATCGATTGTTGAGATAGGAGCACAACCACCTCAGAAGGCATCCGTGAATACCATAATGTTTAAGTTTCTGACACAGTAAATCATGATTAACCTTGTCGAATGCTTTGCTAAAGTCCAGATAAACAGCATCAACTTGGCCATTAGTAGCAAACACTCGACAGAGATAGTTCTTGTATTCTAAAAGATTACTAAGCGTGGATCTTTTCTTGACAAACCCGTGCTGTCTGCTTGATATAAATCTGTTCAAATAACCGTAAAGATGAGTGTGTGCCAGTGATTCAAAGAGTTTAGCAAAGCAGGACAAAATACTTATAGGTCGATAATTATTGCACACCTTTTTATCTCCAGACTTATGAATTGGTATAATAAAAGCTACCTTCCAGCGAGAAGGAAACTTACCAGACGACACAGACTTATTATACAGAATAGTTAAAGGCAAAGACAATTCCTCTGCACAACATTTAATAAACTTTGGGGGAATACCGTCAGGACCAGCTCCCTTGCGAATGTCAAGTTTTTTAATTTTTAAGTAAATATCTCTTTGGCTGGCTCTGAAATCATGTAAAACAGAATTGTATGAGACAGGTAAACATGTCAGGACTGAAGATTGAGCATTTAAGTCGTAAACAGACCCGAAGTACTCCGAAAACAGTTGGCAAATGCCAGGGCCATCCGAACAGGTTTTATCTTTGTATGTCATTGTGTCAGGTATGGTCACTCTGCCCTTTTTACTGTTAACATAACGCCAAAATGCTTTAGGGTCACTAGTTAAAGAGTCCTCAACAGACGACAGATACTGCTTATAACATGCAGAAATTAGAGTTTTACATCTACGCCGCAGTAATGAAAAGGTGTCATAATCCCGGGGATTACCGTATTTTTTATAGCGCTTATGAAACTTATTTTTTTCATCAATACAACGGATCAAAGCCCGACTATACCACAATGGATAATTCAGATGTGTATTACCACAATATGGTGTGTGCTTTGATATAAGCTCATCAATTTTCTCGTAAAACACATCGACACTCTCATCGACATCAACCGTCGACAGCAACCTATCCCAATTGATATCTCTCAACTCAGATTTCAGCTTAACGTAGTCGCATCTATCAAAATTGTACCGTTTACTACTTTTTGGTCTCATAGGCTTGTCTTGCTTATTTGCAATAACACTAATGTGGTAAGCGAAGTGGTGACAATCCAAACGACATAAAGGCTCTGTCTTTTCTACACTAATGAAAGAAGCAGGCAATGTAGATAGTACTAGGTCTAAGTAACGATTGTTTATATTAGGAACTAAGTTCAGTTGATCAAGATTACAAGTATGCATAGTTTCTAACAGCAAACAAGCCCTTCTATCCAGGGGGTTTGACGGTGATAAAGTAGCAGACATATTGTCTTTTATCCATGTTAAGTTTGCTGAATTAAAATCTCCTAGTAAGAGAAAATCATCCTTATCATTTGAACTGAGTATACGTTTCTGAGTGTTATTATGGAATTCAATAACATCATCAATCGGCAAATCTGGCGGCAGGTAGCAAAGACAGATGTGTAGTGCAGGTTCGTCTGGTTTATGTGATAGTATAGTAAGCCAGATATCTTCAACCCTGCTCTCCCAAGATGTATGGCGTGCAACATTGATATCATTTTTAACGGCAACAAGAACCCCTCCACCAGCCTGTTTCTTAGAGCATGAACTCTCACGATCCCGCCTAAAAACATTGTAGCGATCGTCGATTGACTCACCGTCATAAACGCTGCTGTCAAAATTAGTTTCAGTCATACACACAATATCATAATCATTATTCGCAAGGTTTAAATATATATCATTAATCTTCGATTTAGCCCTACCTAGGTTTTGATAAAAGACACTAAACATTTTAAAGTTAAACAGTGACCAAAAATATTGTTCAAAATGTGCTAAATAAAAAATATAATAATAGGAATAAAGACAGACAATCAGCGACGTAACTTATCTAGAGAGTCCATGCTATTGATCAGTATTGCTCCAGAAGAGTCATTCTTGCGAACATAAATTTGGCCGTACCTTACCCACACAAATTGATAATTACAATCTTTGGCAGTCTTTCTGGTTGCTGCATGTAATGACTTTTGCTCCGGCGATAGATGCTCCGACACATAGATCCTACATGATTCGCCAGGGATGTCGAGATCAAGCGACCTTAAGCCAGGCTTCTTCTTGTTGAACCTCTGTGTCGCCGATAATACTAAGTCTCTTATGCGAGGCGAAGAAAAGGTAGCCACTATGTTTCGTGGTCTATTAGATGCCGGGTTAACTTTGGCCACTCTTCGGCAGGCGGAGATATGACAGTCCTCTATGGGAGCCTTGACGATATCACATAATTTCTTTAGCATAGCGAGCACATTCTCGCTTTTACGTTCTGGGACCGCTTGTAGTTCAATATTGCAATTCCGGGATAACTTTTCAATACCGACTATACGTGCGTTGAGCCTGATTATGTCTGCTTCCAATTTCGATTTCTCTTTCTCGAGACTTCCTATCATGTCAACACTCCTATCGACGTCCGATCTCAACGTCTTCTGCTCTGCACAGATAAAATCAGTTGTGTTGCTGAAATCATCCCTTACACTATTTAACATCGATCCAATTTCGCTCTGAACCATTTCCTTTACGTCATCTCTGAGAGCCCTACGGAAGTTATCCATGAAAGCAGAGAGGGTTGCATTGAGCTTGACGTCAAGGAGAGCACTTATTTTGTCCATTGTAACTTCCTCCTCCTCCTTTGACATTGTGGCGGATCCAGTAGTAGACAGCTGCGTTGGAACGTCAAGCATGTCGCAGGACATATTCATAGCATCATCACTACGCGGTAAATTGTTTGGACGCACGGGTGTATTATCATTGGAGTGTGTGCGTCTAGTGATATTGCTGCAAGCAGGACATACCCAAGTTGATAGCTGTTCCCTTTTATACGAGAGGAATTGTCGTCTATCAATATTTAAGCATTGATAGTGGTATTTACCTATACATAATCGGCATTTCATGTGTTCCTTAGCATGCAGTTCTTTGTTACAAGCGTTACAATTCATAATGCTACCTTAATTTCTCTATCTAATTATCTGATATAAAATCCTGGCAACGATTGCGAGTGTTGGTTACGACAAGAAGCAGCAGTGACGATATTCGGTGTGCTTGCTGGTGGTTGATAAGGGAGCCAGGCGTCGATGGGCGTCGATAGTAGGTGCTGGCGTCGAAATAGGGGGCGATGCTGCAAAGATGCCGGCTGTAGTCACGAGATAGGTGGCGTGGTGTCTGGATAGGTGACGCTGGTGTCGCGATAGGTGGCGCTGGTGTCTGGATAGGTGGCGCTGGTGTCGAGATAGGTGGCGCTGGTGTCTGGATAGGTGCCGCTGGTGTCGAGATAGGTGGCGCTGGTGTCGAGATAGGTGGCGCTGGCGTCGCTTGAGCGTTATGGTATAGGTGCAGATCACGTATGTGTATCCGAACGCAAGTGACACTATGTATGACTCAGAATGTGTCAAATCCAAATGTAAACAATGATATTTACGATTGAGATAACTTGTTTTACCGTGAATTTGACGATCCTATGCCGATGTAGCCGGGTAAAACAAATGCAAGACTGCTCGGATCAAAATGCACACTATTTAACACACGTAGCACAGTTGGATACGGGAGAATCAGTTAATACTTTCGGAGCGCGCGAAAATACGTGTTAGCGATATGACTTTTTTTTTTTTATTATAAATTAGGCTCAGCAGCATTTATTATTGTAAACAAATTGATTAGTTTTGATTATTTAACAATTGAGAAGATGGTAACCACCTACTACCGCTGCAGCACATGCTGAGCTTGGACCTTGTTGACCACTTCACTTTGTTCCTTTTCTTCTTCCTTGGTCACTAGTTTATATATTAACTTTTTTTTTGTTGTTTTTGTATAATATTTTTTCCTATGTATTACTGTGCAATCTCCTTATGCTTATGTTATGTGTCCTGTCTATGTAAATCTTTTATGTGGTCAATAAATGTTTACTTACTTACTTACTATTGTACACCTCGTCCTGCAGTTTATTAGTATTGGATTAAGTCACTACTACCCTTAGTGACCTATGAGGGGAACCTAAGTAGTCATGCTCACTCAAATGTCTCTGAGGTGGTGGCGTTATGTGGCGGGTCATTACATTCCCTCGAATATGGTTGAGCGAAACGATGGCTGACACATACGTCATACTTGTGAACAGGTGCCACCTTTGGGGACTGGTCCGCTTCGGTTTACCTCATATTTAGCTTTTAATTTGCTTCATTCTATCTTGTGTTGCATTAGACTGTATGACTTGGTATGAGGATAATAAACCATTCTATAAAAAGTTAGCGATTAAAAAGAGTAACTGGCGAGTTTTTTGCCGGATCTTCTCGACCAGAAACAACTTTCCGAGCCGGTGGTAGAATCATTACTCATAACGGAGTAAATCAGATGGGCGCAAACGAGATAGGATTCCACCGCATGTCATCAGATGTCCACTGGCTCTCAACAATGCTATTACGCCAAGTGACGTCATTACCGCTGACAGAGCAATCAATGTTTGCAATATCCTGCAATATCCAATTAGGTTATTGTTATGACATCCTTTGTTGACTGGTAGAGCATTTGGGATTACATAGTAATTAATTCGCCCGATCATCCTGTGTACGTATCTGTATAGGTAGGTGCCACAATATATGCAAGAAACCTTATATGTATATCTTTTTCTATTTTTAAAAATAGTTTTTAATAATTAATTACACTCATTTTTCCTAAGTAATGTCTCCTACTTCGGTTCTTCGGTTTACCTCATAATATTAATTTTATTATTTCGTTAATTTTATTTCATGTTACAATTAAACTGTATGACTTTGTTTGAGTATGATACAATATTGTATGAAAGTTTCGCGTTTTAATCGCCATAGTAACTGGCGAGTTTCTTGCCGGATCTTCTCGACCAGAAACAACTTTCCGAGCCGGTGGTAGGATCGCATTATGTTTATTCATTTTTTTAGTATATTTTGTATCAACATTATATGTGTTAACATGTAAATTAGCTATATATACGTAGTTATAAATAGTTTTAAAATACTTAAATGTATGACGATTTGTAAGTGCTGTGTAAAAGCCAAAGCAAATAAAGTTTTTTATTGTTTTTTTTTTAAATTTGATTGATAATAAGTAGTTGAGATTTGTATCCATAGTCCAAATACGGACAGCAGGATTAAATTATATAATTTTTCTCTCCAATGGTAATAATACTTTTTGGTGATGGTCATTATCTCCAATTATAGGGATGTTATTTTGTACGGATATACCTTGTTAATGTAGGCATAATGATTGGTAAGTAAGTATATTCATGCAATTATTTTTCGATTCCTACTCATACGTACACCTACGTAGGGATATTCTACATAGAATGACAGCATCCGTATGGTAGAGTCGAACAGCGAAATCCACTATCAGTCAGAGGCAAAAATAGTGTGGCCTGTTTCAGTTAGTCTGGCGGGAGAGATCGGGACGGGTGAAATACATATATAATCCTTCCCCTCCTTAGTCGTTCACTCTTGACAGAGTGGTCGTGGTTGACGATGTACCATTTTCGTGTGCTGATGCGGCTCGCGTGATGCGTCTCCACTGGTTGCGGTCTACAGCGTCTCGGGAGTTTGGGACAATGGATGTCTGTGTTACAACCCTAATGAGGTCCGTCCAACGCGTTGGTGAGCGCTTAGCGCCTTCGCGACCGCTTGCCTTTTACATGTCCCCGCCAAGGAGTGTTCGTTGCCATCAACGTGGCCAAAATATTTGAGAATTCATAGCAGATCATACCTATTTACTTATTATTACGTGTTATTAAGTTAGGTCGTCCAGAGCTGGAGGTATTTCACCAGGGAGATAAAAAAAAGTCATCGACTATCGATACCAGGCAGAACATGAATATTTTAGCATATACTTTGTGATGGAATTTTAATACGTTCTACAGTTTCTTATTATTACTTTATTATTTAAATGGGTAAGTTTCTTATCACGGGTACTATAATAATGTTGTGAAAATGTTTATAACGTAGATATACATTTTATATTATAAAAGTAAAGTGTACAGTCTCCGGGATAGTTATTCTATCGCTATTACAGCTGAGGATTCGCGCTATACAAATGAAATAGAGTGTCCGCCCTAGTATAGCGGGATGCATAGAGTAAATAGTAATTGCGGGTTGTTTCACACGATCCATGTAGAGCGTCATCTTTTTTTTTTGTGTGATAGATGTCAGACGAGCAGACGAGCAGATCTGATGGTAAGTGATTTCCGCCGCCTATAGACATTCACAACACCAGTGGAGATAATCCCCCTTTACACCCCCATTTTTACCTGGATTGGGCCTCCGGTACCCGCACTCATGAAGCAAAACGCAGCACAGTGCTGCTTTACGCCGGTTTTCTGTGAGGCCGTATCACACATTCATGCTGAAGCTTGGCCTTCCTAAGGTACATTGCAATCCTTTAAGCCCACATCGGACATTTCCAGCTTATACAGGATACTATTATTACAGAAATAAAAGACTACCTACTGGGTATTACAGGTACTGCCAACATTAACGATGCAAACCTAATCCCGTCAGGTTTCCAGGTGTCCCACACACAACTCATGTAGACCACGACGTCCCATGCAAAGGTCCCGTGGCATCACTAAACCTGGCCCAAATTGGACATTTCCAGTCCGCATGAGTGATGCTGATGGATGAATCTGTCACCACGTGCAAGCCTAACCTGCATAGAGGGAGGGAGATCGATTTTGAAAACGTGACGATCGCTTTCAGTATGAAAAACTTTTATAAAACGCACTTGCATAAAAGGTGCAACCTTAAAAACAAATCGACGATGATATGGCAATACCTCCTATCTAACAAATTAACTAACATTAATAATCAACCTTAACACCAATGACATAAGGAAGTAATTTTCTCGAAAAATCTTGTTAGTTAGGAGGTATTAGTGCATCATCGTCGAAATGTAGAGTTCTGATATTACCAACTCCTTTGCTATCAACGAGATATCTAAAGGTTTTACTCATAGACTTCGGAGGTACATTATAATTCTATGTTATTACATATGAGTATAATAGTATGAATTACATATTACAATAAATAATAATATCTCCTCCAACCGATTGCGACTACAGCGGCCGATCGTAACGATCAGCCACGTACGCAGGATATGTTTATAGTGCTCAAGTGTGTGCGCAAACACAAGTGCACGCTCTACTCCCTTACCCTCATATTCCGATGGGACCCCCCTACTTTGACACAACGGGAGAGGGATCGGGCGCAGGACCAAAAGATTAACGTTTATTTTTTATGTGATAGGTGGCTGACGAGCTGACGGATCCCTTGATAATAAGCAATTGCGCCGTCCATGGACACCCGCGACACCAGTGGAGTCACAAGTGCGCTGCCAACCTTGTAAACCCCCTTTCCCCCGAATTGGGCCTCCGGTACCCTCACTCACGCAGCGAAACATAGCACAGTGCTGCTTTACGCTGGTTTTCTGTGAGGCCGTGGTATCACTCCAATCGAGCCGGCCCATTCATGAACGTGCTTTCTTTCGGGGGGTATAAGACTGTCGACTTCCAGGCTCCGGGCTGAAACTTAGATTGCAAATTTTTGGCGCGACTCGGGGATCGAACCCGGGACCTCTTACGCATTTTATTATATTTATATTGATAGTTAATAATCTCTCCTTAAATAACAAAATAAATTCAAAATTTACTTGCAGACTTATTTCAATATGTTTCCTATTCTTTGTGTCTTTCTGTATCTACGTTTATTTTAAAATTTTGGAGTATCCGTTTCTGTGAAAATTTAAGAGGCTGGAGTACCTAAGACCTTTTAGCAATATATTTTGCAGCATATAAATAAATGTTTATTATTTATGAAAACGACTTTAAGTAGTAAACACAACGAACTTTATTTTATTGCAGCCTCGAGCATTATAGTAACGCCATCATAATATTTACGTTTACTTAGAAGATTATTTTTTTGCTCTTTCAAGGAGATAGCAGACCTAGTACCTAATTGATACTAATCTGCTCCAGCTGTTCCTAACAAAGAATAAGAATAAAAAAATAAAGCCAAACATATTCAAAATAAAAATACAAAAATGGAACGAAATGTACCTTAGTGTGGCACTGAAATGGGCTCCACTCAGTATGTGTCGCAGTGTCTAAGGGACACCAGCAGGATGTCCCTTAGACACGATAGACCCGACGGGGGACCCGAGGGGGATCCCGAAAGGGTTTTTGCTGACGGAAAACAAAGTAATCCTTTAATGTTAGAATAGTTTCGAGATTTCTACCATGTACCTTATTTTTGAGTTTCCGATATTTCGGCACTGTTGCAAGCGCCATGGTCACGGAGTAACTGAAGTTACTGGCAGACAAAACGGTCTACCCTCTTTCGCAGTCTTTTACTACGCGCACCTGCGGTACCACTGTTCACTAACTCACTTTTTTCTCGCACCTGTTCTCGACACACAACACTCACAGTATCTGGCCGCGAAATGACACTTTGTTTAGTTTTACGGTTATTACATTTTCGAATCACTGGATTCCAGACATTTGACAATTTCAACCCATCATGATTGAAACAAATATCTGTGATCGCCCAAAGACAGCTTTCCATTTTATGGTAGAAATCTCGGTAATAGCTATTCTAACGTTAGTGACGATGAAAGGTTAAAACAATAAATCCTATAATGGTTTTTCTCTTTGTTTTACGGAACCCAAAAACCCATTTAGAACTCTACTATCTAACTGAACAAAAACTAAATAGACCTTCGGCGTATCGTTAAGAAGTTAGCCGCCTCATCCCATGCTATTTGGTGTTCAAATTATTCACATTTTTTACGACCTAGTTTTTTACAGAAGTATCTCATCGTGACGTCATCCCGGATGGCCTCCGAGCCTCAATGGTCTGATTATTTCAATGTAAATCATCGCCAAGTGTTGATTGTGACGAGCATTTGTTGATACCTGATTAATGGTTTCAAGAAATATAAAAATATATTATTTGTGGACAGTCATTACATCTCATAAACACAAACCATTTTTAAATTCGGGTTACCTACCCTTAAGTTCTTGTGTTATATGATTTGTAACCTGTATCATGGACTAATTAGTCCATGCTTGTATTAAGCACTGAATAAATCTTTTTATTCTTATTTTTATTCTTAATACCAGTTATACTCCATTAGGTTTAAAGTTTGGCAGCGCACAGGTGACTCCACTGGTGTCGCTGGTATCTATGGGCGGCGGAAATCGCTCACCATCAGGCGTTCCGTCTGCTCGTTTGCCACCTATCTTTGCCTCCCCTATATCAGCGTTGTGAAGGTTAAGGCCACTCAAGCGCGAATCAACGGAACGGTCCAGTCCAGCCTGTTGGGTGAATGATCGCGATTGCGCTGAGATCACCACCCCAGGGGTTTTGGCAGTGGCGTAGCTATCAGTTTCGAATACTCTAATTCTAAATTGTCTAAGTATTTAAGTATACTAACTGTACCGATATAGAAGAGCCGTCTCTCCTAACATAAGCAAGTAAAAAAAGTTTGCTGAAAAGGAGAGTCAAAAACCCATTGTACATTACTTGTACTTAAGTGGCAGAAATAAATAATTTTATTCATCGTCTGCCATAAGTCAATGTTAAGTAATTGTATTAGATGATATAAAGGTTAATGAAATTCTTCGTCGGTGTTCGAGTGGGATTCGATCGAAAGACCTTTTGTGAACCCGGCAAATGCTCTGAGCGTTGAAGAATTTTTAAATGCATTAATTAGGTGTTTAGTTGCTTAAGAATAAATAAGGTACAACGAAATGCTAACACTAAAATACCTATACCACAACCATCCTTTTTTTATATTGTCTACGTCTTTTATATTTCCTTTTTTTTTGATAATATAATATCTCACATCATCACATACATTGATCTGACTCCGAGATAGGTAGCTCAGGCACCTGTGTTACGGATATCAGAATCAACAGCGGAATTACAAATATATACATATTATACTTTTCTTTTGTAAATGCATACTTATAATACATACAAACACCCAGACCAATACAAACAGACATGTTCATGCACACAAATGTTTGTACTATGCGGGGATCGAACCCGCAACCATTGGACCAATGGCAGCGTCACTACCACTGTTCCAAACGGGTCGTCAAACTTTTGATACTTTACTTTTGATACTATCTTCTATTGTCTATTAAAAAAATCGGTAAAAAAACTTTTAAGTTAAACGGTTTTATCTTATGTGCACTGAAAACTAGAAAATAATAATAACAATTAGGTATTTTGAACTTCTAGTTCAGAAATATTCTAATACCAAGCAGAATAGCTTTAAGGCATATTAGACTAAAATAAAAACGTGGGGCCCATTAACTATTGCTGTAATACTTTCTTCTTTACTCAGTGTGGATTGCATCGACTTACTATAATCGTCACTGGAGATTTTGACAATCAATAACCAGCCGTGGCGGCTTCACCAGCGAACGCCCAGCTCATGATCTACCAAAGTATAAAGATATGCTTTGCCATAGGTAGGATTTCAGAGGGGCCCCACGTTTTTATTTTAGTCTAATATGCCTAAAAGCTATTCTGCTTGGTATTAGAATATTTCTGAACTAGAAGTTCAAAATACCTAATTGTTATTATTATTTTCTAGTTTTCAGTGCACATAAGATAAAACCGTTTAACTTAAAAGTTTTTTTACCGATTTTTTATTTTATACTTTTTAGTATTTAACGGAAATACATACCTTTAGTGCATCATTATTACATGGTTTTTTACCTGATAATTTATTACAATCTAATTCCTCAATACATAGCCCTTCCAGAGACTGGATCTGTCATTTTAACGTCACACAATCTTGGACATAACTGTTCTGGACACGACTACTCATGCCCTCACCTAATATGCCATTTTGTAACCACGTCCATCTTGGATTTAAAATTTTGTCATAATCACAGTATTCTACTAGTAGTAGTAGTGTAGCCCTTTCATTTGATACCCATATTGAGGGGGTTGTGGAAAAATATGAAATCCGCCATTTTGTACCGGCGGCCATCTTAGATTTACAACGTTATTGATATTACTATATTATATTGTCATCGGAACTAAAGGTGTGTACCAAATTTAAGATTAATCTGACAACAGAAAGGTACTAAAATTTGAATTTCTAATTTTGACCCAAATAAATAAATACCGTACGGGTCGAGCTAAATAAAACCGTTTAAAAACTGAAGGCTTTCTTACTAGAAAAAAGTCCTTACTCTATTGAAGAATTTTTAAATGTGACATAAGTCAATTTGTAATCTCTATAGTATTAATTATTATTGTTCTCTAAATCTCTCTTAATCAGCCAGGGGTACGGATCAGACGAAGGATCGCGCACTCTGACAATCCACGAAGCCCAGGGACAGACGTTCGAGAACGTTGCGATAGTCAGAACAGCTGCCAAACAGTCCCATCTCCTGCAAAGTGTCCCACAAGCGGTGGTAGCCGTCTCCAGACACACAAGAACTTGTGTATATTATACAGATAACGCCACTAACGACGCCACAGCGCGCCTAATATCCATGGCATCGAAAGCTACCATCGAAAAAATAACCGAGTACAACCTCAAAATGGCGATCCGCCGGGGCGATGACGCGGTTAGGGACAAGCTTGCAAATAAAACATAAAGTATTAACATACCCCAAAACTCCCTCTCTGAGGTCCTTAACTGTTGTTGATACCCATATTGGTGGGATTGATAAAAAAATGTTATCAGCCATTTGGTAGCGGCGGCCATCTTAGATTTCAATTTTGCATAGTAAATTGTATTCTACTCGTTGAGACCTTTTATTTGATACCCATATTGGTGGGGTTGATAAAAAATTGTTATCAGCCATTTGGTAGCGGCGGCCATCTTAGATTTCAATTTTTCATAGTAAATTGTATTCTACTTGTTGAGACCTTTCATTTGAAACCCATGTTGATGGGATTGATAAAACCTAAGTTATCTGCCATTTTGTAGAGGCCGCCATCTTGGATTTTAATTTTATATAGTAAATTGTATTCTACTGGTTGATCACTTTCATTTGATACCCATATTGATGGGATTGATAAAACCTACGTTATCCGCCATTTTGTAGCGGCCGCCATCTTGGATTTAAATTTTTTATAGTATATTGTATTCTGGTAGTATATTGTATTCTGCTTGTTGAGACCTTTCATTTGATACCCATATTGATGGGATTAATAAAACATAAATTATCCGCCATTTTGTAGCGGCGGCCATCTTGAATTTATAATGATAATGAATAAACATAATTGTATTGTCACCAAAATCCAAAGTGTATACAAAAATTCAGATTAATCGGTTGACAGGAAGAGGGTGAAATTTGAATTACCAAATTTGACCCAAGAATAAATAATAATAAATAAAACAAACGGGGTGAGCTAAATAAAACCGTTTAATAAAAACAGTTGATTTTGTAGTTGTGGTTTGTCTAATATGTGTGTGGTAAATAAGTGTGAAAAGTAAGTTTACTTTTATTTAACTGGTGCTTTACGGACCTTAAGCTAGGGACAATAAGTGTGAACTACATAACTAATATAGAATTCTCGCAAAAATTTCAAACCTTATCTGGTTAATAATTCTTAAAATCTTTATTAAAGACATTTAAAATTAAAATATATAATTTATTAGATACGCTCTTTTAATGACGTGGTCATCGTCTCACTATTAATACTAGCATTAACTGTAAAGCAATCTATAATGAATTCGTAACGCGTATATTATTGCAATCATGATTTAGTTTGGTGTAGAATTTTCCTGCAGATCCTTATCGAGAATCGCCAGTCTTGGCACGCCATCGGAAGTCACAGGTTTCGATAACCATCTCAATTTTACGATTGATGACTTATAGAATTTGAATTAACAGGGCTATAAACGCTAAAACGTTAATTTGAAACAATACGTAATGATTTCAAAACTACTCGCAACATGAAATAATGGTCTTGCTCGAAGTACCTACTAGGTAAGTATTTTTCATTTATTAATTATTATGACTGTGATGTAAAAAATGCCCGAACTTGGCATCAACTTTCAGAGCCACCCCAAGTTCATAAATTGTAACAAAATTGGTCACGTGCCTTTTGCATGCGTAATTGTTTTTTTTCTCAATTTTTATGTTGTGTAAGAATTTATTATAGAAAGTCTTCAATGCGTGTGTATGCCATACGGAACCGAAACGTGGCCGCTTATAATGTGCCGATTAAGGAGGCTCAAAGTCACCCAGAGAGCAATGGAGAGGGCTATGCTCGGAGTCTCCCAGCGTGATCGTATCAGAAATGTTGAAATCCGCAGGAGAACTAAGGTCACAGACATAGCCCAAAGGATTGCATGCCTCAAGTGGCAATGGGCAGGGCACATAGCGAGGAAAACAGACGGCTGTTGGGGCGGAAAGGTCCTCGAGCGGAGGCCACGTACAGGAAGTCGCAGTCGTGGCAGGCCACAAGGAGGACCGATGATCTGGTGAAGATTGCGGGAATCCATTGGATGCGGGCAGCGCAGGACCGATCTGTGTGGAGAACATTGGGGGAGGCCAATGTCCAGCAGTGGACGTCTATTGGCGGAAATGATGAAGAATTTATTAAATTTGTCTTTTGTCAGTTTTTTTGCGGTGTGGAAAAACCACACATTTTAATTTTTAATTTGATGTTGTTTTTTATTTTACTATGCATGATGTGGTTATCTGTAATTGTAGGGAGAGTTAGCTCTGTAAATTATCTTATAAGTAATGCTTTGTTTTTGTGTTTCATAGCTGTAACATAGCACATGTTGGTAATCCTATAAATAAATAATAAACCTTCGCAATCCTTAGACAATAGAACTAGATCTAGTGGATTATGGTTATACGAGCAGAACCGTGTGGTCCCCGGCAGAGTAGAATAGGCCACCCTCACTCTTACCGAGGTGTCGTAAAAGGCGACTAAGGTAAAGCTGCTGCATGATCATCAGCACCCAGAGAAGGAAAACTCTGCATTTATATCAAAACCCTCGCCAACCCGTCTGCCAAGCGTGGTGAGTATGGTAATTACCCCTCATGGGATTGAGGGAGGCCCTAGAGGATTAAATGGGCTGACGACGAGCAGAACCATTACCTCAACAACTTTTGGCATCCAAAGTTATCAAATACTACTATCACTGCTTCACTGTTTGCAACTTTAAGTAAATTGTAGGCTTCTACGTGAGTCTCATTCAATTTCCATTCCCAGTAAAAAAACAGAAGCTCCCTTATAACAAATCGCGAGCTAAAACTAGTCCCGGAACAAAATTCTTGCCAGCCCTTTTTCATTGTGCTTTAGTACGGTAATAACTTTAGTTTGCGATTCATAATAAGGTGGAAGATGTGATTGTCCTCTTCAAGTACATTTTACTCGTGTAATGTTCCATTATGTTTGTAACTTTAAGTAAATACGGTATATGATTTTTTTTTTTATTTTTGCAATCAAAAGACCTCTCAATGATAGAAACATCGTTGAAAGAATCACTTGATTCTCATTTAAACTACCTGAGATATCACAACTTTTAAATCACATTATTTTGGGCAAACCCAAAACGCTCCATACAAATGGCTACTAAGATGTGACGTCACACGACAGTATTTTGTATGCATTTCATTTGAATTTTGTATGGTAGCTATATCAAATATTTCGTTTATGTCAATGGTTCTATTATAATAGTTGGTGCAAATTGAATGGATTATTCAATGGTATAATTATTTTTTAATAATTTCATACTTTTAAAATGGACTTGCCCATGAATCTTTGAATGACCATAAAACCGGCTAGACGTTATATTTTTAATTGAGAATTTTTGCCATAGGCACATATTGACCTATATTTTGATAAAATATTTATATTTTGTAAAATCTTGAGCTAAGTCATATACCCTAATCTTGAGTCCCATTCAATTTCCATTCCCAATAAATAAACAGAAGCCCCCTTATTACAAATCGCGAACTAAAGTCCCGGAACCAAATCCTTAAGCCATTTTTAACATTTTGCTTTAGTACGGTAATAATTTTAGTTCGCGATTCATAATAAAGTGGAAGACGTCTATGTCCTCTTCAAGTACTTACTCGTGTAATGTTGCGATCATCCCTATCAAACTTTCTAAAGTTAAAGTTAATATTATATTTTACAACATATAATATCCTCCAACCGATTACGACTACGGCGGCCAATCTCAGCGATCAGCCACGTGCGCAGGATATATTGTAGTGCTCAAATGTGTGCGCAAACGCAAGTGCCCTCTCTATACCCTTAACCTCATATTTCTCACATTCCGACCACCGGAGAGGGATTGGGCGCAGGACCAACGGCTTAACGTGCTTTCCGAGGTACGGGGATACAATACCGTCAAGTTCCTGACTTCGGGCTGACACTAAGAATTTCTTACCGAAAACTTAAGTACACATGTTTGTCCCGACCCGGGGATCGAACCCGGGACCTCTTGCAACAACAACATATATCGAGTTGACAAAGCCGTTAATCGATCAGCTTAGTTTAGTTGCGGTACACACCACAGGAGCTGTCAAAACAATCACCTGGGCGGATGGAGACGCAACGTGGCCCGAGTGTCTACTGCCTTTGCGATACAGGGTGCGTTGTAATTTTACTTTCTTATAAAACGATGCTAAAAATATCAAATAGTCAATCAAAATTAGCATGAAATTATTTTGTAAATAGACTATTGTATGCCTAAACAGGTAATTGTGAGAACTATTATATAATTTAACACCTGCATATTTTGTAAACCACAATTTCTACAATAAAGATTTATTTTATTTTATGAAGTTGCAACTGTGTTTTTATATGGTAGACGAGCAGTATCGAATCGGACCCTCACTCACTCGGCAAAACAGCGAGCAAACGGCGAGTGCTCTTTCACGCCAGTTTCTGTGAGGCTTTATTATCACTTAGGTCTAGCTAGCCCATCCATGCCGAAGCGTGGCCCCCCAGAGTTAAACTACGGTCACCGTCAACCTTATTCACAGTACGAGTATTCCAGTCACTGTTACAGTAGCACTTAATACATAGAGATTCTGTGTTATTCTCTCTGTATTAAGTACTGTACTTAAATATCTATATCCTCGTCCTAACTAGACATTTATCTATATATTATAAGTATGTATTTACAAAAGAAAAGTATTATATGTATATATTTGTAATCCCACTGTTGATTCTGATATCCGTAACACAGGTGCTTGAGCTACCCATCTCGGAGTCAGATCAATGTATGTGATGTTGTGAAATATTTATTATTTATTTATTTTGAAAACATGGCGGATATCACCTGAAAACCATACAAAAAACCGGCCAAGTGCGAGTCGGGCTCGCGCACAAAGGGTTCCGTAGCAGCAAAGTCCAAAATTACAGTTAAATCAACCTATCTCAAAAACTATAAGAGATACTTTGATCAAACCAAAAATCGTTGAAAGAGTTAATTAGCATGCATCACCTCTATTTTTTTTAGAATTTTATACCCCGTAGTTATAAAAATAGAGGGGGGGGGGGGACATACTTTTTACGACTTTGAGAGCTGATATCTCAAAAACCGTTCACTTTAAGAAAAATGTTTTTTAGAAAACTTTATATCATTTTAAAAGACCTTTCCATTGATACCCCACACGGGTATGTACATCGAAAAAAAAAATTTCATCCCTCAGTTACATGTATGGGGGGCCCCACCCCCAATTCTTTTTTTTACTATTTAGTGTCATATTTTTGTAGCGGTTCATACAACACATATTCCCATCAAATTTCATCACTGTAGTACTTATAGTTTCCGAGTAAATCGGCTGTGACAGACGGACAGACGGACAGACGGACAGACGGACATGACGAAACTATAAGGGTTCCGTTTTTGCCATTTTGGCTACGGAACCCTAAAAACTATGTTTTAGTGATATATGTCGTATGAAAATAAATGTCACGAGCACGAGATTTGGGGCCTCCTAGTCGGCAGACTCAACAGCAAATTAATTGTTGTAGGCTTTAAAACGGACTTCATTCGCAACAACTGATTGGCAGCATAACTTTCTATGAATAAGTAAAATAGCAGTAAAATGATGCAATCGGGTTTTGCTCTTCTTCTTCTGATAAATGTATGCAAAAAATGCTTGCGGTAAATATCTATCTCATTTTTAAACTAAGAGCCGTTATTCGAGGCAAATTTACATTCACGGAATTTTGTACTAGTATTTAGCGCAGCCTGTATGTATAGTGGATGTCAGGCCATGTGTCCACTGGCTCGGTACAAATATGGAACTAACATACCTACCTACGCCACATGTGGCTACGTGATACAAATGTATGCCGACGCTTTACCTATGTAACCTATATGTGTAATGGTAATTCTACTATAGGTACCTATCTAACTGTAATTTTGTGATAGTTGTAAAGAACTTTCTTGTAATTTGAATTGATTCCGACAGCTGAAAATCAGTGATTTTCTCGTGCAATATCGAGCGAACAACTACTGAGCTGCAGCCATTCTGTATCGCTGCGGCACACATGAGCTTATTTTGTCTTGCATTGTTTATGTTGTTTTACTGTACGTACACTATTTATTGTTTTTTTTTATCATTTTAAAGTGTATGCATGTGTGTCCTTTGATGCAAAGAAATATATTATCTATCTATCTTTTATCTAATTTAAGTATCGGGGGGTATCCAAACAAGTTCGTGTACAGGTGTGCCACGTTTATAAGTTAAGTACCTCGGAAAGAATCATCTACGCAGAAGATCAAGTTAAATCCGATTGATTACGATTGCGAAAGCAGTTGGAATACAGACTTTATTGCGTTACGTTAAGATTAAATACAATAAATCCAGAGATAAATGCTATCTCTCTCTTAAGCGCACTCGCACCGAACATGGCGCTGACGCATCAACCAATAAGAAATTTGTGATTTTTAGCGCGCGTAAATGGAGCGTTGTGATTGGTTAAGATTTAGCCGCTGTTTTGGAAAATAAGACTTCTGCGCAGGTACATTGATGTAACTTATAAAATTGGTAAAACTGTACTTATAATGCATAATGCGGTAGTGTGTGTGCTCGCTTAATGACCTACTGGCGCAAATTGTCCTCTCAAAAATGAATGTTATATAGTATTTGATAGTGACCCTGCCTTATACGCCAATGGTCGTGGGTTCGATCCCCACCCTGGACAAACCCTCGTGTGATGAACACTTGTGTTTGTCAGTGTCTGGGTGTAATGTATTTTAGTAAGTGAACTATTATTACTACGTAATAACTCATTTATTTAAGGTACATACACAAACAGAGTATAATCGTAAAAGTAACATAATGAATGAGGTTAAACTTTTTTTTGTCTACACAATACTCCTTTACAAATGTACACAGCATGGTTATTTTATGATAACATTATACGAATAACACTAAAGTACAAGATTTAATAATTTAAATTTTAGAAAAAAAGGGAATAAATTGTAGACAAATGATTATTAAGTGTCATTGATTTAAGTATGTATATATTTGCAATTTTTAAATGTCTGTGCGGATTTTGGATTTTCAAACCTGACAATCCTACTTATACTATGCTACAAGTCACACTATTATGAAGTTATTTTGTGTGACAGACGCAACGCCTGATGGTAAGCGATTGCCGCCGCCCATAAACACCCGCGTCCCCAGTGGAGTCACACTCACAGCCATAGAATTATAACAAGACTAGAAACTTAGTCTGCGCCCACAATTTGAAGCAACTCAAATGGAGCTCCAAACGCCCGGACCGCTCCGCAGTCGTCAACGTCGTCAATGTCAATGGCTGTCGAACGCACCTCGCGAAAATTAATTTACCATGACGATTTGTGCGGTAAAATTTTGTCACAATGATTCGGAAAAGCATGCAAGTGTAATAACATCACTTTTCACGGGTAAGCCTACAATACTTCCTAGTATGTTCTGTTTTCTAAGCTAAAAATACAAACGATTTATTAAAATGCTCAGTGTTAACCGATAACAGAAAAAAATATTTTCCCCATTTCAACTTTATTGTAAGATTTATTGCTCCTACTGATTAATTTAATCAGTTGCTACTGATGTTTACTTACAGCGTGAAGCAGTGTCTCTGATGTGTTTCGCTGCGCGAGTGCGGGTACCGGAACTTTTATATGTTAAAAAATAAATAAGCAAGAATTTATTCATTTAATAGGTAATAATTTTAAGATTGATGTAGCTTGATGTGTTTCTGACAGTGCATTATATGGATCCACATTTTACACGAATTGTAACTCACCCTGATAACCATTAAAATAAGTAGGTAGCTCTTTATTTATTTCTTTCTTATTCATTATTGTATGGTCAAGACATCATCAATATCAAAATTCAAAACATAACTTGCCAACTTTTTAGCGTTGTTTTAGGCACTATTAAAAATTATCTGCGAAAAAAAACCGCCTTCTAAAACCACGAACTAAAAAGTGTAAAATAATATTTTTATCACTTTATACACTTCTAATACCATTTTATAACAGTACATTTTATAGAAGTCGGCGCCCAATACTATCTTGTAATTTAATAATAATAAGTATACATTTGTGTTCCTCTGTTGTCGGATATCTGTAACACAAGTGCTTAAGCTACTTAGTACGGAATCAGGTCAACGTATGAGATGTTGTGAGAATTATTATTATTAATACAACAAATCAATTATTCCACAGGGATGAGGCCTTTTTAAAATTTTAAGGTTCTAATTTTTTTAGCAGTTCACTTATTTTTTTTCGAAATCGCTCAGTCGAAAAAAATCAAGTTAAATGAAATTGTCCAAAAAACAGATAGATAAGTTTTAATTTAAAATGCGGTTACGCTAGATCTTAAGGTCATTCTATTGGGTCTACTTTTTTTTGCCGAACTTATTGCATAATATCATAATCATCTTTAGGCATAAGTTCAATATCCATAATGATAAAAAGGCGGAACTTTTATACGCAGAAAGTTTACATTTAGAATCATCCTAAGGCATACTTTTCTTATCCATAATATGAAAAGCAGAAACATCGTAGGTAGGTTATAATTAGATACTCAATAAATCAGTTGATTGTGAACATAATGTGGTTTTTATTTCTATGGAAGCAATTCCATAGTAGAAAGAGATAAATACGGTGTATTAATACTGCGTATTGAGCAAAGACTCTTGTCTCTTTCTACTTTGGCAATGCAAGCAAACCGAACCGAATTAGCAAACTGAAGTGGCAGTGGTCATATTAGCCGCAGACCTGACAGCCGTAGGTATATTCATTTAAATAATAACTATTGTTATTGTCATTTCAACATTTTGTCTTAGGCGGGTACACAACTCGTTAGAATAAGGTTATTTATGTTATCATTTTAACAAAAACAAATTAAAAAATGGTAACCTTTTATGTCCTCATGAAAATTTATCATCTTCAGTAAGAATTCAAGATAAATAAAGTTAAAACAAAGATATCGTATCTTTGTTTTAACTTTGTTTATCTTACGTACCTATTCACATAATACCGAGCCCTACCCGGTACTTAAACGTAAGCGACACAATAGTTTGCATAAAAAAGGCGCTTACGATAATATAGTAGGAAAGGTTCAATATCTTACTAACATGGTTGCCACTCAAATGTACAGTTTAACATCAGTTTATGTCGCTAAATTACAGAAATTTATCTTATTTATTTTTTATATCATACACACTACGCTATTATCATAGAAAACACGGTGAAAACATACCAAACTTTTTTAAAATAAAATGTCTTAAAAAATGCTATACCGATGACCCCATGATAAGGTTGAAATTTTATTTTTTAATATGACGCGTTTGTCGTTATTAGCCGACAAAGCTACTTTTACCTGTTCTTGGGTTCATATTTCATGTTTAAGAAATTTAAATATATTTTTTTATTTTTCGTAAAAAATATTTTTATTTAATACCTTAAAGTAATATTTAAATTGAACATTTTTCAAGACCTGTTATTGTACCCCTTTTGCTTTTTACCTCTTTTTCTGTTTTAATGCTATACAACTTTCACCTTAGACCTACAAACTCAGATATTAAATTCCCGCCTAGTTCGTCTTCAAAAAGACCTGGCACTTTTTTATTCAAACCTGGAATGTTGTAACTGTTATTTAAGGGAATTGCCAGCAATTCCCTTAAATAACAGTTACAACATTCCATTTCCATAGTTATAATATTCCATTTCCATAGTTATTTCCATAGTTATAACAGTTACATTTCCTTCCTTATTACGATACCAGTATCGTAATAAGGAAGGAAATGTATCTTTAAATCATTATAAAAATCTTTACTTTAGATTGAATAAAGAAAACTGTCAGTATCCGTATAGCAAAGTTTCAACTTTTCATTATAAAAAGGTTCTTTCTAGTATTTAGCTTAGATTAAAACGCTATCGCACAATTTTGATTTAATCTAAGGTGCATAGTACATGCATACTGTCTTGGATAAATAATTATATCAGAACCGTATCACACCTACTTAATTATCACACATGTCTTATCAATACGATAAGTGTCGCCAATTTGCTCTTATCGCATTAATATAAGATATATATAAGGGATCAGCTTTAATTATTCGGTACGGATCAGAAGTATTTTACAAGGTTTTTTTTAATTGAGGAATAGGATTATTCTTGATTTAATGTTTAATGAGAATAAAACTGATATAGAGTTTCTTCGTGGATGTTACAGAAAGTTATTGTAAAAAATAAACCTAAAGCGATAAGAATATTAAAAATTATGTATTTTAAATTACCTCAGATAACTGCTTAGGTACATCAAACTGACATCAAAGTAAATAAGCTTATATAGCTTAGTTCGTGTTACTCTCAAAGCTCGAACTGCGGTGAATCTTAATATAGTAAAACTAGTATTATAAGCCTAACATTTGTAACACAGTTTATGGCAATAAATGTTATCTTATCTTATTTACCAATGATTGATGGTTTTAAAAAAAAAGGTTTGCAATTTGAACTTTTTACGTGGTAAATCATAGGCATTGTAAATATCGAAAAAATACAGCGACTTTTGACATGACATTTTGCATTTGTGATCTACTACAAATGCAAAATAAAAACTTATATAAGTACTATATCAAACAGACACAACATACTGTATTCGACATTTATATGGCCAATGCATTGAAATTAAATCTCTCATTCGACTTCACACTACGGAGTGCTCCAGAATAGGCCTCAGTTTCATTCTTTATTTTTATCTTACACCCTCTTTCTAGTATTTTTATTGTCCCTCAAAAGCAACTTTAAAAAGGCAATCAAAGAATTTAAGCAGCTTTTTAGGTCTAATGATTGGAAATTCCCCGGAGCTCCTCAAAGGGTTTTTATCGGAAACCCTAAATGGGATTCGGGAGCCGCTGTCCTGGTGTGTGCAGGCATCTCCCCAATCAGCCTTCGACGGAAAGGTCGTTGAACTAAGCCACAGCCTGCGGAACGACAGTAAAGAGCTTGTTGCGTCATCCGTTTCTTCCCGTTGTCTGCCCCCTGATTTTCCACTCGGGTGGACAGTGACACAAATGTTTAAAAACTTCTCACTGCACACTCCTTCGGTTCTAAGTAGGGGTGGAAAACGAGAATATTTTTGTCGTCGCTTAAACTATTTTTATGCGGAAGGAAGATTTATCTTCAATCATTTATTCTATTTATCATTGTATTTGTCCAGTGTCTGGGTGTTAATGTTTAAGTAGGTATTTAGGTTTGGTGCTTTCATTAGGTACATAAATCTGATACTAATAATACAAGTAATAGGGTACATGACTAAGCTCAATAGTTTACAAAATATAAATATTTTATCAAATATAGGTCAATATGTGCCAATGGCAAAAATTCTCAATTAAAAATATAACGTCTTGCCGGTTTTATGGTCATTCAAGGATTCATGGGCAAGTCCATTTTAAAACTATGAAATTATTAAAAAATAATTATACCATTGAATAACCCATACAATTTGCACCAATTATTATAATAGAACCATTGACATAAACGAAACATTTGATATAGCTACCATACAAAATTCAAATGTGTGACGTCACATCTTAGTAGCCTTATGTATGGAGCGTTTTGGGTTTGCTCAAAATAATGAGGTTTAAATGAGAATCAAGTGATTCTTTCAACGATGTTTCTATGTATGTCGTGCTGTTTTCTGATATTCATTGAAAACTTTTCCGTTCCACGACTTAATTTTTTTAAAGAAAAAAACATTTTAATGACGAGTAATAAGTAAATTTTTGTTAAGTTGTCATGAAACATAAAAAGATATACATATTTTCAAAACAGATATGTACTGCGTTTTCTATTTCCATGAGTTTCAAAGGTAAAGTGAATCTCGACAAACGTCAGACATGGGCTGATTAGTATACGATATTATATGTGTGTAACGTTTTGAAAGTTATTATTAGGTAAGTAGTACGTTGAACATTTCAAGTAAATTTAGAGTCTAGGTAAGTATGAGTAGGTACCTTATGTACCTATAGATGAGTATTTTACCAATATAACATAAATATGAGGATAAATCTGTGGAGAATAACCCAATGATTTTAACAAAAATAATAAATTGATAAATACTTAAAAATTAATGACGCAACAATCTGAAAAAAAAACAAACTCGGTTTTTTGGAGAAACTTTATTTTTAATAAAGACTGTACCGATTGGAATAAAATCACGAATCTTAATTTTTTATTTTTCCGGTTAGCTTCCCGGGCACACAATTAAAAAAAACTTAAAGTGACTACACTTTAAGTTTTTTTTAATTGTGGGTTTATTTCTTCAAATAATAAGATTATTTAGTACGTGCTAAGCTAACTAAGGCAGTTTCCCTCCAGGGCCCAATATTTTCTCCACTGTAGATACCTATAGATAATTTGAAGTACTTAGTAAAACAAAGTGCTTTGATACGCACGCAGATGGCTTACTGCCATTAGAGAGGGTTTCAGTATGTTTTTTGCCTGTCTGCCCGTTGCGTAATTTTAGGTTAAGAACGCAGACGCATCTACATGCGTGCAACATGCGCGTGCACACGATTGCGTCGATGCACCTGGCCAAATAGAGACATAAAACAAATCTCCTTGAAATTTAAAAACAAAAATTCTTTATTTACTTAAGGGTTACACATAAAACTTATATGTATGTCTATATATGCATCTACTGCTGAATCCTTTTACTGAAATGAATAGTTTCTTTTAGATTTTCAAATTGAAAGCTGCGTTTGTTTGAAAAAACGTGATGTACAAATTTGCACCGAGTAGTCAAGGGGACGTCATCTCCCCGAAATTGTTCACAAATGCAATGGAGGATATGTTCAAGACGCTGAACTGGAAGAGACGTGGCATCAACATCAATGGCGAATACATCTCTCACCTGCGATTTGCAGACGACATCGACATAATGGCAGAAACACTGCAGGACCTACAACAGATGCTGAATGACCTGGCTGACTCTTCTAAATGCATCGGCCTACGGATGAACTTGGACAATACCAAGGTCATGTTCAATGAACATGTTCTACCGGAACCGATTGCAATTCACGGTGCCGTCCTCGAAGCTGTTCAAAAATACGTATACCTCGGGCAGACTTTGCAATTGGGTAAAAACAACTTCGAGGATGAGGTGAATAGGAGAATCCAGTTAGGTTGGGCAGCATTTGGAAAACTACGTCGTGTCTTCGTATCGTCGATACCACAGTGACTAAAGACGAAAGTCTTCAATCAGTGCGTCCTACCCGTCATGACATACGGAGCCGAAACGTGGACACTTACGGTACGGCTGGTCCATAAGTTAAAGGTGCTCAGCGGGCTATGGAACGAGCAATGCTCGGCGTCTCTCTCCGAAATCGAATCCGAAATGAGGTGATCCGGCAGAGAACCAAAGTCATCGACATTGCTGTGGCAGTGGGCTGGCCTTATTAGCCGCAGAACCGACAACCGATGGGGTAAACGAGTTCTAGAGATGAGACCGCGTCTTGGCAAACGTAATGTAGGGCGCACTCTGGCTAGGTGGGGGGACGATCTGCGCAGGATGGCTGGCAAGAGCTGGATGCGAGAAGCCATGGAAAAATCACAGTGGCGAACAATTGGAGAGGCCTACGTCCAGCAGTGGACTGCGATAGGCTGATGATAGATGTACAAGTTAACAATGACAATAATAAGTATGATTGACCAAATTGATAACATCTGACAAAGTTCCCGGTAGGATACTTTTAGACCTTATTTCATCGCATCAAAGTCGAAAAGAGGCCTACCGGGAACTTTGTCAGATGTACCTACAATTAACAGTAACAAATTATGTATGACACTTTTTAATGATGTATCGTTGCGACAATGTAAGAAGTTAAGTAGTTTCTATATTTTTTGTCTGTCAGTTTAAAATATATAGATAGATATAGTATGTACTTTATTGCACAAAATAACGCTACTTAAAAAAACTAGGCATTACAGAAACTTAATTGTATAATTTCGGCGGTCTTATCGCTGGAAGCGATTTCTACTAATAGTAATAGTAGATTACCTGAACGATAAGGATTCATGGACATAATGTAGGTATGAACTCCATACCTAAACACTTGTTTATTTATAACTTTTAGCAGTCAATTAAAATACTGAAACCATTATTTGACCGTGGGAGAGCCACGCTTCGACATGAA
Source organism: Marasmia exigua (assembly GCA_019059595.1). Classification (NCBI taxonomy): domain Eukaryota; kingdom Metazoa; phylum Arthropoda; class Insecta; order Lepidoptera; family Crambidae; genus Marasmia; species Marasmia exigua. Next base: position 989,976 of record CM032479.1, on the reverse strand, counting down.
TGGGCCGGCTAAACCGGAGTGATACCACGGCCTCACAGAAAACCGGCGTGAAGCAGCACTGTGCTGTATTTGCTGCGTGAGTGAGGGTACCGGAGGCAAAATCCGTGGGAAAGGCGGGTTCAAAGATTGGCTGCGCACTTGTGACTATACTGGTGTCGCGGGTGTTTATGGGCGGCGGCAATCGCTTACCATCAGGCGAATGCCTTATATATTAGAATATACATTTTTTTATGGGATAGGGGGCAGACGAGCAGACGGATCACCTGATGGTAAGCACCAGTGGAGTCACATGTGCGCCCCGGATTGGGCCTCCTGTACGAGAGTACAGGAACCCAATTCTCGTGCACGTTTATTATCATTCGACATTTATTATCATACGACATAATATCACTAAAACATGGTTTTTTTGTATGGTTTTTAGGTGATATCCGCCATGTTTTGACAGTGAGGACTGACTCGGCGAAATACAGAACACACGCTGCTTCACGCGCGCCGCTCTATCTTCCAAGCTAATTTTAAATAAAGATTTAAATTCCTGAGTCCATCCCTGGCGGCATTGAAGCAATTGGTTGAAGCGAAACGTGCAATTAGGTGATTAGGTTCGTTCGTCGCGTGGTCTTCGGTTAGACGCTATGTGATCGCGGTGTTTGTCTATTCTGTATCAAAGGAGTATTGATTGCCTTCGCGATTTTTTTTATTCATTATCTTTTCATGATTATGTCAATAACCGCCGCTTGCCGCCGCCAATGGACACCCGCAACACCAGTGGAGTCACAAGTGCGCTGCCAACCTCTAAACCCTAACCCCTGGATTAGGCCTCCGGTACCCTCACTCACGCAGCGGAACACAGCACAGTGCTGCTTCACGTATTTACAAAAGAAAAGTATTATTGTGAATATGGTTTTACACAGGTGCTTGAGCTACCTATCTCGGAGTCAGATCAATGTATGTGATGTTGTGAATAATTATTTATTTATGTTTTACAAATATAAAGATTTCAAACCCTTTTCAGTAAGTGCCCGTCTTACACTTGTAAGCAACTAAAGATGTTTACTATATTCAATGTTTTTTTCCTCTACTTGTGAAACCTAAGTTTCTAAAAGCTTCATTACCTATCTAAAAGGTTACGTCAAACAAATAGCGTAGGTACATATTAGATATAATAGAGAGCGATGGTAGCTTTCGCCTTCCACGCAGGTAGTCGAGGCTCGAATCCGAGCATGCACTGCACAAATCTATGTACGTATTTCTACCATTATCATCTGCTCGACGGTGAGGGAAAACATCGTGAGGAAACCTGCACGTTTTGGAAAAAGTTTCTGAAACGTGTTAACTATGTTAAGTCCCGAGTTAAAGATCATTTCTTATCTTTCTAAGCCTTTGTATTTCCTTTCATTGTCTCCTATTTCCATGGTAGTGTATCTATCAATCCAATAAACTGTTAGTATGTATGTTTATTTGTTTTGTAATGTACTAGTATGTATTAGTATTTATAGCTAGTATATATTTATTTAATATAATGTATGTATGTATATACCATACTCGTATTTATACAATGTCTTTTTTTTCTCTTTTTCTGACTTGCACTGCTTTACCCCTTTTCTTAATTCGCTATACTTTTCCTCTATCCTGATGTTGTCTGGAAGAGATCGCTATTAGCGATAAGACCGCCTACATTGTTTTAGTATAATAACTTAGGCTAAGATCTGTAAATTTTGTGCAATAAACTGTATCTATCTATCTAACTATGATTCAGTTGGTCTGATTCCCCTGTCAAAGGGTTGCGACGGTCAGGCGACAGTCGCTTCATTGTAATTACTAGACCCCCCATCCTGAATCATGGTCTAAACGTACCCTGGGCTCCAAAGCGACAGCTTTGGACGCAACCGGGAATTACACGCTAAGATGAAGAAGAAGACATATTAGATATAATAGATTTCCGTTAGTCTTTGTTTTACGACGTTTCAATGAAGGCTCTTTACCGTGCATCGGGACATTAGCTGGCTCTCTGTCGGGGATCTAATAAAGTCTGCGAGACAAAGGACCCCCTCTCATGTTGTTTTTTTGCACCCTTTATTGGGCGTCTGTGATACTTCTTACGTGATGCCAAGCTATTGACAGCATGGTCGATAGTATGTCGATACGATAGTTAATGGTAAATGCACGTGTGGTGCCCGGCAGAGTAGAATAGGCCACCCTCACTCTTACCGAGGTGTCGTCGAAGGCGACTAAGGTAAAGCTGCTGGCATGATCATCAGCACCCAGAGAAGGAAAACTCTGCATTTATATCAAAACCCTCGCCAACCCGTCTGCCAAGCGTGGTGAGTATGGCAATTACCCCTCATGTGATTGAGGGAGGCCCGTGGCCCAGCAGTGGGGACTTAAATGGGCTGACGATGATGATGATGATGTTACATTAAACTTACACCACAAAATAAATAGACACAAAAGGCTCTACTGACATTGATGTCTAAGGGCCAAATTCATCGCTGTAACTGAACTCGGTTCAGTTCCAGTTGAATTCGGTGTACGCGCTAAACTGAGTTCCGTTTGTATGTTTGCGTTTCACCGGTTTGAACTGAACTGCGTTCAAGCAAAACTTACATTCATTACAGAACGGCTTAAGGGTTCGTTGACCTACGCGTCAGGCAGTATTTCGTATCGTGTCTCTCCAGCACACGTTTCATAGTTTGTCTCTGTCTCACACCGAAATACGCCGTGATTTACATTGTACACGCGCATGTACGTGTGCGAAGCCTGATTAGTATATTTTTTGTGGTTACACTTTTTATGAACCATACTCAAAAGGTTAACGCAATGTAGGTACTAGCATTTTTATATAATCATCATTTCAGCCAATAGACGTCCACTGCTGGACATAGGCCTCCTCCAATAGTCTCCACAAATATCGGTCCTGTGTCGCCCGCATCCAATTTATTCCCGCGATCTTCACCAGATCGTCGGTCCACCTTGTGGGAGGCCTGCCACGGCTGCAACTTTCTGTACGTGCCCTCCACTCATGAACTTATCCGCCACAAAGGCCGTCTGTTGTCCTCGTTATGTGCCCTGCCCATTGCTACTTGAGGCATGCAATCCTTTGGGCTATGTCTGTGACCTTAGTTCTCCTGCATTTTTATATACTTGTAGTAACAAAAACGTGAATGTGACTATTTAAATTATAGGTATCTAATAGACAATGCCAATGAGACGAAGACTGACCCATAACACAGATATTATAGGTAATCATAATAACAATGGATCTTCAATAGATAGTATTTTCATATTGATAACATTCGATAGTATATACTATACTATATACTATATAGTACGGAGAGTCATGGTTCGAGTCCGAGCATGCATTTCGGGATTTTTTAAATCTATATGCGTACTTCTACCATTAGCTGGGCGTTGAGGGGAAACTCGTGAGGAAACCTGCTCGTTGCGAATAGTATCTGACATGTTAACCATGATTCTGTTGGTCTGGTTCTCCTTATAAAGGGTAGCTAAGGTGAGACGGCAGCCGCTTCAATATAATTACCAGACTGCCCAAATCCTGAATCAAATCTAAGCACCTGGGCTTAGATCTGATTCAGGCATTAGGGCAGGTAACTAGGAACTACACGCCAAGGTGAATAACATTCGATAGTAGATAACTTATCGTATAATAATTCAATATTGATTATATTTATTTGAATTATTATCAATAGATTTGGCCTACCGAGTTTTATCGCTTTCTTAAATCTAAAGGGAGTCAACTCAAACATCTGCATAGTTTATTTGTTATGCTCACCAATTAAATTAAAATATCCATTACGTAAATTACTCATCGTCCTTACTCAAAACCTATTGCTTGATGAATTACTACATTGAACATAGAGTCAACTCTAAGAGATTTATTCATAAACGTTCATTAAACCTTTGTTAGCTTAAATGGTGTTATAGAGCAGTTTTGAAGTTTGAAACAAAAAAAAGTATAATGAGACTAACGATCGATAGTTAGGCCACGTTTAAGACTATCGATAGACCGCCAAGCATCACTACTTCTTACATCGGTGTGTATTGCATAGCACGAACAATGCCTGGACAAAAAACTAGTTTCCCTAAAGCAACGTGCGAAAAATTTACATAACAATATCAGCACAATGTGCTTTTGTAAATTACATATGTCGCCGTTAGTGTTGTACTTGGGTTTTTATAATTCGATACGTAATAATTATTAGTGCTATAATAATCTTCCAAACGATTACGGCTACGGCGGCAAATCTCAACGATCAGCCACGTATGCAGGATATTATTATAGTGCTCAAGTGTGTGCGCAAACACATATTCACTCTCTATTCCCTTACCCTCATATTACGATGGGACACCAGTGTGACACGACCGGACAGGGATCGGGCGCAGGACCAACGACTTAACGTGCTTTCCTAGGCACGGGGGTACAAGACCGCCAACTTCCAGACTCCGGGCTGACACTAAGATTTTCTTACCTAAAACTAGGCAACCTACCTAGGTACACATTTTAGGCCCGATCCAGGGATCGAACCCGGGACCTAACCACTGCGCCACCGAGGCAGTCAATTATTAGTGCTACTTAGATAATAAAATACGTCTTTTTTTATTGTCATTAAAGAGCTTTATGACTCTGATCTAGCCGGTTCACAGTAGTTATTTTTTATCACGAAAACCACATAAAATGAACTTCATTTACGATATCTACCGTGAATGAAGTCCAGTCCAAAAAAATCAGCTGTTCCATACATTATTGCCGGGCGGATGTATGTGTTTTGTATGGAACAGCAGATTTTGTTTTCGCATATTTTTGTTGTTCTAATAATTCTAAATGGACTTCATTTACGATACCTACTATGTGATTTTCGGGATGTAAACGATAAGAAAATAACGGTTTATAATGTTGATTGAGAGTACTTGTTGCATATAAGTTATACTTTTGACTATTTTATTGTATCTCCTACTTCGGCTATTTGTTATTTAGTAGGCCCATTTTCTTATGAAATCATAGATGTAGGCAAAATGCGTAGAGCTGGTTACTGGTTTGCATTAAAAAAACAACAGTAATTTCTTCATCTTATGAAAATAATATTGCCCGTCTTAGCAAACTTACATTACTGCATTACAATGCAGTGTGCAAATACAAATTCGTTCGTGGAATTACAAAAAACCTTCTCATCATAATCATCGTCAATTCAGCCAATAGACATCCACTGTTGGACAATCGGCCCGACACTGCTCCCCCAATGTTCTCCACACATATCAGTCCTGTGCCGCCCACATCGAATAGATTCCTTTCACTTAATCAAAAATCTGACAAATAAACGCAATAGAAATACATCCATTTATGCCACAAATACCTATACGTGAATTTTGTCAACCATTCATTTCATAGACATGCAAACTAATTTTGCACTTTCCGTCGACCTTCTCTGTCTCATGAGCACCAACCGCATGTAAACTAGTTTGGTTGAGTTTAACTTTGATATTTAGCAAAAAGTTGATCGATCATGAGGACAGATGCGCTTAAATCTAGAATATGCTAACAAGTTATATAAAATAATGAATATCGTCTCTCCGAACAATCATTCAGTCGATCACAAACTAAGAGGACGTACATTCGGTCTATAGCTTGTGTTCGTCCACGGATGAATGGCCTGCATTCCTGACACTTTCTGTATGACCCATAGAGTCCAGGCATTTGCGCATCCAGTCAGTAGTTCTCCTAAGGTCAGTCCTCCAGCGAACGGCAGGGCGTAGTACACTATGTTTGCGTAATTGCGATATTAAGACCAAGGCAGGACAGCTACGACAATTTTCGGTTTTACGGCAGATCCAGCCAACACCGCTCACTTGCATAAATGGGCCGGCTCAAATGGAGTGATACTACGGCCTTATAGAAAAACCAGCGTGCAGGTACCGGAGGCCAAATCTGGAGAAAGGGCGTTGGTAAATATGTAAACAGATGCTGCCATACCGACAGTTAGCTTGTAATACATGTCACTAGATGGCGCCACTGCATTAGCCAATAATAGCGCATGCTGTTTTAACTGCGTGCTCTTCTCCTATTGCGATTCTGCGTGCCTGTTGTATTTTTACACACTGAATATTTTTATTTCTTCAATTTTACGAGATTAACTTTTACAACGGACCCTCTGTACCCTTTTCAGGCGTTTAAAGGTTGGGAGAGCAGTTGTGACTCCACTGATGTTGCAGGTGTCTATGTGCGGCGGTATTAGCTTAGCATCAGGTGATCAGTCTGCTCGTCTTCCACTTATTTATCACATAAAAATCCCAAGGAATGTATTGTGTTTCAACTTACATCCTTGTTTCGTTTACGAGCTCTTAGGGAGATACCTATGGGGCATGGCCATCCGATAGGGTATATGACTAAGCTCAAGATTTTACAAAATATAAATATTTTATCAAAATATAGGTCAATATGTGCCATGTTCGCTTCGTGTTGCCGGAAAGAGAAAGCAGGAGCATAGAGTCTGGGAAGCTGCGCCCTGTACCCAGAGTGGACTATAAGCAATTCTTCAGCTTAGATATTTAAGAATGCTTAAAGTAATTAGTCGTAAATATTGGGGGAGGAACTGTTGGGTATGCTCTATGGCGCTGTCTATGGGATATGAATGATGTGTGTTGTCAAGTGCTTGTCAATAAAAATGGTATACGTACGAAGCCGTCTTTAATTATCTAGTCCCTATTTCCGTATCTATCATTTATCATGAAAAAGGTCGATACGGTTAAATAAAAGACGACAGCCTTGAATAGAGATAAAAAGACTCAACAGGCCAAGTACTATTATATAATTACTATTATTTTATTATGTAGAATTTGTTAAAAAGGTGACCTTTATTTCACAATACTAGTGTTTTTGATACAATGAGTACCTAAATGCCTAGCGCGAGACAACCCTATAAACGGCACACTATAGATAATGGCACCATCGGTTTACCATTATAACAATAGCCCATAGCGCTCAATGACAAATTCCATACTCTTTTTTTACAATAATTTTAGGATTCCGCAATGTTTGTAGTGGAAAAGAAATTCCAAAGAGGGAAAAAAACAGTACCTACACATTTTTTGTATGTAAATAAAAGTATCAGCCTCATAGAAATCAAGTCATCGCTACTACGATGGGATTAGGCTTAATCACCACGCCTACTGCCAAATGCAAATTGGTGATCACAAACCCAAACTATTTATTGATTGACCTTGCCTTGTTGGTCTGGTGGTTTAAGTACCGGGCCGTGATCTCGGGGTCCGATTCCTGGGTCGAGCAAAAAGTGTGTATGTAAATAGTCGAAGAAATTTTTTTGAAGTGTAATCGTGTGTTTATGTGGACTCATTAATGTACTCAGAACTGTATTTTTGGAAATAACTGTCGACGATACCGGTATGCGGTAAAGCTCAATTAGCTTATGATTATACCGAGCCTATAGAAAAACTAATTACACTTTTTTATATAAAGCTCGGTATAATCTAATACTTACTTTTCATATCCATACTCTATTGAAACTCACTATGTATTATTAAATCGGTGATTGAAACAATGAGTAGGTACCTACCTAAAGTAATGAGTCCCCATAAACACACGAAAAGTAAATGTAGGTATTTGCAAGACATTGATTCCTAATTTATTATTTATTTAAGAAATTAGAAACAGGCAAACATAAACGTTTATTACGAGTATATGAAAGTTATTTTAGTATTTCCAACATTTTTTTTAAACCACTGGATTGCTTTGAGTAATACTAAAAAGATATTGACCCTGGACAACATCTATATATATAAATAAAAATGAATTGATGTTCGTTAGCCTGATTAAAACCCGAGAACGGCTGGAGCGATTGAGCTGATTTTAGTTTTAAAATATTTGTCGTAGTCCAGGGAAGGTCTAAGGTGAGAAATTAAACAAAAAGTAGGCGGAACGAAGTTCGCCGGGAGCCACTAGTAAGGAATAATTTATTTGAAGAGTCACGTGTTGTAAAAATATTTACCCACCTAAACTCTCAGATATAAACGGCGCCTTAGCAAAAATTGTCAGGCTAATAAGCAAACCGCGAGGAAAACCTTTTCCATTACTAAGTTAGCTGTAGTCACGTTATTAGCCGCGAGAAATCTGGTGCAGGATGGCGCGGAAGTCCCACGAAATCGAGTTACTGGGTAACTCCACGGCCGCTTCAAAAAGCGAAAACACGCCAAACCACGTTACAGAGCCACGGAAGTGTGAGGATGTGTTTACCAAAATCAGACCAAGAAAGTCTAATAATAGGTGAGATGTATAACTTCTTTTATAAGCAAAAACATACTATTATTCTATTTTGATTTAAGAGTATATTTTAAGTTTTAAATTATTAAATAGAGATCAGATGTTATTTTATTTATTACGCAAAAAAATCTTAAAAATGACCCTTTTTTACTTAGCTGAATTGATGTTATTATCAATAATAACTTTTTCACTAAAAATATGTTGTATGAAAAACTATCCTAGACGTTTCTAAACGTTGTCCATTAAATCACAGTTAATTATGGAGTAGTAGCATTAATAGTTACATTACAAATAAAAAAAGTTAGTATGGAAAATACCGCCGTGTGGTCCCCGGCAGAGTAGAATAGGCCACCCTCAGTCTTACCAAGGTGTCGTAAAAGGCGACTAAGGTAAAGCTGCTGGCATGATCATCAGCACCCAGAGAAGGAAAACTCTGCATTTATATTAAAACCCTCGCCAACCCGTCTGCCAAGCGTGCTGAGTATGGCAATTACCCCTCATGTGATTGAGGGAGGCCCGTGCCCCAGCAGTGGGGACTTAAATGGGCTGACGATGATGATGATGATGATGATGGAAAATACAACTTCTAAGAAAATCGCCATACAAAACGGCAATTTCATAGGTAAATACCTTAATATAATCATAGCTATGGCGTTAAATAATAAAATCAAACCAATTCTGTTATTTTTTTTCAATTGACTATGATATGTCAAACCTGACTGGTTCAATATCGATTGAGGAAATCGGTCAGATTGTACTCACCCGACGGCTGTTTGTAAATTTAAAATAATGTTTAACCATCACTTTTTTTTCTTTAAAATTTCATGTGTAGATACTTCACGCATTGTAATTTCTCAATTACCTATAAATATTTGGAAAACAAAATCAAATGTACGGAATCCTCCAAAATCTACGAAAACTACGAGCCCGATTCACTCTTCACTACTTTTTTTAGAGAGTTTGGCGCCAAATAATAACCTGCTATTGTTGCTCTCTCTGTGAACTTGTTTCAAAAGATTATGGATTTTTTTGCATGCCTTTGAGAATTTTATGATACTGAATAGGAACACCCTGTAGGCTCTACTAGAAGCCGGACGATTGAAATAAGCGCGAGTTTCTTGGAAAAATGGGTTTTGATTGCTTCTGAGACTAAAAATATTTGTTTCGAAATTCTGTAAACATTTTATTGACAATGGTTTCAAGTAGGAGGAAGAATTCGATTTTAGAAGTTTTAGTTTAGATTTTTTTATTATAAGTTGGTTCTATTTAAAGAAAACCGGCCAAGTGCGAGTCGGACTGGCCCATGAAGGGTTCCGTAGCAGCAAGTAAGATATATGGAAGGTAAATTGCGGTTTACGGTTTATAACGTATTAAAAAAAACTACTCACTATATCTAGTTCAAACTAATTTTCGTTGTTAGTTTTCATAATTATGTACATCATATATTTTTTTTAGTTTTATAATTCATTTATTATAGAAGTTAGATAGAAAGACGGACAAACGGACAGACATGACGAATCTATAAGGGTTCCGTTTTTTGCCATTTGACTACGGAACCCTAAAAAACCATGCAATCGATCGGAGTGATAGCATCACAGAAAATCGGCGTGAAGCAGCGCTGTGTTTCGCTGCGTGAGTGAGGGTACCGGAGGCCCAATCCGGGGGAAAGGGGCTTAAAGGTTGGCAGCGCACTTGTGACTTCACTGGTGTCGCGGGTGTCCTTGGGTGAAAAAATTGTTTTTGTTGATTGTGACAAGCCCTTGTTTTAATTTTTCCCTACAGCTAATTTATTTTTTTAAAATAACTTCGTAGACCACTTTTCGACCTTATTCCAATACTTTAAGGTCGAAAAGTGGTCTACCGGGAACTTTGTCGATGTTGTACATCAAAAATATAGTTTTAATCTTGCATATTTACTGAACTGATATTGTATTTAGGTACCTACATAACTTCCAACCAAACAATATTATAGTATAGATACTCTTCATTGCACAAAAAAAAATATTGATATTATGTTAAAATTACTGTAGAATAAGGTGTACAGCGTATAGATAGGTTTTTTTATGATGTCACAGACTGAGCAGACAGATCACCTAATGGTATTAGGTACCATTGTCACCTGCCCCTGTCCTTAGCACTAAGTCACTAAGTGCTTGTAACGATTTCTTTCAGACGATCATCATTGTCTGTATTCTCATTTTCTTTGTTGTCATTTGGATATTTGTACTGTGATTTATTTTTATTAGATTCATAGCTCTCATGACCGAACTTCTCGCATAACATCCTAAAGAAGTGGAAGTGTCTGAAAAACAGCGCTGACTGGGTAACCACCTGGTCCAGCACATGGTGAGATCCTACCAATTGCTAACACAAGACTGTAGCTACTATCTGCTAAAATGTACGTTTGAGACTTAGATATATATTCAAGTCACAGAGTCCATAGGTGTTAGTAACAATATTACCTTACAAACTATGTTAGTACATATTTTTAATCCCCTAAATAAATTAAATTAAATTAAATTTATTCCCCCCCGTAAGCCCCCAAACCAAACGATCCCATCACACTCGCCGCATTACCACGCTGAATAGCGATGGCCAGCCTCTGCACCAGGAACGAACTGGAGCGTGAGTCACCAGTCACATCGTTTATTTTGCGGCCTATCTCACGCACAAAGACTCTAGCCTCTGACCCCCAACAGCCCATCGTCTCCACAGCCACAGGCACAAACTCGTAAAGAGGCTCCAAATTGGCGTACTTAAGCCTCTTTTTTAAACTCGCATCTTCCGCAGCCGCTGACGGAGAGGGGACAGTGCGACTAAGGTGGCTGGCGGCTACAGTGCTAACGCAAGTAGCGTCCCAAACAAGACACTTGCCGTTCTTCCAAGGCACCAAAGTCAGCCCATCCGGCCTCTAACCGTCAGTATCAGTCAGACTTAGATTAAATCAAAATAGAATCAAAATAGCGGAAGATAGGTGCCTCGTCTATACCGCGTGGGCCGCTTAAGGTGACGGGTAGGGCACACTAGCGACGCCAATCGATTTGAATTTTTAGCTACTAAACGGGATCTATTTAAAAAAAAAATCGGGGTTACAAACTCTCGGCAGACACTTATACTATTTATTAAATAACCATGCAAAAATGTTGGGTCCAACGCGTACGCGAAAAATCGATTCATGCCAAAAGCGGCAACTTTTGGGGTGAATCAATTTTTCGCGTATAAAAAGGGATGCGATCAAGCGTATGACAAAACAAATAGGTCCGTTTTCAGTTGTCTAATTGAAGGGACGTGCCGTATCTTCCGCTATTTTGATTTAATCTAAGGTTTGAGAGCAATAAACCAATTATTATTATTTATTTGTCTCTAAAAAACAGCGAATATTTTTCAATTAACGTAATAATGGATCTTCTGGCAACAGATATCGACCGCCAGAACTTTTGCTCTATCTTATCAGTTACAGTTTATGATTGTTATAAATTACATTGCATCATCTACTCATCTTAGCGTAGAATTTCCGGTTGTGTCCAAAGCTGTCGCTCTAAAGCCCGAGTACGCTTGGACCATGATTCAGGGTTTAGGGAATCTGGTAATTACAATGAAGGGACTGCCGTCTCACCTTCGCAACCCTTTAACGGGGGAACCAGACCAACTGAATCATGTTTTTTTTTATTTGTCATAGGTGGCAGACGAGCAGACGGATCACCTGATGGTAAGCGATTGCCGCCGCCCATGGACACCCGCGACCCTAGTGGAGTCACAAGTGCGCTGCCAACCTTTAAGCCTCCTTCCCCCGGATTGGGCCTCTGGTACCACTCACGCAGCGAAACACAGCACAGTGCTGCTTCTCGCCGGTTTTCTATGAGGCCGTGGTATCACTCCGGTCGAGCCGGCCCATTCATGCCAAAGCGTGGCTCTCCCACGGTACGGTCATGGTTACACGTTTCAGAAACTATCCGAAACGTGCAGGCTTCGTCACGATGTTTTCCCTCAATGCCGAGCTAATGGTAGAAAATACGCACTTGGACTTGAAAAATCCAGAGGAGCATGCTTGGATTCGAACCAGGACCACCAGTACGGCAGGCGCGATCTGAACCACTGAGCTACCATCACTCCAAATTACATTTGCTTATCATACTCAACTACTTGTTTTTTTTTTAATAATTAAAACGATGCGACAAAAAGTTTTTTTATATACTTTGATGTTTAGAAACAACCCCTCTTACTCTTGTAGGTAGGTACTTAGGCACTATTGGCATTATTATGGCTTGGGCACTATTCTAATTAAATGTTATTATGTAAAAATATTTATCGTTTGTTTTCATCAAAATTAGAAAAAGTCTAAATTGCTGAGAACTTGCAAAAATGATAACTTTTTTGGTCTAATATGCTAACCCTTGACCACATTCGGACCTGAAGACCTCAATGTCGGGTCTAGGATGATACATCGTCAGCCCATTTAAGTCCCCACTGCTGGGGCACGGGCCTCCCTCAATCACATGAGGGGTAATTGCCATACTCACCACGCTTGGCAGACGGGTTGGCGAGGGTTTTGATATAAATGCAGAGTTTTCCTTCTCTGTGTGCTGATGATCATGCCAGCAGCTTTACCTTAGTCGCCTTTTACGACACCTCGGTAAGAGTGAGGGTGGCCTATTCTACTCTGCCGGGGACCTTACGGCGTTTGCCTAAAAGATGCCTGTTCACTGTGCCTGGCAATTCACGTGTTATATTAGTACATACGTACACCTACCGGATGACATTATTATGTATAACGTATGCTGTTTATACGATAATGTTACACGATTCCAATGAAAACGAAAAAAAAAAACAATTAAAAACTGAAATAATTCAGTTGTTTTTAAATTTTTGATAAGTATTTAAAGTTTTTATCATATATACGTTAGTTACCAATTATTATTATGATAAAAAATAGAAAAACCAACGGTTGTAGTGTTTATCATATCGTGACATTTTGTTCAACATGACGAGTGGGACATTACAATAATTAAGATAAGATGTACGATAAAATTAGATGTGAGCAAGAAATTGTATTTTCAGTAATGCGAGTTGTAGATACCTAAAATTATTTTAATTGTTATATATGCATGATGCAAATACTTAGGTATTCGCATTTTTTCAACATTTGTTTTCGTGTGACGTAAAAGCTTACTCATTACGTAGATAATCACATACTTCGTTTCATGAGATGTGTAAACGATAGTAAAGTATCAGCCTATATAATGTCCCACTGCAGGGCAAAGGCCTCCATAATAGAAATCAAGTCATCGCCACTATGATGGGATTAGGCTTAATCACCACGCTTGCCAAATGCGGATTGATGATCACAATCCCGAGCTATGCTCGTAAAACTTGAAACATATCTTTGCTCGACCCGGGAATCGAACTCAAGACCCCGAGATCACGGCCTACCTAAACCACTAGACCAACAGGCCGATCAGGGAATAATCAGGGTGTAAACTATAGGATAGGTTCTAAATATGAAATACTAGCTTTTGCCCGCGACTTCGTCTGCGTGTAATTCGAATAAAAGCAAGGTCTTATAGATATCTTTATAAATTATAGCCTATGTGTTATTCTGATCTATAAGCTACATTACTGTAAAGTTTCATTAAAATCCGTTTAGTAGTTTTTGCGTGAAAGAGGAACAAACATCCATCCATACATCCATCCAAACAAACTTTCGCCTTTATAATATTAGTAAGGATGATGCGGTTGTACGAGTATATTGGTTCGTTGAAGATACTTTCTACACGAAAGAAGTAAGTAAGCATGTTAAAAAGTCGTTTAGGTAAGAACGTAGTGATTTTACCTGAACCACACATTCTAGTCAAGTTATATCACATGCCTGCTACGATTAATCTTCCTTCAGCCCTCTGTTTGTGTAACTATCTTCAATATTAGATAGGTTTCCTGCGGGCATATTACGAAACGGAATTCAAGACCTAATCTTTATTCCCTTCCCTTTCACACCTGTACGATTCTGGTGTTTGGATGCGACAAGTATATCCTCGTTCGTTGCTGGACAGTTTTGGTGCAGGCCCTCTGGATGTGCAATATTGTCGAATTTCTATGTAAATAGGGCTGGCTTGAAAGGCCGACCCCCCGGTCGTGTTTGCGCAAGATGACTTGCAGCCGTGGGCAGTGTGAATAAGGTTTTAGATGATCGGTTTTAGGCTTTACGTTCTCGCCTTTAGTGCGTCGATAGGAGTAAAGGCATTGGTACACATGCTTATTTTCATGCTTAAAGCATGCTTCTTTTGAGCAAATGCTACTTAGTTAGGTCAAAAATCGCATGCCATTCGATTTTTAAGCATGCTACAGGTGAAGAGCGGGTGGAAAATGGAGTGTGGCGGAGTGCTTAAGCACGTGTAAAACCTGTTTGCTTATTTTTAGGCATGCTAATAGATCACTAATAGCATGCTTATTGATAGCAAATGTGGACAGTTCATTATGCACGCTAAAATGATAATGTGTAGGTAACAGTAGCTTTAGATAGGCTGTGAAATTAAGCCCCACTTTTGACCAATCTTTATCCATGGATTAATCTATGGGTATAACGTCAGATTTGTATTGAATGACAGCGCTATACCATAGATTTAGTATTGGAATCAGATTGGTCTAATCGGTCCTAATTATGATAAGTTGCCTTTGATATGAGCCAAATATTTCATAAAATTAGCAAATGATAAGAGGTAAATTGTTTTGTCCATGTGATGACTGGCCTGATGGCATCGTGATCCTGTTTCTTACGCCAAAGGTTGTAGGTTCTATCCCCGCCCTGTGCAAACTTGTCTTTGCACTGTGTGTCTACGTGTAAAATACTTATACCTAAGTATTAAATTATAATGCTTTTGTAATTCCTCTGTTAACTGATATCTGTTACACCAGTTCTAGTACTTAAAAGCCCAAAAAAATTGCCCAAAGGGGACACACACTTTTCTTGTTAGTTGTGAATCTAAATTCCTCTTAGGTAACCATATTCATAGATTTTTTCTTTGTAGGCCACTAGTTGCGAAAAATGAAAAATCTATCGTCTTTGACAGCTGGTTGAGTACCAAAAATTTCCGTTCATCTTTGGCAACTGGTTGTGAATCTTAGTTTCCAATGTGACTGAAGGGGAGCTATATAAGTAAATCTATATGTATTTAAAATCTCTTATTGGCTGTAAGTAATATATACATGGGGACCATACGCAGTGTGGTCCCCGGCAGAGTAGAATAGGCCACTCTCACTCTTACCGAGGTGTCGTAAAAGGCGAAGGAAAACTCTGCATTTATATCAAACCAACCCGTTTGCCAAGCGTGGTGAGTATGGCAATTACCCCTCATGTGATTGAGGGAGTTCCGTGCCCCAGCAGTGGGGACTTAAATGGGCCGACGATGATGAATATATACATTTACCAAAGGATTGCTTGCCTCAAGTGGCTATGGGCAGGGCACATAGCGAGCAGAACAGACGGCCGTTGGGGCGGAAAGGTTTTCGAGCGGAGGCCACGTACAGGAAGTCGCAGCCGTGGCAGGCCCTCCACAATGTGGACCGACGATCTGGTGAAGATTGCGAATCCATTGGATGCGGGCGGCACAGGACCGATCAGTGTGGAGAACATTGGGGGAGGCCTATGTCCAGCAGTGGACGTCTATTGGCTAAAATGATGATGATGATGAATATATACATTTTAAGTAGTATAATTATGAAATGTAGATTTTGAATATAATTAAATTAAAATTTCACAGGCTGTTTCCTAAACCTAGATCACACTAAAATGTGAGGAAAGATCCTGTTTACTTATTTAAAAACCAAACATAATATATGCACTCTTTTATCGTCAATACTTTAAAAGTGTTATTTAATTTTATTATTGTATGTTGCCTGACTCGTGTAATGTTTCTTTCGATATCCGCAACGAATTCAATACAATTTAATTTATACCTACTAAGTTAAATTTTAAAAGGCAAAATAAATCCATAGCATGTCTTGTTGCACAATTGTAATGTCAACATCCATTCCGACGATTTTGTTTCTTTGAAAAATTCCTCATTCGTCTGATTCCTGCAAGTTGTTATGATTTTTCATACTTGAAGTATGCAAAATTGTACTCCTTGCAAAATATTGTACATGAGCCAAGTAATTACTGGCGCAGTACCTAAATATAATATAATATTTTGCTATAGTAAATAATGCATTTGATATCATCGCGTGTTCAGGCGAGATTTTAACCCACGTCTTCCATGCTCCGGGTGGTTTTTCTACCAATGAATCTACTGAATGAGAATCCCGCCTCGGTGAAATTTTTAAGAGCGTTATTTAATTTAAAAAAAAAACTTTCTCACTAAGTGCCAAAATGCTGATATATTTAATGATAGTATTTTTGTTTTGTCTCATTTGTTTAATTTCTACCTGTGTCATAGTGCCCAAGTCTATTTGTGTAAAATTGTATGTAATACGAGCGCTTTGGGCAACTGCAAGCTCTTTTTACTAATATTAATAAATAAATTTAAAAAATGGATTGCTATAACCAAAACATAATATTTATTATAGTAGTTATTTATTTCAATTTTACTTTTTGGTAAACTATCTCGTAATTAGTCAATACGTTAAAAGGTCTTTTAAAGTAGACAAAGATTTCAATTTTGATTTTGATCGTGATTCTAGTTTATATCTATTTCTACAAAGGGTAAGCTTGGTCTTCATTCCACTAGATAGCAGCAGGAATTATTTTTTTAGTAGTCGTGATTATGGATTGTCTGTATGTTGGGTAGCGACTTTTGCGAGAATTCTCCATCTTTTTGTTTGTGGAAGCATTTCGCCGGAGCCGCGTTCGTTTTCTAGCAGGGAGCACCATAGCAGCCGATTGGCCATCGCCGTCATCTGGCGTGTGTAGTTGAGGTTGACATTTGAGATGGTGATTTCCTTCTTCCCCTTACACCCCTTTATCCTAATACCACAAGCAATAACTATCGGAATATAAAAATTATTTTTTGTTATTATTTATGTCAGCAGAGTCAAGTCAGAGTCAAGAATCTAGCCAGGATCTAAACAAGCCTAACTCAAAATTGCTTCATAATGATGCTCTACATCATCTAATACGACGTTTTTTGGTCTTATTTGCTTGCATTTTCCTGTATCTAATTCTGTTATTCTAATGATAGCTATTTTTATTTGCCCTTGATTGATAGACTTAAGTATACTGCTTTGTGAATGTTAAGTTTACTAAAAGTGTGTAATCGGCTTAAGTCAGTTTAACTATAATGTAATGTTTCCAATGTCTTTTTTAAATGAATTCGTATTCCGGAACTGTTAGGATAATGATACATTAACATTGCTATAAACAATATATTAATGTACATAGGCGCATAAAATACGAGTTCAGGTGTTGTTTCAAATCAATTCAATAAAATAGTAGTACTATATTTGACTTAATTTGCATTAAAACGCAAATGAGTGGTTGTTTTGTACATTTTTCAAATAACAATAGTCAAGATTAATAAAGAGATTTATCGACAACTAAAATTCGCGATGAAGTATAATTAATATTCGTGTATTTCATTAATAAAAATAAGCCTTGAATCACAATTCACAACAACTTGTAATAATTACCTGCTCATTACGAAATTCCTTGCACAATCAATAGAAGTTTGCACGACATGGCAAAAATCTTTTGCCATCCAAACACGCCGAATCTCAATGTCATCATTTTAATTCACAGCACATTTTTTGTAAAATATTGAAGTAAATAAAATCACTTATGCTTACCATTTCGGAAGTTGCGTATCGGGAGCACGCGGTCGTTTACGGAGATATTCCGGTCCGGGCGCGTGACACGTGCGATTGGCAGCACGACTACCGGCTAACTGACGGATCTCGGTTGATATAGCAAGTACAGCGTGCGCGCGCGCAGCGTCTTCATTGATACCGAATGATAACGATTCGCGGCATTTCGTCCCGTCTACGTAATGTGACGCGGTGCATAGAACATTCGTTGTGCTAATTTGTGCGAGGCAGGTATATTTTCAGTGCAAATACATTGTTCGATCTGTAACTGACTGTTTTCTGATAGTTAACTGTATTTCTTAGGGGCGATTCGACCAATCTTATTCCGATAATAAATATAAGGTATATTAGCGCTGTCATTCTATATAAATCTGACGTTATACCATAGATTTACCAACGGATAAAGATTGGTCGAATCGGGCCTTAGTAGGTAAGTTATTATTTATAATTATATACCTAATATGGCGATTGCTAATTATAACAAGTCATGCATGTGACAAATCTACCAAGTTAGTTCAGATATATTTCTGTCTTTATCGATATTAGAAAAGAAAATTTAAGGACAAAACACGTTTAATTGGATAAAATATACTACTTATACAAAATATATATTGACATAAACACGGACATACAAAAACAACAACATAGAAATAGTAATGAAAACCAGTTAAGTTTACTAAAAAACATGAAAAAATCAGTATACGCCTGATTCTGAATTAGCCGGGCAATTTAAGGTGACGGGTAGGGCACAACTAGCGACGCCAATCGATTTTAATTTTTAGCTTCTAAACGGGATCGATTTTAAACACTTTCGGGCTTACTACCACTCGGCAAACACTCTATTTATTAAATAACCATGGAAAAATGTTGGGTCCAACGCGTTGGACCCAACATTATTTTGTGTATGGTTATTTAATAAATAGTATAAGTTAAATATTTACTTTCCGTTGAATTCCATTGAACGTTGGTACAATGTTGTATCTGTCAACGCGTTTTCTTTTTAAGCCTTAGGGATGTACCCCAAATAATCAAAATACTACAATGTTCATCGTGTAGGAATATTCAAACCATAAATGAAAAGCCACATTCTGATTAAAATAAAACGTATTATCCTCTTATTTAAAAATATAAACACATTTATAACTTGGTAAACAGAAAAACCTAGCGCTTTGATTATGAAGAAAAAAAATAAACTGGCCGCGGATCGATATCTTTCTCTTTATTTTCAATAATTGATTCACATTTCTCCAAATAAAAGTACTAATAACTTCTTTTATTCGATTCACGTTTCTTTGAAGTATATATCGACTATTCACTTTAATCGAAGTTTTTTAGTAGGTTACCTCTCTATGAAGGTAAGATTAAGAAATGTCAAATGTGGCTTATAGTTTGGCTCGACTATAGCAAAAAAATATTTATCACCACTCCATTGCTCATACCATAGACTAATTACGTACCTAAAAATATTTAGGAGTAGGTAGACAGGTTATCATTTTTAAATGTTCCCTACATTTTAAGATAATTAGTCTATGTCCTATGGTATGAGCAATGGAGTGGTGATCCAATTTTCAAGACTTTTCATTTTTCATAACGAAGAATATTCTGAAAACTTCAACGAATCCTGTCGGAGAAGATGGGAATAATGCAATATTTCGCGTTTGTCTGGCGTGGTTAGCAGAGACTCAGTCAAAGGTATCGAGACAAAGAGCAGACTCGTCTTTATTGAAAGTATGCCTGCTCCGTTCCAAGTGATTAGAGCGGCAGACCTTATAGGAACAAGAAAGGAATCTCAACCAAGAAACGCCTATCACTACGATATTAATCTAACTGATCTGTTAGATAGGTTACCTACCTAACGTGGCTTGTCGTTTGTCAACGTATTGTACTAGGCATTATTAACGTATTAACATTGTCTAATAATATCCTCCAACCGATCACGGCTAGGTATACTGTAGTGCTCAAGTGTGTGCGCAAACACAAGTGCACTCTCTATTCCCTTACACTCATATTCCGATGGGAGAGTGATTGGGAGCAGTACCAATGGCGTGACGTGCTTTTCGAGGCACGGAGGTAAGTACAAGACCGCCAACTTCCAGACTCCGGGCTGACACTAAGATTTTCTTACCGAAAACTTAGGTAAACATTTTTGGGCCCGACCCGGGGATCGAATCCGGGACCTCTTGCGCAGCCGTCGCTTTAAAATGCGACCTCGCGAACCACTGCGCCACCGAGGCAGTCATTGTCTAATATTGAATAATGATGTGAATCTACTCGCCGTTTGGTCCCCGGCAGAGTAAAATAGGCCACCCTCACTCTTACCTAGGTGTCGTAAAAGGCGACTAAGGTAAAGCGGCTGGCATGATCATCAGCACTCAGAGAAGGAAAACTCTGCATTTATATCAAAACCCTCACCAACCCGTCTGCCAAGCGTGGTGAGTATGGCAATTACCCCTCATGGGATTGGGGGAGGCCCGTGCCCCAGCAGTGGGGACTTAAATGGGCTGATAATGATGATGATGAATAATGATGTACTTAAAAAATTAATAAGCTTTAGACCGTAAAGGAAGTACTAGGCGAGTTTCGATACATGAGAGGTCTGATTTTCATTCTTAAAGATTGAATGCTTTCAACAGGTTGTCCACATGATTGTTTCTTTGTACTCACAATAATTTTTTTATTTATTTCTGTGTCCTTCTGTGACAATGACACACTTTAGTTGGCTTCCTTCATCCCTATTAGACGTAACCTGTATTTTCTTCTGAACACTACGTAGGTATTTTGGGCAAGAGTGCTGTCTCTCTTTTCTTTTTGAGATGCCTTTCTCTGCCAAGCATGACCATCTTGAGGTGAGGTTAAATGCAGTTAATAAAAAAAATATAGGAATTATTGCTTATAATCTCTTAAAACTTAACTCAATAGTAAGGGAGCTATAAACACAATCGGCAAGCAATTCCTGTTCGTTTGGTGCGGTTAGAACAGGGGCGGACTCAAACGTATCAAATTCGCAAAGTGGATGGCTCTGCACACACTAGGCTCGTATCACGTGTGTTTGAAATGACATAGCCGCTATGTTTCATGTTTAGCTTAGCTTAGAATTATGCCGTGATTGAGGGTACCGGAGGCCCCATCCGGGGGAAGGGAGGACAATCGCTTACCATCAGGTGATCCGCCTGTTCGTCTGCCACCTATGACATTAAAAAAAAATGCTTGTCTCTAGTTAAATATATTCTATTAAACATAAGTGATAAACATTTAAATTAGATTGTACCATAAGCATAAAATTTAGAGGTTTTGATAATAATCTGATTCGAGAAGTTAAATATAAAGTAAAATAAGCGTACACCTATCAATAATGATAACTAAACATAGCGCTCCAGGGTTGTGGTGGTGGAACTGCCAGGAGGATTTGGAGCTGGTGAAGAATCAGCCGGCGTGGGAAGCAGGGACTGCTGCAGTAGCAGGCAGTTCCAGGCGGCAGAGGAGTCGCCAGGGGTCCACGTCGGAACTCTGCCGACCAGCAGCGGAGGACTCCAGGCCAGCAGAGGAAGCCTGTGGGCAGCAGAGGAGGTCTGCAGGCCAGCGTCATCACTAGGGCTCGCACCAGCGGGGGCCTTCGGTCCGGCAGTGGAGTCGTCGGAGGCCAACGACAAAAAAGGTCAATTGCGAGTGCAACTCTGTATTTTGTAAATATGTACAATTATTAGGTATCACTTTTATTAGACGTTTAGGATTTATAAAGGTAGGAAGGCACATCTTAAATGTATATATTTTTGTAAAATTATTGAAAATAAAATATTCCTGGATGTGTAAAATCAAAAAACAAAAAGCTAAAAATAACTTTTAAACTAAATTATTAAACCAAGAATACTAAAATTAAAGGTTCGCAAGTAGGTACAATAATAAATACGATTCAGTAACCGGCAAAAACGTTATATTAAACCAAAATGTTTTATTTAATCTAAAGCAAAAACGTTATTTTTTTTTTATCAAAAAACGTTGATTTGCTAACATGTTAAGGACCTTCTATACGCACCTTTACTAATTCAAGTGCCGTAAACGATTTCACGATGAAAAAACTATGGCCCCCCGCTGGTCTTATTTCTATGTCCCACCGCTCACGTCTTACTGAATAGGTCCCTGGGTATACACTATAGTCATTCATTACGTGTTATTTGTCAAAGGCATACCAGCAATTCCGATGTCATTTAAAGCGAAACGCCGCATATCAAATAATCCAAATTAATATTGCCTCGCTGGATGTACAATAACAATGACATAAAGGAAACCGAATTACACAACGGTATTATCAACTATGGGTTCATTTGAATTTCTGTTTCTTTGTTGTTGGACATTAATTCTGCGCAATTTTAAACAAACTTTTAAAATCCTTTCATGTAACTATCGCAATACATAAAAGATTTGAACTTGGGAAAAATCGTAGTTAGCTTCGAATCTAGCGAGAATTGAATTAGATAAAAAAAAATATATTGGCTATTATATGTTTTTTAATATTTTTTTTGGTGATATAGTTATCGAATACATATACAGGGTGTAAAAAAACCCTTAACGAAGCCGGCGTCTACGCACTCAGACCATTAAAACAAGTCTTAGAACAAAAAAATATTGATGGGAAACGAAGTTGATTTTTTGGTGTTAAAAAATGGTCCTGATGATGTGCTGAATACGTAGGTTTCGGCTTCGTTAAGGGTCTTTTTACACCCTGTATATGAAGATAACATTTCTCCATGAATCATTAATCTTATACTCCATCTTCATCATCATCATCTTAGCGTTTTGTCCCGGTTGCGTCCTAGGCTGTTTCTTCAGAGCCCGGGGTCAGTTTTTAACTAAGGCTTTTAATCTTACACTCTACAAACTGACTGCATATTTTAAGGCAGCAGGATGCGGGCCAAATAATCTTTATAACATCGTTCCATCAGTTCGGGAGGCCAGACCCTGTTTAGAAAGATGGCCCAAGGGTTAGCTAGTAACTAGGTTGGCAGAGACCCATAGTAAGTCTTGGCCTCCGATGATAAGAGCCTCCGTCTCGGTCGGTCTTTCGCCACTTCCTGCCAGTCATCTGAATAGAGTCCGCGCAAATCCTTGTCGAACTCATCTTTCCAACGGTAACTTGGACGTGGAAGTAGGTACGCTCTCAATCTCGCTCTCTCTGTCCCAAGGGTTAGGCCACTAAAAATGGGAAGTAAGGAAGGTCTGTTTTAGACTGTTCAATTGATAAATCACGGCGGCGCATTTGTGACTCCTCTGGTGTTGCAGGTGTCCATGGGCGGTAATCTCGAACAGATGATCCGTCTGCTCGTCTGCCAGGGGGCAGACTTCTCTTGGTGTGGTTTTGGGTTTTTTACAAAATAGGGTAAAATCTTTTAAAAAACCCTGCAACAAAAAAGGTCTACTGACCGAACAGTTACAAATAACTACAGGATACTCATAAAAAAGGCAGGATATAAAGCTAAACGGTAAATGTAATCATAAATAGCAGGGCTTAAGCCCGGGTCGTCGGGCTGGCTGGCTCAAAGGGCTTCGCCAATAGTGTTGTCGATATGCAACCTGTCGATAATAATCAAGCACAGTACAATTAGGTACTTTGTTGAAGCGGCGGGGTAAATTTGCAGGAAAATATTTTATTTTTCTTATGTGTTTGTTTCAGATATTGCGGATGGTATTTTGACTTGCGATTAGATAGTAAGTCGTTAATAATTCTGTATTAAAAATAATTATTCTTATTAAGTTTCCTTGTTTTGTATTGTGCCAAATAAAGTTATCATTCATTCATTATCTTTCGCTAAAATGTTGAATATTTGCGCCGTAATTTGGCATAAATACAATGTACATAATAATAGTCTTACTGTGGGTCTGTGGGCCTTGTAGATACCTCATCCTGAAGGCGGGTTCAGTAGTTTCCGATATTTTGACATATTCACATTTAGGATTTTTCGTTCCGTTAGTACTTATCGATGTTTTGTCAATCTACACTTACCTGCAAAGAGGACTTGGAAAGCACAGAAGGAAGGTTGAACAAAATATACGCCCTAAATCACTAAAAGCGTACTAATCAATCAGCCAATCACCAATTTTTTTCTTTGTTTTATTTTTACTTTTGTTTACATTTCGCTATTTTTTTTTAAATTTGTAATGTTGTTTGTCGTGTGTGTTGAACAAATACATTTTTTTATCTTATCTTATCCAATCTGCGCAAGATCGGGAATCTTACGCAGTCAGCATCTTACACCAGCATTTTTTCGTCGTACTGGAGAGTGCCCTACACTGTTTCTAATACTTACCACTAGAATATGATTCGACTCCATCATACAGTTAGTCTAGAGAAATGGCCGTCTCACCTCCACTAATTGACCAAAATTCAAAAATGGGGTTTCGATGGATAGATCGAAAGCGATTTTTTGACTTCAAAGCTTTGTTAGAATTATAGGTAAAACATAAACATCGGAAACACACACACACACACACGAAGTACCCATTCTGCAGAAGTGAGCCTACGAGTGTAGAGCCTACTATAGCAAAACAGATTCATTATAATACTAAATATATAAACACAGCATACGACCACGGCGATATAGGGCATAATAATAGCAGATACTATTTTGTTAGTCTTAGTTTTTAAAACTTCTTTATGTGATAGGTGGCAGACGAACAGACGGTACCTGATGGTAAGCGATTGCCACAGCGCCTTTACACACGCAACACCAGTGGAGTCATAAGTGCGCTGCCAACCCTTAAGCCCCCCTTTCCCCCGGATTGGGCCATCAGTACCCTCACTGATATATCACAGCGCTGCTTCACGGCGGTTTTTCCTGGGGATGCCGTGGTATCCTTTCTTTTAACTTACACGTTCCGAAAAAAAGATTTTTAAAAATGCACTTAAAAATTTTTCGACAGTCTTCGGTTGATCACGATCTTTCGCTACCCGGGCAACTGCTTTACCGACTAAGCTAGCGGAGACTTTGGTATGTCGACGAATTTTCTAAGTGCTTTCTGCTTCGCCGTGAGCTGACGAGACTGTCGAAATTTTTTTAAGTGCATTATATACTTAAGAATAAATTGGACAAGATTGCTATAAAAAAAATCATATCAACCTTTCATCTTACCTCAAATTGACACCATCACTGCACAATCTGTCTATTGTTGTCGTTGGCTATCGATAGTAGGAATATCGATAGCTGTAGTACATCTGTCTACCGGTATCGACCGGTTTACGCTAGACAAACCTGTCATTTCGCCACAGAGCCGAATCTGGGCTTTGTTCAACCTGACACGTGTGATGGAATGGATTCTGATAAACTACTAGATATATTTAACAGATTCCATTGTTTGTATTACCTTATATCACAGGAGGTTGGAGACGCCCTGTTTTGATCTAATGGCTTAAGTACCGGGCCACGATCTCGGAGTCCTGGGCAAGCAAAAAGTTTGTTTCGAATTTTTCGAACATTGCTCGGGTTCCCATCCCATCATAGTAGTTGTAGATCACGCCTAGTGTCCCTATCTAACGCTCTTTTCGGTGGAGTAGTCTCCATTCCTCTCTCGACTCTGCCAGCAACTTCAATTCCTTGTACGACATGACATAGCACAATAGCACACCAAAAATAAAACCACTTATTTTCACCACAACATATAATCACAACTTTTGTAATAATAGACAATATAGAAGTATCAAAAGTAGAGAAATATAAAACATAGACACTATCAAAAAGAATGGTTGTGGCCGTCGCCAACAGTAGAAATAACTTGATTTCTATGATGGATGCCTTTGTCCTGTAGTGGGGCGGTTATATAGGTTAATACTTTACAGGAGGTTGGTATTAAATATTGGATAATGGATATACAGTCCATCCGTCTATGGAACTCCCTACTCCTATCAATAAGACAGTCTCCTTCATTAACCATTTTAAAAGCCCGAGTCAAAACTCACCTTTTAAATAAATAAATAGCAATCCCTTTAAGTTTTTACAGGTCCAGTCATCGGTAGTAGTCGATGGTCCGTCTAAGATCCTAAATTATATGAATGTATATCTAGTCCTTTATATTATTTTATCCAAGCATAACATATTTATTTATTACTATATAATATTGTGTTTATTTATGTATTATCATTATAAACCACCTACCCCTCCTCTACTATCAAATGTCCTTTGCCTGAAGGTTGTCTGGTAGAAATCGCTTCCAGCGATAATACCGCCGAAATTGTGCAATTAAGTTTCTGTAATGCCTACATTTTAAAGTTGTGTTTTTTGTGCAATAAAATATATCTATATATCTATCTATCTATACCTATCCAATATTTGTGTCTGTACCACTAGCTGAGAGGTGAAGAAAAACATCGTGAGGAGTCCTGTGCACGTTTCAGATAGTTTCTGAAACTTGATACTTAACTTAACCGTGGGAGAACCACGCTTCGGCATGAATGGGCCGGCTCCACTGGAGTGATACCAAGGTCTCATAGAAATCCTGCGTGAAGCAGCAATGTGCTGTGTTTTGCTGCGTGAGTGAGGGTACCGGAGGCCCAGCCGGGGGAGAGGGGGGTTTAATGGCTGGCAGCGCACTGATGACTCCACTGGTGTCGCGAGTGTTCATGAGCGGCGGCAATTGCTTACAGGTGATCCGTCTGCTCGTCTGCTAAAAAAAACACGTTTGCGACAG
This sequence comes from Marasmia exigua, assembly GCA_019059595.1. NCBI lineage: Eukaryota > Metazoa > Arthropoda > Insecta > Lepidoptera > Crambidae > Marasmia > Marasmia exigua. The sequence goes on along the minus strand of CM032479.1, from coordinate 963,218 downwards.
TTTCTGAAACTTAATACCTACAATTTATCGAGTCTGAACTTGATCATGTTCCAGTTAATTTTAATAGAGCTTCGAAACTAAAGTCGTCATTAAATCTTTGTGTCAACTGTAAGTTGCTATGAATATTTTGAACTTGATGATGTTTAGGTACGATTTATAATATATTCTTATGTAATTGGTGGCAGACGAACAGACGGATCATCTGACGGATATATTATCTACTATGACCTGACGGATCATTACAAGTGTGCAATGCCAACCTTTAAACTCCCCTAAATCGGTGGTTCTGTGTGTAAAACTGGTACTCACCATTTTCAGCAAAGATTCATCAATTTCTCCAGGTACAGAAATTTTGCAAAGGTTTCGATTAGTTCAGCGAAACTTTGATTGCAGATACTAAATATAAGATAAGATGATTGACCGGATGGCGCAATCGGCAGTGACCCTGCCTCTTACGCCAAAGGTCGTGGGTTCGATCCCCACCCTGGACACACATTCGTGCGATGAACACTTGTGTTTGTTCAGTGTCTGGGTGTAATATATGTATTTAAGTATATATTTGTGTTCCTCTGTTGTCTGATATCTGTAACACAAGTGCTTAAGCTACTTAGTACGGAATCAGGTCAACGTATGAGATGTTGTGAGAATTATTATTATTATTAAAAAGCAGAATAAATTGCCGTACCAATGTTCATCATAACTTCAAAAGATTTACCATGGATGCATGAACATTTAATTGGTTCGAGAGGATTCCTAGGATGAAAACTACGTAGTTTGAAACTAGATAATTTGTGCATATTGGATTGCATTGGAAAGTTCAGGAGATCTACCCAGCCAGTGCAGCTTGACCCATGGTTTCATGTACATGGATGGAGACAGAGTGCCAGTGCGTATCAGACATAACTGAAAAGGGCAACCAGGTTAACCTGACCCGTGGTTTCGTTTCCAACTTATAGCAGCGAGGTTCTAGCTAAAATATATATCGTCAGTTGTCGGCATTGCCACTTAAAATGGAAAATTGCGGAAAGCTCCCACCGTAATGCATCTAATTACAAAGCAAAAACTTGTTCTATTTCAGCGTAATAATTTATTAGTACAAATGTATCAATTGATTGTGCTACTAGAAGTAATATTGCATTTTCAGTTACACAAGTAATATAATAATACTATTTAATTTGTATGCTGAAGGTTTTTAATTTTGTAGTAGGAGGAGAACCAGCAAGAAATTTAGTAGTTATTTTTCAAATATGATCACCACTTTACAGGATTTTAAAAGTGGGTTTTTGTTTATTATTTTAAGTATAATTTAATTATACACCCTAAAAGAACCACGAACTAAAAAGTGTTAAATAATATTTCTAACATTTTATACACTTCAAATAACATTTTATAACATACGTACATTCGAGAAAAGGTGTTACCGAAGTCGGCGCCCAATACTATCTTGTAATTTAATACAATATTCAATTATTCAACAGGGATGTGTGTACTGTTAGATAATGTTATTTGAGTGTAAAAAGTGTTAGAAATATTATTTTACACTTTTTAGTTCGTGGTTTTTGAAGGCAGTTTTTTTTCACAGAAATTTTTTTTTTAAAGCTTCTTAAGGTCTCATTTTTTGGCAGCTCCCCCACCCCACTCCTCTTCCACCCTCGCCAAATAACTAAAAAACGAATGAAATAGTTATCCTTTAACTCCTTACCGTTGAGGACTTGACCTTCCATCACCAGCAGAGGCACAATATTAATACAGTCAAAATATAAAAATATTATTTTACACTTTTTAGTACGTGGTTGGTGGTTTGGTTTTTTGCAGTCATACGTAAATACTGGTGCAGTTTTGAAAAAAGATACAATTACATTACGTGTCCTTATAAAATTTTAAAGTTCCCCTTAATTTTTCCAGGATACCATCATCAGATCATGATATCCTGATCATGGTACCGGGACTATCTTCTTTCCGACTAATAAATAATCATCTAAATCGGTTCATAAATGGCAAAGTAATCGGCGAACAAACATAAAAAAATATTTATACATATATGCATGTCGAATTGAGAACCTCCTCTTTTTTCAATCATTGTATATACCAAACTCCCTAAATAATGAATCATGGTCTAAGCGTATCCTGGGCTCTCCACTTCGAGGTTTCCGGCGAGTGGACCTGAAGGCAGCTTGACCCCTAGGGCCACTTGCCAGATGATTAAATTTTAATATTTTTCTTCCGGCTGACCCACCTATTGTTACATCACTTCAACCGGAGAACGCTACGATGAGGAGGTGGCAGACGAGCAGGCGAATCACATAAACTTGTTCCAGTTCTCATTTCAGAACCTGAACTAACTATCAAACTTGAAGATCTATTTGCGGACTCGTCTGTATACAAAGTTGAAATATGAAAGCCATGGAAGCGAATCAATTCAGTCAATATTGGATAGACACGGCGTACCTGCAGAATATTTCACGGCGACTCACTTTATTTACCGAGGCTTCACTACGTCATAGTAAAATTGAAAAATAAGATTTAAATATACTAAAAGAAAGAAACTTTTTAAACAGATCATTAGCAGTTTAAGGTTTGATGGGCAGACTCGAGCCCAATGATTTGATAGTCATTAGTGAACTGCAGGTCAATCTTACAGGGATATGCTGCAAAGTGATATCTAAATTTTGAATATTTATCGCTTTAATATCTACGTATTGTCGAGTTGACTGCCTCGGTGGCGCAATGGTTAGTGGGTCGCATTTTAAATCGACGGTTGCGTCTAGGGTCCCGGATTCGATACTCGGGTCGGGCCAAAAATTGTACCTGAGTTTTTCTTTTAAGAAATTCTCAGTATTAGCCCGGAGTCTGGAAGTTGGCGGTCTTGTACCGCCGTGCTTCGGAAAGCACGTTAAGCCGTTGGTCTTACGCCTAATCCCTCTTCGGTCGTGTCACACTAGTGTCCCATCGAAATAAGAGGGTACGGGAATAGAGAGTACAGTTGTGTCTGCGCAAATACTTGTGCACTATAATATGTCCTCCGTCGATGGCTGATCGCTGGGATTGGCCGCCATAACCAAAATATTGGTTTGGAGGACATTATTATTGTCGAACAAACTTGCTAAAAAAACTCTCTTATGATATCTATTAAGAGGACTTAATAGGCAATAAAACGACGTTGGATTAACGTATTAACTTTATAACATACACGTCTTTTACAAAAGTTAGTAAAGCTGTCCTACTTCACTGTGATTGCCAGTTTGATTTCTCTCTTGGATATTTATTCCGCTCAACGTTTATCGCATGTCTACATTTATTGACGGGCAGATTTTTCCTGAAAGATCCAGAGGCTTTGATGCTGTCTGTACAACTCTTGAACATCGGGCAATTTAGGATGGGTATTGACTAGAATATTTGCTAAAATGTTAGATACATTGAATTGTACACTACGGATAGCACAAGGTGATAATAAAGATTTAAAATTGTAACATAACATCGAGTATCATGTTTGTAATGAGGTTTGACAAAATAATGCTCGATGTTTTGATAAAATGTAAATGCTGAAAATCGGCATAAAGTACCTACTATATTTATATGTAGGTAGTAGTGTAACAATATGAAAATGTTTTAGGATTTTTCTTTATTTTTCCTTATAATAATTACATCCTGCAACCGATTTCGCCTACGGCGGCCAATCTCAACAATCAGCCACTTATGCAGGATATATTACAATCCTCAAGTGGTTGCGAAAACATAAGTGCACTCTCTGTTCCCTTGCCCTCTTAGTCCGATGGGACACCAGTGTGACACGAAAGGAGAGGCATCGGGCGCAGGACCAACAGCGTAACGTGCTTTCCGAGGCACGAGGGGGAACAACTTCCAGACTGCGGGCTGACACTGAGAATTTCTTAGCAGAAAAATTCAGGTACAATTTTGGCCGAGACCCCAAGCGCAGCCGTCTCTTTAAAGTCCCTACAAGATTGCTTTTGAGTATAAAAACAATTTAAAGAAAGCTAAGCTGTAAATTGCAATTTCCCATAAGACAATTTTTAATCATTTGGATAGTAAGACCTCATTTTTGACCGCCGATTACTCTGCCATTTATGAACCGATTTAAATAGTTAAATAGTTGGAAAGTAGATAGTTCCGGATTGGTACCATGATCAGGATATCAGGATCTGATGATGGGATCCTGGAAAAATTGAGGGGAACTCTCAAATTTTATAGGGACACGTAATGTTTTTGTATCTTTTTTCAAAACTGCACCAGGATTTACGCCTGACTGCTAAAAAAATTAAAACCCACAAATTTTAAAAAGGTCTTTTTAGTGTATAATTTTATTGCCAAAAAATGAGACACTAAAAAGCTTGATAAAAATTTTCTGTGAACAAAAACCGCTTTCACCAACCACGTACTAAGAGGTGTAAAATAATATTTTTTTATTTTATATATTACAAGATAAGGAAAAGGAAAGGAGAGAGAAGGAAAACTCTGCATTTATATCAAAACCCTCGCCAACCCGTCTGCCAAGCGTGGTGAGTATGGCAATTACCCCTCATGTGATTGAGGAGGCCCGTGCCCCAGCAGTGGAGATTCAAATGGGCTGATGATGATGATGATGATGATTACAAGATAGTGTTGGGCGCCGACTTCGGTAACACCTTTTCTCGAGTTTACTGTTATAAAATGTTATTTGAAGTCTACAGAGTGATAAAAATATTATTTTACACTTTTTAGTACGTGGATGTTGAGGGCGGTTTTTTTTTCGCAGATTTTTTTTTATTGCACTCAAGACAGTGTGAAAAATTTAAAGATAAGAAAATAAAACTAATGCGGGCAGGCAGCGACATAACAGGGAAACCAGACCAACTGAATGATTCGTACACACACGTTTCAGAAATTATCCGCAAGGTGCATGTTTCCTTAAGATTATTTCCTTTGTTTACCATCTATAACATAAAAAAAACACCATGTCCCGTTTCTCGTGGACCAGGTGTACCAGTGTAGAATTTTGTAGTAATGGGTTGGGATTTTATTCAAAAGGGTACAGTGAGCATTGTCAAAAGGGCTCAAGTCTTTAGCAATTGAAAGTGAACGTTGCTCTCTGAAATTAAAATGCGCCACCTGTTTGTGTTGTTCTATGTCAGACTGAGTCGAGGACTTGTCTAATTGAGTTCCAAGAGATATTCAATACCAGGTAAAATTGCAAGAATCTTCATCATTTTAAAATACAGTAGAGTAGAGGCATTGGGTTAACCTATTTGCCCACCACACGCTAAGATATAATCCGTGCAATTGGAATTGGGTTAATGAGTGTCACTAATGAGTTTAGTATTAATCGTGATTATACGAGATCGGTCGCGCTAAGGCGCATTACACACCGAAGCAACACAACGCGGCCTTCGACCTCATATGAAAATAATGTTGGCAACATGCTTGATGCTAAGGTATCTATCTCCTTTTGTTAGTTGACTAGTAGATAATGCCTCTTGTTGTTTAAACATTTTTTGCAATTATGATTTGAATATTTATTGCACAGCTTATTCCAGCTGCAATATTTCACCACCGTAGGTATATAACGTCAGAACGCCAAATTCCATCCACATCAATTGGAAGGTGTGGAGTAGTCAAACTACTCTGCACTTTTCACGTCATTTCCTTCCGCTCACAGTAAAAATGTGGGACCATCTATCATCGGTGGTTTTTCCGAACAGATACAGATACGACTTGATGACCTGGAAGAAATGGACTTATTCCTTCCTTAGGAGCCGGCAATGCATAATGTGATACCTCGGGTGTTGCTGATGTCTATGAGTCGTTGCTGAAAATAATGACTGGAGCCGCCGACTTAACTCGGCAGGATTGAAACTGAACGTTGAATTAATTGTATTTTTTACCCGACTACGGCGAAGCAAAAAGGAGGGTTATGATTTTGATATGTATGTATGTATGTGTGGTTGTTCATCTGTTCCCACATAACATGACGTCACGTTAAATTTACTACCGCGCCCTCTAGAGGACTTAGAGTAAGGAACTAAAAAAAAAATGTTGCCCGACGGTACCGTGTGGGGTATCAAATGAAAGAACTTTATTAGCTCATTTCAAACATGTAATTTTATTTACATAACTAAAAATATGTTATTTAAAAATAAATTTTAAAAACTAAAACCCGACTACCAAAAAACACGCTCTTAAAAGTACGAAACAAGAAAATTGTCTTTGCTGAAATTTAAATGGCGTATCGCCGTGGTCGTATGCCACCTACTGAAGTAAAACATATTTATTGTAATAATAAAATAAAATCAATGTGGCATACGACCACGGCGATACGGGATAATAATTCCAGCAGAGACAATTTTCTGGTTTCGTACTTTTTAGAGTGTGTTTTTGGTTAGGACTTACTAGATCCCACGGCCCGTTAAAAAATTAACAATTGTAATAATCGTATTTGAATATATTAAAACAGCTCGTGCGGCACCTGTGTGATTACTAAAGACCAATGTAGATGCGCCCTTATACACGTTAAGCTAAACCTTGCGTATTGTCCTTTATACCTATTTTATTGTTGTACAAACGCATAATGTATTTTTATCTAGAAACAAGATGTTAGTGACAGCTACATTGTTCCCGACACGGTATTCGTAATTAGCGTGGATAAACGGTTTTATGTAATACATTGTGTTTGATTAAGGACAATGCTGAATAATAACTGTACTAATCTTATCGAATATAGTCGTAAGAAAGTTATGTAACAGTACGTCAATATGCATGTAGTAATACAATACCTTGTTTTAAATTTTCATACTGTAATTAAGTGCAAAAATAGTATATTTATTCATTAAATACTGAAAGAATGGAATGACCGGAGTGGAGGCACCTCTTCCACCAAAAGGTGCAAAAATTTGAAGAAGAGAGGAGGTCTAATCACGACAAAAAACGAGATGATCCTAAGGCGCGCCCACCTGCTGCTTTCATACCCTATCATTATAAGTAGTAAGGTAGTTTGCTAACCATAGAGTACCTTATACCATATATCGACGATGATGTGCCAATTGCTCCTATCTAACAAGATTTTTCGTGAAAATTACTTCCTTATGACATAAATGTTAAGGTTGATTATTAATGTCAGTAAATTTGTTAGATAGGAGGTATTGCCACATCATCGTCGATATACTGATATGAAGGCATCAGTCGGCTAGCCAGTGCTAGCGCAATCTAGATGAAAACGACCAAACCTCAACGACTGCTATGCTACTGCTATTTCGACCACCTTCGAGAATCAGTCAGGGAGAAGATTATATAAAATATCAGAAATAATTTTATTTGCTATATAACAAAACTCCCAATACCTCTTAGATCTCTTGTTTATATCCCATACTTTTTAAAATTGCTAATGTGTTCAGGTAGCTTGAGGTCATTGTTTCGGAAACATGCTTTACTAGCGCGATGTAAAAATGCATAGTGACATCTACCGAAACAACGCCGAACCATCTGCTTGATGGCTTTTTTAAGCTACGTCTGCATTTTACAAGCTCCATCTAACGAAAACCGCTGAACAATTTTTCCCCTTACTACGGAAAAAAGTACTGAAGTGAAATAACCCTAGTGCTAACTGTGGGTGCACGTTTAATACGAAGATTGGCTTTGATAGTCAATGGAAGGCACACCAGAAGGCAGGAGTGCCGTAGCCCTCAAACTTAACATGTAACCGTTACATAGACATATATTACTTTACATAGTGGTCGCTGTAGCAGAAATCGGCTGGGAAGGCATCACACTGAAAGAATGTGGGTTAAATAGTACGTTAGTCAATTTGTTTCCTCTTTTGTATGTTATCGAAAACTCTAGTATTTCCGTATCACTGAATTCACCTGCTTTTTTTATGAGATATTCGTCTACGGACTCTCGGTCCGTAACTCTTTTAGATTATCTTACTGAAGTTTAGCTCCACATTTAAAAATAATTTACCTATTTTTAATTTATTATATTGCTTGCACTGCCTTACCCATAACGAATACGTTGCATCTATAACTATTATAATACTTTATAATAATAATAATAATTCTCACAACATCTCATACGTTGACCTGATTCCGTACTAAGTAGCTTAAGCACAAGCTTAAGTGTTACAGATATCAGACAACAGAGGAACACAAATATATACTTAAATACATATATTACACCCAAACACCGAACAAACACAAGTGTACCCAATGTAGCACGCAATAAATATATTGATTGATTGATTGAAGGAAGAAATCGCTACAAGCGAAAAGATCGCTTTATAATAGGTAAGTAAGTACTATTAATTGTTGTTGTAGATATCATATCTTATTTTGTTAATGTGCAACAAATAAATATGTTTGATTCCTTAGGTTAATTTGTATATACTTACTAGTTTGTTGATAATAAAATTATTAAATTGCGTCAGAGTGATTGGAAAATTAAATTTACACACTCGCAGCTTTTATGCCTCAGTGTAGGCGTGTCGGGTAGATCATGTACGTTTTCCGGACGGTGTGTAGGCACTCTATTGGACGCTCATAAACAAAAGTGGGAAATTGCAGCTGCGTCCGCTGTGTAGGGGCTTTACTGGAAACAATGTTATTGCACCAAACAAACTCGTAGGTTGTTAACTAAAGCTTTAATTTTTAATTTGTAATAAAGTTTAAAAACTAAAACCCGACTACCAAAAAGCATTTTTTTTTTCTAAGTCCCCTAGAGGGTGCTGTAGTCAATTTAACGTGTCAACATGTCGCCTATAACCAGAAGACAATCAAGACGCTTCTAACGACACCTCATTTGTTCAAATATGATAACAAGTTTAGAAGTTAAGAGGGAACAGATAAACATCCATACATACATACTTACAGGTCAAATTCATAACCCTCCTTTTTGCTTCGTTGTAGTCGGGTAAAAAATCCGAGTGAATAGTTTCTCTACATAGGTTTATTATCTAGTTTTTTAGATTTTCGCGTTGCATTATGACTACAATATATCAATACGGGGTTTAACACGATATTTATTATGTGCACTCACATATTTGGCTCGACGTTTCGGCTACGTTACAGCAGCCGTGGTCACGAGCGGACTCAATATGTCGAGCTAAATATGTGAGTGCACATAATAAATATCGTGTTAAACCCCGTATTGATATATTGTAGGTTTATTATCTGTTCTTCAGAGGAAAGACATAGCCTTGTGTGAGAACCAGCGGAAGTCTGATGAGAGTGATACTCGTATAGTAGCATTTTTTTTATGTGATGGTGGCAGACGAGCAGACGGATCGCCTGATGGTAAGCGATTTCCGCAGCCTATTCAATTCAATTCAATTCAAATAATTCTTTATTTGCATAGGCTTGTACACAGCACTTACAAATCGTCATACATTTGAATGACTTAAAACTATTTATAAGTACTTATGTATAATTTACATGTTAATACATATATATGTTGATACATAAAATATACTAAAGAAATAAATAAACATAATGCGATTCTACCACCGGCTCGGAAAGTTGTTTCTGGTCGAGAAGATCCGGCAAGAAACTCGCCAGTTACTCTTTTTAATCGCCAACTTTTTTACAATGGTTTATATGGACTATGGACACACGCGACACCGGTGGAGTACCAAGTGCGCTGCCAACCTTTAAACCCCCATAACCCCCGGATTGGGCCTCTAGTACCCTCAATCACGCAGCGAAACAGCACGGTGCTGCTCACGCCGGTTTCTGTGATCTGTGATCGAATGGAGAAGACACAGACACGTTCTTATCCATTAAGTGCCTTACAAATGAGAGGTCTTGAGTTCGAATCTACGCACGCATCTCAGGATTTTCAAAATCTATATGCGTATTTCTACCACTAGCTGAATGATATCGTGAAGTATCCTGCACTCTTCAAACAATAGGGTATATGACTAAGCTCAAGATTTTTCAAAATATAAATATTTTATCAAAATATAGGTCAATATGTGCCAATGGCAAAAAAACCCTAATAAAAATATAGCGTCTAGCCGGTTTTATGGTCATTCAAAGATTCATGGGCAAGTCCATTTTAAAAGTATGAAATTATTAAAAAATAATTATACCAATGAATAACCCATAAAATTTGCACCAATTATTATAATAGAACCATTGAAATACCACCATTAACCAGATTGATCATGTTCTCATCGATGACAGGCACAAAAGCACCATTGAAGATGTTCGAACCTACAGGGGCGCCGATTGCGATAGCGATCATTACCTGATAATTGTTAAGATTAAAGAAAGAATAAAAATTAATCGTTTAAGAGCAAACAAGAATGAAAATCTTTTTGATATTGATAAACTGAAAAATGAACAAGTAAAAAGTGATTTCCGTCTTGAGTTGCGTAATAGTTTTAATGATTTACAACTGGGAGAAAATATAGATGAAAATTGGAAAACTATCAAAACTAATCTAAAAGAGGCTGCAATAAAGATCTTAGGACGCAAAAAGAAGAACAAACGGAGGAAATGGTGGACCTTGGAATGTGAGCATGCAGTAGATAAAAGGCGTATGTATAAAATTCTCTCAGAACAAGATGCACTGTGGGAGGATAAATACAAAGAAGCGAGACAAGAAGCGAAGAGGATTATCAGAAGTGCAAAGAGAAAACACCTAGAGAATATTGTACGAGGAATGGAATCTCTGATGAAGGCAAACCATTCGAGGAAGTTCTACCAGGAGGTGAATTCGTACAGGAAAGGTTATCAACCCACATCGCAGATACTAGAAGACGACCAAGGAAATCTAGTAACGGATGGAGAAGAAATCAAAACACAATGGCGTCAGTATTTCCAACAACTTCTTAACTGTCCCCCTCTCGAAGAGCCAGTACCTCGAACTACAGAAGACGTCCAGTGCGAGGAAGATCCCCCTACTTTTGAAGAGACCCAAAGTGCCATAATGAGACTCAAAAATAATAAAGCTCCAGGTATAGATGGTATACCAGGGGAACTTTGGAAGTACGGAGGAGGAGCGGCACATTTCAAATTATACCAAATGCTGCTCATGATTTGGGAGAAACAACTACAACCAAATGAATGGAATACTGGAGTAATATGTCCTATCCATAAGAAGGGATGTAGGAAAAGATGCAACAACTATCGGGGAATAGCTCTGCTACCAACTGCATATAAGGTTTTATCATATGTACTGCTGAAACGTTTGGAGCCACATGCGGAAAAAATACTCGGCGATTATCAGTGTGGGTTCCGTCCCAATCGCAGTACAATAGACCAAATCTTTCTCCTCAAACAGCTCTTGGAGAAAAGATGGGAATATGCACAGAGCGTCCACATCCTTTTTGTGGATTTTACGAAGGCCTATGATAGTATTGATCGGAATGCCTTGAGCACAATACTAAGAAACTTCAACATCCCGAAGAAACTAGTAGACATGGTTGAGGTTGCCACTAGAAAGAGCAATATGAGAGTCCGAGTTCAAGGCGGATTGACTGACGAGTTCTCGGTTGTCACGGGTCTAAAGCAGGGCGATGCATTATCACCAATGCTTTTCAATTTGGCTCTCGAATATGCAGTACGGCGGGTGTTGACGCTAGACGCCGGAATAGAGCTAAATGGAAGGCATAGAGTGATCGGATACGCAGATGACCTGGCTTTGCTAGGCGAAACGAGCTCCCAAGTCCAACTCTCCGCTTTGGCCCTCGAAGAAGACGCCCATAAGATAGGTCTGAGTATTAGCCATGGAAAAACAGAGTACTTCCATATGCGGCGCTACAAGAACACGCGTGAAAAGCGACAAGACCTGCAAGTTGGTGGTACTTTGTATAAGGGAGTGGCAAAATTCAAATATCTGGGCTGTACAGTCACAGATACTAACACCCGCGTCGACGAAATCGAGACTCGGACTCAGAATGCCTTGCGATGCAGTGCTGCACTTCATAAAGTGTTAGTGTCTAAGCTTCTCAGCAGAAGGACAAAAATTACTATTTACAAGACCGTCATAAGACCTATTTTGATGTACGGCTGTGAAGCTTGGACACTGACACTAAAAGAAGAAAATAAACTTCTGGTCACAGAACGGAAAATCCTCCGAAAAATGTTCGGTCCTAAACAGGAAGCAGATGGCAGTTGGAGGATCCTAAAAAATGCCGAGGTTGAAGAGCTGATGGCGAGCCCTAACATAATGGGAGAGACGAAGGCACATAGACTCCGATGGCTCGGCCACGTTGAAAGAATGGTATCAGATCGGGGCGCCAAAAGGGCATATCTTGGGCAACCTACTGGTCGCCGGCCAGTGGGGCGCCCACGCTACCGCTGGCGGGATGTAGTGAACGCGGACCTGCAGGAATTGCAAGCAGGAGATTGGCGACAAGCTGCACAAGACCGAGAAAAATGGCGGCATCTCGTATCGGAGGCCAAGACTCATTTTGGATCGTTGAGCCATCGGAGTAAGTAAGCATTGAAATAAACGAAACATTTGATATAGCTACCATACAAAATTGAAATGAAATGCATACAAAATACTTAGGTGTGACGTCACATCTAAGTAGCCATTTGTATGGAGCGTTTTAGGTTTGCCCAAAATAATGTGATTTTAAAGTTGTGATATCTCAGGTAGTTTAACTGAGAATCAAGTGATTCTTTCAATGATGTTTCTATCATTGAGAGGTCTTTTGATTGCAAAAATAAAAAAAATAGTCTCATATACCGTATTTTAGCCTGTGCCCACAATTGGTGAGATAATGATTTCGATCGCGACCAGGCCATGATCCAATTGGCCTGGTTATTGCACTTAGTATTTTTTTCTTTAATATGGAAAAATAGTTCAGCGTTTTTCGTTAGATGGAGCTTTGAAAAGCAATCGAACAGGTGGTTCGGCGTTGTTTCGATAGATGTCACTATGCATTATTACATCGCGCTAGTAAAACTCAGCCGCCGGACACATGAGTAATTTTAAAAAAGTACGGGAATAAACCAGAGATCCAAAAGGATTGAAAATTATTATTAAGCAAATAAATGATTTCTGATCCGAAGGTTCTACATAGCCGTTGTATATAGTTCGTTTTCCTGCCCGCCGTTAAAACGGGCTTCATCCGGGGGGCTTCGTGCCTGTCACCACGACCCCCCAAAATGGACGATGAGAGGGTGCCCAGGGGTTTTAGTTGGTAGACCCCTGCCGTCATGCAGGGGGAGTCCGACATAACCCGTCCGCCCCCCGGTATCTCATACAACATCTCATACGTTGACCTGATCCGTACTAAGTAGCTTAAGCACTTGTGTTACAGATATCAAACAACAGAAGAACACAAATATACACTTAAATACATATATTACACCCAGACACCGAACAAACTCAAGTGTGTGTATGCTTAATACATTTCTCTTATGACAAAAAAAAGACACACAGGGTCTACAACGAATCTAAATTGACGACCGAATCTTTATCCCCGCCCCTTTCACACGCACTTGCGGTCCCTTTTGTTTGGATCAAGATGTATAGTCTCGTTCTTTACGTCACGGTTTCGTTGTAGGCCCACAGAAACGCGCTAAGATGATAATGATGCTACACTAGGTAGGTACTGAAATCAAGAATTGTGAACAGGTGTGTACCCACACTCAGCCTCACCTGTTCGTTGACTACTCGGCCCAATTTTTCTCCCACTATTTGCGGTTAAAATTTCCGATACTGTTCATGTAGGTACTGGTAAATTAATAACAGAAAATTGATATGTACCGCATATTGCAATAATATCATGTTAAGTTCAGTTCCGACGTCATGACTGGATGCAAATAAACGTAATTTTAGTGACGTAACGTGACTCGAGTAATTTTAGTGATTTTATAGAGGGGCAAACCACTTCACACTAAAAAAAAAAATCGTTCCATACATCACTGCCGGGCGGGTATTCTATTTGGTATGGAAGAGCTGATTTTTTAGTATAATAATATAAAACCTTACTTAACCGTATTTCTATTAGAATAAAACTAAAGTTTATGTTGCCATTATTTTTTGGAAATTGTAATAATTACATAAGTCCTCTTTTCGCCGCGCCATTGTCCTTTCTGCATGACCCAAAGGTTGACTGATAGAGAATGCCTCTGGGCATTAAGTTCGCCTATTGTATTGTTTTGTGCAATAAAGTTTTCAATAAGTAAATAAACCTCTGTCTAAGTATAAAACCTCCTAAGTATAGGCCTCCCTCAATGTTCTCCACACAGATCGGTCCTGTGCCGCCCGCATCCAATGGATTCCTGCGATCTTCACCAGATCGTCGGTCCACCTTGTGGGGGGCCTGCCACGGCTGCGACTTCCTGTTCGTGGCTCCATTCGAGGACCTTTCCGCCCCAACGGCCGTCTGTTCGCGTCGCTATGTGTCCTGCCCATTATATAAAGACGAATGACGAGATTTTGGCCTCATACCTACTCGTAAAATGGTTTGAGCCAGGATAATTTCTTTAAAGGCGTATCGTATTTCGACTCAACGATATGATCTCGTTGAAAATGTCATTATATCTACACTATAATAGTATTATATCTACACAAATTAGTCCAAATAGTGGTTTATAATAATATTGTTGATTCTAAATCACATATTTAAAAAGTAGGTTTCTCTTGGTTTTATTATTCTCATATCAGTAATTGAGTTATTATAAGATATTTACATATGTTATCTTACATTTAAAATCGCATTCATTCAGGATTTCGTGTCGAATCTGTCTTAAAACCGAATCAGCAAACCCCGAGTTCATGTGGCACTTGTCTGCCATACCCCTAGAGTGTAATTGAAAAAGGCGGAGGCACGGAGGCAGGTAGCCCCCGCCCTGTAAGAAGGCTCAGGCGCCCAGTCATGCCATAGCGGCTGAGGCTGGTCGCCGTAAATGACCAGCAAGCCGAAGCTGCGGGTACATGAACCTTGTTACGCCAGGGCTGAGGGGCTGTTTTCCCGTAGCGCTGAAGCACACGCAATTCTAAATGCATACGTGCTTGCAGGCTTGCTTGCATGCTGCTTGCTAGCTTGCATGCTACATGCTTGCTTGAATTTTGCTTGGTTGCATGTTACATGCCCGCTTGTATACTTAATGCCTACTTGCATGCTGCATGCCAGCTTGCATGCTGCATGGCGGCTTGCATGGTGCATGCCGGCTTGAATGCTGTATGCCAACTCGCATGCTGCATGTCTGCTTTCGTGCTGCATGCTAGCTGCATGTTGGATGCTAGTAACAAGTATGTTATAATCAGATAATATTTTAAGATTTTAGGACCTTTTGTTATTTAGATTTTAGGCCACGTTATATTATGGCACATTACGTTAGGACCAATACATTAGATTATGGAGAAAAAAAAAGAGACTAAATAGAGAACCGAGCCTGTAAAACGTGTAGGACCGACTTACGAGCCTCGATCAAGTGCGCTTCGAGCGTTTGGCTCATACTCCCATTGTCGGTTCTCTGAAGAACAAAGAAATTGCCAGATATCGATTGTTGTAGTCTCGTCCACACTTTTAACCCGAGCAAAGCGGCTAGGGTTGCGTAAAATCGTTTTTTAATCGGTTTTGTTTAAATTTGAATTTTTGTTTATTACCTCTAGTCGATTCGCATCACTAGGTACTATGAAATTCAGTGGAATTGATATTTTCCGACAGGTAAATGAATGGACAAATGCTGTTTGTCATTGGTACTGATGTTTAAATCTCGTATTAATTTGTTAAACTGATTGAACGAACTCATTAACTCTGGCTATGTTTCCATTTAAGAGGTACCCACTTGATATTATGGATATTATAATGGGCTTAAGATTTAGTACTATGCTTTCAGGGAAACTACTATTTAGGCGAAATAAACACTTGTGAATATACGAATCAAAAGTTAATAATAATAATTCTCACACACATCTCATACGTTGACCTGATTCCGTACTAAGTAGTTTAAGCACTTGTGTTACAGATATCAGACAACAGAGGAACACAAATATATACTTAAATACATATATTACACCCAGACACCGAACAAACTCAAGTGTGTGTATGCTTAATACATTTCTCTTATGACAAAAAAGGACACACAGGGTCTACAACGAATCTAAATTGACGACGAATCTTTATCCCCGCCCCTTTCACACGCACTTGCGGTCCCTTTTGTTTGGATCAAGATGTATAGTCTCGTTCTTTACGTCACGGTTTCGTTGTAGGCCCACAGAAACGCGCTGAGATGATAATGGTGGTACACTAGGTAGGAACTGAGATCCAGAATTGTGAACAGGTGTGTACCCACACTCATCCTCACCTGTTCGTTGACCACTCGGCCCAATTTTTCTCCCACTATTTGCGGTTAAAATTTCCGATACTGTTCGTAAATTAATAACAGAAAATTGATATGTACCGCATATTGCAATAATATCATGTTAAGTTCAGTTCCGACGTCATGACTGGATGCAAATAAACGTAATTTTAGTGACGTAACGTGACTCGAGTAATTTTAGTGATTTTACATTTTATATATAAAATAGAGGGGCAAACCACTTCACACTAAAAAAACAATCGTTCCATACATCACTGCCGGGCGGGTATTCTATTTGGTATGGAAGAGCTGATTTTTTAGTATAATAATATAAAACCTTACTTAACCGTATTTCTATTAGAATAAAACTAAAGTTTATGTTGCCATTATTTTTTGGAAATTGTAATAATTACATAAGTCCTCTTTTCGCCGCGCCATTGTCCTTTCTGCATGACCCAAGGTTGACTGATAGAGAATGCCTCTGGGCATTAAGTTCGCCTATTGTATTGTTTTGTGCAATAAAGTTTTCAATAAGTAAATAAACCTCTGTCTAAGTATAAAACCTCCTAAGTATAGGCCTCCCTCAATGTTCTCCACACAGATCGGTCCTGTGCCGCCCGCATCCAATGGATTCCTGCGATCTTCACCAGATCGTCGGTCCACCTTGTGGGGGGCCTGCCACGGCTGCGACTTCCTGTTCGTGGCACCATTCGAGGACCTTTCCGCCCCAACGGCCGTCTGTTCGCGTCGCTATGTGTCCTGCCCATTATATAAAGACGAATGACGAGATTTTGGCCTCATACCTACTCGTAAAATGGTTTGAGCCAGGATAATTTCTTTAAAGGCGTATCGTATTTCGACTCAACGATATGATCTCGTTGAAAATGTCATTATATCTACACTATAATAGTATTATATCTACACAAATTAGTCCAAATAGTGGTTTATAATAATATTGTTGATTCTAAATCACATATTTAAAAAGTAGGTTTCTCTTGGTTTTATTATTCTCATATCAGTAATTGAGTTATTATAAGATATTTACATATGTTATTATACATTTAAAATCGCATTCATTCAGGATTTCGTGTCGAATCTGTCTTAGAACCGAACCAGCAAACCCCGACTTCATGTGGCACTTGTCTGCCATACCCCTAGAGTGTAATTCAAAGGCGGAGGCACGGAGGCAGGTAGCTCCCGCCCTGTAAGAAGGCTCAGGCGCCCAGGCATGCCATAGCGGCAGAGGCTGGTCGCCGAAAATGACCAGCAAGCCGAAGCTGCGGGTACATGAACCTTGTTACGCCAGGGCTGAGGGGCTGTTTTCCCGTAGCGCTGAAGCACACGCAATTCTAAATGCATGCGTGCTTGCAGGCTTGCTTGCATGCTGCTTGCTAGCTTGCATGCTACATGCTTGCTTGAATTTTGCTTGGTTGCATGTTACATGCCCGCTTGTATACTTCATGCCTGCTTGCATGCTGCATGCCAGCTTGCATGCTGCATGGCGGCTTGCATGGTGCATGCCGGCTTGAATGCTGTATGCCAACTCGCATGCTGCATGTCTGCTTTCGTGCTGCATGCTAGCTGCATGTTGGATGCTAGTAACAAGTATGTTATAATCAGATAATATTTTAAGATTTTAGGACCTTTTGTTATTTAGATTTTAGGCCACGTTATATTATGGCACATTACGTTAGGACCAATACATTAGATTATGGAGAAAAAAAAAGAGACTAAATAGAGAACCGAGCCTGTAAAACGTGTAGGACCGACTTACGAGCCTCGATCAAGTGCGCTTCGAGCGTTTGGCTCATACTCCCATTGTCGGTTCTCTGAAGAACAAAGAAATTGCCAGATATCGATTGTTGTAGTCTCGTCCACACTTTTAACCCGAGCAAAGCGGCTAGGGTTGCGTAAAATCGTTTTAAAATCGGTTTTGTTTAAATTTGAATTTTTGTTTATTACCTCTAGTCGATTCGCATCACTAGGTACTATGAAATTCAGTGGAATTGATATTTTCCGACAGGTAAATGAATGGACAAATGCTGTTTGTCCATTGGTACTGATGTTTAAATCTCGTATTATTTGATTAAACTGAATTTGGACGAACTCATAACTCTGGCTATGTCCAATAAAGAGGTACCCACTTGATATTATGGATATTATAATGGGCTTAAGATTTAGGTACTAGTGCTTTCAGGGAAACTACTATTTAGGCGAAATAAACACTTGTGAATATACGAATCAAAAGTTAATAATAATAATTCTCACAACATCTCATACGTTGACCTGATTCCGTACTAAGTAGTTTAAGCACTTGTGTTACAGATATCAGACAACAGAGGAACACAAATATATACTTAAATACATATATTACACCCAGACACCGAACAAACACAAGTGTTCATCGCACGAATGTTTGTCCAGGGTGGGGATCGAACCCACGACCTTTGGCGTAAGAGGCAGGGTCACTACCAATTGCGCCATCCGGTCAGTTACATACTTAAAGTTGTATGTAACTTTTGTTTTTTATTAACCGTGGGAGAGCCACGCTTCGGCATGGATGGGTCGACTCGACCGGAGTGATACCACGGCCTCACAGAAAACCGGCGTGAAGCAGCATTGTGCTGTGTTTCGCTGCGTGAGTGAGGGTACCGGATTTCCAATCCAGGGGAAACGGGAGTTTAAAGGTTTGCAGCGCACTTGTGACTCCACTAGTGTCGAGGGCGAACATGGGCGGCGGCAATCGCCTACCATCAGGTGCCGTCTGTTCGTCTGCCGCCTATTACATAAAAAAACAGTACAAGTAGCTATTGTTGTGAATAAAACTGTTGTTCTGTCAAAAAATCACAATCAAATTCATTATAACGTAATCTAGACGAATCGAGCACTAGCTGAGCGTAAGCTAAGCAGTTGAACACTCTATACGCGCTCGTTCCAAAGGGCCTACAGCAAAACCTTCAGGTAACGAATGAAATTATATCTCCAATGTCGCAACCAAACAAAAGAGTCTCTTTCGTTTGCATGTGAAAGGGACGTGATAAAGAATCGGTCGTGAATTATGCAGTTGTAGGCCCTCTCACTTATAAGTCGGTCTACACTACACATGCTGTGGCCGGCTGGTGCTCAGCTCGCTATTTTAGCCAACGAATACTTAGGCCTGAGTAGTTGGACTTGAACAGTGAGTATGATGTGACCGAAATCGTACGGAAACCGGAACGTAACACTACTGTAACGCAAGTATCAGCCTATAAACTGTCCCACTGCAGCGCAAGGCCTCCATCATAGAAATCAAGTCATCGCTACTATGACGGGATTAGGCTTAACCACCAAATGCGGATTGGTGATCACAAACCCGAGTTATGTTCGAAAAATTTAAAACATACTTTTCACTCGACCCGAGAATCGCACCCAGGACCCCGAGATCACGATCCGGTACTTAAACCACTAGACCAACAGAGCGTTTTGCCAAATGCGGATTGGTGATCACAAACCCGAGCTATGTTCGGAAAATGCGAAACATACTTTTCGCTCGACCCGGGAATCGAACCCAGGACCCCGAGACCACGATCCGGTACTTAAACCACTAGACCAACAGAGCGTTTTGCCAAATGCGGATTGGTGATCACAAACCCGAGCTATGTTCAAAAAATTCGAAACATACTTTTCGCTCGACCCCGGGAGTCGAACCCAGGACCCCGAGACCACGATCCGGTACTTAAACCACTAGACCAACAGAGCGTTTTGCCAAATGCGGATTGGTGATCACAAACCCGAGCTATGTTCGGAAAATGCGAAACATACTTTTCGCTCGACCCGGGAATCGAACCCAGGACCCCGAGATCACGATCCGGTACTTAAACCACTAGACCAACAGAGCGTTTTGCCAAATGCGGATTGGTGATCACAAACCCGAGCTATGTTCGAAAAATTCGAAACATACTTTTCGCTCAACCCGGGAGTCGAACCCAGGACCCCGAGATCACGATCCGGTACTTAAACCACTAGACCAACAGGGCGTAACTGTAACACAAGCATTTTAAATTTTCTCCACAATCCGTAGGTTTCCGTCCCTCGTGCATTCGAACTAGTCCGTATACACTAATTAAAACTTTCGACTGCGTCGGCGCTGGTTTTCGGCCGCTTTAAAATGCTGGGTTCAGAGCGTGCCGTGATATTTCTGGCTTGTCAATCCGACCGGGTTGAACGATCCTTTGGATGGCAAAAAAACCCCAGGTGACGCTAGTGAAGTGGAAAGTTGGAGTCTTCGAGAATCATTAGAAAATTGTTAAGTGTTAAATTAGAATTTCAATGTATGTCTCATTGAAATTCTAATTTAAGCTAAGGACCAAAATGGAAGTGAACCTGAGTCAAAACACAGACGTACGACGACGAGTCGAAACACAGGTCATTGGACACAGCCTTTTTTTTTTAGCATGCGGTAATCTTAATCAAAATCATAATTCTTTATTGTTACAAACTGTGGTTTACATGAGAGTAGGTAGGTCTTACATTAAACAAAGGTACCACAGCTTACCTTTACAGGCATACAACAGGCATATAACGTGTGTATGGTATGTGGGGTTCTACATTTTGGGGGCTTCCTTCCTCTTCTTAAAGAAGCCACCTAGCCAAGCCCAGCCCTCTAGACTATTATGGCTTACTAATAATCATTATTATAACCTGTGCAAACACCTTTGTAGGGTGTCGAGAAAAAACTGCTTGCATGATCATCAGCACCCAGAGAAGGAAAACTCTGCATTTATATCTAAACCCGCGCCAACCCGTCTGCCAAGCGTGGTGAGTATGGCAATTACCCCTCATGTGATTGAGGGAGGCTCGTGCCCCAGCAGTGGGGACTTAAATGGGCTGATGATGATGATGATGATGATGAAAGACCTTTGTAGACCTGTAAACCTACGTATAGGCTTAGATTCGTTCCCTTAATGGTCCTAGGGGTAAGTATTATTTATTTTCTTTGTTTTTTTATAAAAAACATGGTTTTTATTGCTACCTACATATTGTATGAGCTTAATTAAATTATACTTACAGCTAATAATGGTTTTACATTTTAGGTATATTTATTAAATAAAAATAAAAAATAGATATTTATCTACCTATATGTAGAAAATGTTCGGCATTTTTACATAATCCTCCCACCCAATCAAGTACCTACGGTCTGACTAGATAGACACATTTCAGTAAGATACAGGACATTTATGGATATCAAATGTATCGTTGTAAGGAATTGAACTGGGCTGCTATTGGCTAAAATAAAAGGATCATGCGCGGCAAACTGCCTCTGCGGTTAATAGCAAAGGTATTCCAACAGTGTATCATGCCTGTATTTAGGTACATACGGCTCAGAGACGATGTGCCTAACAGCTAGGTATGCAGAAAAGATAAGGGTGGCCCAAAGAGCAATGGAAAGGGCTATGCTTGGAGTCACTCTTCGCGACCATAAGACCAACGGGTTCGCCGAGCAACGGGCCGAAAGGACGTCGTCGTTGAGATAATCAGGGGGAAGTGGAGTTGGGCTGGTCACAAAGCGCGGATGAGCAGAGACCGTTAGACGAGGCGGGTCTTTGAGTAGAGATCGTGGGAATACACCAGACCTCGAGGCCGCCCACTGAAGCGATGGACTGTGACGACATTGAGGAACACGCGGGCGTAAAATGGAGGACCAAGGCGTCTAATCGCATGGAACAATATGGGAGAGGCCTATATCCAAAAATGGATCATTAATGGCTGAAGATGATGATGACGATGTATGAAATGAATTTTAGTAACAATAGAATATATATTCAGCAAATTGGTGTCATTCCAGAATTAGTTCAGAAAGATTAATTTACTTTTTGTGTCAGTTGACGCTAGATTTTGGCAAACTAACACGAGAGTTCACAGAGATATTTTGGGCTCGTCAATCATCAGATACCCAAAAAACTACTGGGACTAGTGTTGTGTAAGATCTGATAGCTCCGGGTCAACAAAACCTGAAAGGATTCCAAAACTTAACAGATTTTGAGATTTTTATTTCTACTGACTAATCAGGTTCTTTGTTTGTTATATTTAATTAATCATATTTTATTAAATTTACCAATAAAAATGAGTTTTGAGAACAAGAAATAATTTCTTGATAATTTATTTTTTAGTCGTATATTACCTACTTACGTACTTTCTAGAATCTACGCCGCGCCTAGCACCACTTCGCACGCAGTGCATTTTTTTTAGTTTATTTTAGATATTCCACTAGAAAATATCGCCAAAAGAAATCACGGTATAAAATATTATTGTGGTACTTAAAAAAATTACTAAGTCAGATTTTGATTCATAAAGAAATGACCAAATCACATATTTTGACTAAAGTGTAGACCTTAGTCAAAATATCATTCTACAGTCATTTCTATAGTCTACAGTTTAGAGCAATACTTCCTTATAGAGTCCAATGCACCATCGGGTTAGCAAAATGGGGACTCGAGTCTTTTACAACACTAGCAGCGACCTACTCGTACGTGACTCAACATTCACGTACATCCTCAGCGTTTTATTGTACTAACGGAATTGACTGACGTCTTCTTATAGAGACTTGTAACCTTCCCGTTTTGAAAATAGGCAATGGAATATCTGAGAGCCTATTCTTGTGCACTCGACATAGATATCGAATCGAGCATTTATATCGACGACTGTATCTAGAGTACACCCTGCAAAAGAAGTCCTGCGGAAAAACAAGGAAATCAAACTTGAGATTTCTTGTGTAAAGTAATAAAGCTCAATCTTGAATGTTGATGGCGATTCAAGCGCGATTTTCATTGGTAGCGCGGATTCTAAGAATAGCGAATTTTCATAAACGTTTAATTTGATGTTTTTGTCGAGTACTCTAGTGGGTGTAATCCCTCTGTAGTTAAAAATAGCATATTAGTAGTATATGGTACCTAATATCCAGCAGTCTGTTATTTACTTTATTCAGGATTTTTTTGTGATTCAGCAGGTAAAATAATACTAGGCCGGCTTACAACCAATGAAAATGCCCCTTTAGGTTTATACCTGAAAGGTAATTTATTAATAATTTATATAATAAGGACAGTATTATTCTTTCACGTAGAGGTATAGGTCTTTTGGGCAATGATAACTCAGTGGATAGGTACAAGAACGATGCGCTTATTGTGCGCTTGGGAGGTCGGAAGATTCTTTAATGTGTCCAGTAGGTACCTAATCAATAATTGAAATCGATATCGATATGATGAGTTATAATAATAGTAATAATACCTACCTACTGCCTAAAAATTACATATCTTATGATCTTAGTGAATTCGCATAAACTAACTTTGTAAAGGAAAAGAATAAACTTGTAGTCATTATCAGTTTCTAGTTATTGTAAATCCTTTCAACTCGTATACTATTACTAGAAATGGATTAAGACATAGAAATAACATTGCTGCATCAGTTTTATCTTACGTAACATTTTACTAAGATGAAAATATTTGTTCAAATAAAGAGAATTTCAGCGGGGTTGAGCTTTTGTGGATAAAAGCTTTGTGAATAATACCTACCTGTCTGTGCCCTAGGATTCAACATCAAAAAGTTTTTTTGATTTAAAATTGGATTGTTTATACAAGGTGTATCTGTGAACACTTACATCCCTTTAACCACGCGTTCTACCAACCTTTCTGAACAACATTTAATTTTGTCTAACGACTTTTCTAAATTTAACGATTTTTTTTTCGACTCCCCATACAAAATGATCAAGGTACGTGACCGACTTTGTATGAAAAGTTGAATATTTTTCATGCGAATTTCCAAAAGTGATAGAATAAATGTTGTTCATAATGGTTAGTAGAACACGTGGTTAAAGGGATGTAATTGTTCACAGATATACCCTATATAGAAGTGCCTTTAAAACAAATTTTATTTACTATGCACATTTGAACCAGTACAAAGTTGGTTTGGATTGATTGATGTAAATCAACGCCTCATATAAATAGTCTGCAAATTCAGAAATCTACTACATTTGGTTCAGTTTAATATTTTGTAGGCGTTAAGCGTAAGTTGATGGAGCGCCGTGGTTCGTGTTCGGTGTTGTTTTTCTCTTCTGAAAATTTACTTTATTTTGGAGCGTTCAAGTTTACCAAACATGGGATATTTGCCAATCGTGACATCTTTGTGAACAACACTGGTAGAGTTTCCCATTCTATCAAGGCCACTCGCTCTAAACTTAAAACATGGTTTATTTCACCATTTCTGAACACCATGACTCATTATTTTACAGAACCCATTTTTTATTGATGGGTTTGCTTTTGGCTTCACACTGAACCCTAGAGTTGAGAACACTACCCACACCCACTTTAGCGTCAAGCCATTATTTTTTAGCAAATGAGTTAGGCACTATCAACATACTAACGCAAGATTCGAGGCAGACGGTTGAGTGACCTATTTCATTTAATAAAAAATAATGATATATGACTTCATCTCTTTGTTGAAAATGGTCAGAAGGTATTATGGGAAGTACCTAACTGTTATACTCGAGCCAAAGACTCGTTGCAGTCGGTGTCATTTACAATTAATAAATGAAATACTCTACTGTAAGTCATATTTAGCAATACCTATAAGTACGTTTGTTTAAATATAGTACTAAGTATGAAATGTGAATTTCTTTACACTTCCTTTTATGTTCCTTATCTTTCCATGTCTTTACAACAGAGTTAAGACGAGACAATCAGTACTACAATATACATTTTACAGGGCAATAAAATTCAAAGATAACGTCGTTTGTTATGTTAAAATACTAGATTAATATCCTTAAGGTGACGGGTAGGGCACAGCGACGCCAATCGATTTTAATTTTTAGCTACTAAACCGGATCTATTTTAAACAATTTCTTGATTACAATCTCTCGGCACTCGTGGGGTGCGAGTATAGACGCAAATAGTGTGCGAGCGAGAAGTGAATAGATGCGCCGCCATTTCTGATCCCATTCTTTATCTGCACAGGTAGTACAAATTGTACATTGTACTGCCTCGGTGGCGCAGTGGTTAGTGGGTCGCACTTTAAAGCGACGGCTGCGCTTGGGGTCCCGGGTCCGATCCCGGGTCGGGCTAAAATTCACATTTGTATAGAATGACGAAAGAGAATATAATCAATACGCTTTAAGAATGATAGCGATTTACCATAGATTTTGGTATTGAAAAGAGTACACACGTGTACTGTACTTTCTGCAAAATTGGCAACTTTACCGTGTGGTGTAAGGTCAAATTTCACTTGTGAACTATTTGTTGCTCTGTCGGCTTTAGAACACCAAACTGATGCAAAAGTGCAACGTTAGATTAATGCTGTAACTATTTTTAGATTTAACCTATTGTTTTGTTTGGTAATTGTTTTTGAATAACACTTTGTTTGATCACAAAAACGCGTCATGTTCGTCATACACGCGTCATTCGTTTGTTTTGTCTTTCTTCCTATTGCATGTTTGTGTGCACGTACAGTGGCGGACAGGTCAAGCTAAGTTTGTGTGCACGTACAGTGGCGGACAGGTCAAGCTATACAAAACTGTCAAATTTCAATCTCAATCGATTTCGAACTCAATGTGTAACAATATAAGGTTTATAATCAAATGAAGAAATTTGACAGTTTTGTATAGCTTGATGTGTCCGCCACTGTACATCGCCAAGGCTCCGCCTGAAAACCAGCGCTAATTTATCCTGTTTGTGTATTTATAGTCACTCGTGTTTAAATTTGTGTTCTTGTTACCTTTTAGATAAAGATTTTTTTATCTAAAAGGTAAAGCTTTTCTTTATGATATGTTCATCGTAAGTCGTACATGATTATGTTCGTATGACAAAACAAAGGCATTTTGCCTATGTGTGCTAGGTTCCGAGTTCGTTTCGTGGGATCATTTTAGGGAACGAAATTTTGTAAATTGTATCAGGCTGGGTGTTCTAGGAGTCCAACAGTTGTGAATATGCTAATATAATTAAGTAAGTGATTTAATGTCTCGCTATATGTAAATATGTTTTTTACCACCTACAGGGAGTACCTTACAGGTAAACCGTTACATCCCTTTAAGCAAGTCTTTTACCAACCATTCTGAACAGTTCTATGTCTTTTTTACCTAAATTCACTTAATAATTTCCACGTTCTATTCATAGTCGGTCAAGGAAAACTCTCCCTTCAATGATTTGAATTGAATGAAAGAAAGTAAAAAAAAAATTCAAAATTCGTAGAAAAAACTTTGTTTACAATGGTTTATAGAAGGGCTGTAACTATTTACCGATACATTCGTTTGCTAAAGTTCCTATATACGAGTAAGTATGATATTTGTACCGAATTAGCAAACTGAAGTGGCAGTGGGCTGGTCACATTAGCCGCAGAATTGACAGCCGTTGGAGCCGTAAAGTCCTTGAGTGGAGACCGCGACTCGGTAAGCGTAGTTTTAGACGCTCTGCGACAAGACGGGATGATGACATTCGTAGGCTGGCTGGTGTGGGCTGGATGAGAGTGGCTGAAAATCGTGAGCAGTGGTGTGCATTAGGGGAAACCTATGTCCAGCAGTGGACGAGTGTGGGTTGCTGATGATGATGATGATATTTATAGCTATTTGCCACTCGGTGGGGATATGACGGTCATCACGGTGGTCGTCACCTAACAGGTTGAGGTTAGTGATGAATCAGAATGTTCAACGACACCACCATTTTTAGGCCAACCCTTAGGGTGACAAGGTTCCATTATTTGAAATAAGGGTATTAGGCATCAAAAATAATGGATTTATGCATAATTATCGGCACGTGCAGTTGGTACCTCAACCATGTCTATCTTTTTTGTTAGTGAAACCACTTTTAAAGATAAAGATTTACTTACAAATATATGTTTATGAACATTACAGAGCAATCTCTGGCCAATATTTCGTATGTAAAATTTAAATTTAACAAACACTTTGTTTTATTGCTGTTATTTGATTCAAAGACTTTTCGATTTTCCGTATCTATACAGACGTTACAGCCACACAGTTTATACTTGTTCCAACGTCTCGCCTGTCCCAGCCAGAAATTCTTGGCTACCTATTCAGCCACTTTACATCAAGTTGGCTGGCGGCTGCCTTTTGTTTGAGTGTGGGCAGTCTTGCCAGACCGTCTCACGTTCTCCCCGAACCCTCCCCGAAATGCCCCCAAAATACAAGTTTTAAAAAGGAATCCCAACAATCAATGTATAACTAGTTTCCCATCTTCAATGTAAAAGTGTCTCATTGATTCCGTTGTCGCTATTTTACATTAATAGTTTTTAATAATAATCCATAAATATTTCTCGTCTTAAATATTAATATTGTACCTATTTCAACCAAGATTTTTCCCTCTAACTATCCCCCCAATTTTCCGCCGTAACTCAAAACCCCCAATTTTGGGGGGATTCTCCCGATCTGGCATCAGTGTGCGGGGGTTTTAAGCTGCGAGCGTCGGGTAGATTAGGCAGTTATTACAGGAAAATTATTTGCCAGAGCTTGGTAAATACAACAGATCCTTAGTTTGCTGGGCGCTGCTAGTTTCCGAGTAGCGAACAATATTCTGGAGATGTTTTATGGAATTATTTTGATGGCTAAGATATAAATTTTTTTGTGTGGTAAATGGGGAAACCAAGTTATTTATAAGTAATATCCTGCCATTAACCAAGTTATATTTCTAAGTTGCAAAACGAGAACAGTAGATATTTTAATATAACCGGTAGTAAATCGGAAGTAAATGTTTTGTCATCATCAGCCTAAGGATGTCCACTGCTGACGGATGAGAGGCCGTTCTGGCGAGCCTCTTCACCCTGAGTGGGTTTGCAGATAGGCTCCCCCATTGTCTTCCAGAATGTAAGTTCGCAGGCGTCCGGCATCCAGCTAGATCCTGTGACCCTGACTATGTCGTCCGTCAGTCTCGTGGGTTGGCATCCCACGCTGCACGTGCTATGCGACTCATATAAGTTTTTTATAGTTAGAGGAATTTCGTTCAGCGCGACAGAGCTATTTTGGTCGGTAAATATACAACAATGAATGGACATCGTTGTACAAATTTAATTGTAAATTTTCTATACAAAAGTGCCAGTAATCAATAAGGTAGCACACAAAACAGGTTCTATAGTACCAGACTAACCAAATCCTGAATCATAATCCAAGCGGAGCCTGGGTTACTCGAGAGCGTTGGACGGAACCCGGAATTACACACTAAGATCAGAACAAAGCCGGTTTTAAATATTGTCATCAGCCGAAGGAGACATGTCGCAATGTAGATGGTACGGTCAGCATCAAAAGTAGCTTAACACATTCGTACTATGTCGAAGTTAAATTTTTTACGTACCCCTTAGAAACCGTCCATAATAGGCAAAAAAGTTACTTTGACATGGTACTAAAGTGTTAAGCTACTTTTGATGCTGCTGTACTTCTTAAGACGGTAAAACGGTAATTATACAATAATAACAAAACGGAAACGGATCCAGTGCGCCTCAGGGATGTCATACGTGAAAAATAGTTAATGTTCGGTAGGATTCGAACTGACTGACTGACTTCAGACTATAGACACCCTCATTTATATAGAGCTGTTCTATGTACAGCTTATAAATTAATACACAAAAGAGGATTAAATGGAAATTAGGAGAGAAATACGTAACATTTTCAGTAAAAGGTTTCTCTGAAATGCATCATTTTCAAGTTACGTAATGAAAATGAGCTTCGCAAATGAGTTACAAAATAGAGCTGTATTTGTTATGTGTAAAACGTGATATACTCGTACAAAACTGGTAGATGATAATGAAACAGTAGAACGATGGTCAATAGTCAGATACAGGATATTTCGAGAAGTGGCTGCATCAGTATCTGTATTGCCAAAAATTTTACAGAACTTTTAGCATTAAGTTCTGTAAAAAAATGTGCAATAAAGGTCACTGGTAAATACAATCATGGCGGTCTTTTCAACAACCTATGGATCAAAACACTGTATGCTTTCAGACCATAAATTTAAATTTTTTATTTTTATATATTTTTATCGCTAATAGCGATCTCTTTCAGACAACCAATAGGGTAAAGGAAAAGTGCGGCGAGTTGAAACGGGGTAAGGCCTTAGATTACATCATTTTGATTTAATCTAAGGGTAAGGCAGTATTAATTTGTTATTACTATGATAAAGCAAGAATATAAAAAATAAATTAAAATAAATGTATGTAATGTACACTTATAGAGGGTCTACAACGTAATAAAATAAGCGATTGAATATTTATCTTGTTCCCTTTTACACGCTCTGTGCGGTTTTTAGTTTGGATGCGATAAATATTCTTTGAGACAAAGCCAAAAGAATTGCATGCCTCAAGTGGCAATGGGCAGGGCACATTGCAAGGAGATCAGACGGTCCTCGAGTGGAGGCCGCGTAAAGGAGGACGATCTAGTGAAGGACGCGGGAATCTCTTGCGGATGCGGGCGGCCGATCTGTGTGGAGATCATGGGGGAGCCCTTTGTTCTGCTGTGGCCGTTTATTGGCTAAAATGATGATGATGATGAGTCTTTTACGCTACACGGTTTTTTTTGTATCTTGCCAGAACAGTGCACCGAGCATTTCGTCTGCGTGTCCCGGCACATTGAATTCGGGTATCCGGGCTAGTAGAGTATCGCGAGGACCAGCACAGCTTCCCACCCCTATCTCTACCTCAATGATGACCCTTAAAAGAACATTAAAAGTTCAAGAAAAGGGCATGTGCCCACTTATGACTTCCCTGATGGTCTACCAGACTCCCTGTTTTTCCCCTCCTCCAAAGGCTCCGGCACGTAAGTCTAACGCTCGGCGTAAAGAGTGGGGAGGACTTTCTTTTATGTGATAGGTGGCAGACGAGCAGACGGTTCACTTGATGGTAAGCGATTGCTGCGAGCGATGGACACCCGCGACACCAGTGGAGTCACAAGTGCACTGCCAGCATTTAAACCGTCATTCGTCTGTATTGGGCCTCCAGATCCCTTTATTCACGCAGCGAAACATTCTTCACGCCGGTTTTCCGTGAGGCCGTGGTATCACTCCCGTCGAGCCGACCCATTCATATCGAAGCGTGGGTCTCCAGTTGTCTTCGATTACGTACTTTTGAAATAGCTCACATTATACTTACATTTGAGCTACCTATCTCGGAGTGAGATCAATGTATGTGATGTTGTGAAATATTTATTTATTTATTTCTGCGCACTCGAGGTTATCGTTAAAGTTACGTGCCGCAAGATCATGTCTCCAGGAAAGCACAATGTCAAAATTGGACATTATCCACCACTATCCATGTGTTCAAATTTATTTAATACCATTCAGTGTCGGTAAAGGTCCTAATTGTCATCTAAATCTTTCGTTTCGCTGACTTTAATGACATCATCATCATCATCAGCTTGTATTTTGATCCCATTGCAGGGTATAGGCCTCCTTCTGTGCTTGCCACTCACAACGGTCCTTTGCCAGCCTAATCCTTACCCACCGCTCTGTTTATGTCGTCAACCCATCTGGTTAACGGGCGTCCTCTTTTTCGTTTCCCTTGCCTTGGCGACCAGTGTGTTATGGATTGGCTCCATCTACCGTCAACTCGACGAGCCAGGTCTTTAATGACACTGTCATAAAAATAAACAAAATAGTTACCTAAATTCCATTGTATCTGGGATATTGTTTTTAGTAAACTGCTCACTGAAAATATTGCCGATGTGTGGTTTTGTGTTGTTATATAGTCTAACTAAATATTACAGAATAATGGTTGGAAATATATTGGAATAAACGACGAATTTTATTTGAACGCTCCGCAATACTATTTTCATTAAAATAAACAGAGGATGGGTTTACATTTTGATGGCGTGTGTAGGTTTGGCGTTAGTAGGTTTTATAGGATTAAGCATAAAAATGTTTAATAAGTTACCTCAGATTATTATTGACTTGCCCACACATAAGTTTAAATTGTATATAAAAAACTGTTTCATGAAGAAAGGCTATTATAAAATAGACGTTTTTTTGAGTGACAATAATTTAGGAACCTATTAATAACACAAAAATTGTACTATATTTTTAAGTTGATGGTGACATTTTGTAAAACTTTTTTTTTTAAAGAGTAACTGCTTAGTTTCTTGCTGGTGACTTCTTGGCAGAAAACTGAATTCCGAACCAGTGGTAAACATGTTGACATTCATAAGTGTTCTGTATGGACCTAAATTAAATAAACAATTTTCATTTCCATTTTCAGGTACTTAAGTTCTCAATGAGTGAAATTTTAAGCATGAAAATTTTCATTAATCAAGAATTTTAATATTGTTTGAGAACTACAATAGGTATTTATTGGCTCATTACCTTCATTACATATTACATGTCATGTATCTTTTTATCATCCCGATATAAAAATGTTTCAAAAACACTGACATTCTTGTAAAGGATAGAGCGTTAGTTTTTTTTGCCACGTGCCAAATAACCGTGATCGGATTGTACCTGAGGGTGTGAACTTTGAAAATTTACTTGTTCAAATGACAGACTCGTGTCCTGTGACTCATTTTGTCCCAACCGTTCCGAAATATGGCATCCGTAAATAAATAAAATATAATAAATAAATATTTCATAACACCACATACATCTGACTGATCTGACTCCGAGATAGGTAGCTCAAGCACCTGTGTTGCGGATATCAGAATCATCAGAGGGATTACAAATACATATAAACGTATAATACTTTTCTTTTGTAAATACATAAGTACTTATAATACATAGGGAACACCCAGACCAATACAAATAGACATGTTCATGCACATAAATGTTTGTACTGTGCGGGGATTGAACTCGCAACCCTTGGACCAAAGGCAGCGTTCACAACCACTGTTCCAAACTGGTCGTAAGTGGTTTCAATGTGTGTGTTGCTTGAGCAATCTGCAACACTGGTGGTTTACACTGAACTTGTCCAGTACCTAAAGTACCTACGAGAATAACCTTGTCGCATCCAAACAAATGAGAAACACAGCGCGTGTGAAGTGGAGGGAAACTTTGATTCGGTCCTAGTAATGGCCGTGTGGTCCCCGGCAGAGTAGAATAGGCCACCCTCACTCTTACCGAGGTATCGTAAAAGGCGATCATCAGCACCCAGAGAAGGAAAACTCTGCATTTATACAAAAAACCCTCGCCAACCCGTCTGCCAAGCGTGGTGAGTATGGCAATTATCCCTCATGTGATTGAGGGAGGCCCGCGCCCCAACAGTGGGGACTTAAATGGGGTGATGATGATGATGAATGTCAGGGGCCTTAGCACGAAGACGTCCCGTAAAAAACGAAAGTACCCGTTTGTACCTGTCGCGTCCAAACAAATGAGAAACAATATAATCAGGTGGATTCACCTGATTATATTCTGTACAAATGTAAATATGTACTTACTTTGTAGGCCATTATTTATTTACGCATGTGCTTTGAATCCAAAATGTACCGTTTTGTGCTATCATCAGCGCTTGTCCATGGACAAAGAAACAGTTTATTCCTAAAATTGCGCAATTCTAATTTTCCGTGTACACTCGCTGCTGCGGTGTTTTAGTTTATCTCGTAGCAGGCTTATTTTCGATGGCCATTAAAATGAAATCCCCGGACAGGCCGACATTACCTCTGTTTGTGAAACGTGATGACCAAATCTGCCGGGGGCATTACGCCGATTTCCGGCTAAAAGTGCAAATGGACATCGTATGCGGCTATGAATGTACAGTAGTGCACTATGATTGTAAGTGCTGCTCGGAAAGCTAGAGGTTTTTGCTCTCTGCCTCGGTAGCGTGGGTGGTTCTTCAAAGCGATCTACGCTTGAGGTTCAATGGACAATACGACAAAAAAATATAGGGGAGTGGGTACTATTGTTAGCCTCCCACCATTTCTTGGCACCCTAGTCTTTAAACGCAATTATTAAGCTTTTCTCTACAACTAACCTTAAACAAACATTGTAGAATAAAACTTTGATTCTTTAAAGGCAGCACTATAGTAAGTTTTAAATAATTACTACTCGCAACATTTATAAAAAAAAAACAATTTTGTATCATGGTTCCAAATTTAAAAAGATTTTGCGTGATAATTATCAAAATTTGTGAATACAGGTTAAGTTTATCTACTTATTACTTGTTATAAACAGATAATTACTGTTTAGGTAATGTGTTAATTTAGTTAGAAAGATGTTATTCAAGAGTTTTCCAGTAAAAATAGTTGCAAAATCTTGTTGAAAATCAACTTATAGGGGGTTTCAATAATGGGCAATACGACAAAAAATCATATTCCGAAATTGGAATACTATTTCTAGATTAGATTCATAGAAATTTAGAAAAAATAATTCCAGATTTTTTAATAAGATATTTACGGAGGAAAAAAATAAAATGTAAAAATCCTCCTGTGACGTCATCACTCGGCATTATAAATTAATAACGCTTTTGCTGGCGTTAATTTAAAAAAAGTAAAATCTCTTATTATAAAATGACAAGACAAAGTAATGACAGTGACAGTAAATTACTTAAAGTCGTCTAAACTTTTTTTATTGGGCATATAGCACCGACATCATAATACGTTGAGCCTCAGGACTACGTCACTTCCGGCATATCAATTAATAATTTAAAAAATAAATATTTCATTAAAAAGACACATTTAATGATAACTAAAAAATATGTGTCATCTTTTCTCTTCCTTTATTCGAAAAGCGTATAAAATGCGAAAATAGATTTTTTTGTCGTATTGTCCATTGAATACTTCGTTGTATGGAAAACTAGTTCGTTGGCACCCAATGCCAATAACTAAATTAAGAAAGAAAGAAAGAAAATATTTATTATTATAGACATCACAACACAGAACATATAGCAATTGTAAACAGAACACAATTTGGCACAAACAGAAAACAAAACATAAAGCAATTAAAAATTACAACAACACAATTAATTACAGTTTTATAAAATCTCTGTTTGGATTAAGATTGTATTTTTACCAGTTCAAAAGGTTCATCATCAGCCCATTTAAGTCCCCACTGCTGGGGCACGGACCTCCCTCAATCGCATGAGGGTTAATTGCCATACTCACCACGCTTGGCAGACAGGTTGGCGAGGGTTTTGATATAAATGCAGAGTTTTCCTTCTCTGGGTGCTGATGATCATGCCAGCAGCTTTACCTTAGTCGCCTTTTACGACGCCTCGGTAAGAGTGAGGGTGGCCTATTCTACTCTGCCGGGAACCACACGGCTAAAAAGGTAAAGGTTATAAAAGAATAATGAATTCTATTCTTCGTAAGTACGATTTTTATATGTTTTACGAATAAAGAAAGAAAAAGGATGACCCATATTTTTTAGTTTTCATTAAATGTGTGTTTTTATTGAAATATTATATTTTCAAACATTATTTAATATGTCAGAAGTGACATAGTCACGACGTGTTGTGATGTCGGTGCTGTACAATAAACAGAGTTTAGGCGACTAAGTTACTTACTGTCAGTGTCATTGTTTCACGTTTATTTTTTTTTGTGACTTTTTTTTTAATAAACGTGAGTGTGGACTGAACTGGCGATGCTAATATAAGTACCAAGATATCAGCAAAACAATGGATTTCTGGTATACTCCGGTCGTGCCGGCCCATTCATGGTTGTGCTCATACTTATAAAATAAGATAAACAGTATACCTAAGCGTATTTAGCAAAAATGCCCGGGCAGAATCCCCGGGAATCCCGCAGTATTATTTCTGTAATTGGTCACGGGATCCTGTAGCCTCATTGCGTAATTAGCTGCCGAGAGGCGACTGCAAAACTACCGTTATTAAAGCGCACAGTTATTGATTTTGTTCAGAGCCGTGTAATAAAGTAATAAGTCGACTGTTCCCGAAAAAACAACCTAAAATTCCCGCTGCTGTAGTCCATTTTTGATTGCAGACTCCTGTTGTCGGTTAATTTCGAATTTTCGGTCTGTTATAATGAATAGCGTTTTAAATGTACTTCATTATCCGATGCGAATCCTTTGTCTTTTGGTGTATGTACATTTTGTGTGGGGAGCTCCATTGTTGTGAAAATCAAACTACCCGTAACCGTCGGGGAGAATGGGCCGGCTGAACCGGAGTGATACCATGGCCTCACAGAAAACCGGCGTGAAGCAGTGTCTGCTGTGTTTCGCTGCGAAGTGAGGGTAGCGTACTTGTGACTTCACTGTTGTTGCGGCAATTGCTTACCATCAGGTGATCCGTCTCATCATTTTTTTTCCCAGGGGAAACCATCATGGCCGTCACCTTGCTACATGTAGGGAACAAGCTGGTGTGTGGGACTCAAACCCTAACTAAAACCCCTAGGGTGTCCATCTCCGCACAATCGCTGTCGGAAACCCCACAGCCGGGACTGGACCGTACCGCTAATCGCGCTCGCCGCTTCACTCCTATCTTGCGCAATACAGCCTTTCAACGCTGTACGACCTACCAGTACACCCAGTAATGTCGTCCCCTGCGGAGTCGTATGCTGAGCAAGCCACTCCTCAGCAGTGGCATAAGGTCATGTACTCCGAAAGCCCGTTTAGTCGCCTCTTACGACAGGCCCGGAAAACCTTGGCAGTATTCTTAAGGCGACTGGTAGGGCACACTAGCGACGCCAATCGATTTTAATTTGTAGCTACTAAACCGGATCTATTTTTAACAACTTCGGGGTTACAACCTCTCGGCAAACACTTATCCTATTTATTAAATAACCATGCACAAATGTTGTCGCTAGTGTGTCCTACCCGTCACCTTAAAGGCTATATATAATATAAACATAATATATTTTTCAAATTGAGAAAATTGACATAAGAATATCTGTTTTATCTTAGTTTGAAAGAAATACCTATAGCAATAGTAAATACACAATAAAAATTAACTTAAATACCTTAACATGACCAAGAAAAACATGCGAGCGAATATAGAACCGTGGAAAATAAGTATGTTAAAATCTACAAGGAAAACATTCTTATCTATGTATTTCGCTGTCGTAACAAATACTTTGTAAATACACTCACTAATAACATAAGACTAGACTCTGCAACAACATTTGTGGAACACATACGTTTAAATTGCCCTGACGTAAAGTAACTCTGCAATATACGTAGGTAAATTGTGTAGGTAACTCAAACAAAATACTTCCTTTGAGCGAACAAAATGTGATAAAACACCGCCGAGCAAACAACACTCAGATAATAGGGTTCAGCATAATATTTCTAATCTTGATTGTAAAATCAGAATAATATATAAATAATATCCTCCGGCCAATTAAGCCTCGGCAGCCCATTTCAATCATAAGCTAAAGCATAATTGACTGACCGGATGGCGCAATTGGTAGTGACCCTGCCTCTTACGCCAAAGGTCGTGGGTTCGATTCCCACCCTGGACAAACATTCGTGCGATGAACACTTGTGTTTGTTCAGTGTCTGGGTGTAATATATGTATTTAAGTATATATTTGTGTTCCTCTGTTGTCTGATATCTGTAACACAAGTGCTTAAGCTACTTAGTACGAAATCAGGTCAACGTATGAGATGTTGTGAGAATTATTATATTATTATAAGCCACGTATGCAGAATACATTACAGTTTACAAGTGTGTGCGCAAACATGTGTACTTTTATGAGACGCTAGTGTGACTCAACCGGAGAAAAAAGGGTCTAGGAAGACCAATGGTTTGATGATCGTGTGTTCTGAGGCATAAGGCACGAAGGTACAAGATCGCCAACTTCCAAGTAAGTGTTGGGCTCAACCAGGGAATAAATTAAAAAAAAAATACATTTATTAACCAAAAACACACATTAACAGAAAGAAAAGGTCTTTGCCTCCCACACTAGGCAGAGCCTGTCTCGTGGGTGTCAAACTGAATGTAATCTTCAAAAAAATCTAAATGTAATAAAAAATACTAAAATTTAAGTTATGGGTGTAAGCGCGTTAGTAAAGTAGTGTGTATGCGTGTGTGTATGTGCATGTGTGTATGTGTATGTGTGGTGAGGAGGAGTTGGGTTTTGGGAATCAAACCTTTATGTTTTTAAACCAAAAAACCTCCAAAAATTCAAAGTGTTCCAGTTACTTACCAAGTTACCAAATTATTCCTTACCAAGTTAGACCTGACCAATCGCTCGGTTCGACAAACGTGGAAAGGCATCCAGAATGCTTCGTATTACCCATAAGACTAACAGTGGACAAATCAATTGGTTCCGGATCATTTAATCTTATACGGGTGTAGATAAAAACACTATATGACCATCATAGAGAGGCTCAAGTTTGATAGTCTCTTTTGGACGTAAAGCCATTAAGCCTGCAACGGTTTGTAGAACCGAGCCAAGGAATGGGGGCTAGCGCGTGTGGAAAATCCGCAAGATGGCGTACTATAAAGGCCTGAGGTCCATCTACAAGGTGTTTGGGTATTTTTAGACGTGATATGTCAAATTGTCAATTAAAGAATAAATCAGCCAATGATGTTGAAGTTGTACCTCGGTTCAAAGGCATGCCATCTAGCGGATATTACACACGCGATAGCCGCCATTACGATCGAATGATGGATCAATTTTGAATTTTGAAAGTGGAGTCTAGTGCTTTGTGAGAGGCCAGTACCCAGTACGGTGCATTATATGCCAGCCAGTAAGTTTCCAGTCATCATGAAGGTCCAACCATCTATGAAAACTTGAGGAAAAAGGCATCATTAGTTCACCATGATGGATATAAATATGATGGAACCCTGAAAAACCTTTTGATGTTTTATCTCACAAACAATTTCCATGTTTCCTTATTTCTTGTTATCTAGTTCTAATCTGCGAAGCTTTTTGCAGTTTACTCTCTAACTCTATCTCATTTTGTAGAACGTAAAGGAAAATAATAGCCGTTCTGATGTTCACAATGTTTATGAAACAAAACAAAATAGTACATAATTGCTTAAGAATAGGGAATTGTAATTGTAAAGGAAACGAAATCTTCTGTACTCCCGAACCAGTGGAACGCAGACCCACTAATACAATGGACAACATTTCATATTTTTAACATGTCCATATTGTTTTTTTATATGAAAATAGACATAAAATGAACATACCCATATTTTTTCTTTTTTCAAAATTTGGCCATTTTCATACATAATATAATTATTGAAATTCTTTATATTCTAAATAGACGTAAGCGTCAAATGACGTCATCGGATGGCTGAATACAGCGATATTCCTTTGCATATCATTGTTTTAATAAAAAAAAGTACTACTGTCAAAGGTAAATAATACTAGTGTCAACATTGTCAACGTCACTCATTCATTCTTCAACGTTGACAAGTTGTGTTTTTTTTGACAGTTGCATGTCATAAGTTTGGCATTTCGTAAATTTAAAACTATAATGTGCTAAGCAAAGAAATATTTTACATTCTGCCGTCCGATGACGTCATCCTACGTTTTTTAGTTTTTAATTTTTTTTCTTAGAAAATAAGCAATATAAAAAATAAATAAATATATATTCGAGCAGCGGAAAAGTAAATAGAGAATTGGTATTTTTTGTTTTATAGCTTAGCAATTTTGAAATGTCGTCCATTAGGTCGGATTTCGTATGTGCGGTTTCCTATCCTAGATACAATATTGCAAAACGGTTTTGACAATGTCAAGCGAATTATCGTGTATGGCTCCTGGGGTTTCTGAAACGAAATTACGACCGAATTTGTTTCCCCGCCGTGTCGGGTAAGAGTAGTGATTTCGTTTTCCGATTAGGCCCCCTCTTTCTGCTGGTTCGAATTGAATTCGCATTAGGAAGTTGTTTGGTGTCGGTTTGTCTTCTGTTCTTAAACATGTGAAAAAACAAAAATGTCTAGCCTGATATTTTCTTGGTCACTTTTAATAATTTTAAATGTAGGTAAAACGATTTCCTATTCTTTTAACAATATACCTAACATACATCACAGTTTGGTTTCTTAACAAATAACAGATTCGTAATTACTTACATTAATACTTAGATCATATTATTTATATGGAATTATCATTGGAAGGACTATGTTTATTGCTTATAGGTAAAGCCCTAAATATAACTTGAATATAATGACAGATGTCATTTCAATGAACATTTCATATGACATTCTTTAATAAAAAAAAATTATTCCATAGAAATTTATTCCTATTGAAATGGAAGTATTTTTTCTGTAAAATTAATTAGCTGTTATTTTAATCAAGCTATATTTTACGGACTATAGGATGGGTCAAATTAGACCTTACACAATGTAATATTTATAATTATTATCACTTGAGCCATTTTTGACCAATGCTAATCCCATTTTTGTAAGTACCTATCTATACTTTGGCATATTTATTTACACTTATTGCTAACCAAGCTAACATCCAGAAAGAGAACATTTTTAAATCAGTATGGAATGTAAAAGATTCACAACATTTATTGCAAAATCATCAAATAAGATGACGGGTAGGGCACACTAGCGACGCCTATCGATTTTAATTTATAGCTACTAAACCGGATCTATTTTAAACAATTTCGAGGTTTCAACGAGGTTGCCGCGAGGCAAACACTTATACCATTTATTAAATAACCATGCACAAATGTTGGGACTGTTTTTGTACGCGAAAAATTGATTCACGCTAAAAGTGGCCGCTTTTGGCGGTAATCAATTTTTCGCGTACAAAAACGGACCCAACATTCATGCATAGATAGATATACTTTATTGCACAAAAAAAAACACAACTTTAAAAGGCATTACAGAAACTTAATTGTACAATTTCGGCGGTCTTATCGCTGGAAGCGATGCATGGTTATTTAATAAACAGTAGAACTGTTTGCCGAGAGGTTGTACCCCGAATAACCCGTTTAAAATAGATCCGGTTTAGTAGCTAAAAAATAAAATCGATTCTGCAATAACCTTAAGACTGCGTAATAAGTATATTTTGTCGAAAGTCAGGCAAGGTTTGAAAGCGCCCATCATGACTTCGTTTCCGTTACCTACATTTTAACCATTTTCAAAAGCAAGTAATCAGGGCACAGTTAAAGATTCACAATTTTTTATTTGTGCTTTGTTCATACAGGACAAGGAACTAGTTCCTAATTTTACTTAATTTAAACCAAAATCAGATTTTGTCTGTCAACATTCAAATAAGTAAGGGTCCTTACGTTTGCCAATAAAAGACATCAAACTGAAGACAATAAAGCTACTGTTACACAAGCTCATATGTAGCATGTTTTTTATGCATGCCAAATATGTCCACATTTGCTAGCAATAAGCATGCTTTTAGTCATCAACGAGCATG
Source organism: Marasmia exigua (assembly GCA_019059595.1). Lineage (NCBI taxonomy): Eukaryota > Metazoa > Arthropoda > Insecta > Lepidoptera > Crambidae > Marasmia > Marasmia exigua. The sequence continues at coordinate 922,740 of CM032479.1, read as the reverse complement.
CTTAAAAAATAAACAAACCTGTTTACATGTGCTAAAATTGACAATTTAAAAAACCCCCGACACAACTAAAGCTCTTTCATTTGATACCTATATTGAGGCAGTTGGAACAACAAATAGGTTATTCGTCATTTTCTGTCGGCGGCCATCTTGGATTTGAAATTTTTCACAATTAATATATTCTGTATACCCATATTGTGGGAGTTGTGTTAAAAGATAAAATCCAAATCTTTGTGACGGCGGCCATCTTAGATCGATTTTTATCCAACATAGCTAAGAACACTCCTTCCTTATTCATCTTTCAAACAAAAAAAAACAAAATCAAAATCGGTTCATTTTTTCGGGAGCTACGATGCCATAGAAAGACACACAGACACACACACACACACACACACACACACACACACACACACACACACACACACACGCACGCACGCACGCACGCACGCACGCACGCACGCACGCACGCACGCACGCACGCACGCACGCACGCACGCACGCACGCACGCACGCACGCACGCACACACACACACACACACACACACACACACACACACACACACACACACACACACACACACACACACACACAGACACCTCAAACTTATAACACCCCATCGTTTTCGCGTCGGGGGTTAACGCTCACGTACACTCCCCCTTTGACCCGTACTACAGGTAGCATGCTTAAAAATCGACCAAATCCTCAACATCCTCAAAATTAGCATGTTTATTAGAAGGCACTTCCGTCCGCACATGCTATTAAGTAGCACTTGCTCAAAAGTAGCATGCTTTAAGCCTGAAAATAAGCATGTAACGTGTAACAGTAACTTGATACCTATAGAGCAACCTCACCCTCATCTTAGCATGCTATTGATATAAGCTTTGGACGTAACTGAGAATAATATGGAGCACCATCGTCTCAGGCCCATCGCCCACAAGTCAAGACGGGCTGGAGACGAAGCAGAGGCGCATACGCGGCGCACCGTATTTACATTTACTTATTTATTTATTGGTCACACTAAACAGAGATACAGTAGGTACAGTACAACAAGACATGTTATTCTAAATTATTTAGGTAGCTCCATTAACAAGTGTGAACGTATCTTCTTCTTTCTTCATTAATAAATGACGTGCGCTTACATACTGTAGTCGCGGCACAGGCGAGCTGAAGACGGGGCGGCGAAGAGGCGGTAGCGCAACGATTCCGCCGTTATTTTGCCATTTCGTTTCGTGCATAAGTACTGATTGATGAATTAAAATGAGAAAGAAGCATAGGGTGTCTATGCTGCCTTCTCATTTTCTCGTCTCAACTTCTAGTCTGCATAGAGACCAATCATAAAACACCCACACCGCGACGACGCCCCGACTGTTTTGTGGGCGACGCGCCTCAGAAATCCTCTACCCTCAACTAACTCTCAGCCAAAGCCCCTGCAAGTTTCCCGGCATTGGTCACAGTGTTGTACAAATGGAAGAAGAGGTACAGCAGCAGCCCCACGCAGATGATGAAGAATACAATGCAGAAGCAGACCACACATTCGGAGAGGTAGATTTTGATCCTGTCGGCGCGGCTCATGCGGCTGCCCGGGATTTCGACACTAGAGTACGTCCACATGTCGCGAACTGTACCTGAAAAGAATTGAATTGTTAAAATCGCATTTTTGAGCAGGCCCCTTTACACCACTCGATTATCGTATCAGAAATGATTGAGATCCGCAGGAGAACTAAGGTCACAGACATAGCCCAAAGGATTGCATGCCTCAAGTGGCAATGGGCAGGGCACATAGTGAGAAGAACAGACGGCCGTTGGGGCGGAAAGGTCCTCGAGTGGAGGCCACGTACAGAAAGTCGCAGCCGTGGCAGGCCCTCTACAAGGTAGACCGACGATCTGGTAAAGATCGCGGGAATCCATTGGATGCGGGCCCACAGGACCGATCTGTGTGGAGAACATTGGGGGAGGCCTATGTCCACCAGTGGACGTCTATTGGCTGAAATGATGATGATGATGATAAGACCGCCTTATTATACTGTCTGTGGTTGTTGTATCATACTTGTATTTTGTTTTTGTGCAATAAAGAATATCTGTCTATCTATCTACTTTTCAGAGAAGTTTCTAAATCATGTAACCATGATTCAGTGGGTCTGGTCTTCTCCTGTCTAAGGGTTGCTAGGTCAGACGGCAGTCAATTCATTGTAATTACTAGACTTCTCTGGAGCAAATCTTGGATCATCGTCCAAGCATACCCCAAAGCGATAGTTTTGGACGCAACCAAGAATACTCGCTGAAATCATGATTCAATATTAGTGCACAATAACACTGTGCCATATTATGGCGTGGTGTATGAGGCGCCTAAAGCTGGGCACATGTTTACTATTTTCGCGCATCAAAGCCCAACGCCGAACACATACATAGGTAGGTAATGTTAAGCGCGTCGAAATTCGTGCGTAAATTCGGTGCACTCAGATGTCACTCGTTTGCTAGCATGTCACTATACGTGCAATTTTACGTGCAGGGTTGTTTTAGCCAAAAAAGGACAGGGATTCGTTGTACAGCACATTTTCTGTAGAGAAGACAGTTTGGAACTTTTGTTTGTTTTTTTTATTTTATTTAGTCTGTAGAGTCCCACTGCTGGGCAAAGACCTCCCCCAAGTCTCTCCATTCCTCCCTATCCAATGTCTTAACTTGCCATTCTTGGACATACGTAAGTATTGAAATCGTCACACCATCTTTTTTTGGGCCTGCCGCGTAGTCGACTACGCGTCCATCGGCCGGTTGCCATTGGGTGACGATTTTTGTCCATCTTTCAGGGTTCATCCTGCATACATGGCCCGCCCACTCCCATTTTAACTTCGCAGTTTTTCGACCCACATCCGCGATTCCCGTCTTGGAGCGTATGTCGCAGTTGCGCACTCTATCTGATCTTTTGATCCCCAGAATGCTACGCTCCATAGCTTTTTGGCAAATCTTGAGTTTGGACTTTGTTTATGTATACCATCGGCTAAATCAAACCTATTGTGCTCGTAAGTTCAAAAATGGAGATTTTTGCCCATAAAATCTCCGTTAGATATCTGTAACGGAAATTGTGTATTTAACGGACATACCTACCTACCTATGTACAACATTGAAAAAGTTCCCGGTAGACCACTTTTCGACCTTAAGTTATTGGAATAAGGTCTAAAAGTGGTCTACCGGGAACTTTGTCGATTGTTCCTACTACTTATCTAGATGGCGTGTAGGCTTCAGAGAAGTTCAAAAAATTTGGTATTTTTTTGATGTACGATGACATTATTAATCAATCAACCAAACATTTATTACTTCAGTTAAGCAACGAATACCGTCGAAAACCATACGGTACCGCATTTCTACGTGATTTTGTGTAGCCTAAGTGCTTCGAGGGATGATTTAGGAATAATACCTCATATTAAGGTTTTTAGGGTTCCGTACCTCAAAAGGAAAAAACGGAACCCTTATAGGATCACTTTGTTGTCCGTCTGTCCGTCCGTCCGTCTGTCAAGACCCTTTTTCTCAGGAACGCATGGAGGTATGAAGCTGAAATTTATATCAATTACTCAGGTCTACTGTCCCTTGAAGCTGTGAAAAAATAAAACTTCTAAGCCTACGCAATCAAAAGATACAGCCGTTTATGCCGCAAATTTTCGACACTTGCAAGGGAATCAAAACCTACAGGGTGCTTTCCGTGAACTCAGAATCTTGAAATTTGGTACGAAGTAACGTCTTATAGCATAGATAAAGGAAAAATTACGAGTAGAGGTATTAAATTGAAATTCATACCAAATACTCAGGTCTATAATACCTTTAAGCTGTAACAAAATCAAACTTCTATGTCAACGCAATCAAAAGAAACAGCAATTTAAGCTGCATATTTTGAAACTCGCAAGTACTCGCAAGGGAATCAAAACCTAAAGGGTACTTCCAGTCGACCTAGAATCTTGAAATTTGGCATGAAGCAACGTTTTATAGCACACATAAAGGGAAAATTCCGAAAACCTTATATTTTTAGTTACATTACAAAATATATATTTTTAAATAAATATAAACTTATTACTTTTTACCTCATGAACGCGTAGAGCTATCAAGTTGAAATTCATTTTCAAATACTTAGATCTAATTGCCTTTAATCCGTGAAAAAAAAAATTCTAAGTCAACGCAAAAACGCAAAAGTACAACCATTGATACCGCATATTTTGAAACTCGCAACTACACGCAAGGGAATTAAAACCTAAAGACCACTTCCCGTTGACATAGAATCTCGAAATTTGGTAAGAAGCAATAGCTTACAGCACAGGTAACAAAAAAATTCCGAAAAGCTTAAAATTTTAAGTAGTTATACCACCAAAAAAATTGTGATTGTAAACATAATTGTAGTTACAGCAATGACCGCGAGTTATTATACTATGTATGGGGAGGGCAACATTTAGAGAAGACGAAATAGACTTCTTCTTTATATTTTGACGTTCTTTTATCGAAATGATATGTGTTAATATAAAATAAAGGATTACTTAAACGATAAAGAGATCTTTGTCTTAAATTTATGCTCCTCCATCTTTCCCCATTGTAATATTATGAATTTCATTTTGCAATAAAAATACCATAGTTATGACTCGATTGTCGTAATGAACGAACTTTGTAGACCTTGCAGGTTTGTACGGAACCCTCGGTGCGCGAGGTGGCAGACGAGCAGATCACCTGATGATAAGCGATTGCGGCTGCCCATGGACACCCGAGTCAACAGTGGATGATGGTGGAACGTGGACAGATTGGGCCTCTGGTACCCTTATTCACGCAACGAAACACAGTACAGTGCTGCTTCACGCTGGTTTTCTATGAGGCCGTGGTGTCACTCCAGTCGAGCCGGCCCATTCATGCCAAAGAATGGCTCTCCCACGGTTAATAAAAAAACATTTATTTTCTCTACAATATTGTTACCATAGTTTTCTCTACAGTATTGTTACAATATATTTAAGTAACTTAAAGGTTAATAGCTCAAGATTGCCTTAATGCCACTACTTTCGATAACTTTCGGCTTACTTAGGCGTAGGAATACAATCTCACGAGCTACGGTGACATTTACTACAACATACAAAAACAAACAAAAAAACCGCTATCTCGTTAGTTTTTGTTTCAAAGACCGCATAAAAAATTTAATGGATCCAGCGTGGTTATTCAAAAATATCCACACCCAAAAAACTCGTTAAAATTGGAACGACCTGAACAAACCATAGGTAACACAACCAATTTCTATTGCTATCAGACCAACAGTTGTTAAATCAAATAGTAGCGAGTTCTTCCATGCCCCCAATAGCAGTTCAAATATTATGGTCCGCATGCCACGGATTCCATTTTAAAGTTAGAATCGATATTCTTAAAAAAAGTTGTCTTTATTTACATTCTTGGAAGGAATGAGTTAGTAACTCAGGGGACAAGAATGAGCGCCTTTTAAGGTGACGGGTAGGGCACACTAGCGACGTCAATCGATTTTAGTTTTTAGTTACTAAACCGGATCTATTTTAAACAATTTCGGGGTTACAACCTCTCGGCACACACTTATACTATTTATTAAATAACCATGCACAAATGTTGGGTCCGTTTTTGTACGCGAAAAATTGATTCACGCCAAAAGTGCCCGCTTTTGGCGTGAATCAATTTTTCGCGTACGCGTTGGACCCAACATTGTTTTTTTAAGCGGGGCTTAAAGGTTGGCAGCGCACTTGTGACTCCACTGGTGTCGCGGGTGTCGCGCTGGTAGCGCTTACCATCAGGTGATCTGTCTGCTCGACTGCCACCTATCACATAAAAATATCGTATTTCTCTTGATCTATGGTTAGCTATACTTACTTTTAGTAGTTTATACTTTTAGGTAGGTAATCAACAGACAGGCGGATAATTGGCGCAACTAGCCATGCCACGCTTATCTGCGAATATTTTGGGCATCGTATTCCTAAATTATCATTCTGAAATTCTAAAATTCGGCGCACAAAATTTATAGACGTGCTTTCAAATTTTCCTCGAATAAAATACCGTAACAGTTTAGTAAAGTTATTTAAAAATTTCTAAATAGTTCAGGTGCCTTACTTACTTATCTAGCCATGTTTCTTTCTCAAGATTGCAACAATAAGATGTATTAGGTCTTATCTCATTTTTTATTTCATAACCAGAAAATCGGAATTGCAAAAAAGCTTTACATAATTAAATAATGTTCTTAACAAAACACAATAATATTTTGTCACTTTATACACTTCAAATAAAATTGTATAACAGTACACCCGAGAATTCGGTAAAACCTTTCTCGAGTGTGTACTGTTATAAAATGTTATTTGAAGTGTATAAAGTGAAATATATAGAAGCTAGAGCTGGTCATCAGGCGGAGCCTTGCCACATACATGCAATCGGAAGAAAGACTAAGAAAAAAATGAGAGAAGAAAAAAACTGTTTTAATAACATAAATAATTAAGAAAATAATAGACTACAAGTAATATAAAAACGAAGGAACCAAGGAACACATAGTCATGAAAATAAATTTGACGACCCGATTGGAACAGTGGTAGTGAACGCTGCCTCTGGTGCATGGGTTGCGGGTTAGATCCCCGCACAGTACAAACATTTGTGTGCATGAACATATCTGTTTGTATTGGTCTGGGCGTTATCAATATATTATAAGTATGTATTTACAAAAGAAAAGTATTATATGTATACATTTGTAATCCCACTGTTGATTCTGATATCCGTACACAAGTGCTTGAGCTACCTATCTCGGAGTCAGATCAATGTATGTGATGTTGTGAAATATAAAAAAAAAATAGGATTGTGTAGGTATAATAAATAAAACAAAATAATAATATAGTAAACATAATAAATATAATAAATTGACATGTCGTAATACTCCCCTCATCTTAGAGTGCGGTTTCCAGTTGCGTCCAAAGCTGTCGCTCTGGAGCCCGGGGTACGCTTGGCCCATGATTCTTTACTTGGGGAGTCTGTTAATTACAATGAAGCGACTGCCGTCTGACATTCACAGCCATTTAACAGGGAACTAGACCTACTGAATCATAATAGGGTATATGACTAAGCTCAAGGTTTTACAAAATATAAATATTTTATCAAAATATAGGTCAATATGTGCCAATAGCAAAAATTCGCAATTAAAAATATTACGTCTAGCCGGTTTTATGGTCATTCAAAGATTCATGGGCAAGTCCATTTTAAAACTATGAAATTATTAAAAAATAATTATACCATTAAATAACCCATACAATTTGCACCAAATATTATAATAGAACCATTGACATAAACGAAACATTTGATATAGCTACCATACAAAATTCAAATGAAATGCATACAAAATACTTAGGTGTGACGTCACATCTTAGTAGCCATTTGTAGGGAGCGTTTTGGGTTTGCCCAAAATAATGTGATTTTAAAGTTGTGATATCTCAGGTGGTTTAAATGAGAATCAAGTGATTTTTTCAACGATGTTTCTATCATTGAGAGGTCTTTTGATTGCAAAAAAAAAATAGTCATGTACCGTATTACACGTTTCAGGAACTATCCGAAACGTGCAGGTTTCCTCACGATGTTTTCCCTCACCGCCGAGCTAATGGTAGAAATATGCACATAGATTTGAAAAATCCAGAGGTGCATGCTCGGATTTGAATCCCTTCCCCCGTCGGAACTAGTAAGCTACCATCGTTCGCATCATGTCGTAATATTATCAGAGCAATGCCGAAACACGAGCTTCGCGGTACGTGACCCTTCGCAGCATCAACTTCGAACAAAGCGTAGGTAACTAAGTTAGACAAAATACAATTTCATGGAAATGTGTTGAATAACCCGTGGTAGCCGAACTGACACGTTCATCAGTAAGCATTCACACATTTAGTTATGACTGACTTATGGGCGAAAATAGTATGGACATACATACTGTATAGTTTTAGTATATGTTTTACCGGAAATGTATGAAATGATTTAAATAGCATGCTTCATGTGCTAAAACGTTGTAAAAACGAGTATTTGCTAAATAATCAGTGGCAGCATAACGTTGCATGGTTTTTTTTTATGTGATAGGTGATGGTAAGACACCTGATGGTAGGAGATTGCCGCCGCCCATGGACACCCGCGACATCAGTGGAGTCACAAGTGCGCTTCGCACGCAGCGAAACACAGCACAATGCTGCTTCACGCCGATTTTCTGTGAGGCCTAGTATAGTTTTCTCAATAGAATCTTTCTTGATTCTTCTGGCGCTTTGGTCATACGCTGCCGCGGCATACCTGACTCACCAATCTTGGAACGTGGTTTTTAAAAGCCTACTCAGGGCTTCGTGGACCTGGCAAAAACATATTTTTCAAAAGTTTGAAATATTTGCATCTGGATCAATGCAAAGATGCAGAACAGTGAAGCGCTTCATTTCAATCATTTGGAACATCAACTCTCAGATAGATCCGTGATTAATTGATTTTGTTACGAATGAATAATCGATCCACCACTCCTGCTGTGCCATGTAATGCTTATCTCTTTCCCCCTCGTAATATATGAAAAAACGGTAACCGATTCACCCCGAACAGCCCACGGCTTACTCTTTCGCTCTGATTTCGCTCACTGGGTTCATTCAGCTCATTCGGATCTTTCGGCTCACTCAGATCATTTGGCTCACTCGGATCATTTAGCTCATTCGGCTCACTCAGATGATTTAGCTCATTCGCATCATTTGGCTCACTCGGAACATTTAGTTCATTCGGATTATTCGGCTCACTCGGATTTTTCGGCTCATCCGTAATAAGTGAGCGAAATGATCCATTCGGAGCGAACATTAACGAATCTCTAAAGATTTGGAACAGTGTATCATTGGGCTGAGTCGGATCACTGAGTCGTTTCAGTAAACTGTTACACACGTCTTGTCTTTAGACCCTACCTACCCAGGATAAAAGATGAGATAGTGATGTAAGCTATGCATGTAGGACTTATGGAGCTAATACCATGTACTGCGAAACAGGCGAGCTGAGATCCGATTATGATTAAATTTTAAAATGCAGCAAATAATGTGCTTTTATACGTAATAACGTGAATTAATCCGATTATAACAGTGGTAAATCATTTTGACAATGGAATATAACGGATGTTCCATTGCAAATTAATCCCCTTATATCTGATGGAAAGAAAAACAATATCAGTCTATAATGGATCGTATTGACCAGGTTCATTACGTTTGTTTATTGGGAATAATGTTTTCTTAATATTATCTTAATATGTATGCAAAGCAAAGATACTGAGAGATCAATAGTGGAAGGAAAGAAGACTTTTGTAAAATTACGACTTGTGTTTCAAATTCAAAGGAGGTTAGTCATCACGAGGCATATTGGATATTTGGTAAATAAACCAAAACATGGTAGTATTGATATAGAGTTGATACAACCAGAGCGATCTTTCCGATTTCAATCTTCGTTGTAATACTGTAATAAACTTTTGTTGCGATTTTAGATTTTATTTTGTACGACAAGAACTCTTTTTTGGTTCAAGTGCTGGCCAGATTTTTTTTACTGTATTCTGTAGGACTTGTCCCCCGGATTATTTCTTACTATGGCACCAACACTGTAGGATCATTATCCTTGATTTTATTTGAGTTCAAAAATCAACCTCTTCATACATTTTCAGTGAATCAACTAACAAAAATATTTTTTTTTATTTATGGCAAATCTTGACATTTTGAACATCAGGGGGACATATTCTAACATAATATAGCAAAAATATTTTTGGCCGGCACTTTCATACTTGAACCAAAGATAAGAACGTCGGAGGATCTCCTTTCTGCTTATTTCCTATAACCAATAAGATAGATAGTTAAATAATGACGCAAAAGAAAATAGACAGTCAGTAGGTACCAATAACTCTTATATAATGTTAAGGGGATTTTTTTAAGTCGTCACAAGTGATTTATAATATGACAATTATTATAGTTACTAGGTAACTTATAATTGAAATTTATCGTTTTAGCAATTACATTTTTTCAAAACCAAAAATATTGCTAGTACTTTATAGTCATAATAATTAATACTCAAATGGACAAGTTCAAATCCAGCATAATTATCTTTTTTTTCGGCCGGCACTTTCATGTTTGGACCAAATAAGAGGTTGTTATTTCCACATTTAGTTAGGTACTTTCAAGCCTCTTTATTTATTTACAAGAAGCAAATTTATACAACATTAAGAATACAAATATTTACAGTATCCTAAAAATAAACAAAAATTGAAATAATATAAAAAAAAGATGATGGATGAGGTGAAAAATATTTACAAAAGAATGCTGGCGGCGTTACCTTTTTTAATTGCCAACCCGATGCGTTGGCCGAGGTGTGTAGTTGCCAGCATTACGGTCACCTGATATTCAAGCGTCTGAATTTTCTGAACTGTTTCGATCAGAACATAACTATACCATAAAGTTGGTTTTGGAGTCTACATTCCCGTAATAATAGGAAACGCGTTGTTTCAAATCAATAAGAAGTTAGTTTGACACGAACTTCAGAAACTAGCAAGAATCTCAATGGACAACATTTCAAAATTGCTAAGCTCTGAAACAAAAAATACCATTTCTTTATTTACTTTTCCGCTGCGCGAATATATATTTAATAATTTTTTATATTGCTTATTTACTGAGAAAAAAATTAAAAACTAAAAAACGTAAGATGACGTCATCGGACGGCAGAATGTAAAATATTTCTTTGCTTAGCACATTATAGTTTTAAATTTACGAAATGCCAAACCCATGACATGCAACTGTCAAAAAAAAGACAACTTGTCAACCTTGAATGTATGAATGACGTTGACAATGTTGACACTAGTATTATTTACCTTTGACAGTAGTACCTTTTTTTTTATTAAAACAATGATAAGCAAAGGAATATCGCTGATTCAGCCGTCCGATGACGTCATTTGGCGCTTACGTCTATTTAGAATATAAAGAATTTTAATAATTATTTTATGCATGAAAATGGACAAATTTTGAAAAAAGAAAAAATATGGGTCCGTTCATTTTATGTCTATTTTCATATAAAAAAACAATATGGACATGTTAAAAATATGAAATGTTGTCCATTAAAGCAGTGGACGGACTGCCGAATGGGTGACAACGGTTGGACTTGATGAAACTATGAAGGTTTCTCTGTTTTTCAACTAGACATTACAAACGTTGACAATTGTTTAAGAATTGGACCAAAAAGCTGCCCACGCAAGTTAATTAAGTAAGGATATAATGAGTAAACGTGCGTGATAATAATTTTGACGACCCGTTTGGATCAGTGGTAGTGAACGCTGCCTGAGGTGCAAGGGTTGCGGGCTCGATCCCCGCACAATACAAACATTAGTGTGCATGAACATGTATGTTTGTATTAGTCTGGGTGTTTTCTATGTATTATAAGTATTACAATATAAATAATAATAATAGTATTTCAAAAGTAAACTATTTAATAGTATATATTTGTAATTCCGCTGTTGGTTCTGATATCCGTAACACAGGTACTTACTACCTATCTCGAAGTCCGATCAATGTATGTGATGATGTGAAATATTTGAATTTATTCAAAAAAAAAGTCAAACACACCGTTCATTATCGATTGAGGAATCCTTAGCCGTCCGCATTATAAACCTTAAGTAGTACATATATCAAAAGCAGTCAAATAGGTTCACAGTCATGCACGTGAATACGTCATTTTTACATTTCAAATACGTCATCAAATATTTCGTATATCAGATGATTGTGAAGCAGAAGGATGTTTGCGATAAGTGTAAACATACTCATACGGCATTGGGTGAGTGTGAGCAAGAGAAGATACTAGAAATAAATTTTAAAAATAATGAGTAGATTGTTGCTTAGTGGTCAAATTATAATTGATAAACCTGTAAGATAATGTATATGAGACATTTGCTAACCACAAAACATTTTGAAATACCTAGATACACGAACAGATAAAAATATTGAATACTTATAACAAAATACGGTAAAAAGTTTTTTTTTAAATTTATTATGGCTCTACTCGAAGATAATTCAAGCCAATGTCAAGTAACTTATTGAGAATTAGTAGTCGACAGTCGAAGTCAGTCAAAGTCACAGTACTCAATAAAACGCCAGTGTTTTACGTTTTATCGACCTACGGATTCAGCGGATATCACTCTAAAAGCAATCGCAGGTTTTAAGGCTCTATTAGGTCCAAGCAAGTTGTCACGAGAAAACGCACTCGACAAACAATAGCAGTGTTAAAAACGATACTATACAACGATTCTTATTTATTAGGATCATTTTTGCGGCACTTCATTGCAAAAATTAACACCAAATTTGTACACTAAAAATTACTAGACACTAATTTAAAACCTTTGAATTGCATCAGCCCATGCGGCTTGTTTTAGCCCTACCCGCCGAATCTAAAAAGTTTTGGTCCACTAGGCGCAGAATCGACTTTAGAAGGTACTACAACGTGCTATCCGTTGGGATCACAAAAGTTTATGACCTTAGATTCATGGTGGAGTTCAGAAACTTTTAAAGTTTATGTAACTGTCGCATAATTAGGGTTATTATTATAATACGCGAGCGAAATTTAAAAATTGGCGAACAAAAATATAAAAATATATACATGTCGAATTGAAATCCTCCTTCTTTTTTTTAAGTCGTTTAAAAAACGAGCCTTGGCGAGATTTTTGATAGTGTTTGCGAGTGTTTTAATACCGGGTTATGTGCAGTCTCGTTACTACTTTATCTAAATTCATGTTTTAATCTTCAAAGTAACAAATTATAGGGAAACTAGAACAAGGTTTGTGCACATACCTGATAATCTAGTAGATTTTCTTGGCAAAATACTATTTGTAGCTCTTGATGCTTTTGCTAAATATCTGGTCGAGTCAATTCTTGAAAATACTTTTCTACTTTTTTCTCACTTTAAGACTCTAAATAAAATAGATAAATTATTTTCTAATATATAAATTACCATACAAAGTGAACGAAAATTGTGTGACAGATAACTACGAGTATATTTTTGCGCGCGCATTGTAGGTGTATTACGGGGTCATAATCTCTAACATTTTTGGCTGTATAAATGATTAATCAAGACGGGAATTAGCACGATATTTATTATATAACATTGTGTACTCACATATTTTACTCGGCGTTCAGTCCGCTGGTGACCACGGCTGCTGTAACGTAGCCGAAACGTCGAGTAAAATATGTGAGTACACAATGTTGTATCACATTATAAATATCGTGTTAATTCCCGTCTTGATTAATTATAGTTATAATGCAACGCGAAAATTTAAAAAAAAACTATGTATAAATGATAATAACTTTGTCCTAATAATGTCATTTTGAAGAATTTTGGCTGTTGCATAAAGTGCAAAAAAATCATTATGCCACACCCTAACTTTTTTTTTAATTTCTTTAAAGCTGTCAATATTATAAAGTCTGTCAAAATACTTTTGATTGGTCAATTTGAAATTATGACATGAGTGTATGTAAACTTATTATTCTGAGATGTAAACAATTGATTTGACAGGACTTTATAATAATCACGTCAGGCAAGCCGACAAGTTCTTTTTTTATGGCTTGTAGTGTTGTACGGACAAGTTTAGTTCAACAGCCAAAGGACGTTGAGTGAATGTTGAGTGACGTTGCAACACGAACTTGTTTGCTTTTTTATAAGATTGGTGGCAAATGAACAGGCAAATCACTTGCTGGAAGAAACAAATACTTATACGTACACTACAATGTGTCTCACTCATTTAGCTGATTGTTTTATTGACAGTCGTAGCTGACATATCGGCCAAGCCAACATACCAATACGAATTTGCATACCTACATGCTGCAATAAACAATAAACTTAATAGAATTTCGATTGTAGTGGACAGTATTAATTTTAGAAAAAAAAGAAGTACAGTGGCGGACACATCAAGCTATACAAAACCGCAAATTTCTTCATTCGATTATAAACCTTATATTGTTACACATTAAGTTCGAAATCGATTGAGGAAATTTGACAGTTTTGTATAGCTTTACCTGTCCGCCACTGTACATACGATCTGTGTATTATTATTTTAGTTTCGCGTAAGTTATTTACTATGATCTTAATCTTTTCCGACGTTGAAAGCTATTACATTTGCAGCTGTTTCATTTAATCATAAAAATATAAAACCATTTTCAAATGAATTAAAATGAAGACCCGTTTGGATCAGTGGTAGTGAACGCTGCCTCTGGTGCAAAGGTTGCGGGTTCGATCCCCGTACCGTACTAACATTTGTGTACATGAACATCTCTGTTTGCATTGATCCGGGTATTTCTATGTATTATAAGTATGTATTTACAAAAAAAGTATTATATTATGTATATATTTGTAATTCCGCTGTTGGTTCTGATATTCATAACACAGGTGCTTGAGCTACTTATCTTGAAGTCAGATCAATGTATGTGATGTTGTGAAATATTTATTTATTTGTTAAAGTTATGTAGTTCAATTTTACTGCACTAAAGTACATATTATGTAAACATTACCTACAACTAACTTATACAACGACATACTTAATTAGATTTTATCTAGGTCAACCTATGCATTATTTAAGTTTACTGGTTCCAGTGAACACCAGTGTCACATCACATTATGAGCATCGACTTAAATCTTTGCTTCTAATTTGTTAATAAAGTCGTGAAAATAAACGACGAAGCCACCTGAGGCTTACGTCAAAGTTAACCCTATTTGCTATGGCATGGTATAGGAATTTCGTTGGTTAGGTTTTTTTCATATTTCAACCTGTTCTGTTTTGTTGTTACTTAGAGAAATATGCTCATTATCAAGCAACTGACATGGAAATATTTTAAAGACCGTTTAAAAAATATACTTGTGGCAAAATTCTGGATACGGGTGATCTTAATGTCCGATAATGCGGTGACAGATATTTTGTAGGATAAAAATATGGCGAACCTACTGATACCAACGGTGAGAAATAGCATAAACAATCGGTAGAATCTTCGTAGGTCCGATTAAAAGTCGGTCATGTGGCATCACTCTAAAATACATCAATTTATAATTTTAAGATGTTTGTCACTTGAGTGAGATGTATAAGCGAAGTATTTCCCGGGTGTAGGATAAAAATAAATCCAGCAGTTTTGTTTTTCGTCTGAACAATGTTAATATTCATAGGAAAGAGATAAACAATCATACTATTTCTTTGATTACAGACAGCACACGTTGGATTACTACAAACTGTCAGAATTCCTCGATTGATTTTTTTATGCTAGAGGCGACAAACGGCAAGGGAGTCACCTGATAAAAAGTAGTCAACGCCGCAACATGAACATCCGCGAAATCAGGAAGATCGCTAATGTGTTGCCGGTTAAAAAAGAGTACGCTCTTCTCTTGGAAGGTCCTTAAGTCGTAGCCATCGGGAAATACAGCCAAACCGTTCCACAGAACTGAGGTACGTGGTAAAAAGTTCCGTGAGAAACGCACAGTATTAGACCGCCATCCATAGAGATGATGGGGATGGAATGATAATGAACCAAATATGTTTCGCATTAAGGTTAAGAGTTGATTAGAAGTAAGACAGATTTTTATACTTTTACATTTAAGAGGCTAATTGGCGACGACGAGCTTGTGGGTAAGAGGCTACAAAGCCTTGAACACCGACGCAAGGTAGCAAGCTTATCGGTCTTCTATCGGATACTTTTTGGAGAGTGCGCCACGGAACTGTACAATGCCATTGGAGCATCTCCGTTCTTCCACTACTCCACCAGGCAGACCCTCAATCGACACCGGTACATGGTAGAAATACCAAAAGTCCGCACAAAGAGGTTTGAATCCTGTTTTCTTATTCGTACTGCGAAACAGTGCAATCAGTTGCCTGAAGAGGTGTTCCCTAGTGGCTACAATTTGGGGGTTTTCAAAGCGCGAGTGAATAGGTATCTTCTAGGTAGTCGTTCTACATCTTAGATCATATTATCACTTACCATCAGGTGAAATATGGTCAAACGCTTACCTATCTACAGCAAAAAAAAAAATTTGGTTGTCTGTACGAAAACAAAAATATCAAAACAGGGAAATATTTTTTAAATTAGGTGTTTCTTAGAGTTTGTGGAATTTTTTAAAAACAGACGTCAATGGTAATACAAGTATTCCATAAATTTTATCACCGACCAGCGTGTTCACGGCTATTAAAATTGTTATTTAAAACTATGAATGGCTTGGTCATGTCAAAAACACGAATAAGGCAATATTTACGTGAATTTCGCCGACAACTCCAAGGTAACTGCACTACTTTTGGCGCACAGAGTAATGCTGTATTTGTCTCACTGTCACCGTCATTATCAGAAAGCAAACTATACTTCACATGATGCGCGCGAGTTGTCCGAAGTCGTTTAGGACAATTAACGTGCGCGCGGCGCCGGCGCAGTTTGTAAACGATTGCCTTTGTATTGTAGGCGCTCGCGATATGCGCGGTACTGTCATTGTCGATAGTAATAGAGTTGTTATTAGTAGTATCGATAGTGAAATTACTATCAATAGTGATGATAATATCGTTAGTGAAAATACTATTGGTAATGAAGATACTATTCTAAGTGAAGATACTATCGATAGTGTATTTAAATATTATCGATACCAAAAAGTTTACTGGAAGTGTATCTTCTTTCCATAGTGAAGATTTGTCACGAAAGTCGAAAAGTAAAAATATCGATAAAATAATAGTAGTTTATTTGACTGTCACAAAATTAGGGTTATTAAAACACGAGCGACATTTAATTAAAACGTGCCTAGGCGAGATTTTTAACAGCATTCGCGAGTGTTTTAATATCGAGTTATGTGCAGTCTCATACATTACTCATGTTTATAATCTTCAAAGTGAGAAATCATAGGAAAACTATTTTGACTAGCTATAAATACATACCTGATGATAATCTAGTAGACTTTCCTGGCAAAATACTATTTAAAATTTATGCTGCTTTTAAATGCTCGATGTAAAATCCTGAAAATATTTTTTCTCACTCTCATAATCTAAATAAAATAGATAAATTCTATTCTAATAAATATATTAAGTACCAAACAAAATAGCGCGAAATCATATGTGGCCACAAATAACTAAATTGTTGTGAGTGCATGTTAGTGATTCTTGGGGTGTCAAATTCTAACTTTTTTGGCAGTATAATTGGCTATTGTTATAATTATTGTCATTAACTAAATTATTGGATAGCGTGAAATTTTTCAATACAATTCAAATACACACATAAAAGTCATATAAATAACCTCAAGTAGAACGATAACTTCACAGAGATAATAATAAACGATAATTATGACAGTTGTTCAAAATGCTCCGTGGGTTTTAAGGGAAATAACCGTCGTAAAAGACCGTAGCATCTTTGTGTCATATTGCATATGAAATCAATGAGTATTTATTACGGTTTCCAACCGTAGCCTTTGCGTTTCGCATACCAAACAATTACTGTTTTTTAATTTTCACAATTTCAAGTAAAATAACAGTTGTTCGACAACACTAGAGCGGAGAGTAAGGAGTTAGACACACGCATGAAGCGTGGCGTGGACATGATGCGCACAAGCAGCCTATGGTGAGTGATTATTTGGTTGCTTATAAGGTCGCAAATTGGGTCATATCATACATGATTGATACAAATTAGCTGTTATATTCTTCAGAAAGAAAAATGCTATGCTTTTGCATATTTGGACATGGTATTATAAATCAATCAGATTCTCTCCGTTGATTCGCATTGTGATACTTCTCATATAAGTATGTATAGACTACAAGCGTAGTAAAATATATAGATCGTCTAATATTTGCACCTTGTGGACTAAGTAGTTTCGTAATTTGATAATCTTTAAAGTTTTTATATTAATGTATTTTTATTGTAAGATAGTTGTTTGTCTTATAATAATTACAATCATATTATATAAGTGTCAGA
This sequence comes from Marasmia exigua, assembly GCA_019059595.1. Lineage (NCBI taxonomy): Eukaryota > Metazoa > Arthropoda > Insecta > Lepidoptera > Crambidae > Marasmia > Marasmia exigua. Next base: position 904,791 of record CM032479.1, on the reverse strand, counting down.
TCTTTATTTCATTTCACTGGTAAAAATTTAAATCATATTAATAATAATATGACAGACAGATCAAAAATAAACTGAACCTGGAATGTAAATATTATACAATGTTTAAACGTTAAACTTTTTATTTTTGTGTAGCAACCCTGTTCAATGACAATATTTTGATCAGCTTAGTAGTACATATAGTAGTTCAGTGGATAAAAACGCGCCTTTTATACGGGGGGTCATGGTTTGAATCCAAGCATGTACGTCTGGTGTGTATATTTCTACCATTAGCTCGGCTGTGAGGGAAAACATAGGGACATGCATGTCTCGCATAGTTGCTTAAAGTTGTGGATACCTACAATATTTGAGATAATGATTTTGAACTTGTAACCGTGATCTGTTGACTGGTTTCCTGTCTAAAGGTTGGGAAGGTCGGGCGTCAGTCGCTTCATTGTAATTACCAGAGTTCCCGGATTAGGAAAACCAGTGTGAAACAGCACTGTGCTGTGTTTCACTGCGTGAATTAGGGTACCGGAGGCCCAATCCAGGGGAAGGTGTTAAAAGGTTGGCAGCGCACTTGTGGCTCCACTGGTGGCACGGGTGTCCATGGGCGGCGGCAATTGCTTAACAACAGGTGATCCGTCGCCACCTATCACATAAAAAAGTAGTATTTTGATTAGTTTCGTCGAATAGACGATACTTAGGTATATTCAGTCCTTGTTTTCTTGCTTCTTATAAGTTTGTGGGTATCGATCGAACTTGTGCCTGTGCATATGGCGTTTCTCAAGCGTCTTAGTTGGAAGCCGTAATAGCGTTTTGAAAAGCATATCCGAATATCGGAATATTGGGGACTGGCCGGAGTATACTATAGTATGGGCTTTGGTAGTAAGCTAAAGAAAAATTGTTAGTAAACAAGATTTAAATTCTAGTCTCGCTCTATTTACAATTATTCTTTTTAGAGTTCCGAACCTTAAAAGGAAAATCAAATGCTACTTGAATTGTCTTGATTTGTTTTCTCTCTATCTTTCAAGACCCTTTTTCTCGGGAACGCGTATACTTTCAAAGAAAATAATGTATCAAGAAAGTAGCGATAACGAATGTTTGAGGAACTAACGGAATTCCCATATTTTATTTATTTCTATATATCTGCTACTGTGTCCACACTCCCTAGGAAATAAGGTCGGCCGATGACTTCGACGCGAAATTTGCTCAAGACCATACTTATAGATAACACGTTCAAACACAACGCACATGACAATGAGTAGTACTTATGTGTTCAAGGAGGTAATCAGAATGAAACGTAAATTCACTTGTAATATTCTTGAAGGTATCATGTCCTTGTTGAATGTTAATTGATAAGTACATACTTTCATTTTGTAGTTGTTTGCGTTTTTTACTAATTTGTGTTTTATACAGACTGTTTTTAACCGTCTCTGGCTCGATTCGAACAAAACGCGGTTATTATTACCTATTATGTAAGTACATACTCAACGAAACGTCAAGCTGTGAGTATATTCTACTACGAGTATGTACTTACATATATTGATAACCGGGTTTTGTCCCGTGTACATTAATTATTTGTATGATGCAACGCGAAAGTTTAAAATCTGTCATTATACAATAGATTTATCATCACCATCAGTATGGCCTTCCGGCAATATGTATACGAAGAGCAAACTAAGGAATGGAAGAAAAATCTAGGCCTTCATAGGACACAATACAAAGATACAGAAAAAACATCTTCTAGGAGGCAATAGACAACAGACAAGGATGCTCATACAATCATTAACAGGGCATTATGCAACGAACAAAATGCTGATGAAGATGAACACACGAATCTTTCGTGAGTAGGAGCGCAAAAAATAGGGGAGGTACAAAAGATCCCTTAGGGTCGACGTGCCCCATAAAAAAAGGCCCCTAACAGATAAGATAAGATAAGATTCACCGGTAAAGATTCGACAGATTTGTATAGAACGAGAGTGCTACACCATAGATTTAGTTTCGGAATAAAATTGGTTGGATCCGCCCTTAGTCAAAACCATAGAGTAAGGTTATTCAAATTTTGATAGTCTGGTCGAAACCTTCCTGTTAGTTTTTCGTTTCATACATTTTTTTATGTGATAGGTGGCAGACGTACAGACGGATCGCCTGATGGTACATTATTTTTATCAAACAACGTACTCTACAAAATACGTTTATTCTTCGAGCTTATCTTTCAGACATTTATGGTTTTTACTGCAATTAAATTTTAACAAGGCCTTCGACTGCATTATCCTTGACTCAATACCGAGAAAACTTGCCACTATGATATAGCATGACAAAATAATTAGTGCAATTAATTTTCCAGTTGCGTATGCAACTACATAACTGATGCATTTTTTATGCTAGAGCCGACAAAGGAGCAAGCGGGTCACCTGATGGTAAGTAATCAACGCCGCCCATGAACATCTGCGAAATCAGAGAGATCGCTAATGTGTTGCCGGCCTTTTTAAAAAAGAGTATTCTGTTCAGTTAAAGGTCCCTAAGTCGGTAGTATTAATATGATAGTTTCTGTTTTATTAAAATTTAACGTTACTTATGTACTTCTTGTGATTTAAGTAAGTAAAACATTTATTGACGACGAATACAATTCTTCGGATGAACTTGGATAAAACCAAGGTCATGTTCAACGAGCTCGTTGATCCGGGACCGGTCGCTGTTAATGGAGTACCTCTCGAAGTTGTTCAGGAATATGTATATCTAAGACAAATGCTCCAATTAGGCAGAAACATCTTCGAGAGAGAAACCAATAGAAGAATTCAGCTAGGCTGGGCAGCATTTGGTAAACTTCGTCAAGTCTTCTCGTCACCCATCCCTCAAAGTCTTAAGTCGAAAGTCTTCGACCAGTGCGTCCTTCCGGTCATGACTTACGGTGCCGAGACGTGGACACTCACGGCTGGACTAGTCCACCGGTTCAAAGTCGCTCAAAGAGCTATGGAAAGGGCTATGCTCGGAGTATCTCTGAAGGACCGCATCAGAAATGATGTGATCCGACAGAGAACCAGAGTCACCGACATAGCCCACCGAAATAGCAAACTGAAGTGGCAGTGGGCTGTTCATATTAGCCGCAGAACTGACAGCCGTTGGAGCCGTAAAGTCCTTGAGTGGAGACCGCGACTCGGTAAGCGTAGTGTAGGACGCCCTGCGACAAGATGGGATGATGACATTCGAAGGCTGGCTGGTGTGGGCTGGATGAGAGTGGCCGAAAATCGGGAGCAGTGGCGTGCATTAGGGGAGACCTATGTCCAGCAGTGGACGAGTGTGGGTTGCTGATGATTGATTGACATCACTTTAACCACGTGTTCTATCAACCATTCTGTACAACATTTGTTCTATGACTTTTGGAAATTCGCATAAAAATATGTCAACTTCTCATACAAAGTTGTTCACGTGACTTGGTCATTTCTATGGGGAGTCGAAAAAATTTTCGACTAATTTTGAAAAGTCGTAGAACAAATGTTGTTCAGAATGGTTGGTAGAACACGTGGTTAAAGGGATCTAAATGTCAACAGATACACCCTGTATCGTCTCTGAAAATACCTTCAATTTTGTTTTCTAAAAAATATTTTGAGATAATGATTCTGAACGTGTAACCATGATCCAGTTTGTTTGGTATCTAAGGTTGCGAAGGTCAGACAGCAGTCGCTTTAACTTTGAAGCGAGAACAATTACAATATGCTTAAGTAAATAACATACTACCGACATAGCCCACCGAATTAGCAAACTGAAGTGGCAGTGGGCTGGTCATATTAGCCGCAGAACTGACAGCCGTTGGAGCCGTAAAGTCCTTGAGTGGAGACCGCGACTTGGTAAGCGTAGTGTAGGACGCCCTGCGACAAGATGGGATGATGACATTCGAAGGCTGGCTGGTGTGGGCTGGATGAGAGAGGCCGAAAATCGGGAGCAGTGGCGTGCATTAGGGGAGACCTATGTCCAGCAGTGGACGAGTGTGGGTTGCTGATGATGATGAAATAACATACTTAAAAATTTCATCTCGTGTTCACGCGGGACTCGAACCCACACCTTCCACAATCCGGGTGAATGTTCTACCTCATTGATCGAGTTCAGAAGTTGGTTTTACACTCAGTTTACGTCTTACGAATTTCACCGGCTACTATTTAATCGCGTTAAATAAAACGTACATTAACTTTAACGAGGAATAGACAAACAAGGTGATGCGTCCAGAGTGCTGCCATTAAAAATACTCCTTCACAGTGGGAAATTAAAAATAAATAAATTCAGATTTTGATCATTTTCTATGAAATAAATATAACGTAAAACAAAACGAAATAATAAAAACATAAAATAAATTTCTTTATATGTACTCGTTTATATTAATTTTCAAAATAAATTATCGGGATTTTTTTTATTTCACGCGGTCAGTCTAAAAAATAAACTAAAAAAAAGTTTTTACAGGTCCAGTCATCGGTAGTATAGGTCGATTCACGAAAGATGACCACAAATGGCCGGAGTTTTATGCATGTAATCTCATGAAGTAAAGACTTAAGACAAAAAATATTTTCGATTAAACATGGAATGTGTTTACTCTAAGCATTTATAATGTGTTAAATTGAGAATGAGCCATTTCTTCATGAGATTACATGTGTAGACGGTCGTCATTTGTGGTCATCTTTCGTTAATCGACCTGTAGTCGATGGTCCGTCTAACATCCTAATTTATATGAATGTATATCTTCCTTTGTATTATTTTATCCAAGCATATCATATTTTATTTATTAGTATGTGATATTGTCCAGGAAAGCAAAAGGAAAGGACTTGCTCCAGGAAGCAGGGCATATCCGGGGCGGGATTTTGTGCGCTGCGGAATACGCAAATTCGCCAACCTGGGTCGCTATACCACGGTGTACCAAGCGGAAGTCTTCGCAATAATTGGCTGTGTCCAAGAGAGTCTACAAATGAATCTCCAGAATAAGAAGATATTCATCTTCTCAGATAGTCAAGCTGCCCTCAAGGCGTTAACATCCTGTGAACTTGACTCCAAACTCACTAGCGAGTGTGTCCTGCTCCTAAACCAGCTTGGCAATGCCAACATCGTAAATCTGATTTGGGTACCGGGACACTGTAATATCAGAGGCAACGAGGTCGCTGACGTGCTAGCAAAGGCCGTGGCAGAGAGCCCACTACTCGGACCGGAACCAATAAGTGGCGTTCCAGCCTGCATGGTCAGGTTCGAGTTAAAAGAGTGGGAGCATAAGCAAAGCACTGAATATTGGAAAAGACTACCTCGACTAGAACAGTCTAAGGCGTTGATACAGGCGTTCGATCAGAGACGAGCTGTAGAGATAACAAAACTGAGTAGAGGACATGTTAGGGCACTCACTCGGACCCTCACAGGGCACTGCAAATTAAACAAGCACCTGCACAACATGGGCCTTACAGATACCAAAATCTGCAGGTTCTGTCGCGAGGACGAGGAAACGATTATCCACGTCCTCGGCGAGTGCATGGCGCTGCACCGCTGCAGAAGCCGGCACCTGGGAGCACACATGATCTCGGCTGACGAGATCAAGAGCTCCCCCATCAGCTCCATTCTCGGGTTTATCCTGGAACTGGGGCTGCATGAGGTGCTGTAATAGGTTACGGGGCTGCCACAATAGATCATCTATTGGTCGCAGTGGCTATGAGACGCAGGGCTCACCCCATTTCTATCAAATAATAATAATGTGATATTGTGTTTATTTATGTATTAGTATTATACATATTTTAATATATATATACAGTTCACTTTTATTCCCCTTTTTAATATTGCACCACCTGCCCCTCCTCTACTATCAAATGTCCTTTGCCTGAAGGTTGTCTGGTAGAAATCGCTTCCAGCGATACGACCGCCGAAATTGTACAATTAAGCTTATGTAACGCCTACTTTTTTAAATTGTGTTTTTTGTGCAATAAAGTATATCTATCTATCTATCTAAGTATACAAGAATAAAGTTGTGGCTGTCAGCCATATAACTTCCAGAAAGATGTCGATTGGCGAGTCCAACTCGGCTGGGCAGCGTTCGGGAAGGGACAGGTGATCCGTCTGCTCGTCTGCCACCTGTGATATAAAAAAAAACATTTATAAACCGTGAGTCAGCACCTTATGTAAGTGAAACCTACACACATGAGTTGCCAATAAGTAAATATTGTTGAATGAATATTTTATCAATTCATGTTTCAATGGAATTTATTTGAAATGAAATTAATTAGGGCGCCAGCTAACAGAGCAAAGCCACTGGGTATTGGAAAATTATAATCTGAAATATTTGTAATTATATTTCGAGTAGTACGAATGATTCATTAAAAGCAAATCATTGAAATGAAAAACATTCGTTACAAAAAATTCAGAAGGCAAACATGATTCAAAACATGATACCTAACATCTTTACTACTAAGTAGTATGTTGTACTTACGGGCCATATAGTGCTCTCTTTGTTATCAATAAACTTTTAAAATAGCGAAATTCTCTATAACAGTGCGATATAAATCTGTTTTACCTATTAGATGGTGGAACCGGTGAGACGGCGTAAACTATTATTCCAACTTACCGCCTTCAGCTCTAAAAAGCACATGTTCGGTCTCACATGGAGCTATCTCATCGTACTATTATCGAAGTTACATCTCACATCTTTTTTTTCGGAGGACCCTAAATCAGCTCTTCCCTTTTGACCGGATTCAACGTGCTGCTTAAAATAATAAACCGGCCATAAAGATATAGTTATGTTTTTAAGTAAAGTATCACCCTATGAACTGTCCCACTGCAGGGCAAAGGCCCCCACCATAGAAATCAAGTTATCGCTACTATGATGGGATTAGGTTTAATCACCACGCTTGTCAAATGCGGATTCGTGATCACAAACCCGAGCTATGTTCGAAAAATTTGAAACATACTTTTCGCTCGACCCGGGAATCGAACCGAGGACCCCGAGATCACGGCCCCGTACTTAACCCACTAGACCATCAGGGCGGTAGAAACATGGTTATGTTTCTACACTTTTAATAAAAATAAAAACATTTTTTTAACGTCGTGCAACTTGAATACTTGACAACGAGAAATTCATTGATCGCTTAAACTCTCAGGCGCTGCGGAGAGAAGTTGCGCCTCTATGTGCCTTTTATCGCATTTACCATAGTGAGTTGTTGGCAATTTACATCGTCTCCAAATTTTTTTCTCATATAAGAACTGTCTGCTTACATTAACGCTCAGTTATAGTTGCCGATTATCACGGTCAGGTCACGGTCCTCAGGTGGAGGCCATGTACAAGAAGTCGCAGGTGGATCCACAAGATCCACAAGATGGACCGACGATCTGGTGAAGGTCGCGGGAATCCATTGCACGCGGGCGGCGCAGGACCGATCTGTGTGGAGAGCATTGGGGAGGCCTATTTCCAGCAGTAGAAGTCTATTGGCTGAAATGGTGATGATGATGATCATGGCCAGGAGAACATTGGAGATGGCCGCCACCCTTTGCACATTTTGGGATGAAGGCATTCGGTTTTAGATTCACCTTCTTCTTCTTTTGTGCCTTTTCAGTTCTGAAGGTTAACCACTATATTCTCAAACCCCTCTCTGTTCATGGCGAGATGTACAACCGCTTACTGATGTCAGTCCACTTCTTTGTTTCGTAGCTACGATATTTTCCTCCGTCTCACTTTCAATTTTACCAATCATGATGAAGCAATGCCTATGCCTAATTACGTGCCCGAGGTGCGCGTATCCGAGATAGCAGTCATAAGGTTTGGCGGGTCATGGTGACACGCCTCATCCTCAGATTTCAGATTCACTTTATCCGCAGTAAATCCACTACACCCTCTGTACTTGTTTACTCTTTAACAACTTTACTTAATTTCCGTGGCAGCGGATTAATTGAACCATATTCAGATCGTATTTTATTTTATATCAAAGGGAACATGCTACTAAAGAATGGAAAACATGAAAGGGTATATTTTAAAATCTGGCTGCAATAATACCGGTTTTATTGATCGGTGCACGAACGTCGACGATGGCGTGGTATAATTCAACTATGCAGTATTTAATCCACGGGTCTATTCTTATTTTGATTATAATTCAATTCAACCCTTGGAGTGAGAAAAGGGTCAAAATTTTGAACTTTGTTCACTGCATGGTAAAAAATGGTTTACATGACAAGGGGTCATCCATTCATTAGTTAATTAGATACGTCACTAAATTTTTTTTGACTTTTATACACCTCCTAACTCTCACACAGTTCCTTACTCTGTCATAGCTAGTCACTTTTGTGAGATCACCCCTCGCTATTATCTATAATGACGTCACATAAAATAACAAAAGTTGATGTAATATTAATAATTAAATTTAAATAATTTAATAAAAAAATTAAACATTTATGTTCATACCGACACAGGTAGGGTTATAAAAAATCTTAAATAAATAAATAATAATTTGAAATATGATGGCACAATTTTAACCGTCACAAATCTAGGAAGGAATTAGGTTGGACATTTGTATAGAGAAAAGGCTACGGACTTAGAACTATTGTTTTTCTAATGTGATAGGTGGCAGACGAGCAGACGGATCGCCCGATGGTATGCGATTGCCGCCGTCCATAGACACCCATAGATAGATATAATATAAATATTTCACAACATCACACACATTGATCTGACTCCGAGTTAGGTAGCTCAAGCACCTGTGTTACGGATATCAGAATCAACAGTGGGATTACAAATATATACATATAATACTTTTTCTTTTGTAAATATATACAAACAAACATGTTCATGAACACAAATGTTTGTACTGTGCGGGGATCGAACCCGCAACCCTTGTATCAGAGGCAGTGTGCACTACCACTGTTCCAATCGGGTCGTCTTTTATTTTTCGGGTCTTTTATTTAGATATTTTGTGTTAGAACAAATAATGATCTAATTACAATATGTAGGTAGGTACTATTCTCGAGTCAGTCAGACAGGACGTCAAAATCTCTCAATTTAGTAGGATGGGAGTTTGAAATGGTTACACTTTTATAGCGTATTACGTATCACTATACAATATTTCCGTGTCATAAAAAATATCTTGTTATCATTAGGTAAAGAGTATAAAGTAATAAACGCGAAGAGCGGTAGATTGACGTCCACTATTTGAAAATCCACGTATGAATAAAATCTGATAAAAACGCTACGTGCTTGGTCATATTAAATACCAATAATTTTCATGTGATGTTTGAGTAATTTTCAAATTATTATTTTTTATTAAGAATCAACTGACGATAATAGTTTGTTCTAAGAAAGGGCCATGCTCGGAGTCTCCTTGCGAAATCGTATCAGAAATGATGTGATCCACAGGAGAACCAAGGGCAAAGACATAGCCCAAAGAATTGCATTCCTTAAGTGGCAATGGGCAGGGCACATTGCGAGGAGATTAGACGGCCGGTGGGGCAGAAAGGTCCTCGAGTGAAGGCCGCGTATAGGAGGTCTTAGCCGTGACAGGTGCCCCACAAGGTGGACCGACGATCTGGTGAAGGTCGCGGGAATCCTTTGTATGCGGGCGGCACAGTACCGATCTGTATGGAGATTATTGGTGGGAGGTCTATGTCCAGCAGTAGACGTTTATTGGCTGAAATGATGATGATGAAGATAAGAAAGAAAGAAAGAAAAACTGTTTATTGACCACAGCATATAATACAAAAAATAAATAATAAAAAAACGGTACAGAGCATAAGAGTTGCGGCCAACAAGGCTCAGCCTCAGCATATGCTGTAACTGCCACAAACAACAGCTGCAGCGCTGGTTTTCATGCTGGACCTTGGGTGACGCCTTTACATTAGAAGAAATATAAATATTGACATGCAATACAGAAGATAACAAAACAGCTACAAAATTATCGAATACATAAAGACAACCGCAGTTTGATAACCTAAAATGAAATTGTCCTGTAACGAACAAGAACGTACCTATCGCGTTAAAGGGACGTAACGTGGATAAAGTTCGGTTGTGAATTCTGTTCCGTTGTAGGTCCTCTGTCCCATCTGCGATCGACTATCATCAATCTGTCAAATAGTTCTGGTACCTACCATGTGCCTATGATATTAATTGAGGAATTTGTTTGGACAAACATTCGTGTTGTGAACACTTGTGTTTGTTCAGTGTTTGGGAACAATAATGTATTTAAGTATAACAACTAGTTGTAATACGACAGGATATAATACGAAATTTATTATTTGAGTAGCCGTGTGGTCCCCAGCAGAGTAGAATAGGCCACCCTCACTCTTACCGAGGTATCGTAAAAGGCGACTAAGGTAAAGCTGCTGGCATGATCATCAGCACCCAGAGAAGGAAAACTCTGCATTTATATCAAAACCCTCGCCAACCCGTCTGCCAACCGTGGTGAGTATGGCAATTACCCCTCATGTGATTGAGGGAGGCCCGTGCCCCAGCAGTGGGGACTTAAATGGGCTGACGATGATGATGATTATTATTTGATACAACATTATGTACTCACATATTTTGCTCGACGTTTCGACTACGTTACAGCTGCCGTAGTCCGCTTGTAACCAGATCACTCGTAATTAAAGATATATTCCAACGCGAAAATCATAACGTGTCTCCATACACACTTGACATTGGCGGAATCACACGTGCGGCCGTCACCGTGCGCGGGATTAGGCCCAAGAAAAAAGAACATGTTTTAATCTGTTTAGGTCCTTACAGAGTTCAAACGATTACATTTTTTTTTATTTGCATAAACCTTGGTATGCACTTACGTACATTTGTGGTCTTAATATAGATAAAGGTAATTTACGCATGTTTAATCGATCTATCGACAAGCAAATACCTATCCCTATTATATAACTATGAATATAAGTTCTAGTAAAATATGAACGGTTAAAAGTGGGGATTTGTAATGTAGTTTTTATAAAAAAATCTTACCATACAGGCATTTATAGTCACAACTAGTATAAGGTCTAAAAGGGACATGTATGTACTAGTTAGTAAGTACAGACTATAGACAGGCCATAGAATCATATTTTCTTAAGTGACATTGAACCAAATGTGTTTGAAATAAGGATGAAAGTTGATTGTAGTTTGACGGATTTCGATACTTTAGCGTGTTTTTTGTCCATACATGAGCCATTATCTTTTCATCCCATGACAATCAAAATACAAATACTATCCTTTAGACTGGGCTCAATATTCGCACGCTATCAGCTTTTACAAAGGAGCAACGCAACCATGGCTTACGTACAATTTTGAGCCCGTCATTGAACGGGCAGGATTGAGCCCCTGTCGGCCACATGTTAGGGCGAAGCATAAATAGAATGGCTGTTGCACCCCTGTATAACCCTGGGTGATTAAATTTAAGCTCTATTTTTGAGTAAACAAAGTCACGTTTTGATTGTTTCGGGTTTGGGGGTACAAAAAGTTCTCATGAATGGACTTTAGTTTGGTCGTGGTTTAGTGTCGTTTGTACGTAAGTTGAGTGAGTGCGTCTGTGGTGTTTAGCATTCGCAAGACTGAGACACAGCGGGACTCTTAAGGTGGGTTTGTTTTCTTTTTTTGCAACATGTGGTCGGACAAGTGACTCATTCATTGATGCGGGTCAGGTTTCACTGTGCTTCCGTTTAGTTCTAACAAATTTTTGGTTGCGTTCAAAGATCCTATATTAGGCATGTTTCCAATCCCATAGACCAAGTCCATTTATTCAAAAAAGTTTAGTTTTTTTATTTGATAGTAAGCATTTTTTTTAATAGACTTAGTTTTTTTTTTGTTCGAGATTTCACTCTATGTTCTCCTCCTAAGGCCCAAATAGCAGACACAATAGAAAATCATTTGTTTTTGGGTTTAATAAGAACTTGGGTCTTATGACCTTAAGGAAAATATTCAGCACTATTTTTTTTTGTTACGTTAAGTATAGACTTCTTTTCTTGTCGAGCTTGCTGTTTGGCAGTCGAGCAGACGGGTCACCTAATGGTAAGCGATTGCCGCCGTCCATGGACACCAGTGGAATCACAAGTGCGCTGCCAACATTGAAACCCCCGGATTGGGCCTCCGGTACCCTCACTCACGCAGCGAAACACATCACAGTGCTGCTTCACGCCGGTTTTCTGTAATAAATAAATAATAAATGCATGGTGTATTACCATGGGTATATTACAACGGCTTCAAAGAAAACCCGGCGGGAAGTAGCACTGTGCTGTGTTTCACTGCCTAATCCGGGGGAAATGGGGGTTTAAAGGTTGGGAGCGCACTTGTGATCTACTGGTGTCGCAGGTGTCCATGGGGCGGCGGCAACCGCTTACCATCAGGTAATCCGTCTGCTCGTCTGCTACCTTTCATCTAAAAAAAAATAATGTCACTGTAGCACGTTACACACTCACAAAAATGTCTCGTTTATATCAATTGCGCCAATTAACCTCCATTGCTTCGGAGCCCAGAATCGTTACAAGTTAGTAACAATCCGGGCGCGTTTGAACAATATCAGCTGAGCTGTTTGCTGATGTAGTTTCGCGGTTTAAAATCGGAATTGGAATTGAGTTGAGGGAAACTGTACTGCGATTACATTACATTCAGTTGTGAAATACTTTGTTGAAAACCAATTTTGAGGTACGTTCGTGTGACATAGTTGGCAGCTTATGATTATAAATAATAATAAAAAATACATACTCTAGAGTGTTGGCTCATTAATTTTTATTTATTTGGTGTAGAAGTGATAGTCGGCAATGGGAGAAAGAGATAAATAGAGCAGTTAGCTGTAAACCCTGACCGCTTGATCGTGGGAGAGCCACGCTTCGGCTTGAATGGGCCGGCTTTAGGAGTGATACCACGGCCTCACAGAAAACCGGCGTGAAGCAACACTCTGCTGTATTTCGCTGCGTGAGTGAGAAGCAAAAGGGGGTTAAAAGGTTGGCAGCGCACTTGTGACTCCACTGGTGTCGCGGGTGTCTATGGGCGGCGGCAATCGCTTACCATTAGGCGATCTGTCTGCTCGTCTGCCACCCACATATCACAAGAAAAAACCCCACAATAAAGATTTTAAAACAGATCAAACTATTTGGTTTTACCAATAAACATGCTTAATTCATTAAGGTGACGGATAGGGCACCCTAGCGACGACAATCGATTTAAATTTTTAGGTGCTATACCGGATCTATTTTAAACAATTTCGTAGTTTCAACCTCTCGGTAAACACTTATACTATTTATTAAATAACCATGAAAAAATTTTATGGGTCCAACGCGTACGCTAAAAATTTTTCGCCTACAAAAACGGACCCAGCATTTGTGCATGGTTATTTAATAAATAAGTATAAGTGTTTGCTGAGAGGTTGTAACCCCGAAACTGTTTTAAATAGAACCGGCTTAAAAGCTAAAAATTAATATCGATTGGCGTCGCTAGTGTGCCCTACCCGTCACCTTAATGAATTAAGCATGTTTATTGGTAAAACCAAATAGTTTGATCTTTTTTTAAATCTTCATTGTTTTAAAAGGCTTTTGTCATAATTTGACATGTCAGTTTGATCTTCAAGTCACAGCTGTTCACGATGAAATTAGCAACCAATTCTCTTTGTTTGCAACCCTAAAAAGGAATAAATATGAAATGAAATGAAATAAAAAATCTTTATGTTACAAAAATAGGTACGTATTGTACAGCAACGTAATAGCACAATGCCTAACAGTGTATGAATGAGTGTAGATGTTCGAGGGTGTATGCGTCGGTGCGTGTGCGTGTATATGTGCGTGTATGTGTATAAATAAACAAATACATCTCTCAATAATACAACCAGTAGTGTGCAAAGCACTACTTTGTTAGCCAGGCAAATAAAATAAAAGTATCTAAGAATGCTCTCACATTTCTCCCAGCAACTCGACTTATTTCTACTTCGGTAGTCTAACAAAATATTGTGAGCACACGTATAAGTATAATAAAATACTTCTTTGTAAAGAGTGTAAGTAACAAACATTTTTACAAAGTTACGGATCAAGTTAGTGGAACTTCGTTAAATCGTCTTATGATGTTTTCACGTTCTAGGATTAAGGGATCTTTTAATAAGTAGCAATTTTGAAGCGGTATTCTTCGTATTATATATTCACGCCGTGTGGTCCCGGCAGAGTAGAATAGGCCACCCTCACTCTTACCGAGGTGTCGTAAAAGGCGACTAAGGTAAAGCTGCTGGCACGATCATCAGCACCCAGAGAAGGAAAACTCTGCATTTATATCAAAACCCTCGCCAACCCGTCTGCCAAGCGTGGTGAGTATGGCAATTACCCCTCATGCGTTTGAGGGAGGCCCGTGCCCCAGCAGTGGGGACTTAAATGGGCTGATGATGATGATTCTTCGTATTTGCTGGACATAGGTCTCCACTAATGCACGCCACTGCTCCCGATTTTCGGCCACTCTCATCCAGCCCACACCAGCTAGCCTTCGAATGTCATCATCCCATCCTGTCGCAGGGCGTCCAAAACTACGCTTACCGAGTCGCTGACCAAGACCGATGTCCAGCAGTGGACAAGTGTGGGTTGCTGATGATGATGATGATGATTCTTCGTATTTAACTGTGGAGTAACTTTTGACCGTGGGAGATCCACGCTTCGGCAAGAATCGGCCGGCTCGACCGTAGTGATACCACGGCCACACAGAAAACAGGCGTGAAGCAGGATTGTGCTGTGTTTCGCTGCGTGAGTACTGGAGGCCCAATCCGGGGTGAGGGGGGATAAAAGATCGGCAGCGCACTTGTGACTCCACTCCCCCACCCCCCATGGACACTCCACACGAGTGTCCAAGGGGGGCGACAATCGCTTTCCATCAGCTGATCCGTCTGTTCGTCTGCCACCTATCACATAAAAAACATGATTCAGTTTGTCTGGATGCCCTGTTTAGTTTTGGCAAGATCAAAGCGCGGCACTCCCACAGTCAACTCAATTAATACATTTTATATTATTTCCCCATAGCGATCTAACACCTGTCGATTCAATTGTCCATTGAATTAAGAGATTCCATACATTTGTACGGTACAGATAATATAAAGGTTCGTCACCTTAAGGTAAATTATCGCTTGCACAGCAAGAATCAGTTATACCAACATACCGTTTTAAAAAAATCAGCCAACGCTCGTTAAATTTTCTTAACATCAAAGGGAATCAATGTTGCTACAAGCAATCTGAACTTTCTGATCTAACAGTTAAGCATAACTTTCTGTACAACAGGTATCTCTGACAAATTTACGAAAGGTAATAAGTGCTCATAGCATATCAAACGAATCTTGAATTCGACTTCAATGTCGAGTGTTCAAGAATAGGCCCTCAGCTCGATTATAGTCACCCGCACTTCAGCGCACTAATCCCGCAGAACTAAGCTCAAATTGTTTCAAATTACAGAATGATACCCGAAACAGCAGCCACATCTCAAGAAGAAGTCCTGCCCAAGCCCCGAGTGCTCGCCCACGAACTGTACAGAACTCTCATCCAAGAGTTCCTCGCGAGAAACAAGCAATCGGATTTGACACCAGAACAGTTCAATAGGATGCTAATAGAATATGTCTACAGAGGCAACGATATAAGGTATCAATCATAAGAAGTTATCTTACATACCGGAAGATATGCCTTCAAATCGTAGGGCTTTATCCTAAAAACATTTCAGTAGATGTTTTAAAAAGGCAATTTTTGACGATTGACGATTCTCTCTCTTCAGTCAATTCCCTCACTGCTGAGGATCATGACTCGTTCCGATTTGTCTACCAGCAGTCGCCATTGGTTGAACACCGCCGCTCGGTGCAGGTCGCTTAATTTAAAGCCGTCCCGTACCGAACGAGAATATACCTGTCACATCCAAACAAAGAAGACACACAGCGCGTGTGAAAGAGAGGGATACTCCGATTCGGTCGTTAAGTCTGCTTTAAATAAGGTCCTCAGAGCAGCGCTTATCGGGATCTCGAGCTATTTATTGTTAGATTAGGTTGATGTAAAAACTTTATGTGAAAACCACTGAAAAATATACAACTCAACGACGGAACTGATATTATGTACAATATTATACAGTCAATAACAACAGATGATGCACACTTTTCGCAGCTAGTGACTCTTATGCTCGTCGGAATAAGAACTCCGAAATATGTGTTGACTGTACAACTAAAAACCACTGACTCGCACCCAGTTGCGAAAACCATAAATAAAATCAGTTCAGTCAATCAGGCATCAGTTGGAGTACTTATATTACAAATTAAAAACATCACGAATATTAATTGGAGATTGAAGTCATCATAAAAAAATTGCAAGGCTAGGAGTTACTGGCTCTCTGAAATGATTGTTATAGCCACTTCAAGTACTAACAAGGTACCAATTATCTCAAGATTCATTGTTAGTTATAGGGAATACTTCAAACAGATAAGCATGATTCGACTGCCTAGAATGTTGGGTGAGGGCTGCGAATAAGTAAGTGCCTACTTCGAGCATATCTTTAAGAGACCATTGAGCGAGATTGCATTCACTTTAGCATAAGACGGCATCTTACACAGCTCTCAATTACAATGTTACAATTAGATTATGATGAGATATTCTGACTACTCTTGGAACACTCCTATATAACGAGTATTCCAATAGTTTGAGAATTGACCTGCTTAAATCCTAGCTTCTCGATCTAGATACGAGTAGGTAATGTATTCGTTTTATTTTACATCCTGACTGTGGGGTGTGTGGGTCCATTCCTAGTCACTCAAGTTCGGTTCTCGGAAAATACAGATAACGTCAAATCATGTCAATGTTTGGATGGGTCCATTTGAAATACAGATAAATGTCTGTAGAAACGTTGCGTATGACCGTATCGGATTTTTTTCATTAAGTATATTATTTTGCGACGGCAAAAATATGTTATATTCGTATAAAAATTTAGAAGATATACAAAAATCTAGAGTCCGCCTAAAATGTTCTTTTGTAAATGGAAACATTAAAAGGAAAAAATGTTTTGTTCACACAAAGAAACCTAAACAATAAACATGAAATGTGATGTAAAAATAGACACATTGCTTTCTTCGAAAAAATCAAACGCCTCTACACCGCCCACAGGTATTAAACCTGGCGAACATGAAGGAAATTGAAGGGAATTAAAAATACCCCCAAGATGTTTGCGTCACTACCCTCGCTCCGCTGCACAACGGGTACAGCTATGAATAAACTGTAATAGATTTTTCAATTTATATCCGAAAGCAAATGCCTTACGATGCGGACGGCTAACTGCCACACTCAGAGTCGTTGATTAACTTAGTTGGCTACTTAAGAAAAAATATTGAAACTTATTTTGATACGCATAAAGACTACCGATACTAAAGTTAATGAACATTAGCTTAAATAACGTCTCCGAGTGCGGCCGTTAGGAATGAAACTACCTACCGAGGTCTGTTTTTCCTGACCACTATAATCTGGACATCTTTAAGGCAAGACTGACAGGTATCTTTTAGGCAAACGCGTATCATCCTAGACCTCATCGTCACGTTCCATCAGGTGCCATTGTGGTCAAGCGTGGCTAACGCTTGACCACCGTATTGTCCAAAAAAAGCTTTTTCATGAACTATGTGAGTAGAAGATGATTGTTTCCTCTTGCCTTAAAGATGTTCAGAATGCAGTGGTCCGCAAAAACAGACCTCGGCAAGGAGTGGCCATTTTTTAGCTCTGTGTATTATGTTAATGTGAATCAGATTTTGATCTTGTATTTGGATAGCTTAGTCATTCATTGTTGCAAGTTTTGTTTTCCATTCGCAACTCTTATGTAGCAGAATTTTTAATGGACGTAAAACTGAATGAAAAAATTCGTTGATTTGGTTGACTAGTTTCGGTAAACTGATTAGGTGTATTAGATGAAACCTAAATATTATGAAGACTGAATTAGGTAGGTAAGTCATGTTTTCTTTGTGCGAATATACTGGAGTACGTGTAAATACAACGCCCATCCGTACGAATGCTTCAAAGAAACTTGCTAGCAGAGATGGGGCCACAACATTAGCAGTTTTATTACATAGAATCATAATCTTAGCGTGTCGACTCGAGTGGCATCCATCATCATAGCTCAAGATATAAGTTGAAGTCCACTGCTGACTCTTTGATTGACTTTTGCTTTCTCGAATCCAGATAATGTACTCGATTATTGCATTTTTATATCAGGTCTAGTACTATTTGAAACAGTTGTCTATTTTAACATACCCTTTATGTTAAAATAGACAACTGTTTCAAATAGTTAATGTTAGAAATTCAATTTAAACTGCGGGCATTGTGATTGGACTAATCACAATGCCCGCAGTTATGTCAATAGGTACATGTTTGATGATCACGATAGAAAAGTTAATAATTCACTTAATCGTGTCATAATCAGAGTATAAGATTTTGGAAACAGATATTATAATTTGATTTAAAAATCCCATATTATAACGAAATCAAAGGATTTCTTTAAATTAAATTTTCTTCTATTTCTGTTCAGCGTTCTGTGTTAAGAATATTTTAAGTGTAAAAACAGACGACATAACGTATTTTTCCATTTTCTCGCTTATAATATGGCCCTACCCTCTGTTTGTACTTAGAAGGGGTAGGCAAACAAAGTTGCGATTCGACGTGGTTCGTGCTCTCATGCTCTGGGGAGAGACGACTCGTATAAATTGAGGATACAATCTCGCTTACTGCACAACTATGTGCTTGCACAGTTGCGGTCATCCGCTACTTTAGTGGCCCTAGGGAGTTAATAATGTTCTATGTATAAAGTCTAAAAACGGAGGGACGGTATTTTGTGTTTTGAAATGAAACCTTATTGGTTTTACCACAAATAATTCATTTTTGCATAAATACGTCTGTATCTCTGCTATGTCGGTAAATAGCGCAGATAACTGGAGTGAAATTAAAATAAGATATAACTGATATAACGAAATAAAATATCGGTTCATTCCGTTTAGTTGTGTAGGACAATAATACTCATGTTGTAACTTATTTTATTTAGATTAATATAAGATAATCTTATTTATATGACTGTATTGCTATTTACCAAAGTCTGTCTAGTCTAGATAAGTTTAAAGATTATGTAATGAGAATTAGTTTTTACTTATATTTACAATTCAAATAAAAGACTATCTATTTTGACTATCAAATTGTAACCTAAAGTTGTGTACTTTAAATGGTTTCTATAGGAATAAACAATCATTGTATTACATATTAATATAAAACAGCAATATTAAATTAATAACAAAAAGAGCATATTTCAGCGTTATTTTCATACACCCTTCCCCTTCACCCCCATTTCAACTTCATAGCTTTCATGGACATCATCTTGTCCCATATGATATGGAATGGAATGGAAGAAAGAAGCTGAAGATTCTACAGTAAGGATATGGGCCATACCCATAATTAATGTACACGGGACTATTATTATATGTACGGGGTTATTATTATATGTAAGTACATACTCGTAGTAGCATATACTCACAGCTTGAGTTTCGCGTTACAACGGTCGTGGTCACAAGCGGACTGGAGGTGCGCGGCGTCGTCTACATTAATTATTTGTATAAATGCAACGCGAAAGTTTAAAATCTTATATGGGCCATACCCTACTGAAGAGTATTATCGGACTTCTTTTTTAAGCGATATGTGGCAGACGAGAAGACGGACCACCTAATGATAAGCGATTACTTATGGATATGCGGCCAACGGATACCTGCTGAAACTCAGAGGCGTAAATACCACAAAATACTCCGGCTCGTAGCTTTTTATTACGATTTTTTTTTAAAGTTTACTGGTGTGTGTAATTTTGACTTTCATCAAAATATTGCATAAATTGAAAATTACATTTTTGCAAATTAATTAAAGTATCTATTGATTTTGTCATTCAATTAAGTCATTCAATATAGTATGGTTATAAAAATAGTAAGTAAGAATGTTTTTAAAATTATCAAAAAGTTTAACTTCTTAGGGCAGCAAATTTTATTATTTTCTCGGAATTCGAGATTGTTGTAACAAAATATGATTAGGTACAAAGAAACAGCTATAGATAAGTAATCAGAGTCAAAACAGTGTGCAGTTAATTGTATAGTTGTTTGTACATGTGTAGGCAAATTCAAAATCTAAATTCCTACCATGTAACATCTAGTTCTAGATGATGTTACATGGTAGGGAAAATGTGTAGAAAAGTGTATTTACTGAAAAAAATGTTTACTTTCCTTCATTATGTTACATGTTTGATTATTCAAGAAAAGTTGGTACCTAATTTTTTGAAAGGTAAGGAGATATAAAGAAATGATTATAAACAATTAAACTTTATACATCTTTATTTCTTCACATCAAATATTTTTTCGTTTCACAAATATAATCCTTAAGTATGACTAGATAGTGACTAGAACGCCCTGACGGGCCACCTGTTGCTTATAATACAACTGTTACAAAGTCCGTCTTAAAACTGTCCAGAGCCCTGAGAGATGGTAATAAAAAGTTCATAGACACTTCACAATAACGTAAAACACTCAGAAAATAGAATGGTTTCTTTGAAGAGGAGGCACAAGGGGGGTTTAAATCCGTGGGGGCTCTGGGCCGAGCAGGGCTCATGCCACCGCCAGCTCGCCGATCCCGCGAAGCAGCCGCAACCGGAGCCTCGCAAACACCGGGTGCTCCGGCGAGATGCCCCGGCTGCTGAGGAAGCGCAGAGTCTCCTGCGCGCAAACTAAAAATCCAAGTTGCTCCGGATCCATGTCCACTGGCACGGCCTCCAGGAGCGGGTCTTCGTTTTCATCCGCGAAGATCGGGTCGTCCGGCTCGTCAGGCGGCTCCTCATCCCGCTGTGGACGTCTGTCGATCTCCACCGAACAGAATCTGCCGAACAAGCGCCGCAACGCTTGCCTTTTTTCAGCGCTGTCAGTGTCAGTTATAGGTTCACTGTTTGATCTTTTGCGGCGTCTCTGCCTTTTAGCGCGACGATCGGAATCGTCACGCTCTCTCCTCCGTTTTGTAGTCATGGCGGCGGCCGCCGCTAGCGGGATGCAGACTGCGAATGAGTCGTGCAGGGAATTGAAGGGCCCGACTCGATTACGGGGGGTTCGTTGTCTCGCTCATCGGCGCGAAGCCGCGCGTGCGTGTAACAGCGACGACGCAGCCAGCTGCAGCGGAACAGCTGGGCGAGCAGATGCAGGGCGCGGGGGTACGCGCTTTGTTTGATAAAGTTTATTCGGGGAAATAAAACTGTTAGCCGCGATTGCGCGGAGGCGGGGGCGGGAGGGGCGGCCCGGGCCGGCAGCTGGGCCGCATCTGCCGGTCTCAGGTGATCCACATGTTTCGTCTCAAGGTGCCGATGTGTAATTAAGGCGCCTAGCGATGCATGTAAACAAACAGTGCGCACTGGCTGCCTTCGATGACAGTGTTCGGCCAGGTCCGAGCGGCTTTGTTCCCGGGAATCCGAGGACAAAGGGATGCTTGTATTGGATATGTGTGGCTTAGTAGGTAATTATGGAAATTGGATGCATCTGCAATTAATTTTGAATAACTTATTTGACTTTGTTGCTATCCCAAAATTACAAATAAGTATGAAATTTTCAATCATAAATGGCAAGTCTTCATATGTATATAAAAGCTTCTTTTTGGTAGCTAAAACTAGATAAATAGACACCGCAAAATAAGTGGTAAAAAATCTTAACCTGTCATAAAACTGTTGTTTATAGTAAAATAAAACTAACATGAGTATAAATTAATATATTCAATTCATTATGTAGATCTGACCGGATTGCGGATTATTAAAGATATCAGAAAAACAGTAGAATTATAAATATATGAATACCTACGGGAATCGAACCTGTCACTTGGAGCATGAGCAAGGTCGGTCACTTGAGCCAATCGATTTCTTCCACACAAGCGATCGAAACATAACTTCTTCAAACTCTAAATAACAAAAAAAAAATTAAAAAATATTGGGACCAAAGTTATCTTTGTGTAGGTCCGATTGTCTAAAAGTTGAGGACTTCTCGCATGACTCTTTTATTTCGCTATTAAATTGAAAATAAAATGTATGGATATGAACTACAAAAATACAACTAGTACTATTTATAAACCTAAAAAAGTCTGCACAAAAAAGTTTGAATCCTGTATCGAAATCACTGTCTGCGAAACAGTGGAATCAGCTGCCAGAGGAGGTGTTCCCTAGAGGCTACAATTTGGGGGTTTCAAAGCGCGAGAGAATAGGTATCTTTTAGGTAATCGTGCTAAATCTTAGAACATATTACCACTTACCATCATACCATCAGGTGAAATATGGTCAAACGCTTACATATCTAAAAAATAAAAATAAAAATAGTTTTACTCTTTGATAGAATAACACTTATAAACCTATCTAAACTTTATACAATTTCGGATGTCTGAATTTTACGAAAACGGAAATAACCAAAGTTGGAGAAGTACCTATTACGAGAATTGCTTCTCAAAAGTTTGATTATTTGACGCCTTCGAGTGATTGCCGATATAAAGTTTTAAGTTTAGCTTGTAGGAACTTTATGCGCTCCTGAAAAAATAAAGATCGGTAGACTAAATGATCTTTGAGGGTTCTATTTTCCTTTTTTGGGGTTCGGAACCATAAATCTTATACAATTAACGCATTTTTATAATTTAGATATCTAACGTCTAGACAGATATCTGAGTATGTACTCGTATGTTGAGAGTTCAAATAGCAAAGGGACGGCTAATTGATACGTTTTTAAAGCACGACACCTTGACTTTTTTAAGAAGTACTTTAACTGCCACACTCAGAGTCGTTGATTAACTTAGTTGGCTACTTAAGGAAAAATATTGACACTTATTTTGATACGCATAAAGACTACCGATACTAAAGTTAATGAACATTAGCTTAAATGACGTCTCTGAGTGCGGCCGTACGAGACCAAATATACATATTTAAGGATGGTCAATAATGTGAAGTAAATTTTGTGTCCGTAATATTCTACAAATTGAAAGATGAGACGTCAACAACGTGGAAATTAATTCAATTAATTTTAATTTTCAAAAAACATATTAGTAAAATTAACAAAGACTTAAAGTCGCCAAATCGATAATAACATTATGTAATTTACTCTGCCCTACATATGGCTCTTAATCTGTCCGCGAATTGATGCCTCATTCAATTTGTTAAATCACCGCCGCGAACTGAAAAATATACTGAAAACTGAAAGCACCGTTTCCCGGACAGTTCACTATGTATCCACGGCAGCTATATACCGTACATAGGTGCCGCTTATGTACTATGTACGTAAATGTAAAAATCAATACGCAGTTTATGTAGTTCTGCTATTGGGTTGTCGGCAATGCTATTCCTGAACACGTTTGCGATGTACTGCCTATAGGTAGGTTGTCCATAGAGTGACATTCGGTTCTGAAATGGACAGGTAGGCAATTGGGTGACTCTCCGAAATTTGACCTTCCGATTTCTTCGCGTCTGATTTCCGTGGGCTCAAAAAATTTTTCAATTTAGAAGTTTATAGGTATTGAAATTAGAAGAAGTTTATATTGAAAGAAGGGTCTTTACGTGTTTTTATTTCAATTTAAAATTCTAATTTGAACAATATTTTTGAGCCCATGGAAATCAGACGCGAAGAAACCGGAAGGTCAAATTTAAGGGAATTAATAAATTTACAATTTTATGAGAGCTCACACGTTCATTTTGAGCGTTCCATACCCAAAAGGTAAAATAGGGACCCTTTTTTTATGTGATATGTGGCAGACGAGCAGACGGATCCCCTAATGGTAAGCGATTGCCGCCGCCCATGGGGCTTGCGACAACAGTAGAGTCACAAGTAAACTGCCAACCTTTAAAACCCTTTTCCCCCGATTTGGGCCTCCGGTACCCTCACTCACGCAGCGAAACTAAGCACAGCACTGCTTCACGCCGGTTTTCTGTGAGGCCGTGGTATCACTCCGGTCGAGCCGGCCTATTCATGCCAAAGCGTTGCTCTTCCACGGGAAAAAAACTAAAAGCTTGAGGGATAGGATAACAAAGAGAGAAAGTACGAGCTGTTAAAAAAGAAATCCACATGAATCTGTGCTTGATTACTACCTATATCTTTCATCTCTTTACTCCACCCAAACTAATTTAAGGGCAGGCAGAATGTTCAAATAACATCTTATCGAGTTGTCCATTACTGGACAATGGTTAGGTTAGGCTAGGTTAGGTGAAAACCTAACCTAACAGTTATACTGGATTCTGGCGGTAGGACTAAAGCATTTCGCGTGGGCTGATGCAATTCAAAGGTTTTAAATTAGTGTCTAGTGGTTTTTAGTGAACAAATGTTGTGTTTATTTGTGCAGTCAAGTGCCGCGAAGTGATCATAATAATAACAATCGGCGAATTGTATCGTTTTTAGGGTTCCATAGCCGAATGGCAAAAAACGGAGCCCTTATAGATTCGTCATGTCTGTTGGTCTGTATGTCCGTCCGTATGTCACAGCCACTTTTGCTCGAAACTATAAGAACTATACTATTTAAACTTGGTAAATAGATGTATTTTGTTAGCCACATTACGAGTTTTACATAAAAATTGGAAAAAATCAAAAATTGGGGGATCTCCATACTTGAAACTGATTTTTTTTTCTCATCAGACCTATACGTGTGGGGTATCTATGGATAGGTCTTTAAAAATGATATTGAGTTTTTTAACATCATTTTTTCTAAACACAATACTTTGCGCAAGATACTGCGCGAGAGATGTGTGTGCGTGTGTGTGTGTGTGTGTGTCCCCTCTAATCTATATAATAAATGAATTATAAAACTCAAAAAAATATATGATGTACATAATCATGAAAACTAACAACGAAAATTGGTTTGAACTAGATATAGTGAGTAGTTTTTTTTAATAGGTCATAAACCGTAAACCGCAATTTACCTTCCATATATCTTACTTGCTGCTACGGAACCCTTCATGGGCGAGTCCAACTCGCACTTGGCCGGTTTTTAACACTGCTATTGTGCGTCGAATGAGTTGTCACGTGCCAAGTTGCTTGGACCTGATAGAGTCTTAAAACCCGCGATTGTGTTTAGAGTGGTATTGACAGAATCCCTTGGTCGATAAAACGCAAACAATGGCGTTTTATTGAATGACTGTGACTTAAACTGACTTCGACTGTTGACTAGCCACTTATTCTCAATAACGTTACTTCATTGGCAAGATATCTTCGGGTAGAGCCATATTTTTAACAAGAAACAGTTACATATACTATTCAAAGTATTATTTACTCTATATGTTACCTAAGTACAAATACTGGTGTGTTAGGTATACACCAATTTGTTATGTGACTATGAGATTTCCAATAATCCGGCTTGAAGCCACCTCGTGTCTCTATCTTGGCATAAATGCGAGTTCCAATTATAACCTGCCATCTCCTGCAGTGTGTTCAAGGTATTAGGTAACATTTAGTACATAAGCTGCGGTTTGAACATGTGTATAAATGAGCTAGGTAGGTAGCAGGTAGGTAGCATAGGTAGGTAGGCTACACATTTAGCCTTTAGGCACTTATATTAAAAACCGCTTCTTTTTAGACAATCTCTTCATGTTAGGGTATGATTCCCGGTTGCGTTCAAAGCTGTTGCATTCGAAAAGAGCAGGTTTCCTCACGATGAATGAATGAATGAATACACTTTTATTGCACTCAAAGTACAGTATGAAAACGATGTTTTTGCTCACCGCCGAAGTAATAGTAGAATCCAGTGGTGCATGTTCGATTCGAAACCTTCGATCTCCCAACATTCTTGTCCACTGACCTATCACCGCTGAAGAATATCGATTATTATTTTTTTGCGGGAAAAACTTGTGACATAAAAAATATTTAACTTTTGCTCAAACTCATACTTTACCACAGATATCAAATTGAAAAATCTGACTTTTAACACCACAGAGTATAACAATAATCTTCACTTTGATATTTAGACTTCAAACGAGTCGTACAAGTTTTTGTTCACACGTCTATGACTCCCTTTTAGTCATTTTTTTAGTTTTTTTGAAAGACAGTAACGGTTTTTCATCTCCTATTATCATAACTGTATACTTTAAGATATTTTTAATCGATTTACTACTACTACTACTAATATTGGACGTCCGAGTCATTTTGAACATTTTGTTCTGACTGGGACAAGGAACGTATTACGTTATATCCCATAAATATAATCTAATAAGTTAGCAAGTTATTTAAGTTGTCATACTCTCTAATTAGATAAATAACTGACTAACAGTACAGTAAGAAATGTAAATAAATAAATCAACATTAGTAAACATTTACATCCTTCTAACTTCAACAACTTAATACAAAACTGCACAGTGGTATTACTTGCCGCTAGTGTAGCTATAAGTTAATTTGGTCTTGATTATTCGCAAGACCAAATATATGTATACCTTATGCCCAATCCGGGTGAAAGGGAGGGTTTGAAGTTTGACAGCGCCTTTGCGACTCCACTGGTGTTGCCCATGGACACCCCATCTGCGACGGCAATCGCTTACCATCAAGTCATCCGACTGCTCGTCAGCCACCGATCACATAAAAAATAAGTGTATCCAGTAATTCCTACACCAATACGATACGTACCAAAGCAGCCCTAATTGCAGAAACACCAGTTTTTGCAGTTAGGGCGGCATAGGCTTAGGTATAACAGAGTATAACACAGTAAGATTGGTTAAGTAGGTAATCAAGAAAGATATCAGAAAGCCAATCGAGGCATTCGAAATGTGAGCTTATCGACGGATGCTTCCCATTATCTGGACTCAAAGAGTGACAAATGTTGAAGTTCTCCGACGAGTGCACCAGAAACGCACACTATTATCAAAAATCATGCAGAAAAAAGTTGTCTACTTAGGACATGTTTTAAGACATGATAGATACGAGTGGTTACAACTTATTATGATGGGGAAAGTAGCTGGTAAGAGGCGTGTGGATCGGAGGAAAAAATCATGGCTGCTTAACATCCGGGAGTGGACGGGGATCGCGAGCGCCGCCGAGCTGTCTCACCTCGCTAGAGACCGAGAAGGATATACTAGCTTGACGGCCTACCTTCGCTAGTCGGAGAGGCACTTTAAGAAGAAGAAGGTTAAGTAATGGTCTTTAAGTCTTGCAATTTTCAAGACTCGGAGTAGGACATCACTACTTCTAGCAAGTTTACCTTGTTAGCCTGTTGCGGAGCCTTTGACGGTAACATCGTAAATCACGGGCTGCATAAAGTTACGACGGATTTCTAGTTATGTAACTCAATCTGGTTATTCGTACCTATGGTGCTTTGATGGTCGGATGGCAGCGGATATTGGATTATAGTAAGCTTGAGATGAACCTTCACGATATACTCATATATTGACTCTTTACGATATCATATCGACGCATGAAAGGAAATATTGACTAATCGCCATTTTTGAAAAAATTAAGTAAAATATACCTACAGATTTTTCTCTATCCTCATCGAACTGTATATTTTACTAATTTTGGCCTAAAATGACGCTTAGTCAATATTTCCTATTAAGCATCGATAATCCTTAGATCCAGGTTTCCACTCCTAGTGTTGCCCACGTGTCAGAATCAACAGTGGGATTACAAATATATTCATATAATACTTTTCTTTTGTAAATACTTACTTATAATACATACATACATATACACAACAGAGGAATTTTAAATTACATACATAAATTACACTTAGAAATTGAATAAACACAAGTGTTTATAACTAAAATGTTTGTTCTGGGTTGGGAACGAACCCACGACCTATTCGGGGTATGAAGCAGGGTTAGCCTCCACTATCAAACGCGCCATCGGGCCAGTCATTTATGAATAGCCAATGATAATATATACCTCCACATTTAGCCTTTAGGCACTTACATTAAAAACCGCTTCTTTTTAGACAATCTCTTCATCTTAGGGTATAATTCCCGGTTGCGTTCAAAGTTGTTGCATTCGAAAAGAGCAAGGTTTCCTCACGATGAAATGAATGAGGGTATGAAGCAGGGTTAGCCTCCACTATCAAATGCGCCATCGTGCCAGTCATTTACGAATAGCCAATGATAATATATACCTACTACACTTATGTGTGCCAGCCCTAAGCATGAGTCGAGTTAGCTGCTGCTAGCATTACGGTAGTCAGAAATATTTTGTAACCAGGTAGACTTTTTCTCTATCTCTGGAGTATCTCTGAATCCGACAGAGAACCAGAGTCACCGACATAGCCAACCGAATTAGCAAACTGAAGTGGCAGTGGGCTGGTCATATTAGCCGCAGAACTGACAGCCGTTGGAGCCGTAAAGTCCTTGAGTGGAGACCGCGACTCGGTAAGCGTAGTGTAGGACGCCCTGCGACAAGATGGGATGATGACATTCGAAGGCTGGCTGGTGTGGGGTGGATGAGAGTGGCCGAAAATCGGGAGCAGTGGCGTGCATTACGGGAGACCTATGTCCAGCAGTGGACGAGTATGGGTTGCTGATGATGATGATGATGATGATGATGAGACTTTTTACCTTACTTTCTGAAGAGTTTACTGTGCCTATGACTTATGAAATTTGGAGACGATGCTTTTTGCCAACTTGGACACTGGAGGCAGTGACCACGAGATCGACGAAGGTCGGCGCAATGGGTAGTGCATATGGCTACACTGTCAATTTCACTGTGACTTAAGATATCTGTATAATAATAATAATATAATACATAATTATTTTTTTTACATAAATATTTCATAACATCACCTACATTGAACTGACTCCGAGATAGGAAGCTCAAGGCACCTGTGTTACAACGTCACACCAATAGCTTAGTTACAAAATCCATCATCATCATCAGCCCATTTAAGTCCCCACAGTGTGCAACGGGCCTCCCGCAATCACATGAGGGGTAATTGCCCATACTCACGCACGTTGCAGTACGGGTTGGCGAGGGTTTTTGATATAAATGCAGAGTTTTCCTTCTCTGGGTGCTGATGATCATGCCGCATCTTTACCTTAGTCGCCTTTTACGACACCTCGGTAAGAGTGAGGGTGCCTATTCTCTCCCTGCCGGGGACCACACAAACGGCTCCTAGTTACAAATATATATTTTAATCCTTTTTTTTAAATACACACATATATACATAGAACACACAGATCAATACAACAGACAATGTTAATGCACACAAATGTGTGTACTGTGCGAGGATCGAACTCGCAACCCTAGCACCAGAGGCAGCGTTCACTACCTCTGATCCAAACCTCTAATAAATTTACTTAGACGCGAATCCGCGTTTTCGGCACATTAAACTTAAATTCTATAGATATTTTTTTTCGACTAGTATATATTTTTTATGTTTATTCGCCGATTACTTTTTTAGTTGGAAAGTAGAAAGTCCCGGAATGGTACCATGATAAGGATGCACTAGAAAGACTGATATAGAAAAATAATGGGAAATGATCCTTCAAAATTTCATAGAGCGGTTCAGAGGCCACCCAAGCAAATTAATTTTGGGCAACAAGATACTTACATTAAGAATATTTCATTCGCCCATATAAAAATAACTTACAGTCTAACATTCATACACGATAAAATAAAATTCAATTTTTTTTACAATATTTCTACGCGTGCGGTGCGTAGAGTCAGCTGGTAGCCGTCCTCGAAACTTCCGAAAGACGACTTCCTGCGGCCAGAAGTCCTCCTTGATAATGGATGCGAGGGAGTGAGTCGGCACTCTCACCACAAATGAGCTAAGGTTCACTTTGTGGCTAGACTACAATCGTTCGACCCACAGCGTCCAGTTGGAATTCTGTCGCATGTAATCTCCGTAGACCAGTGTAGGCGGGACACGTACGGCTGCGTAGTGTGCCCACTAGAGCACTGTCTTCTTCTTCTTAAAGTGCCTCTCCAACTAGCGAAGGTTGGCCGTCAATCTAGCATAGGAATCCTTCTTCGTGTCTAGCGAGTTAAAACAACTCGGTGGCGCTCGCGATCTCCGTCCACTCCCGGATGATACGCAGCCATGATTTTTTACTCCGACCCACACGCCTCTTACCACTAGAGCACTATGGTTGAGTTAAATTATACAACATGAATTTTTGAATACCCGAGAAACTTCTTAAGGTCATTATACTAACCTTTTCCCCACCATTCACCCTTCTATAAAAAACTGATCAGCTATTAGATGCAATTAGTATGGGGAGACGATTTTTTTTTCAGATTAGACCTTATGTTCCTTGGTGAAAAACTTTCGTTTTCATTAATATAAAGCTCTCGAAAAGCTTCTCGGGTATTCATAAATCAGGGTGTATAAAGATTTTCTCTATCCACCTTATCTATTTTTTTGTATTTTCCGATACAGCTAGTAATCATAAGCTAAGAATAGATACTGAAATGAAAGTATCAAGAATATTCCCTTGACGCAATCTCGGGTTTCATATAATGAAGTGTGTGGGTGGCGCCTCGAGCAAGCGATCTTATTTACTAAGGGATTAGTTTAGGTACAATAATAATGTCCTCCAACGGATTTAGCTACGGCGGCCGATCTCAAGGATCAGCCACGTATGCTGGAAATTTTATAGTGCTCAAATGTGTGCCCAAACCCTTGTGCACTCTTTATTCTTTTATCCCCCTTAAGTGATGGGACTGCAAAGTAGCAAGATTGAAGAAGGATCAAGCGCGGAGGTACAAGACTGGTAGTCAAGACTTTCAGACTTCGGGCTGACACTGAGAATATCTTAAGAGAAACATTCAATATTTTTTTGCCCCGACCCGGGGATTGAACCCGGGACCCAAGCGCAGCTGTCACTCTAAAGTGCGACTTAATACACCTACCCATTGCGCCACCGATCCTTTATCAAAATGCATCGAAACCACCAGAAGATCGCTGGACCACAGATATTATAAGCTGGACTAATATCGGTTTTCGATTTGACGTCAACGTAGGGATGTCATCATCTCTTTGCATGCAATCCTGCCCCTTCGGGAACTTGATTTGACTGCTTCAGTGATGCGACACAAGACTCCTGTTATTCGAGTGATTAAAATCGTAATAAATAAGTAGACATAAGTACTTAAACATTAATAAGTACTAAAGTTTACTTAAACACTTACCAGATTATAACAAATCGCAATCTAAAGTTATTACCGTACTAAAGCTCATGTCATCCCGTTCCAACACGCAATGATAAAAGGGGCTGGCATGAGTTTTGTTCCAGGACTAGCCTTAGTTCGCGATTTGTAATAAGGGGGTTATTGACCACATAAAAGATTTACATAGATGTAGGATTGGTGATCGGTAGATGCATGGTAAGGAACGTGTAAGAAATCGATATTTGTATAATAGAATGACGTGCGAGAGTGAGATAGACGACGTATGGCCGGCGACTGTGAAAGGCGTAAAGACGTAGGGCGATTATAATTAAAGGAGTAGAACTATTCCCGAAACCAGTGGTGTATTATTTATTTTGTCCCACATAGACAAGACATATAACATAACTGTAACACATTGCACTACTTATTGTACATTACTTTAATTAATTATCCAAATTAACATAACATTATATTTGAATAATGAATTAAATTTATATAGGTAAACTGGAACTTATTGTTTTTAAATCGCAATATGCACGTTAACATACGCACTGAACGCGCACATACACACACACACACACACACACACACACACACACACACACGCACACACACAAAATAGAAACGTCGTCCAATTTCATATTTTGTTTTATAATATGTACAACTAACTTTAATGATTTGGTTTATGTACCTTCAAAATTTAAACTCATTGTTGTTAGACGTAAGTCGTGTCCATAATTAATTATTCTGGTAACCCGAGATTAAAGATTGTCTACAGTACAGGCCTAGCCTAGTGTAGAGATCTCTGTAAAGTTTTTAAGATAACGCCAGTCGATACCTACAACCTTAGCATGTTCCAACCTATAGATAAGAAAACAATTTTGTTAAATATGTATGCTGATGTTGTTTTTCAATAAACTTTTTCTAATTCTAATTTTCTAATAAGCATAAGGAGATTGCACAGTAATACATAGGAAAAAATATTTAAACAAAAACAAATACTTAAAATAAGTATTAGACAACTAGTTGCGAAAAAAGAAAAATCTTTGGCAACTGGTTAAGTAGCAAGAATGTTAGTTCATCTTCGGCAACTGGTTGTGAATCTTAGTTGCCAATGTGGCCGAATGGGATGGATCGATGGCAAATGGCAGAGACGAATGACAGAAAACTGTGTGTGTTGTTCATAAGATTTTCTCGACATCTCTGCTTATAATTATCCTTGTCCAAAAGTGTCATTATCATAAAAAAATGACGCTCTTTCCATAGAAATGCCCAAATTATAAATTTTCTCTCAGACTCCACAGAGAATCGAGTGTTCGAATATTTCCTCGAGAATAAATAGTAATTCGAGTTACTCAATAGCTCTTTAGACACTTCAATTTTAAAGAAAGAAAGAGGAATTTGAAGAGATTGAAAGAATCATATATTTGACCATCACAAAACACAACAAAATAGTGAACAAAGAGACGAATTCACAGTATTACAAAACAAATAACTATCAATCAATTTCAGAGTCATCAAATTGTTTACTGGGTTATTCATGAATCATTGTCAGGTTTATTTATTTTTAGGTTTTCATTATATCTATGGGCGTTAGATAAGGTAAATTTGGATTAAGTGAAGCAGCGCCTGCGCTGTGTTTCGGCGTGTGAGTGAGGTTACCGGAGGCCCAATGGGGGGAAGGGGAAAAGGTTGGCAGCGCACTTGTGACTCCACTGGTTTTGCGGGTGTCCATGGCGGCGGAATTGTTTACCTTCAGGTGATCCTGAAAAAGTATAATTTAATGTATTATTGTTAAAATTAATAAGCTCATTTTGTCCTTTTCTTACTTTCGTTTTTGCCTGAGATACAGGATATTCCTTGTTTAGGCAACAAACTTGAAATTAGTTCCCTTGGTAGGTATAAGTAGACTATAAGTATTTACATTGTTCTCGTGGTTTTTTAATAAAATTTATTAATTTAGGTATTATAATTATAGCAGGAACACACACACAAACAACATGACACAGATACATACTCGTACATACAAGAGAGACAACGCAAAGAGAGAACGCATAATTATCATCGGTGAGGGAAAACATTGTGAGGATACCTACACGAGAATTAAGATGATAAATTAGTAACCGTGATCCAGTTTGTCTGGTTCCCCTGACTGGGTTGAGTGGTCAGACGGCAGTCGTTTTATTGTAATTACCAGACTTCCCGAATCCTGGATATTGGTCCAAGCGTACCCCGGGTTCCGAAGCGACAGTTTTGGACGCAACTGGGAATTACACGCTAAAATGAGTACTAGGTACAACCATTGCGGATAAAGAATGGGATCAGAAATGGCGGCGCATCTATTCGCTTCTCGCTAGCTCACTATTTGTGTCTTTACTCGCACCCCACGAGTGATCCCATTCTATATCCGCACAGGTTGTACTTAGATATTAAGACTGCCTCAGTGGCGCAGTAGTAATTGGATCGCGCTTTAAAAGAGGTCCCGGGTTCGATCCCCGGATCGGACCAAAATCTGGCAAGTTTTCGGAAAGAAATTATTAGTGTGAAAGTTTATAGTTAGCGCTCTTGTAACCCCGTGCCTCGGAAAGTACGTTAAGCCGCTGGTCCTGCACCCGATCCCTCTCCGATCGTGTCACACTAATGATTATGAGATTAGGGAAAAATAGAGAACTGCGCATACACTTGAGGCCAATCGTTGGAGCTTGGCTGCCGCAACCTTAATCGATTGGATGATATTACGTAGTCGCATCCCTAGACAGCTTCGAGATTATCCCAGGAATGCCTTGCGATCTGTCTGTCCTCGTATGTTACTTCTACAGCCACCAACAACCCCACAACAACCCTTATGCCACCTACATAAGGTTTATTTTCAGTTGCATAGACGAGAATGCAGGTATGTTCTTTGTGTCGACGTTGCAGCCATCTGTTGTACCTGTTCTAATGAAATTGTTTTGAGATGAACTCGGTGAATGTGATACGGAATTCTCGCCATGTGTTTACAAATCCTCGTAAAGCTCTTCGGAATGACAGTACTTTTCTATAGAATCAAATTGTAGATAGGTGGTAATACCTTATCTTATCACAGTGGATGACTTTGAAAGGGGCAGTAGTTCTTAATCGCTAGGAGTATTTTTTTTTATGTGATAGGTGGCAGGCAAGCAGACCGATCACCTGATGGTAAGCGATTGCCGCCGCCCATGGACACCCGCGACATCAGTGGAGTCACAAGTGGGCTGTCAACCTTTAAACCCCCCTTTCCGGAGTCACAAGTGCGCTGCCTACATCTAAACCAAGGGGATCTCCCGGATTGGGCCTCCGGTACCCTCACTCAAGCAGCGAAACACAGCACAATGCTGTTTCACGCCAGTTTTCTGTGAGGCCGTGGTATCACTCTGATCGAGCCGGCCGAGCGTGGTTCTCCCACGGTCACCGGATAAAGATTGGTCGAATCAGGCCTAAGCGTAGATCTACTGAATGCTGCGCTACAGATTTCTAGCAGACTTTCCTCATCTAGTCATAAACACTCTAAAAATATTATACCATTTGACCATGTCCATGTTTCATTTCTGGTACCACATAATCCTTTCCGTGTACAGTTTCAGATATAATTACACAAAAAGTTATGGTGCGAAAAGAGATAGTACGCAACAATACTACGGACTCGGACATGTTTGTTAAAGGATCACAAAACGGAACGGAGCGAAAAATATCCCTTTGTAGCGCAAAAACTATTTATTATTCACTGAAAACGGTTTTACATTCACAGAACAAAGGCGAGGTATTCGGCGTACTGGGTCAAATCACTGTTCCTACATACCACAGTTTGGTTACCCTTGGACAGTAAAAAAACCCTAGGATTTTTGGGGTTATTTGAAAGTGTAACGGTAGGCTTTGAATATACTCGTACAGTCAGAAACACATGTAACCATTCATAGCGGTTTATTCATTTCATTGTTTCATAAATTGAAACAGAAAACGTTGTTCTATGAATTAAAAAGGAATACTTTGGAACAGTGTACAACACTTTGATTATCCACATGAGTAGGTTATATTTACGAGTTATTTACCTATATAATTAAGTACTATAAAAGCAAATAGAAATAACTGACCGGATGGCGCAATTGGTAGTGACCCTGCCTCTTACGCCAAAGGTCGTGGGTTCGATCCCCACCTGGACCCCAAACATTCGTGCGATGAACACTTGTGTTTGTTCAGTGCCTGGGTGTAATATATATGTATTTAAGTATATTTGTGTTCCTCTGTTGTCTGATATCTGTAACACAAGTGCTTAAGCTACTTAGTACGGAATCAGGTCCAACGTATGAGATGTTGTGTAAAAAAAAATAAAAAAGACAAACCTTTATCAAAACCGGCTGGGTAGGCGGAATCAGGGAACATACAAACATACTTACATACATACATAGACTGACTCTTCCTTTTTAGCTTTGCCGTAGTCGGGTAAAAATAGAATTTCCTCGTCGTCGTGTGGGTTGTTAAGCCCAGTCTGACGTCAGAGTTTGAAACCGCACAAAGCGCCTCTGGCTTGTGTAACATGTCAATACCGGAGTTGACAAGCTTACGTGTCACCTGAAGGTCAAACAAAATACAACCATTACAAAAGCAATATTTAGGTTATGTCATTAAAGATTCACTATACTCCTTTCGCT
This sequence comes from Marasmia exigua, assembly GCA_019059595.1. Classification (NCBI taxonomy): domain Eukaryota; kingdom Metazoa; phylum Arthropoda; class Insecta; order Lepidoptera; family Crambidae; genus Marasmia; species Marasmia exigua. The sequence goes on along the minus strand of CM032479.1, from coordinate 869,096 downwards.
TTATCATGATATCGGTGACAGCAGGACAGAGTTATACGTGAGTCACACGTTAGAAAGAGACTAACGCGAAAAATGAATAGATTTTGACATCTGCAACCCATATCATGCTCCACGCTTCGCCATGAATGGCTGGTATAGATCAGTTGCGAGTGGCGAGCACAGGAGGAGGCCTATACCCTGCAGTTGGATCATAATATAGGCTGATGATGATAATGAAATAATTCTGTGCGTCCTGTGAAAAATGGTACAAGTCGACTTATATCGATTACATTTTGTTATTGCTACTGCATCACAAAAAAATCTTCTATTATTCTCTCTGATCAGAGCGAAAAATTGAGGTTTTTTTGCATGTCTGATCAGACAAAAAAATAGAGGATTTTTTTGATGAAGTAGCAAGAAGAAAATCAAATTCGATACAAGTCGACTTGTACCACTTTTCACAGGACGCACAGAATTATTTGTCTTATCTTCGTTGTTCGTAGTTTTTATAGTACCTACAGGGGAAAACCCTAGTTTGGGACCAGGAAAATATATGTGTATATGTTCATTTTACTAAGGCATTTTTGGTGTATTCCCATTTTCCCCCAAATTATTTTCCCCATTTACAAAATTTTGTTGCAGTTTCCCCCAAAATGAACAATTGGGGGAAACTGCAACAAAAAAATCCCAGTTTCCCCCAAATCCATGTTATTTAATTTGGGAACTAAAAGAAACTTGCCTTGTTCGGTGTTAGTAAATAAACTAGGGTTTTTACAGGAATTATGAAAACAAAGTTGCTTCATCTTACGACAAAATGTAATTTGTCGTAACAAGAAAAAGTAATGTCATTGGGGGAAACTAGGGACTATTTCGTTGCAGTTTCCCCCAATTATGAATTTGGGGGAAACTGGGAACACACCGCATTTTTTGATTGGGCAATTAGAGGTGTGACGTGCTTCCGTATAATCGTGATTGTACACTGCAATAGCTACAGTAACCGTAGTTAGAATATGATAAAATTTTCTCATGTATTTGCTTACATTGTTATCGGATGTTTCCAATCAATGTCGGGTCATTAATCAGTGTGGGTGGGTGCTGCCAACCTTTAAACCCCCCTTTCCCCTGGATTGGGTCTTAGGTACCCTCACTCACGCAGCGAAATACAGCACAGTGCTGCTTCACGCTGTTTTTTTGTGAGGGCGTGGTACCACTATGGTTGAGCCGGCCCATTCCTGCCGAAGAGTGGCTCTCCCACGGTAAACGGTTCATTGGAAAATTAGAAATGTGACGTGATTCCGGATAATCGGGATTGTACACTAAAATTAAATAGTTGCAGTAAATGTAGCTAGCGAATCCGAAATGAGGTGATCCGGCAGAGAACCTAAGCCATCGACATAGCTCACCGGATTAGCAAGCTTAAGTGGCAGTGGGCTGGCCATATTAGCCGCAGAACCGACAACCGATGGGGTAAACGAGTTCTAGAGTGGACACCGCGTCATGACAAACGTAATGTAGGGCGCCCTCTGGCTAGGTGGAGGGACGATCTGCGCAGGATGGCTGGCAAGAGCTGGATGCGAGAAGCCATGGATAGATCACGGTGGCGAACAATTGGAGAGGCCTACGTCCAGCAGTGGACTGCGAAAGGATGATGATGATGAACTGTAGCTAGAATGCGATACATTTTCCTCATGTATTTGCTTACATTGTTATCGGATGTTTCCAATCAATGCCGGGTGATTAAGCAGTGTGGGTGTTGATTACAGCCTGTAGGTGACTGCCCAATGCCTCGGTTGATGGCTCTTTGTCCGATCGGAATACTGCAATGAATTGCACAGTTTGGGTATTCAGACGGAAATACATCGTACAATCTGTAACTTGTCAGTGTTTTTTTTTAATCTGCCTATAAACTGTCCCACTGCAGGGCAAAGGCATCATAGAAATCAAATTATCGCTACTATGACGGGATTAGACTTAATCACCACGCTTGCCAAATGCGAATTGGTGATCACAAACCCGAGCTATGTCCGAAAAATTCGAAACATACTTTTCGCTCGACCCGGGAATCAAACCCAGGACCCTGAGATCACGGCCCGGTACTAAACCACTAGACCAACAGGGCGTTGTTCAGTCAGTGATAATTTATTATTATTACTGTTAAGGTGACGGGTAGGGCACACTAGCGACGCCAATTGATTTTAATTTTTAGCTAGTAAACCGGATCTATTTTAAACAATTCCGGGGTTTCAACCTCTCGGCAAACACTTATACTATTTATTAAATAACCATGCAATGCGGATCCAATATTTGTACGCGAAATATTGATTCACGCTAAAAGTGGCCGCTTTTGGCGGTAATCAGTTTTTCGAGTACAAAAACAGACCCAACATTTGTGCATGGCTATTTAATAAATAGTATAAGTGTATGTAGTGCGTTAACCCTATAAATTATATGTGAATACCTCTTTATTAGATGAACCATGGCTTGATATGTATGAAACCGTTAAGTTACTAATCGAAAAAGTAAAACAAAAAAAAATAATCTTTTATATAAGCAGTAAAAGTATCCTTTTTTTTATATATTTTTTTTGTGTTTTTTTTTTTTACATCTCATACGTTGACCTGATTCGGTACTAAGTAGCTTAAGCACTTGTGTTACAGATATCAGACAACAGAGGAACACAAATATATACTTAAATACATATATTACACCCAGACACCGAACAAACACAAGTGTTCATCGCACGAATGTTTGTCTAGGGTGGGGATCGAACCCACGACCTTTGGTGTAAGAGGCAGGGTCACTACCAATTGCGCCATCCGGTCAGTCCTTTCTTGTTATACTAATAATTTATGTTATGTCATTAATTAAAATTATTATGCTATGTTATTAATGTATAAGTATTTTCAATTTAATTTGTTAAACTGCTTTGCACTGCCTTCCCCTATTACCAATACGATATTACTTTCCGCTACCCTAAGATTGTTTGGAAGAAATCGCTACAAGCGATAAGACCGCCTTATTGTACTAGCTTTTGTTGTTGTATCATGCTTGTATTTTGTTTTTGTGCAATAAAGAATATCTATCTATCTATCTAATACCCTTCTAACCAATATTAAAGATCAGCCATCGACGCAGGACATTTTACACAAGTATGTGTGCAGATACAAAATGTCACTATTCACACACCCACACACAATAATAAACATTACACTTACTTATTACACTGACTCAGCAACCCTATGTAGATCTTGAATGAAGTGGACTGATAATCGAATGTGAGAAACAATAATCCTTCTTCTATTAAAACCATAACTTATAAACCCTATTCCGACGACCAGACTGCCAGTGGCTTTACTAACTTGTAAAGCCGAGATGAAAAAAATAAAAAAGCCTGCACGTGATGGTGAATTAATGCCATTGGCCAAAAGTCCGTTTTATCCGGCGCGACAAATAATGGTTTTAAGCTCGCCGGAAAATCGCAAATCAAATCGGAGGCGTCATTAGAGGATTACTGGAAAGGAAAAATGGTAACGAGTACGACAGTTTTGCAACATTAGTTGTAGAACTGTCGATAGTTTCCCTATCGATAGTTGACTTCGAAAATCATTCAGACTATACTAGATAGTGATCAAAACTCTGATCTCCCATCGGGAAATGTCGAAGTGGTTTTCCAGAACTTTTTAAAATTTGACGGGAGTCGGGAGGATTTACAAAAAAGCGGAAGAATCAGGCCGAATCCCGACCATCTGGCAACCCCAGATAGGTGGCAGACGAGCAGACGATTTGCTTGATGGTAAGCGATTGCTGCCGCCCATAGACACCCGTGACACCCGTAAATTCACAAGTGCGCAGCCAACCTTTAAACCCCCTTTCCCCCGTGTTGGGCCTCCGATACCCTCTCACGCAGCCAAACACAGCACAGTGATACTTCATGCCGGTTTGCTGTGGCCGTGGTATCACTTTGGTTAAGCCGGCCCATTCATGCCGAAACGTGGCTCTCCCACGGTCAAATATACGGAATAATAGCTTTACTCCAAAAAACGCTCCAGCTCCAGCTCCTTATGTCCAGCTCCAGTAAGCTGTCAATCAAATCCAAATGCGCCACCTGAAATGTCCCGCGGCAAAACATTGAACTAAAATTTAAGCTTCCTTATATCTATGAAATTAAAGTTCAAATTTAAATGCTGATGGCGACGTAAGCGCGGTTTTCATGAGGCTTCTTTCGTGGCACAGCCTTCTAGTCAAAATGTCATCTGCTATTATTTTTCTGGCGTAGGTACTAACGTTCAGAAATAAATTACAAAATAAAAGGTGGTGGCGTGGTGAGTATGGCAATTACCCCTCATGTGATTGAGGGAGGCCCGTGCCCCAGCAGTGGAGACTTAAATGGGCTGATGGTGATGATAAAAGGAATATAGGCTATTAATTAAAGCCTCTCCTCTCCTCTCCAAAGTATTTTGGAGAGTAATAAATACCTAAAGAAGTATAATTCATGTCCAAAAAGCCTAAAAACATGAATGGAGTTCTAATTTTTATATCATTTTTTTTTCGATATTGTTCGGGCTTCATCGGTACCATTATTTCATCATGTCATTTTCATTTGCGTCCAAAGCCATTGCTTTGGAGCGCTGGCTACGCTTGGACCATGATCCAAGATTTATTTAGTCTGGTAATTACTATGAAGCGAATGTCGTGTAACAAGCCTTAAACAGAGACTCAAGACCAACTGGGCCATGATTACTCGTACAGAATAATTATGTCAACAATTGAGAAACTATCCAAAAAAGTGCAGCCTTTGTGAATGGTTATTTAATAAATAGTATAAGTGTTTGTTGAGAGGTTGTAACCCCGAAATCGTTTAAAGTAGATCCGGTTTAGTAGCTAAAAATTAAAATCGGTTGGCGTCGCTAGTGTGCCCTACCCGTCACCTTAAGAATGCGCACGGTTTTAACCACTGAGGTATCATCGTCCATGGGTAATTTTTTAATCTACACTACCTAAGTCTACTCTAGTAATATTAGCGCTTGGCGCCCACCGTGGGACATTTCGGCGCTAACTCTTATTTCTACAAACAAAAATATTGTTATGGACTCTTACTGAAAATATTTGTTAAGGTGACGGGTAGGGCACACTAGCGACGCCCATCGATTTTAATTTTTAGCTACTAAACCGGATCTATTTTAAACAATTTCGGGGTTACACTTATACTATTTATTAAAAACGGACCCAACATTTGTGCATTTAATAAATAGTATAAGTAATTACCGAGAGATTGTAACCCGATTGTAATATGTGTGTGTGCACACTTACAAGGACACTCTTTACTTCCTTACACTCATTCCGACCGATAGGATACAAGTGTGATATGAGCGGAGGACCAACGACTTAATGTGCTTTCTGAGGCACGAGGTCAACTCAGGTCAACTTAAATATTTGATTCAAAACAGTATACCTGTATACTGTTTTGAATCAAACATTTTTTTACATTTTTGCTGTATATGCTGAAATAGCGCCATCTATTGGCAGCGACTTGGGATAAATTCACAGACGTCTAGCATGGTAGTTGGAGCCCTGGATAGTATGATTTAGTTCCTTTAGTTAATAACAGAGCTCTCAATTCAATATTTTAAGGTTTTACATTTTCGGGGTAGATTTTTAATAAAATTGTTTACAAATGTCTGTTCTAATAATTATGACCAAGCAATTAGTATTCTCATGACAACAGACAGGGTAACGAATGCCGTGATCTTAAATATAAACGTTTGCATAGAAGTATTACATTAGCGTTGCCAATTAATTTACATTTTTAGCTTCTAAACCGTATCTATTTTTAACAATTGCGGACCTTCGGAGACGTCAAACGTCTACTTATTTAATAATTGTGCTCTACTTTTTGGTGTTAGCCAATTTTCCTAGTACAAAAACCGACTAAACATTTGTGCATGATTATTAAATATCTATTGAATTAGATCAGGTTAATAAGCTAAAATGAAAATAAATTGGTGGCGCCAATTTGCCCTATCATAGGCTGAAAAATGGTACTTTGTTTGGCTCCCTTGCTGGTTTGCCTCCCTTTCTCAAAAAAAGTACCTACTTATAGGGTTGATCTGCATATAAATTTTATCGATATATTTTTTTTCATATTTCAACATCACTGCATATTTCGGCAAAGATTACCTAAATGTTGTCCCAAAATTGCACCTACGTCACGAGATACATCCTTAAGGAGACGAGTAGCCCTAACTAGCGACATAAATCGATTTAAATTGTTAGCTACTAAACCGGATCTATTTTAAACAATTTCGGGGTTACAACCTCCCGGCAAACACTATACTATTTATTAAACAACCTAGCTTTGGATCCAACGCGTACGCGAAAAATTGATTCACGCCAAAAGCGGCCACTTTTGGCGTGAATCAATTTTTCGCGTACAAAAACGGACCCAAAATTTGTGCATTGTAATTAAATAAATAGTATAAGTGTTTACCGAGAGGTTATAACCCCGAAATGGTTTAAAATAGATCCGGTTTAGCAGCTAATAATTATAATCGATTGGCGTCGCTAGTGTGCCCTACCCGTCACCTTAAAAAAGGATGAAGTAAATACAATTACTGCTGAAAGGGAAAAAGCACTCAAAGAATTTTCGGAATAAAATTTTAAACGAGTTGAAAAAATTGTTGGAGACTATCAATTCAATTTATTGTAAACGAAGCCTGAGCTGACTGATTTTTTTTGATTGACGGTCTCGAGCCCAACCCTTAAGGTGCCTTTAAGACTCGTGAGCCTCTAGAGCATTAAAGCGCAGCTCGACCTCCCGACTCGGAGCTCTCTCACAAAATGAATGAATGAATGAAACTTTATTTGGCACAATGCAAAACAAGGAAACTTAATTAGAAACATAACCTAGACATAAATCATTAACGAAAAGTAGGACAACATTATACCTGTATGCGCCAAACAGGCGGCCGCTCAGCATTAGTCGGTGCTGATCCAAGAGACCAACCCCGACGCTGCTTTTCAGCGACTACCATAACATTATTGCGCATCTGTTCCATATCTATGCAACAGTCGCATGCATAAAATTGAGATTGAGATAGCAAGGAAGAAATAAAAAATTGACAAAACAAAAATATAAGAGATATTTCGCATTCACACAACACAACACTAACAAATTGTTATACATTAACATGTTTTCAACTATTTATAAGTAGAATAATAATTTACATGTAATTACATTATATGCCGAAACATAAATAGAAATAAACACATGACAATACCGTGGGAGTGCCATGCTTCGGTATGTCGGTCGGCTCGACCAGACTGATACCGCGGCCTCACAGAAAACCGGCTTGATGCAGCACTGTGCTGTTTCACTGCGTGAGTGAGGGTACCGGCGGCCCAAACATTTGTGTGCTTGAACATGTATGTTTGTCCAATACAAACATACATGATGTTTGTATTGGACATGTCCGGGTGTTTTCTATGTATTATAAGTATTTATTTGAAGAAAATTATTAAATATATGTATATACTACTGCATGTACAGTATGTATGTATGTATGTATGTATGTAGAAAACTATTAAATATATGTATATTTAATAATATTCTACATGTATTTAATACATATATTTAATAATTTTAATACATATTTTTTATCAAATACAGGCACGTAGGTAAGCAAATAATTAATTTGTAGTTATCATTATGTTATTTGGTTTCATAAATTAATCAGTTTTAAAAAATCTAGCGTAACTTTTTGACTGTATTTGTAAGTAAAACGTAAAAAATCAAACCAGGGGTAGTTCAACTGCCTTGTAAGTAAAAAATGAAAAATGATTGTAAAAAATAAGTTTTACTTCAAAACATTTTGACGACCCTATTAGAACAGTGATAGTGAACGCTGCCTTTGGTCCAAGGGTTGCGGGTTCGATCCCCGAACAGTGCAAACATTTGTGTGCATGAACATGTCTGTTTGTATTGGTCTGGGCGTTTTCTATGTATTTAAAGTATGTATTTACAAAAGAAAAGTATAATTGTGTATATATTTGTAATCCCACTGTTGATTCTGAAATCCGTAACACAGGTGCTCGAGCTACCTATCTCGGAGTCAGATCAATGTATGTGATGTAGTGAAATATTTATTTATTTAATAGGTTAATATGGTGTGTGACCTCCTCTTGCTGAAATCACAGCTTGCATTCGCCTGGGCATGCTGGCCAGTATACCCCTTATGGTTTCCTGCGGAATACGTTCCCACTCCACCGTGATCGCATTCTTTAGCTATGTTATGGTTTGCGGAGCCGGCTGCACTGATCTCACTTGAAAAGGTCCCAAACATGTTCTATAGGAGGTCGGGACTTCCAGCTAGCTAATCCAAACGACGGATCCCGACCTCCATTATGTAAGCGCCTATATCGCCTGATCGGTGGGCACGGGCGTTATCATCCATAAAAATTGGCGAAAATTCGCCAAGAACGGCCAATGTAAGTTGTACATAAGGTGAAAAAAATTCCGTCATCTAGCGATGTGCATTTAATGTGCCCTTTTCGATAAAGACTACTACTAACTCTGTACGATCTAAACAGTTTATTCCAGCCCAAAACATAAGAGAGCCCCCACCGTAAGGCGACATTTCTTCAAAGCGGACCTCTGCATAACGCTCCCTTGGTCTTTGCAGCACTCGCCGACGTCGACGTCGTCAAAATCCTCATGAGTCCATGATACACAATTTCGAGCAAAGTGAAGTCTGGCACCACGGTACTCTCTGTAATTTGGGACCGCACGCGGGGCGACTGTGTAAGTTGGCAGCGAGAAGCCTCCTCCTGACCGTCCTAGACTAACTTGCACATTTCTTACGTCTTCGAGGTTGTTCTTGTTCTTAAGGTCCACATACGAAGATTTGCCATTTCTCAAAGCTTGACTCACCAGAAAGCAATCATCTCTTGGTTCAGTGGATGGCTTTCTTCCAGATCCAGGTCTTCTTTTCATGGAACCCGTCTCTTGATAGCGCTGCCAGGTTCCTTGGACTGTTGAATGACTTACATTTAGCCTTTGAGCCACAAAACATTGGGTACAGCCCTCTTCAAGCAGCGCAATAATTTTGCTGGCTCTTACAATTTTATCTGCCATCATCCAGACCACTAAGCATTAAAAACAATTATTTTAAATGTCTATAAAAGCAGCTAATTCAACGAAACCAATGAAAAATAGCCTAAAACTTACTAAAAGACAACAGCAACTTTCGTTGATCCCCGCCATAAATTTTACAAAAAAATTGGTATTCTTTTTAAAATAAGATCAGTCAACAATTTGAATTCCAAATGTACATTTTTGGTATCACGACACGTTACGACCTGTCAGTAATATATTAAGAAGACTTAAATCCTTTTTTGTACCATATTGTTTTCAAGAAATATTAAATCACAACCGCCCGTTTTTTTTTGCAAAAGAGTGTATTTGTAATTCCGCTGTAGGTTCTGATATCCGTAACACAGGTAACAGATTGTTGTTATGAAATATATTTGTTTAATCTGGAGGCCTCCAGTCCCAAGTGGAGTCCCAAGTGCGCTTCCAACCTTTTAAACCGAGGAACTCCACTAGTGTTGCGGGTGTCCATGGGCGGCGGCAATCACTGTTAAGTGATTCGTCTGCTCGTCTGCCACCTATCACATAAAAAAATGAAAGTGTAAGCTACATGGGAAAAGCGCATTTTCTCCATAATTTAATTATTTTCCTCAACGTTGAACACACGAACTCATGATTACACGAACTGACAACTTTCAACTCATTGGACCGAAAATGCAAGGCAGTGGGATTAATCAATTTAAGTTACGACAGTGACCGCTTCGGCATGATTGGACCGACTCGAGCGGAGTGATACCATGGCCTCACAGAAGAGCGGCGTACAGCAGCACTGTGCTGTATTTAGCAGCGTGAGTGAGGGTACCGGAGGCCCAAACCAGGGAGAAGGGAGGTTTAAAGGTTGGTGGCGCACTTGAGACTCCACTGGTGTTGGGGGTGTCCATGGGCTGCGGCAATCACTTACTATCAGGTGATTCCTCTGTTCGTCTGCCAACTATCACATAAATAAATAAATAATAAATAAATATTTCACAACATCACATACATTGATCTAAATCCGAGATAAGTAGCTCAAGCACCTGTGTCACGGATATCAGAATCAACAGTGGCCTTACAAATATATACATATAATACTTTTCTTTTGTAAATACATACTTATAATACATAGGAAACACCCAGACATAAAAAGTCCATTCTTCTCATCTTAGCGTGTATTACCCAGTTAGGTCCAAAGCTGTCGTTTAGAGCCCAGGGTACGTACGCTTGGACTTGGAGGATTATGAAGTCGGATAATTACAAATGAATGGGAGAATCAGATCAACTGGATAACGGTTGCACGTTCAGAAATATTATCTCAAACATTGTAGGTATCCACAATTTTGAGAAGCTATCCGAGAAGTGCAGGTTTCCTCACGAATATACACACGGATTCAAAAATGCAGAGGTGCATGCTCGGATTCGAATCACGAACCAGGGTCGTTTCAATTAGTGCTATTTTCCATAGTATGGGAAAGATAGTTAAGCGTTTTTCGTTAGATGGAGCATTTAAAAAGCAGATGGAATTTTAAAAATCAATCAAGCAAGTGGTTCGGCGTTGTTTCGGTAGATGTCACTATGCATATTTACATCGCGCTAGTAAAGCATATTTCCGAAACAATGTGTTAAATGAAAGTCGTTGTGTCGGCACAGCCGTTTATTGGGAACTGGAGAACAGATTCATACACACCGCGCGCATGGAATTACCTACACAATTATTGACAAATTACAATACGAATATGCAACACAATGACCTCACGCCGCCGGCCCACACTAGTAAAACAAAAAAAAGTACGGTAAATAAACCAATAAAATTCCCATTGTCTCAATACTTTCTGGAAGTATTGACAAAATGGCAATTTTATTGTTTAGCAAATAAATGATTCTGTTTTCTTTTTGATCACTCTGGTGAAATGCCGCCGGCTCGAAATGTCGATGAGCCGACTCTCTTAAGGTGACGGGTAGGGCACACTAGCGACGCCAATCGATTTTAATTTTTAGCTTCTAAACCGGATCTATTTAAAAAAAAATCGGGATTACAACCTCTCGGCAAACACTTATACTATTTATTAAAATAAATAAATAGCGTCGCTAGTGTGCCCTACCCGTCACCCTAAGGGGAAATGCATTTATTTTTTGTATTTAGATTTCAAAATCTCTTGCATAATAAAACAAGGATTTTCGTAAAGATCTTTTTATAAGAACCTTCTCACATTATGTACGAGAGCAAATATTAATTCTCTCGTATTTTTCCTTTATAATTTCCTGGTACCACAATTCCCCGTAACTTTTTCGGTCATCATCACGCAGAAATCATTTCATTGTTAGAGTTGTTTCATCTTTAATTTTATTTACGAGGGAGAGATAGAAAGGTTTTTGAAAGCATATTAATTTTATTGTTTACTTTACTTCATAAGAAATGTTCCATATTTTTACTCAAATAAGGAAAGAGGACAAATATTTTGTAAATGAAGCCCAAACTTGCCTAGGACTTTGCTTGAAACACCTGATTGTCTTACGCGAGTTTTCTGTTTTTTCGGTCCAGTAGTTTTTTGATCCAGTAGTTTTTCGGTCCAGTTGTTTTTTGGTCCAGTAGTTTTTCGGTCCAGTAGTTTTTTGGTCCAGTAGTTTTTGGTCCAGTAGTTTTGCATATTTTTACTCAAATAAGGAAAGCGGACAAATATTTTGTAAATGAAGCCCAAACTTGCCTAGGACTTTGCTTGAAACACCTGATTGTCTTACGCGAGTTTTCGGTTTTTTCGGTCCAGTAGTTTTTTGGTCCAGTAGTTTTTTGGTCCAGTAGTTTTTTGGTCCAGTAGTTTTTCGGTCCAGTAGTTTTTTGGTCCAGTAGTTTTTTGGTCCAGTAGTTTTTCGGTCCAGTAGTGTTTCCGCTACACAAATCTTTCTTATTAAAAGTTCAGTAAATGGTTAAGGAAGTAAGTAAGTTTGTTTATTTTTTTTCACAACATCACATACATTGATCTGACTCCGAGATAGGTAGCTCAAGCACCTGTGTTACGGATATCAGAATCAACAGCGGAATTACAAATATAAACATATAATACTTTTCTTTCTGTAAATACATACTTATAATACATATATTATTGACCACAAGATACATATAGTATTACATTTTTTATGTCATAGGTGGCAGACGAGCAGACGGATCACTTGATCGTAAGGATTGCTGCCACCCATGGGTGTCCATGGGCAACATCAATGGAGTCATAAGTGCGTTGCCATCCTTTAAGGGGTTTAAATGAAGTGGGCCTCCATTCCTGTCACTCACACAGCGAAACAGCACAGTGCTGCTTCACGCTGGTTTTCGGTGAGGCCGTGGTATCACTCCGGTCGAGCCGGCCCATTGATGCCGAAGCGTGTCTCTGCCATAGGCAAAAACGTATTACACATAGTATTGTTTAGTTAAGATTTTCTACCAGTAAAATAAAGTTAAAATTCCCATTTTTTTACAAAATGAAGACCTTTCGTAAAAAAATGGGAATTTTAAAAATTTGGGTCACCATAACGCTCTAACGAATTTGTCCCTCAGCCAAATCACACGCAACTTGACACGCTATAGTCGCATCGAGCGACTATAGCGTTATAGGGCGATAAGCTTACCATTGGTTTCCTTCCTTTAAACAATTTTAGACTTTCGACTTCCTATAAAATAGAGACCTATTTTTAGGGTTCCATAGCCAAATGGCAAAAAACGGAACCCTTATAGATTCGTCATGTCTGTCCGTCAGTCCGTCCGTCCATCCGTCCGTCCCTCCGTCTGTCCGTCCGTCCGTCTGTCCGTCTGTCCGTCCGTCCGTCCGTCTGTCCGTCTGTCCGTCTGTCTGTCCGTCCGTCTGTCCGTCCGTCCGTCCGTCCGTCCGTCTGTCCGTCTGTCCGTCTGTCCGTCTGTCCGTCTGTCCGTCTGTCCGTCTGTCCGTCTGTCCGTCTGTCCGTCTGTCCGTCTGTCCGTCTGTCCGTCTGTCCGTCTGTCCGTCTGTCCGTCTGTCCGTCTGTCCGTCTGTCCGTCTGTCCGTCTGTCCGTCTGTCCGTCTGTCCGTCTGTCCGTCTGTCCGTCTGTCCGTCTGTCCGTCTGTCCGTCTGTCCGTCTGTCCGTCTGTCCGTCTGTCCGTCTGTCCGTCTGTCCGTCTGTCCGTCTGTCCGTCTGTCCGTCTGTCCGTCTGTCCGTCTGTCCGTCTGTCCGTCTGTCCGTCTGTCCGTCTGTCCGTCTGTCCGTCTGTCCGTCTGTCCGTCTGTCCGTCTGTCCGTCTGTCCGTCTGTCCGTCTGTCCGTCTGTCCGTCTGTCCGTCTGTCCGTCTGTCCGTCTGTCCGTCTGTCCGTCTGTCCGTCTGTCCGTCTGTCCGTCTGTCCGTCTGTCCGTCTGTCCGTCTGTCCATCTGTCCAACAAAAATTGGAAAAAATAGGGTGGTTAAAAAAAATGAGTTTCAGTTTCAAGTAAGGAGTTGAAACTGAAACTCAATTTCTTTTTCATCAAACCTATACGTGTGACCCCACGTACAGGTTTGATGAAAAAAAAATACCCATCTATGGATAGGTGTTTAAAATGATTAAAATGATGTTGAGGTTTTTAACATAATTTTTTTCTAAACACAAAGTGGTAAATTGAAACGGATATCAAAATCTTTTCATAAGCGTTCCATTTTCTAAGTTGAGGATACGAATCTCTAAAAATCGATGTTGGCGCTAGTGAAAAATGACGACCGTGTAATCTCATGAAGAAATGGCTCTTTCTCAATTTGACACATTATAAGGACTAAACACATTCCATGTTTAAATGTTTTTTGTCTTAAGTCTTTACTTCATGAGGAAACATGTATAAACGCTAGCCATTTATGGTCATCTTTCGTGAATCGACATATAAATAAATATACACCTGTAATTATGTTGTGCTACTCAGTGTATGTAATCTGTGTACCTTTTTGAAATGGAAATAAAGTGATTATTTATTTAAGGTGACGGGTAGGGCACACTAGCGAAGCCAATCGATTTTAATTTTTAGTTACTAAACCGGACCTATTTTGAACAATTACGGGGTTACAATCTCTCGGCAAACACTTATACTATTTTTTAAAAAACCATGCTCAAATGTTGGTTGTAGTTTGCCTAGAGATAGTAGCCCCGAAATTGTTTAAAATAGATCCAGATTAGTAGCTAAAAATTAAAATCGATAAGCGTCGCTAGTGTGCTACTCGTCATCTTATGATGCCCGGTCGATTGCATCAAGATGGTAGGACGTGTGTGCGGCTTCTGGAGACCTATTTTTGATTTACTCGTATGACTCAGCGTCGTCGCATGCGACGTATGTCACATTCGCCCTTTAAGTCGCATGAAGCCGATTTTCCTTATTTTTGAATCATTCGATTTCGATGTTGCCAATATAATACGATAAATTGACATTCTAACCCTTCCATGCAGAATTTTACAAAAACCTTTAACTTCCGTATTGCAAACGGAACGCAAAAACCATTGAATATTGGCTAAATATGAAATCTTTGCTTTTTTGTCACAAAAAACTATGAATGTCACATTGTGTCAACTTTTTTTTTATAGAAGGGCCAATCAAGATGACCTCACTCCGCCTGATGGTAAGCGATAAGGCTGACAGGCACAAAACAACCAACAAAGTACCCATTGTGTCTGCCATCCTCACCCTAATGGCCTGCTGAGATGCCGTTTCACGCCCCGTCTTAAAGACCCCGGATTGTATGAAGGAGGAACACATGAGCTGGGAGGGCATTCCATGCCTTGATGGTTCGGGGCAGGAACGAGGAGCCAAACCTCTTGGTGCGCGCCGCCTTTGTCTGGATGGTATGCGGATGGCAACGCTGTCCAGCACGTGTTGTTCGGAAGTGGAAAGGGGAGGATGAGATAAGTTGAAATAACTCATCAGAGCATTCCCCATTATAGAGGCGGTAGAGAACACTTAGACTGGCAATGTCTCTACGTAGCTGAAGAGGTTCTAGGGACTTAGTCACCTCATAATCTCCAATAATACGAATAGCACGTCGCTACAACCTATCGAGAGCCTCCAGCAAGTACTTAGCAGAACCATCCCAGAGATGGGAGCAATATTCCACACACGGTCGAACCTGTGCCTTGTACAAGAGACAAAGCTGCGCCGGAGTAAAATACCGTCTCACTCTGTTCAGATCCCGAGTTTACGGGAAGCAGTTCTTACTACGCACTCGATATAGTCCCGTTGATTTAGGTTGCTACGAACTAAACCAGTCAAATCAATGAGAACTATTTTGACGTAGCTTCTACCGCTTTTAAGTCACTCACCAACAAGTGGTCACTCGTTACAGACGTATGATTCAAAAATCGTGTGTCGAAGGAAAATCAGTAGAAATCGTCCGCTCGTCTCGAGGCGAGCGAATCAAAAATAGAGCTCATAATGTCAGGCCTTTGAGATCGACATTATTAGATTAAGATTTTGGACGTAGCGGAAGCTTAATAGACTAAGTGGGCTAAGATCTCCTAAATTGGTATAAATTACTTTAGTTCAGTAAGGTCTTAATCAAGACGATATGATCAGGATATGATAAATCCGCTTTGCAAGACCATTTAGAAAATAAATGTTTAATTATATTTTTAGAAATTATTAATTTTTTTGTTAAATTTTATGCTTTTTTCAATTAAGTCCTTTTTAAAAGTGATAAAAAATACTATTGTCTCAGTTACCAATAACCCTAACAATGTAGAACATTCTCGATGTCTTAATCAATCAATGAGTGAATGATCATCTAAGTTACGGTACTTATTGTAGTGAATAAAAAAATATTAATTAAGCATTGTACAGAAGGCGAAAAGCGACGACAGTAAAAGATGTGAATCCTCAATTCCATCAGTTATTTTCATCACTAATGCTGATGACAGGGAAGTGATCATGCCAGGAAAACCTCAAACAACCACCACAGCACAACATCCTTTGACAACACGTTTTATTGTACGGCTAAATTACGAAAAGTGGGCAAAAGCAACTAACTGTAAAAATACACTGGACAGCAAATAAACCGGGGTATCAAAATTTTCATACAATTTTCTAGCCAATTTTCATACAAACGTGCCCAACTTAATGACCTACCTACAAATATTAAAGTTTCACTGCGTATATTTAAATATAAATCGGTGTTCAATTTTCATATTTTTTTTGGACAAATCGAGCACTTATCCGTGGATGATTTGAATAGCTTGGAAACACACTTTTTTGACTTGCCACTGGAATCACGTTATTCTCCGTCTTATTTTATTGTGAGATTACAAATACCTCTCGTCGCTAAACCTAACAAGTCAAAAGAAAGAAAATCATGAAGAAAGCCTTTAAATAATCAAGGAAAGGAAAATGGAGTCATGACATTATATTTCGTTAAGTTTATTTTATTTCAACTGGATATTGTAGGTACATAAATATACCTAATATTTTCGGAACTATATTCGGCACACGAATACTGACACGAATATTGTGTATCACTTTTGTACATTTGCTATTTATTTGTCAATCACAAGCTAGAATTGTGAAAAAAATTATATATATTTTTTTATTAATTTAAAGATTTTACTAATCATGTACCTTCAAACAGAGATGTTTACTGGTTAACCTTTCTGTATTTTCGTATTTTGTGGTCTTACTCCTTGTGATATTCGAGTCAGCTGGTGCTCAGGAACTTGTTCGAAACAAAACTTCTTTTCGCCACACTTTATTCCGTTTTGTTTATGCTTAGATACTCGTACGTTCTGGTCTTAAACGAAATATTATAGATATTGTAAATCTTTTACAAACTATCACAATAGTCTGCAAAAAAATCAATCTGCAAGCATCTTGTATTACCCCCTTTCATGTTAATTTCATTTAAATAAATCAAATATTAGCCGTGTGGTACCCGGCAGAGTAGAATAGACCACCCTTACTCTTATCGAGGTGTCGTAAAAGGCGACTAAGGTAAAGCTGCTGGTATGATCATCAGCACCCAGAGAAGGAAAACTCTGCATTTATATCAAAACCTTCGCCAACCCGTCTGCCAAGCGTGGTGAGTATGGCAATTACCCCTCATGTAGTTGAGGGAGGCCCGTGCCCAAGCAGTGGGGACTTAAATGGGCTGACGATGATGATGATGATGAAATTAAATTTATGTATTATCCTCAACCTTAGACAATTTCTCCTCAACGATCAGCCACGTACGCAGAAGTTATCATAGTGCTTAAGTGTGTGCGCAAACATAAGTGCACTCTCTATTCCCTTACACTCATATTACGATGGGACACCAGCATGACACGACTAGAGAGGGATTGGGCGCAGGACCAGCGGCTTAACGTGCTTTCCGAGGCACGGGTACACGACCGCCGACTACCAGACTCCGGGCTGACACTAAGAATTTCTTACCGAAAACTTATGTAGGTACAAATTATTGGTCCGATTCGGGGATCAAACCCGGCACCTCTTGCGCAGCCGCCGCTTTAAATTGCGACCCACTAACCACTGCGTCATCGAGGTAGCAGGTAAGTAGAGACAGTGCAGTAAAACAAAATCCGGGGTTTAAGGTAGGCAGCGCACTTATGACTCCACTGGTTGTAGTCGTTTACCATCAGGGGATCCATCTGCTCGTCTGTATTTTATGTCAGTTAAACGTTAGATACATGTATCATAAGCAACTTTTACCTAAATCTTCATCTTTGTAAGCGCCTTTGGCGTGTCCTAAATCTGATCACTGGATATTTATTATACTACGACTATGTGTATTTTGCTTCATCGTCATCATCGGCCCATTTAAGTCTCCACTGCTGGGACACGGGCCTCCCTCAATGACATGAGGGGTAATTGCCATACTCACCACGCTTGGCAGACGGGTTGGCGAGAGTTTTGAACTAAATGCAGAGTTTTCCTTCTCTGGGTGCTGATGATTATGCCAGCAGCTTTATCTTAGTCGCCTTTTACGACACCTCGGTATTTTGCTTACGTGTGCTAATTTCTCCAGTCACACAAAGTAGCTATTAATTAAACGCTAAACGGAAACGCGTTGATTACTGCCCTACAATTGGATTCATGAATATTCGTCCGCCTATTATATGCGTGAAATCCGCCTAAACTCACTAAATAAAGGATAATGCACCTTTATTTACCTTTGTTTTCGGTAGAATCTCGTTTGAATAATTAATCGGACTCTTTGAGGTGTGAGTTGCTAGTGTAAATTTTGGAGTTGAATGTTTGAACCATAAGCAGGACAATATTAGTTTTAACAAAGTTTTACGTTGATTGATTTAAATCATGGCTGGACAATTTGACAGTAGAGCAAAACCGACAAACACGCTGACAGCCTATTATTTATTTCCTGTTTACGATAATATTCACGAACGGTATTACTATTCAAAGAAAGTTATTTAAAAATTATTATCTATACTATTTATATTTATATATATATAACGGAGGTTGGTCTAGCTCTTCGTTATCAGATAGGTTGTGCAAGATGGCAATATTGAAATTAGAGTCCACAAATCACAAAGCGAAGTCACTTCCGAATGTGAAATCAAAGTAAATGGCAATGGAATAACTAAAAAGTATCAATCGATCGCTATGCTGACTCTGCCCAAGGAAGTTCCTTGACGTTTCGAAACATAATAGAGGGCGCCACTGTGCTGACGCTCCGACATATATTTTATGTACGAATGAATGATAACGTTATTTGGCACTATACAAAACAAGGAAACTTAATTAGAAACATAACCGAGTCATAAATCATAAACGAAAAGTAGGACAACAATATCCCTGTATGTGCCAAACAGGTGACCGCTCAGCAATAGTCGGTGCTGATTCAAGAGACCAACCCCGACGCTGGTTTTCAGTGACTACCATAATATTGTTGCGCATCTGTTCCATATCTATGCAACCTTCGCGTGCATAAAATTGAGATTGCGATTTATATTTATAGTTATTTAAAGATTATTTATAGTTATTTAAAGACTATTTATATGCGCGATGTACACCTAGCGCCATCTATTGGTCTATCTATTGGCTCTAATGTCCCGAGACGAAGTGAGGACGGGCTAGTCAAGGTATAAAATTACATATATCTATCTCACTTCGGAAATATTTTCTTAGATACCCTTTAAAGTGCGACGCACCAACGAGGCAGTCATCATTACTCATTGTACAGGCAGCCACACATCAGATTAGTACTATCTGTCCAAATTCCTCAATTGATATTGAGCCGAACGTGTTTGACATTAAGGTGAGAGTTGACTGAAGAAATTTGTCTGTTTTGTAAACTTTGATGTGAGGCTGTATGTACCTACAACTCAGTCGGTCGTAACGAGATTCACAGATTGAGCAACCTTGTCCTAGACGTTAAGTTAGCATTATCAGGCTTAATACGGTACTATTATGTATGGGTTTCTTTTGCTACCGAGATTGTCTCTTTACTTGCACTTTCAATGTCCTTTGCCTAGAACGTCTAGGTACTTAATTTCATCTTGTGGATGGAAGTACCTATTGTGTGATTTTGTGTCATTGTCTAGAGATGTTGGTTCTTCTTAGGCCTGTATTTCTA
The DNA here is from genome assembly GCA_019059595.1 of Marasmia exigua. NCBI lineage: Eukaryota > Metazoa > Arthropoda > Insecta > Lepidoptera > Crambidae > Marasmia > Marasmia exigua. The sequence continues at coordinate 849,440 of CM032479.1, read as the reverse complement.
CGTATCCATACGGGATTTTGTGACAATTTGTGGCTTCTATTATGAAACTCGTAAGTCTGCTAATTACAATAATTAGCGACTGTCACTATCTGATATTTATAGCGAAACTAGACTTACTGACCCATGATGTGTAGTCATCAGAATAATTGAGAAACTATTCGAGACTTGCAGGTTTCCTTACGAAGTTTTCCTTAATCGCCGCATGGTAGAAAAACACATGTTTGTTTCTGTATAATTTTACCATGGAAGAGCTACGTTTCGGTATGATTGGGCCGGCTCGATTGATATTACGGCCTCACAGAAAACTGGCTTGAGCAGCACTGTGCTGTGTTTCGCTGCGTGAATGAGGGTACCGGAGGCCTAATCCGGGGAAAGGGGGATTTTAAAGATTGGCAGCGCACTTGTGACTCTACCGGTATCGCGGGTGTCCATGGGCGGCGGCAATCGCTTATCATCAGGCGATCCGTCTGCTCGCTTGTCACCTATCACATTTAAAAAAAATGTAATTTAAAAAACCCAGGGGTCTATGCATTCACCTCATTCTAATCGCTCTCTAACTTCTATATGAACAATATCACAATTTGGAAACTATAATATATAATATGACTTCAATACAATTCATTTTTTCAATTCAATTCGACTGACCGGATGGCGCAATTGGTAATGACCCTGCCTCGTACGCCAAAGGTCGTGGGTTCGATCCCCACCCTGGACAAACATTCGTGCGATGAACACTTGTGTTTGTTCGGTGTCTGGGTGTAATATATGTATTTAAGTATATATTCGTGTTCCTCTATTGTCTGATATCTATAACACAAGTACTTAAGCTACTTAGTACGGAATCAGGTCAACGTATGAGATGTTGTTGTGAGAATTATTTTGACAGTTCGTTCAACGCATACAAACTGAGACATTGAATTCCGTATTCTGTCGTCAATTCCGTCGTCAGTCTTCATCAATCACAAACCTCTCCTGTGGAACAAACAGCTGATTTCCATTCACCCCACATTTACATTGAAAACCATTATTTCCTTAGTTTCGGACAAAGGGATTTGTTTTGAGAGCCTGTGCAATCAGAGAATGCTTTTAAATTGGTTTCTTTGAGTGTTTTAGTACCCCAATTTAGTTGACAGGAAGGTTAATAACTAATTATTAGTCAGAGGTCGGAATTAGGTAGCGTTATTTATGTATTGCATTGCGTCGAGATGTTGATACTATAGTTGGGCCAAGATAATAAGTCACATTTGACACTTCAACAAAATTCGACAATATAACCTTGTAACACCGGTCATTGAATTTATCAATATTTCTATGTTAGAAAAACACAATTTCTTAATTTTTTAATATTATGTTTGCATTTATTTATTACAATAAAGCCAAAAAAGAAAATTTCACGATTTACTTTCTCTGCTAAACTATTTATTAACTTATTAAAAAAATTACTTTTCTAGAGAATTGAACGTTGTATCAGTCAACGTATTTTAAGCTCTAGGGATGTTTCCCAAATAATCGAATGAAGACAATGTTTATCGTGTAGGAATATTCAACCATAAATGAAAAGCCACACTCTGATTAAAATAAAACGCATTGTGCTCTTGTTTGAAAATATAAATACATTTAAAAAAATGGTGAAAAGAAAAACCATGTATGGTACACAATGTAAGCGGTTTAATTTCAAAGAAAAATAAATAGAATAGAGTAGACTGGCCGCGGATCGATATCTAGGATCGGTGCCTATTTTCCTCTTTTTTGTCAATAATTTTGATTCGCAATTTTCTAAATAAAAGTACTTATGACTTCTTTTCCATTACAGTATTCGATTCACGTTTGTTTGAAATACATATCGATTATTCACTATAACCGATTTTTCCGAGAAACGTCAAATGTGGCTTATTAGTTTGGCTCAACTATAATATTTTAAATATCAATTACATTATTTGAATTAAATTATTTAACAATACAACTATAACACATTACAAGAATAATTATTAAAGGTAATATGAACATTGCCAACGTTTTAATAGATATCCGAAAATTAATTTTGGTCGTTTCACCTAAATTACTGCATATACATACATTTTGACAAATTTGCGGATTATCACATAAAAAAGTGTTTTTTATTGAATAAATCAAGGGGGTTGTTTACCTTTTGATATTTAATTTTGACATTTGAGGCATATCCATCCACTTTATTATTTCGCGGTATGAAATCAGTGTACTTAAGTAATAACTCCACCTAATTCCGACATCTGAATTATTATTCACTAAATTAGGTTACACGGAATCCGTGAAAGAAAATAGCGAATAACAACATCATTCATTATTCAGGCTCAGGATTAATCATTCTCCAGAGTATACACTGATAGAGCATTTGGTGGAGACCCTGCCTCATACTCCAAAGGTCGTGGGTTTGTTCCCCACCCTAGACAAACATTCGTGTGATGAACATTGTATTTGTGCGTTGTCTGCTTATAATAAAAAAAATAAAAATCGTTATAATATAACCCATATCAATCAAATTAAATTAAATAGTACAAAATTATGTCAACTGATAATATTATTATTATTGCACTTCATTAATTACATTTCAGAAATAAAAATATAATAAAAACATATTAATATCAAATGAAAAAAATAATTAAGTAATATTATCTTCTGTTGTCCGATATCCGTAACATAAGTGCTTAAAATACTTTACAATTTACACAAGTTATTGTATGAGATTGTTGATATTAATTTTTTATAAAAAAGCAGCTCATTTCGAATCAAGCACTTACAAATTGCGTCGGCTTAGTAACGCGTTCAGTGGTCTAATTGGTAGAACATCCACCATCCACCCGCATTGTGGAAGGTGTGGGTTCGAGTCCCGCCTGAACACGAGATGAAATTTTTTTTTAATTGTATGAGATGTTGTGTCGAACGCGTGGTTGTATTTTTACCCGACTACGGCAAAGCCAAAAAGGAAGAGTTATTATTTTAGCAGTCTATGAATGTAGGTATGAACGTAAGTATGTTTTTATGTTCCCCGATTCTGCCTAATTAGTGCGGACGAGTAGTCAGAACCCAGGCCGTCAACACCAGTGGTGTTACAAGTGCGCTGTCAACCTTTGAACTTCCATTCCTCCCTGTACTGTATGTAAATGTCATTCATGATGATCCTAATAGCTTATATATCCATCATGTTTAATCTAAAAGGTAATTCCGGTCGAATTTCAGTTTAAAAATTGCAAAACAAAATTGTGATTGGTCAGCCATTCTGAATTCAATGATGCGGAGTGAGTGTCGCATAAAATCACTTATCAATTTTCAGCACTCGTTGGTGACAAATACTTATTGTAAATTTTGACTGAATATGCACTATAAATAATTTCGTAGGCCGTGTTGAAAACATTGCAGGTAGGTCTTTTCTGATTTTTTATGTGATAGGTGGCAGACGAGCAGACGGATCACCTGATGGTAAGCGATTGCCACCGCCCATGGACACCTGCGACACCAGTGGAGTCACAAGTTCGCTGCCAACCTTTACCCTTAACCTTTTTTCCTTATGTTATGGAAACTGGTTTATAACCATTTCCTATGTATAATAAGTAACAGACAAATACATGGATCACCTGATGGTAAGCGATTTTCACCGCCTATTGACGCCTGGGTACAGTACTCATTCGCCAAATCACAGCGCAGGAGCTGGGTTTCTATGAGGCCGTAGTGCCGCTGGTCAAGCCTGCCCATTCATGCCAAATAGTTCACACAAGTGGCAAGATTGATATGTTCACTTTATTTGTAGCTGGGGGACTGAGCCTGCGGGTTACTCTTGAGGATGACTGATTTAGCTCCTCAGCTGTAGTCCTTTCAGTTCCTTACTTCCCTTTTGGAAGCTCATGGACATAGACACTTCGTTTCAGGACATTCATTCGCGCTGGCGGCGATAGCACGGCCGCACCCACATTGTCCCTGCATTTTAAATCTTTTATCCGTTGCGTAGTTTTAAGGCAGTTTCCACACTGGCGGGTTTCGAGCGTTTTCAAAAGCGACCACGTCACGGCTGCGCAGCGTTGACGTCGTAAATACGCAACGGATGTGCGACGGATTCGCCGTGGAGATAAATCTGAATGCCATCGTTTTTTTTTGTGGCGGTCACGCAGAAACACGCCAGCGAATCCAGTGTGTATCCGCGGCGTGAACGCTGAGCGGCCGCGACGTGGTCGCTGCGTCATCGCTGCGCTTTGAAAACGCTCGCAATTCGCCAGTGTGGCAACACCCTTATGATTTGGCGCAAACGTCAAATTTTGTCACCGGGGGCTGTCTTAGTCAGTGCGACAGTGACAGCCGTGTCGCAGGAAGGATGTGTCGGCCATTACCTCCAACTGCGGCCCCGAGCCTTTTGTACACCCCACTTTGTCCCGACGCGCCATCTAGGGACGCAACCCGGAAAGTATTACGAGTAAAATATTTAGGGACATTCTTTCCATACGACGTTATCGGATATTTGACGGGAAAAGTAGCAAGACCTTTATGATAGAGGAAAATTTCTTGAGAATAGCAAGCGTTTCCATTTTAAAATATTTATCTTTGGTTTGGATGTTGGCGGGTTGCGGGTCGGATCCCCGCACAATACAAACCTTTGTGTGTGAACGAACATGTCTGTTTGTATTGGCCTGAGTGTTTTCTATGTATTATAAGTATAAAATATGTATGAGTATGGCAATTACCCCTCATGTGATTGAGGGAGGCCCGTGCCCCAGCAGTGAAGACTTAAATGGGCTGACGATGAAGTATAAAATATAAATATTTCACAACATCACATACATTGATCTGACTCCGAGATAGGTAGCTCAAGCACCTATGTTACGGATATCAGAATCAACAGCGGAATTACAAATATATACATATAATACTTTTCTTTTGTAAATACATACTTACAGTGGGAGAGCCACGCTTCGGCATCAATGGGCCGGCTCGACCGGAGTAATACCACGTCCTCACAGAAAACCGGCGTGAAGCAGTGCATGCGCTGTGTTTCGCTGCGTGAGTGAGGGTACCGGAGGCTCAATCCAGGGGAAGGGGGGTTAAAAGGTAAGCAGCGTACTTGTGACACCCTTGGTGTTGCAGGTGTCCATGGGCGGCGGTAATCGCTTACCATCAGGTGATCCGTCAGCTCGTCTGCCACCTATATATAATAAAAAAAAAAACAATTTATAAAAACACCCAGACCAATACAAACAGACATATTCATACACACAAATGTTTGTGCTGTGCGGGGATCGAACCCGCAACCCTTGGACCAAAGGCAGCGTTCACTAGCACTGTTCCAAACGGGTCGTCGCCGTATGTATTTATGATGGGAGGCGATTGCAGCCCATGGACACCCGCGACACCAGTGGAGTCATAAGTGCGCTGCCAACTTTTAAACCTTTTCCTCCGGATTGGGCCACAGGTACCCTCACTCACGCAGCAAAACACAGCACAGTGCTGCTTCACGCCAGTTTTCTGTGAGGCCGTGGTATCACTCCGATCGAGCCGTATTAGTAAAGTATCAGCCTATATACTGTCCCACTGCAGGGCAAAAGCCTCCATCATAGAAATCAAGTCATCGCTACTATGATGGGATTAGGCATAATCACCACGCTTGCCTAATGCGGATTGGTGACACAATCACGACCTATGTTCGAAATATTGCTCGAACCGGGAATCGAACCCAGGATCCCGAGATCACGGCCTGGTACTTAAACCACTAGACCAACAAGTATTATTAATATATATTTTTAATTCCGTTGTTAATTCTGATATCTGACAGTTGCTTGAGCAATCTATCTCGAAGTCAGATCAATGTATCTCATACATGAAATATTTGTTTATTAATAATGGCCAGTAGGTTTATAGAGAACTGGCTGTTATACTCGAACCAAAGACTTGTGAGTTTTGCTATGATAAAGTAAATAATATATAAATCCGTTATTTGCTGTAGGTATTTTCTATGTACAGTAGGTACATACCGGGTTTATACATGAGAGAGCAAAAAGCGTATTTTTTATTTATTTTTAGATAGATATATATCTATCTAAATACTTTATTACACAAAAAACACTACTTAACATACATTACAGAATAACGGTATTACAGAAACTTAAATGTACAAATTCGGCGGTCTTATCGCTGAAAACGATTTCTACCAGACAACCTTCAGGCAAAGGACATTTGATAGTAGAGGAGGGGTAGGTGGTGCAATATTGAAAAGGAAAATAAATGTTAACTGTATAATATATAAAAAATGTATAATACCAATACATAAACACAATATTATATACTAATAAATAAGAATATTATCATCATCATCGTCAGCCCATTTAAGTCCCCACTGCTGGGGCACGGGCCTCCCTCAATCACATGAGGGGTAATTGCCATACTCACCACGCTTGGCAGACGGGTTGGCGAGGGTTTTGATATAAATGCAGAGTTTTCCTTCTCTGGCGCTGATGATCATGCCAGCAGCTTTACCTTAGTCGCCTTTTACGACACCTCGGTAAGAGTAAGAGTGGCCTATTCTATTTAAGTATATTATGCTGAGATAAAATGATATATAAATTTTCTTACTAAAACATTATGCATACTGATGTAGAAGAGCGAAAATCTCCTATCACAAGCAAAATAATTTGCTTAAATGGGGACTCCTAACACTGTAATATTATTTTGTAAGAAAACAGAAATAAATATTTTGTATTTGTATATAAACGCCGTGTGGTCCCCGGCAGAGTAGAATAGGGCACCCTCACTCTCGATGTGTCGTAAAAGGCGAATAAGGTAAAGCTGCTGGCATGATCATCAGCACCCAGAGAAGGAAAACTCTGCATTTATATCAAAACCCTCGCCAACCCGTCTGCCAAGCGTGGTAGGTATGGCAATTACCTCTCATGTGATTGAGGGAGGCCCGTGCCCCAGCAGTGGGGACTTAAATAGGCTGACGATGATGATAAAGGACTGGATATACATGGGGACTCAGGTGTATCTACCTCCTAGAGTGGCCCCGCTGGTAATCGGTTCTGTCCTGATTCCAGCTTCGGTTGGTATTAGGCAGAAACGGTTACCGTGGGGCACGGTTTTCCCCGGGCAACGGCGGGTAGTAATTCATTCGTGGATTGCTACCCGACGGCCAAAGGATGCACAGTTTTCCGGCGGACCAGCCCCGACGCAGTGGATCGCGTGCAGCGCACACCACTCGGGGGCTTTCATTGTCCGCTGAGGGCTTAGAGGACCGGCCTCTCTTTACGGACCTGAACACAATAGGGCCGGGCACGGAGGCTGCCTTCTTTATCCAGCCCCCCCTTCTGCCGTGGGTTGGCGTTGGGGTGTGGTGGCACCCACTGTCGGGCGCTTTGGCGTGCGGTGGGCCGGTGTTCCTAGTGTGATGGTGCCGTATGGGGGCCATTTTGTTCTCGGGCCTTGAACTGTCGCGCCTTCGGGCGCGTTCGAATGTTGGGGAGTTCCACGGTGGTGGAATTCCTCCCAACAGCCTGTTGCGCCCCGATTCTCGGGAGCGCTCTCCCCGCCTTTATGGTAGGGGCTTTGTTGGTGGGTCTGTGTTGATTCCCGCAGCCAGTGGGATGCAGCTACGACTCGCCACCCCCGCTTTTCCCGTCCCGTCGATTGTCTCCGCAACCCAGCGGGGATGCTCGAACGGGAGGGTTTTCGGGTATTACTTAAAGTCTGTGGGTGCTCTCTCCTCTCTCTGCCCTGCAGCCAGCAGGGTATGGGTTGGGGGAGGGGTCTGCAGTCGTCCCTTCCGGAGCGTCTGCGTTGCAATCCAGCAACGTGGACGATTCCGGAGAGGGGGGAATGGTGGGCCATGGGAGTGGCCCTAGGCCTCGTTTTTTCGGCGAGGCCCGTTTTTGAAGAGGCCGTGCTGGCGAGCCTCTCGTCCTTCGAGAGTGGGCCGCGGACTTGGTTTCGTACCCGTTACCGTAGCCCACCCCACACGGACGTAGCAGGAAATGCCCCGGTGGTTTTTAGTGGGTAGGCCCCTGGGAGCACCCCAAGGGAGAGCCCCACACTACCCGGCCGTCTCCCAGCGGTCGGGTGTGCTTGAGGCGGCATTTTCCACCGGGCCAACAAAAAAAAAAAACAAAAAAAAAAAAAAAAGGACTGGGATATACATTCATATAAATTATATGGATCTTAGACGGACCATCGACTACTACTTCTTCTATTATTTTAGAGCAGTGAACTAATTACTAAGATCTGTGAATTTCGCGAAATATAAAACAAAATAAAATATTTGTTGATCCACAAATTTTGCTGGTATTTGTGCTAGTAACTAGTTTATTTAGAAGCTACGATTTCCAACCAATAATATTTATTTATAAAGGGAATATGTTTCTATTATGTTTCACAATACATCGAAAAAAACACGAAATTGCGATTTCACAACGTATCAGAACTTCTACATATACCTTTCATTTATGTGTCACGAATTTCGATACAAACGGAATACCCTAAAGGAAAAAATAGTGAAGTGAACCGATTTTCACGGTGACTGCTCCCGTAACTCCGGAAATCACTGAGAATTTTATTTACGGAACTACGACGGAAGTAATGGAGCGATTGTAGCTTAGTGGATAAGAATCATACATACGGAAACAAAACAACCTCCAGCACCAGAAGGACCGCTTGTCCATCCTGATTTCTCATCATTACTCAATAATTACACCACAAAACTTGATAAGTTCATCAATTCTATACAAATAGGTTAATTATATATAAATAGGTTCTATCATACACAAGAGGTCTCTACCTCTCGAGACCGGCTCATCCACAAAATTAATTTGGCACCAACAAATGTCACTTCTATGTTCGTTGTAGTTCGAAACCGAGCGTGCACCTCTGGATATTTCAAACCTATGTGTATATTTCTACCATTAGCTCGTCGGTGGGAGAAACCATCGTGAGGAAACCTGCATGTCTCGGATAGTTTCTCAAAATTGTGTAGCTAGCTCGGCCGGAGTGATACCAAGGTCTCACAGAAAACTGGCGAGAAGCAGGGCTGTGCTGTGTTTCGCTTCGTGAGTGAGAGTATCGGAGGCCAATCTGGGGAAAAGGGGAGTTTAAAGGTTAGCAGCGCACTTTTAACTCCACTGGTGTTGCGGGTATCCATAGGCGGCGGCAGTCGCTTACTATCAGGTGAACTGTCTGCTCGTCTGCCACTTATCATAGAAAAAGATATATATTTGAGATAATCGTTCGTGTAGCCGGGATTCAGTAGGTCTGGTCCCCCTCTCTAAGGGTTGCAGACGGCAGTCGCTTCATTATAATTACCTGACTTCCCGAACCTAGATCTTGGTCCAACGGACTCCGGGTTCCGAAGCAACAGTTTTGGACGCAACCGGGAATCAAACGCTTAGATCAGGAGGAGGACGGGAGTAATGCTGGTACCAAAATTAATCATTACGCTTCCCTAATGCGGATTCACAAAACCGAGCAATGTTCGAAAAATTCGAAACATGCTTTTTACGTCCCATCATAGTAGCGATAACTTGGTTTCTATGATGGAGGTCTTTGCCTTGCAGTGGGACAGTATATAGGCTGATACTTTACAACTCCGCTGTAGGCGGAGCCGGGAAAATTGGCACCACCAGTCAACATTGAGCCATCCTGGCTAGACGACCCAACGCCGGACTTCCAGCACATGGCCTTACACCCGCTGAGTTCGAAGGCTCTCCACCCAGTGGGTCCCACGTCGAAAACGCTATCACGCTTAGCGAGACGCCGGCAAGGGCCCCGGGCCCAGAACAAAAAAGGCCATAGGAGAGGGGTATCCGTCGCCCCAAACCGTGAGGCCGGTCCGAGGCCCTGGGAGGGCTCAACTGGGGATCGACAGAACGACTCCAGGAGCCCTCCCGTGTGTGTGCAGCTGTTAGCCGCCAGGTAGCAATGGGCGCTGCCGATTGCTACCTGTCGTTGCCCAGGGACGCCAGGACCCTTTCGGTAGCAGCTCCAAACAGAGCAAAAATACTACCGAAAGGGCCACACGAGGAGGCCGCAGCACCGTAGTCCCTTCCACTGCACGCCCTAACTCTACAAACTCTAACTTCACTTCACAACTCTTATACATTCAGAAATTAGGTTTTTTGTTTACAAAGCTCCCAGAACGCGCTTGCGAACGTCCGCGTCAGTAAAAGTAGCGGTACAATAATAATCATAGCTTGTCTAAGACGAGACTGTATGGTACTGAATTATTATTTTTTCAATAGGTACTTACCTAACTGCGAATGAGAGAAACGCAAGAAATAGTTAGACATTCATGTCCGGTTTAAACAGCCATTTGTTCTTTAAGGCGACGTGTAGAGCACACTAGCACTTTTTTCGATTTCGAAGCAACTCGTAAAGCACTTATACAATTTTTTTAAAACTTACTTAATTCTTGGGTCGGTTGTTAGTGTTGTTACAACCGAAAAATGGTTTAACGCCATAAGTAGCCGCTTTTGACCTAAAACCAATTTTCGGGTGCAAAAACAAAGCATATCATCATCATCATCATCATCATTTCAGCCAATAGACGTCCACTGCTGGACATAGGCCTCCCCCAATGTTCTCCACACAGATCGGTCCTGTGCCGCCCGCATCCAATGGATTCCTGCGATCTTCACCAGATCGTCGGTCCACCTTGTGGGGGGCCTGCCACGGCTGCGACTTCCTGTACGTGGCCTCCACTCGAGGACCTTTCCGCCCCAACGGCCGTCTGTTCTCCTCGCTATGTGCCCTGCCCATTGCCACTTGAGGCATGCAATCGTTTGGGCTATGTCTGTAACCTTAGTTCTCCTGCGGATCTCATCATTTCTGATAATATCACGCAGGGAGACTCCGAGCATAGCTCTCTCCATTGCTCTCTGAGTGACTTTGAAAAACAAAGCATAAGTAGTGCACAATCATTAAATAAATGATTTGCTTGCCGAGAGGCTGGAGCTCCGATTTTATTAAAAATAGATCCGGTTTAGTTTTTACCATTTTAAATCAATAGGCGTCGCTAGTGTGCCCTCTCTTTCGCCTTAAATAATAATCGTTGCTGAAGAAAATGTAAAGGAAATTATGTTTTGGTGACACTTATTGATATTTGTTAACGTGGACATTCTATGCTTGTACCTCTCACCGATTTAATTGCATTCATGTCTTAGTTGTAGAAACGATCTCTAAGAAAAAAAAAGTTTAAAAAACTAAAACCCGACTGCCAAAAAAACACGCTCTAAAAAGTACGAAACAAGAAAATTGTCTCTGCTGAAATTATTATGCCACATCGCCGTGGTCGTATGCCACATTGATTTTATTTTATTATTATAATGAATCTGTTTCTCTACTGTAGGTGGCGTACGACTACGGCAATACGGCATAATAGTTTCAGCAGAGACAATTTTATTATTTCGTACTTTTTAGAGCGTGTTTTTTTGGTAGGCGGGTTTTAGTTTTAAACTTTATTTTTATTTAACACATTTTTAGTAATGTAAATAAAATTACATATTTGCAATGTGCTAAAAAGCTCTTTCATTTGATTCCCCACACGGTACCGTCAAGCAATTTTTTTTAGTTCCTTACTCTAAGTCCCCTAGTGGGCCCTATGGTCAATTTAAAGTGACGTCATGTCAAGACGCTTCTAACGACAGCTCATTTTTTCAAATATGATAACTATAGTTCATTCAGTATCTGAAGGTGAATAGGACACTTCAAACGTTTCGTATCATGCATCCATCTTTCTAAAAATAAAAATATTAAGTTGTAAAAATCATTAACTTTTATGTGTGCTTATTCTTCAAAAATAACAAGTATTAAACTTTCGCAATTAAAATATTTATTGAAAAATGTTTTATGAATTGCATAATGCGCTAATCGGAATTTTGCTCAAAGGGATTGACACAAACAATAGCAATAAATCAGTAATCGGTATGGCGGCCATCTTACCATCAAATCACGATTATTGTCTCGTGCAAAATATGTCCGCATAGATTGTATTAAGGATCAAGAACTAGTAATTTCTTTTGGTGACGAAGGTGGTTCCGACACGTCAAGCGAGTGTTGGTATTTTTCAGATGAATAAAATGCATATTATTTAATTATTTGTGTTTTGTTGCGTGTGTACCAAATGCGCCATAGGGCCTGTCAAATTTTATCTCACGATTGGCAGTTAAATAAGTGTTTATTGCATTACGCTCACGTTTTCTTGGTTTCTCGTACTTGTTGATTTCATTATCAAATAAGAGTGAGATTTTTGCATAACCAGGATCTCAATTAACCGGTTGGTCAAGTGTCGCGTCGGCTTCGAAGATTATCTCAACTACCGCGTCCTGGGGCCTTAGCGCGAAGACGTCCCGTAACGAACGAGAATATACCTGTCGCATCCAAAGAAAAGAGACGTATAGCGTATGTGAAAGGGATGGGAACTCCGGTTTGGTCGTAAAGTCCGGTTCGCGCTTATGCCCCTGTCCCTATCAGCTGTAGCATAAGCGCACGTAACTAACGCGACGTATTAGCAGAACATTTTCTTCGGCCGCTTGCATTTCGAGTGCATATCTCGAAGCCGTTTTACGAAGCCCCCCAGTTCATGTAACAAGTATGTACTCGTATAAAGTTGGGTGAGGATTTTCAAGAAAACTTGTCTCTGCTCTGAAGTGAAAGGCTCGCGTACCTACTTGCATATTTGGAATACATTTGACTAACGTAGATACATTTTCGGAAACACGTGACTGGACAGTGGAAAAATGTTTAGCATGATTTTGCTGGTCGTGTTATTTAGTTTTAATGAAAGCGAGGCGTTCTTCTTGTTTAAAGGTATGATTTATATTTTGTATTTTTTAAAATCAGGTAGCTTCTGTCAAAATTTTCAAGCCTTGGATTAAGATGTGCCTTCTTACAATATATTTAGGAATTTAAATTTACGAAGCATTTAGACGAAAAAGTAGGCAGTTTGATTCACATTTTGTAAGTAACTTTGTTTCATTGTTTCTGTTTAAATTCTCAACTATGCATATAGGTACCTTTATTGCAAAACCGTAATGTACCTACAGTAAAATTACAATAGTGATGATAAAGTGCTGTAGACTTAAAATAGTCCATAACATCATCAATTTCAATTTCGCATTTTGGGGCCTCAGAAACTTATTTTGTTTTTACTTTTATTTTAGTTTTAATGGTTTCCTAAGATTTTATTAAATAAATAAGATCACAAAATTTTATAATTTAAAATGTATTTTTTTATAAATTCCGTTAAACTGGTAGATGTTTTACTTAATGAAATTCGAATTTTTTACCTTTTTTGTTTTTTCTTTTTTTATATAAATAAAGCCGCCAGTTAAATTCTGTCAGACGAGACGAGTCGCTTACGCTGTCGACTGTTTAGAAAGGAGTTACAAAAATACGATATAAGTTTTGTGAAACGTAACCTCAACCATCATCTTTGCGAAGTTAGGTAAAAACGAATCTTGGTGTTACAACCATAGAGTATGGTAAATAATAGTAGTACAACTAAGGCTGACTAAGGGCCGATTCAACCAATTTTTATCAGTGGATAAATGTATGGTATAACATCAGATTTGTATTAAATGACAGCGCTATACCATAGACTTAGTCTTGGATTAAGTTTGATTTAATCTAGCACAAGGCTCAATTCGACCAATCTCTATCCGTGTATACATTTTTTAATAAATAAATAAATATTTCACAACATCACATACATTGATCTGACTCCGAAATAGGTAGCTCAAGCACCTGTGTTACGGATATCAGAATCAACAGCGGAATTACAAATATATACAAATAATACTTTTCTTTTGTAAATACATACTTATAATACATACAAACTCCCAGACCAATACAAACAGACATGTTCACACACACAAATGTTTGTAATGTGCGGGGATCGAACCCGCAACCCTTGGACCAAAGGCAGCGTTCACTACCACTGTTCCAAACGGGTCGTCAAATTTATGGTATAACGTCGGATTTGTACTTTATATTTTACTTTTTTATGTGATAGGTGGCAGACGAACAGACGGATCACCTAATGGTAAGTGATTGCCGCCGCCCATGGACACCCGAGTCACAACAGCGCCTGGGCCTCCGGTACCCTCACTTACGCAGCGAAACACAGCACAATGCTGCTTCACGCTGTTTTTCTGTGAGGCCGTGGTATCACTCCGGTCGAACCGGTCCATTCATGCCGAAGAGTGGCTCTCCCGCGGATATACTATAGACCCACGGATAAAGATTGGTCGAATCGGGCCTCAAAGATTTACATGAGCATTAAGACCTCACATAAATTCATTTACCTGTTCCTAATGACCCGTTTTTGTCCTCAGAAAAGCACGAGCCGATACTGTTTTGTGTTAAGATTTGTCCCTTGTACTGCTCTCCGAGACGGCAAGACGAGGGTACGGATTTCAATATCGTTTTACTGTAGATTTACTTGGGTTTACTTAGGATGTCGAGTTGTCGACAGAATTGATCGAAAGACGTAAAATATTAGTACTCTTGGCGGATTTTATTCATTTATTTAAAACATACCTTAAAAACTATCATTACATCATCATCATCATCAGCCCATTGAAGTCCCCATTGCTGGGGCACGGGCCTCCCTCAATTACATGAGGGGTAATTGCCATACTCACCACGCTTGGCAGACGGGTTGGCGAGGGTTTTGATATAAATGCAGAGTTTTCCTTCTCTGGGTGCTGATGATCATGCCAGCAGCTTTTTTTTTTTTTACTGTAGATAGGTAAGCGTTTGACCATATTTCACCTGATGGTAAGTGATAATATGGTCTAAGATGTAGCACGATTACCTAGAAGAAGCGCGAGTGAATAGGTTCACTCGCGCTTTGAAAACCTCTAAATTGTAGCCTCTAGGGAACACCTCCTCACCTCCAATTGGGCCTCCAGTACTCTGACTCATTCGGCGAAACACAACCCAGGCGCTGCTTCATACATGTTTTGTGTGAGGCCGTGGTATCGTATGGTATTGTTTATTGTTAATTATGTTATGTAACATTATTAATATATAAAATATGTATATTTCTGCCATTCTCAATTTCATTTGTTAAACTACTTTGTACTGCCTTCCCCTATTACGAATACGATATTTCTTTCCTCTACCCAAAGGTTGTCTGGAAGAAATCGCTACAAGCGATAAGACCGCCTTATTGTACTGACTGTTGCTATTGTTGTATCATGCGTGTATTTTATTTTTGTGCAATATAGAATATCTATCTATCTATCTCTTTAGTCAAGCCGGCCCATTTATGGCAAAACATAGTTCTCTCAGTTAGAATCATCAAAATCCACTGCCTTCGCTAACCTTGAACAGGAGAACAATTCCTACTGGATCCTGATCAAAATTAAATGATGTTATGTTACAAACAAGGGCGCCTCTAGCCTAAGAAGCGCCCGGGTGCATTCAATAACCTAGCGCCCTCTTGTTTCAAAATGCGAGAACAAAATGGAATACTTATAACATGTTCGACTACCTATGGGCAGTCACTTCATTATAATGATCAGACATCCTGAATCCTATATCACGGACCAAGCGTACCCCGGGCTTTGAAACGGCATCATTGGATACAACTGGGAAACACACGCTGTTTCGTACCGAAAGAGAGATTTTCGTTTTCTATTTTCAAATACGGCAAAGCAACACAATTTGGAAGGAAGTTTGGTATTTTAAGGCGAGGCAAGGCAAGGGCGAACTAGTCGTCTTGATGAAGTTGAGGAGAACTACTCGTATTAGGAAACCGTGAAGCAGCACTGTGCTGTGTTTCGATGCGTGAGTGAGGCCCAATTGGCAGAGCACTTTTGACTCCACTCGTGTCGCGAGTGTCCATGGGCTGCGGCAATCGCTTACCATCAGGTGATTTGTCTGCTCGTCTGCCATCTATCACATGAAAAAAAAACTCTCGCGCCTGCTCCTTGCGGAGCGTTACAGTGTAGGTTATAGCGTAGCGAGGGGCTCTCGGCGCCCTCTAACTTCCGGCGCCCGGGTGCACTGCACCCCTGCACTATAGGTAAAGACGCCCCTGGTTACAAATTGTATTAAATTGTGTCTATCACTTTCACTCAGTCCCTCTTATTCCAAAACGTGGTTTAAAATAAGTAGTGGGATTAATACTGGGACTGAAGAACTAGAGTAAACATTATTACAAAACTCAGTTTACCGGTATTTAGTATATCAACTATAATACCACGCGGACCCCTAGTTTAAAATGAGTACAAAAACAAAAATAATAACCTCAAAATATTGATTCAGTAACCATGACAACTTATTCTTTTGACAGTTCATTCCGTTTTACACCAAAGATATTTGTGAGAAAGTACAACCTGTGCGGATAAAGAATGGGATCAGAAATGGCGGTGCGAGTATAGACGCAAATAGTGTGCGAGCGAGAAGTGAATAGATGCGCCACCATTTCTGATCCCATTCTTTATCCGCACAGGTAGTAGTTAATTTATTTTTTTGATTTAATCCCAAAAATATAAGCAATTCCTGTGCATATTACTTAGACACCTAACTAAGGTCAATATTTAATTTATTGTTGCTTAAAAACAATTCTAAAATATTTTTACTTCAGACAACATAATAAGGTTTTGTAAAATGAAATGTTACTGAACGAATGATTGAATAATTCGATCAATTTTGACAGTATTCTGCGGTACTAAGTGGTCTATGGTTAGTCGAGGATTTGTAATAAAAAATTATGAACTAACATTATTCCGTAATAATCATGAACTTGCTAGTTTAGGATTAAAACTGGTATCAGAGCAGTTTTTTGTAATAAGAGGGAGTGAGTTTAATGTTGTGGTAATTTCTACTTGATTCATCTGAACTGTTTAAACCTCGGGCAAAGTGCTTCGAGCTCTGTTGATTACTAGATAAGTTTTCTTTGCTGCCCACTTATAAAGTCGGGGTTTCTCACCTCGCTATAAGTAGATTTAAACTGTTTCTCTTTGAAAGCAATTGAGAAGGCGCTGTCTGAATTATAAAATAGAATACAATTTGGTAAATTGTTTAATTCGCTTCTAGATAAATTGAACTAGAACCTTTTTATTTAATTTAAAGTTTTAGTGGCCACTTTTGTAAGTTTTGCTAGAGATAAATTGTGACATGAATGGCTTGTGCAAAATAAGCTGGAAAAATCACAAATACTTTTTTATTTTAAATGCTTTGATATATTTTTTGTTTATTGTCTTCATTTGATTATATTTAATAAAAATCTTTTGGTGGCGCCACTGAACCGTGAAAGAGCTTTAAATTGGGCCTTATGGTGACAGGTAGGGTATACTAGCGACGCCAGTTGATTTAAATAGTTAGCATCTAAACCGGATATCTTTTAAACAATTTCGAATTTCGAGCATCTCGTAAAGAACTTATACTATTTATTCAATACTTATAATAAACTTTTTGGTCTGCTTCCTGATCGAAATATGTATTACCGCCAAAAACGGCCACTTATGGCGTAACAGTTAAAAAGTTAACTATACGTATTAAATAAATTGAATATATTCTTTTCGAGAGGCTCGGACTTCGAAATTGTTAAAAAGATATAAACCGGAGGTTTATATTTCAAACTACAAGTAAATTGGTGACGTTTAATTTTACTAGAGGTTTAAGTGTTAACTTTTTAAGAAATCATTAACGAAACCATTACGGCGATATTATTAAGTTAGCAAGAAAACAGATAAGTCAATGTATTAATGTAAGCAAAGTAATTTTTGTGCGCGGAGAAATATGACTATAAACAAACTGTAAATTCCAGCAAAAAAAGCCGCGGACCCGGAGTCTGTGGTTAGTAATTAACAAAAAAAAAACAATTACATAGTACTTAGTGCAGACAATTATCGGGCCATAAAGGTCGTAGGATAGAATCCCATAGAAAGACGCTTAAACGATTTTTAGCTATAAACAATTTTAACACTCGGGAGCGTAATCTAACGTTGGTTAAGCATAGCATAGGTACTCGCTCGATGTCCGCTGGCAACTTTCATGTACCTAAACTACATAACTACTTTGGAGATAGAAGTTTGAAAAAAAGACTACCATATCTTCTAAATAGCTTCCCGGAGGACATTCAACGGGAACCAGTCAAAAATATATTTAGAAACAAACTAAGAAAGTATTTTCTTGATTTAGTTTAAAATGATATACCCTATTGTGCTAAGACTCAACCGATCCTGCAGACAAACTGTGTAAACAGTTTTGCAGGACAAGATAATTTGTAAACTAAATTTGTAAGTTTAATAATAAATACATTAAATCAATAATAATAATCTTCTTAGGACCGCGATAAGGTACATGCCAAAAAAATCAAAAATTTCAATAGCGTCATCTAATTTCACAGACGCATCATCCCTCATCTACTCAGACGAGCAACCAGACCAACCATACTATCCCTACTTCGAGGACCACGAGCCGCACCCCTACCACCGCTTCTGCAAGCCTCCGAAGCCGACCACGCCAAAACCGACCACCTCGACTACCACCACGCACAAACCGTACTTCTACCATGACTTTTTCGATGACTTCGGCCCTCCGCCGTACCATTACTGTTGTGAGCCTAAACCGACGACAACAAGTACGACAGAGAAGACCACAACCACAGCCGAGCCATCCGGTATTTGTATTGCCTGCAGGAAAAAGTGTGGATATCCACCTAAAACTGATTATCTACTATAAGTTAATATAATTTCCTAAACTTGTCTTACTGCCACACTTACCACCTTATTCTAAATCACGATCTAAAGTTGTTACCGTACTAAATGTCATGTCATCTCATTCCAGGAGCCCAATTCTCGTGCTTGTGATATTTTCAGAAATGGCGGATATCACCCGAAAACCATACAAATAACTATGTTTTAGTGATATATGTCGTATGAAAATAAATGTCACAAACCCGAGAATTAGGCTCCAGCAAGCAATGTTAATAGAGGCTCGCACGAACTTTGTTCCGGAACTATTCTTAGTTCGCAATTAGTAATAAGGGGGTTAGAGACGTCAAATTAACTTGAAAGGTTACTTAGAAAAAATATTCACGCTTACTCCAATACAGACTTTTCATAATATTCTTCAACCAATTTCGGCTAAGGCGGTCAATCTGTTGAGATTGGCCGCTTGAGATTGGTAGCTGATCCAACGATCAGCTGCTTACGCAGTAAATAAATTATAGTGCTCAAGTGTGTGCGCAAACACAAGTGCACTCTCTTTTCCCTTGCCCTCGTAAACCGTTGGGACACACTGGTGTTCCATCGGCACGACCGGAGAGGGATCGGGCGCAGGACCAACGGCTTGACGTGCTTTACGTGCACGGGGGTATAAGACCGCCAACTTCCAGACTCCGGGCTGACACTGAGAATTTCTTAACAGAAAAACTCAGGTACACAATTTGGCCAAGCGCAGCCGTCGCTTTACTACGCACTACCCATTGCGCCAACGAGGCAGTCACAATTAATTACCTTATATATAGCTCTATTAAGCTAATACGCTATTTTACTGATTTCTTTTTCGGAAAATATCTTGATATAATTTGTTGAAATAATTTATTTTGACTTTACAAGCAATCTTTAAACAAAAGCATTACCATTTCCATCATAAGTAGAATTTATCGAAGAAAATATATTTTGTACAGACAGCTACATATAAGGTGACTATAATCTGTCTCCTCCGTTTATGTTCAACCAAACGTGTTTGGCATTTGACGATAAGGTGAGAATAATACCAAGGTGTGGCTTGACATCGTAACGGATGACAAAAGTATCAGCCTTTAAACAGTCCTGCTGCAGGCAAAAATCGATTGGCGTCGCTAGTGTGCCCTACCCGTCACCTTAAATAAAAATAGTGTAATTTGTATTCATGTATGAAATAGTTTTCTAATTACTTATGAATATTTTAAAAATATGTTGCTATTGTTTAGGCAAATACCATGCTACTTTTTTATTTGGCCTGGTTGTGTCTATAATGTTGTGTCCTCATTGTTTAACAAATAAATGTTTTTAAGCTTTATCTTTATCAAAAATATTAATTACTTATGTCAATATCACATTGTATAAAGTAATATGGTGCTATGGTATGATATCGTAACACAGTATTTATTAAATACAATATGACTTTCTTTGCATTTTCTGTATAAATTACTTTTTGCAGTAAGTATTTGAAGTTCCTATAAACTCGAAAAGCGAGTAATGCATTCTTTGTGTTGACGATGAGACGATGAAAAGAAACTTGTACTTGAGTAGACAAAGACATTTTCAAAGTTCCTCCTACTTCCTCAAGAGGGTTTTATCGATGGAGCAAATATGGAATTTACTTACACGACGTTTGAGATATCTTGAACGTATTTTGGACGTGTACTTGGTAGTCTTCACAGAGTACTTTTTATGTAGTCTTACATTGAATTTGGAATGTCAATTCTTATCGATGCGTACAAAGAATTGTGTATTTTTATATGATAAGTTGCAGAAGATGTGCAAGTATGTAGCTGTTATTATTCTAGGTATTCTGACTATTACTTAGTGGAACCATCATATCGCATAATATACGGACTGAAAATCCTATCCCAGTGCTAAAAATACATGTCCTTTTCCAAAACTGAACCGATTAAAATATTTTTTCCCCAAATATATGTATGAGAATAAGAATGTATCTGGTTTCCTATGTTTTGCTTTTTTAATATAATTTAGTCATATTTGTTTTCTGAGCGTTTGAACACAGCGCTTATAGTGAAAAATCATTAGGCACTCTCCTTGTATTATCCGTAGAGAAAATAGGGTTCCTCTTTTATATTGAAGATCGGCCCTACCATACTATCTTAAGTAAGAAATAATAGATTATTATTCATCAAAATATAAGATAAAAATGATAGGATTGATGTTCATTTAATTGTGATACCTATTTATTCTTAATTACCATGAAAGGAAATTGCATACGATTTATGATATCAAAATAATTATGACTCGTTTCATTCGTTGGCCAGAGTTAATTAAGTAGTATTTTTTGACTGACCGGATGGCGCAATTGGTAGTGACCCTGCCTTTTACGCCAAAGGTCGTGGGTTCGATCCCCACCCTGGACAAACATTCGTGCGATGAGCACTTGTGTTTGTTCGGTGTCTGGGTGTAATATATGTATTTAAGTATATATTTGTGTCCCTCTGTTGCCTGATATCTGTAACACAACTGCTTAAGCTACTTAGTACGGAATCAGGTCAACGTATGAGATGTTGTGAGAATTATTATTATTATTATTATACTGTTGAGGATCGAAGGCTAGACCAGCCTCTCTTATATTGTTTATGTTTTATTCTTTTTTACTGTCTTTGATATATTATTGTTTTGTTATCAATTCTCTATGTGTCTGTGAACTCAATCAGTGGAAAATACACCATTATATTTTTTCCCATATCAGGTGTTTTATTATTATCCCCTTACGCGTGATATACAGTCCAATCGCTACATATACATATTTATCTTTTGAATGATTGAGTGGATTTCTACCCAATACAACCACCGAATTATAATACATAAAATTTAAGTACCCATCAAAGTAAACATATAGTAGGATGTCAGCCACTCATGACAACTGTCTTTCCTCATTTAATATTGTACCAAACGTGTTTAACATTAGAATGAGAATCGATTGGAGAAATTTGACAGATATATATTATACTAGTGGCCCATCCTCAGTTCGTTGCAGGACATTACTTCCACTTTATAATAATAGATGGCGGTAGGTATCGATTATATCGCGCAAGCTTTTCGTGTTTTCGGATTACCTATAATCATTACCGCTGTCTGTTGGATTTGCCTCTTTATAAATTGTATAGATTTATGTATGATCTACCGCAGTGCCTCAAGCCAAAAGTCTTCAATGCGTGTGTAGCAGTGATGACATACGGAACCGGAACGTGCCCGCTTACAATGAGCCGCTTAAGAAGGCTCAAAGTCATGCAGAGAGTAATGGAAAGGGCTATGCTCGCAGTCTCCTTGCGTGATCGTATTAGGAATGATGAGATCCGCAGAAGAACCAAGGTCATAGCCCAAAGAATTGCATGCCTCAAATGGCAATTAGCAGGGCACATTGCGAGGAGATCAGACGGCCGATTGGGGCAGTAAGGTCCTCGAGTGGATGCCGCTTACAGGAAGCTGAAGCCGTGGCAGGCCCCCCACAAGGTGGACCGACGATCTGGTAATGGTCGCAGGAATCCCTTGGATGCGGGCGGCACAGGACCGATATGTGTGGAGAACATTGGGGGAGGCCTATGTCCAGCAGTGGACGTATATTGGCGGAAATGATGATGATGAATGTATGGGTTATTACAATTAAGAATAAAGGTTATGACAAAAAATGGCCATTCTAAGGAGGAAATTTGCCTTTAAGAACAAACACTGATGGCAGAGTGCACATCAACGAAGTGGTTATATAATGTAAAAAAAAAACACAGCGGAAAAACACTGCGAACAATATCCATTAAAAGTTTGCCAAGTTGGCATAATTTATTGACGAGATTTGTTTTACGAGTTGCGGAGACCGAAGTAAGTTGTAGTAGGCAAGTAGAAACAATGAAACACCGTTTGACTGAGGGAGAGCCACGCTTCGGCATAAATGGGCCGGCTCGACGGGAGTGATACCACGGCCTTACAGAAAACCGGCGTGAAGCAGCACCGTTTTGTAGTTCGCTGGGTGAGTAAGGGTATCGGAGGCCCAATCCGGGGGAAAGGGAGATTTAAAGGTTGGCAGCGCTCTTGTGACTCCACTAGTGTTGCGAGAGTCCATGGGCGGCGGCAATCGCTTAGGTACCATCAGGTGATCCGTCTGCTCGTTTGCCACTATCACATAAAAAAAAACAAATTGCGTTGCTCGGAAACTAAGGCTAACGACCTAACTACCTACTAAAGTAAAAAATATAATTTGTTTAGCTTAGCTACTCATAGGCATGTACACATTTAATATTTTTTTGACGATTTTATAAACACATATGAAGACATTAAAATCTGGCGTTGGTACTGAAATTTCGTAAAAAAGATTCCAAACAGATATCTTATATTGTACATAACATAATAAAACACAAAGATGTGTGGAATTTTGAAATACATTTAGGTATTTACTTTTGACAAAATTGTAAAGTATTGAATGGGTTTTCGTGTGTGAAAAATCCGCTAGATGGAGTACTATATGAGTGAGGTCCACATACAATTATTTGATTGGTTATTTTTAAACGTGATCTGTCAAAGTGTCAATTTAACAAACTAAACAAACAATGCAGTTGATGTTAGACCTCAGTCCAACAGTAAGCCATCTAGTGGATTTTTCACACGCGAAAACCCTCATCGAAATAATATATTTATAGATTCGATGATTGTTTCTCGAAAAAAAGGGAAAGATAAAAGAAGAAATTGGAATTTTAAGGTGAAGGTGAACTTGGGGGATTCAGTCTCTCGGTAAACACCTATACTATTTATTTAATAGTTATAGTTAGCTATTTGATCTAGTTTTGCACTCGAATTTTGAATCACCGCCAAAAGCGACCAATTTTGGCGTGAATCATTTTTTTAGTACAAAAACAGACCCAACATTTGGGCATGGATATTAAATAAATAGTGCTTGCCGAGATACTGAAGCCCCGTAATTATTTAAAATATATTTGTTTTGGTAGCTAACAATTAAAATCTATTGGCATCGCCGTCGCCTTAACCAATTTTACAATATTACAATTTACTTCCTCATGGTGTTTTGGTATAATTTCCTTAGTACGAAATAATTGAATAATGTAGGTACAGTCAGCAACAAAAGTAGCTTAACACTTTAGTACCATGTCAAAATAACTGTTCTGCCTATTATAGTCAGTTCTAAGGGTAAGGTAAAAAATGTTACTTCGACATGGTGTGTTAAGCTACTTTGATGCTGCCCGTACAACAATAAAAGGGAAAATTTGTAATGCGGTCGACACGCCAAGCTGCAAATAATTTGAATCACAGCTGTATATCTACTCGTAGTTACTTAACATACCCGATACATCCCACCTCTCCTCTTCATGCCTACTATGGTTATGTTGCTTCTGACTTGTCGTATGGGCTACTATTATGGGGAAATAGTACAATGGCCAATAAAGTATTCATTGCCCAAAAAAAATGTGTACGCGCTATTTGTGGCAAAGGTCCATTTGAAAGTTGCAGGTCACTATTCCTAAGATTAAATATACTTACAGTCCCTTGCATCTACATACTAGAAATATTCAAGTTTGTCAAACAACACCCCGAATTATTTAAAAAAGCTAGTGATGTATTTCCACGAAATACCAGAGATAGTAACAGACTTACCTTGGACTTTTTACCCAGAACGACTGCCTGTCAGAAAAATTGTTATTGCATGTGTGTCAAAGTGTATAACAAAATTCCAAACCATTTCAAGTGTGGACCTGCGGGCTTGATGACAAAAAAATTACGGCAATGGATGGTGGATAAAACGTTTTATAATTTAAATGAATTTTATAATTGTAACTATTTTGCATGTTAATATTATTAACTGAATAGAGATTCTTATTTCATATATACCATCATGTACTGTACCTGTTCTATGCAAATGAATAAATACTTTGAATACTTCAGAGACTAACACGCACTTAAGTTTCTAGATCTTAAGACCGTAACCGACACCTGTTCCGCGTAATAAAGGCTTGTAAGCTTTTGATTTATGTAGGATTTGCCGAAGTTAGCATGCGGGTCCAACATACTGTGTTGGATCACAGGGTATATCAACATACTAAATAAGGTTTAATGAAGCGTGATTTAGTGTCAATGGCGAGTTTTAATGATAATTTAAAAGGATTCGAGTGTCATTTATCATAAATAAAATAATAAAAATGTGTATAAGTCAAACATACCTTCATTTTAATCTATGGAAAGTCCGCTAACTCCGTAACTAATCCTCGCGGCCATCGTCCTCTAGTTGAAACTTACTATACACCGTATTTTTTTTAAAGTATTCCGAAAACCTCATTAGATATCACGATACCTATAATTTTACTCACGAATAGCTACTAAACCGGATCTATTTTAAACACAACCTCGCGGCAAACATACTATTTATTAAATAACCATGCACAAATGCGGAGCCAACATTTGTACGCGAAAAATTGATTCACGCTAAAAGTGGCCGCTTTTGGTAATCAATTTTTCGCGTACAAAAACGGACCCAACATTTGTGCATGGTTATTTAATAAACACGCCGTGTGGTCCCCGGCAGAGTAGAATAGGCCACCCTCACTCTTACCGAGGTGTCGTAAAAGGCGACTAAGGTAAAGCTTCTGGCATGATCATCAGTACCCAGAGAAGGAAAACTCTGCATTTATATAAAAACCCTTGCCAACCCGTCTGCCAAGCGTGGTTAGTATGGCAATTACCCCTCAAGTGATTGAGGGAGGCCCGTGCCCTAGCAGTGGGGACTTAAATGGGCTGACGATGATTTAATAAATAGTATAGGTAACTGTTTGCCGACAGGTTGTATCCCCGAAATTGTTTAAAATAGATCCGGTTTAGTAGCTAATAATTAAAAACGAATGGTGTCGCTAGTTAGGGCTACCCGTCGCCTTAATATCTTGCCGAAACTTGCAGGTTTTCCGTCTACGCGAACCAAATCGTAGTAACAAACATACCTACGAGTAGATTTGAAAAATCCAGTGGTGCATGCCTTCCAAATCCACCCGATTAGAAGGTCCACAAGTTGTTTGCACAACTCCTATGCAAATAAATACAAACAAACAAACGCTTTTAAATTTCAATAAGTGGCTATAATTAAAAATAAGAATCCATGCCAACGTAACATTTTTTCGAATTGAGATTCGAATTGATGATTACTGATGAAATGTAGGACACGCCCAACCAAATTAAAGGGGATCCTGTCTCATACATTTCCATCCTTTTCCCCGTTTGGTAATTGAATTGATCAGGCTGTTATTTTACCAGGGAAATTCCTTCTGACGGTAATATCTAGAGACACACATGGGACAAATGTGTTGGTATTTCCCCGGAAAATTTTTTTTAGGTGTAAATGTAGAAAAGGGTAGACTGTCTGAGCTTAAAGAGTGTTTTTTTTTCTGGGTTTACTCAATGCATTTTCCATACGCTCAAATATTATTTACAAACTCTTGGGTGGAGAAAATAATTAAATCTTCCTTCCTTAAAATGTAGGTTCACTTCCAGTTTGTCTTAAAATATAACTAAATTATTAAATATTTTACTTTTATAAACTAACATTTATTTTTGTAAAAAAGTAAACTATTTATTGATTTTGATTTATTAAGTAATCTACATTTTTATAGATTCGGTGTTTTGTAAAACGGTAAGGTATCACCAAATGACAGGACAAGAATAAGTATAGATAACATATATATACCTAGTGAAAAAAAGCATATTGCGTGATTTCTCGACCGAAATAATATATTCTGAAGATACTAAAAAAAGCTCCATCTGGGTGCACATTAGAATAACATTATTTCATAACGCGTTATGCGTCACATTTTCTCTCTCGTAACGTAAGTGAAAACCGCAAGCCTGAACAATAAGTCGCAAATCACACAATTTGCACAAGTGAAAATAGCAGACTTTCTCTTAAAAACGATGACTGGCAAAATTGTATATGCCTTTGTTAGGCTGGATCTTTACTACTACTAGGATGTACTCGATACCGATATTTTTGTTGTTAATAATTAATTTATTTTTTGCATATTGTTTAGTATTTTCCTAGTATGATTTTAAAAGTACATATTTCTGTCTCGCAGCAGCGATGGAAATCATGATCAACGTACAACCTCTCCACCTCTATATACCCCAGGAAGCGGCTCTCGGCGCACTACGTCTAAAACAACAGAACATCATCAAATTCAGGGAGGTAAAGCACTACAACAACCTAATAGAAAAATGGGTAGACACTCCCCTGTTAGCAGCTCCATGCGACAAAGTTGAGAAATCACTCGTCTTCGATAAAAGCTATAAGATACAGCTGGTGTAAGAGGATGATCTCTCAAAACTCCCTAATGGTCTTCACGGACGGCTCCAAAACCAGCGAAGGGACAGATACAGGGTCTTCTCAGAAGACCTGAATATAAACATCGCAAGGCTATTAAGAGAATTAAACACCGTCTTTCAAGCCGAATGCATGGACATCATTTTGGCAGTAAAGGCGATTATAATGAGAAGGGTAACTAACCACAATATTAGAATCCTCTCAGACAGCAAACCAGTACTACAGGCCCTCGGTAGCTTAACAAAAAAGTCAGGTCTGATAATGTACTGCCATCGTGAACTAAGCAAGTTATTACTCCATAACATACTGTCCCTACAATGAATCAAGGGACACAGCGGCAGCAGAGTGGACGACGCAGCCGACCTACTCGGAAGAAGAGAATCCGATATGGTCCCAATGGGACCAGAACCGATTCTCCCTCTTATTCATAACTGGTTGAAAGGTAGATTTCTAGATCATACTAAAACCCTACACAACAACTATTGGAGCAGTCTGGAAGCATGATGACAGGAGAAACCAACTCTACAGCAATTGGATCCCCGTCTCTCCAGACAATTTTCACAACTTAATACCAAGCCAAATCTCCGTTTAGTGACCAGTGCTCTAACGGGGCATGGCAGTTTAACTAACATCTGTTCAATCTAGTTGTTACAGACAGCCCTCTATGCAGAGCATGCATTTCGAAGGAAGCAACAGCCGCTCATGTACTATTAGAGTGCATAGGGGTGGCCAACAACCGGGTAGACAACCTGGGAAACCCAGGCAGTCTCCAGGAAATCTAGAGCAACACCAAGGCGCTGATAGGTTTCCTTGAAGAACTCGGCTGGTTGGAGTGACACCGGCCGACTTCACCCTCCACACACTTAAAAGTGTTTCAATCAAATCTCCCACACATGTTGTTTTTTTTTGTTATATTTTCTTGATTTTCTGATTAGTTTGTGTGTAATTTTTCTGTATCAATTAAAAATAATAAATACCCTGGGCTCAGAATTTACTCTGTGTGGATATTACCTGTTAGCAAAGAGAGTAATATCTGTGGTAAGTGTTAATAGTGTAGGTATGATACTTGAAAAAAAAAGATTCGAATTAAACTTTTTATGACTTAAGTATTATCAAAAATAGTTTTATAAAAAAAAAATAAGTTTTTTAATAATAATAAAATAGGTACTGTTTCATACCAACTACAAACTATTTTATCAAATAAAATATATGCCTAGGAAACCCGGACAGTAATAAGGATCGATACCTCATTATATGAGTAGAATCTTGGAATAAACACACTTAGATACATAGACTGCTAAAACCATGCACCTTTCTTTTGGCTTTGTCGCAGTCTGGTAAAAAAATGAGTTACCTTATATTTGACGACCCGTGTGGATGAGTGATAGTGAACGCTGCCTTTGGTCCAAGGGTTCGATCCCCACACCGTACAAATATTTGTGTGCATGAACATGTTTATTTGTATTGGTCTGGGTGTTTCTATGTATTATAAGTATGTATTTACAAAAGAAAAGTATTATATGTATATATTTGTAATTCCGCTGTCGTTTCTGATATCCGTAACACAGTTGCTTGAGCTAACTATCTCGGAGTCAGATCAATGTATGTGATGTTGTGAAATATTTACTTGTATTTATTTATTTGACAAGACAAATAGGTATTCCTTTTCCTACCTGTTTGTTTGTTACGAAGTTGTAAATCTTTATGCTCTTTGACTAAGGAAAAACTTCAAAAGGTTTTTAGTGTGTTGTGTTTGTTACCCCTGAGACTTAAGTTGCCTTTGAGAGAGACCTTTGTCGCATATACTAATATGTCGCATAGGTATGGGGAATTCAGATTTATGACAAAAAAATTCAATGAACATACTTTGTTTATAACATATTTTTGCTCTCCTCCGTCTGATGGTAAGCTAGAGAAGGGCCCACGTTGCAATAACAACGGAAGCGATATTCATGGCAGTCCCAACGGAGCATCACCACCGTTGGGACTGCCATACTGGCCCGAGATGCTTCTTCACGCTTCGTTTGAAAGACTGTTATTTTATTTTAGAATAATTTATGAAAGTATGCGCCTTGAAAGAATGCGCCGCTTCATGAATCATGAAATCTATCAAATATGTTTAACCAAAAGGCTATCTTATTACTGGTTTTATATGTTTTTTTCTGTGGCAGGGGTGCTAACCCGCCGCACAACCCCCATTATGCTGGAGGACCACATCCTATATTTCTCAGCGAGTCCATCCGACTTATCAGGTATCTAGCTAGGCTGTGTTACCGACCGTTCCCCCATCCGCCACCAAGGGGACGCTCCCCTAAGCCGTGATACCGATGGAGAGACGAGGTCAAAAAGGATTTGCGTGAACTTCTGGCGGATGACTGGCAGATGGAGACTCTTATTATCAGAGGCCAAGGCTCACTTTGGGTAGCTGCGCCAACCTAGTTAGTTTTTAGTTTAGTCAAAAGGCTATCCTTACAATGTATCAATACGGGGATTAACACGATATTTATTGTGTGAAACAACATTGTGTACTCACATATTTGGCTCGACGTTTCGGCTACGTTACAGCAGCCGTGGTCACGAGCGGACTGGCGGAGCACGGCGTCGTCTGCTGGGGCCGGGCTGTGCATCTTCGGACACCCTCACATTTTTTTATATTAATTCGCCACTAGATGAATTGTCAGTGAAGCTACTCCGACACACTACACTAACAGTATCGGTGTTTGTTTGCGTTAGTAACGGCCTAACACGGGGTTTGCACTTGTTAATTACTGGATTCCATGTCGATGATATTTAAAATCCATCCTCCCGATTGAAAGTCTTATACTTCTTGATCTCAATCGTTTCACGTACTATCCTGGTATGACAATGACGATCGGTGGAGAGGATTTCCAGGAGGAGAATTAGTAATAAATATCGTGTTAATCCCCGTATTGATACATTATAGTTATAATGCAACGCGAAAATCTAAAAAACTATTTAACAAAAGGCTATCCATCAGAAAATACCATGTATATATGTCACATATGTACACATGACTATCATGTCATCCCGTTCCAACACACAATATTAAAACGGGCTGGCACGAGTTTTGTTCTGGGACTATCCTTAGTACTGAAAGTATGATCTATCTTTAAGTTCTACTATTTATATGATAGTTTTTGTTGATGAAACAGAGTTTGGTAATCAGATTGCACAAGATTGGACCGGATCAGAACAAAATTAACGGCGATCTCAATTTACCCCAATTTACTCTTATTGAATTTTAAACGACATGCAATAAGTCTTGGCAAATGGTGTTCTATTTATTAAGTAAAGTTAATTTTGTAGCCCATTTCATTTAGGTATTCTAAATTTTCGGTTGTGAAGGTTGCGTGAAATTTAACTTATGGTCTTACAAACCAAATGTACTCATCCATACCGGTCAATTTTTCTTTTAAAACGTGTCTCGTTAATCACTCGACATTGGCAGAGTTAAAAAAATGTGTTTGGCATAAGCAAACGCAATAGCAGCCATTGCAAAAAAAAAAAACCAAATGTAATTTTGTATTCTTTATTCAAAGTTACGATTATTACGAAAATTCAAAATGCGAAGCTATATCAAAACTACATTACAAAAGTTTTTGTTCTTTTTTTGTATTCAGAAGACAAGAAGTTTTGAAAATATTTGGATGTGTTTACTTGTTCCGCAACAAAGTCCCAAGACGCACTTCATTTGTTATCTGTCCAGTCTAGTTTTGAGGTATTACCACCGAGTGGATTCTGGTTAGGAAGTAAGTTTTGCACTGTGTAAAAGCTTCCTTTTAAGGTGACGGGTAGGGCACACTAGCGACGCCAATAGATTTTAATTTTAAGCTACTAACCCGGATCTATTTTAAACAATTTCGGGTTTCAACCTCTCTTCAAACACGTATACTATTTATTAAATAATCATGCAAAAACGTTGGGTCCAACGCGTACGCGAAAAATTGATTTACGCCAAAAGCGGCCACTTTTGGCGTGAATCAGTTTTTCGCGAACAAAAACGGACCCAACATTTGTGCAAGGTTATTAATAAATAGCATAAGTGTTTATAGAGAGGTTGTAACCCCGAAATTGTTTAAAATATATCCAGGTTAGTAGCTACAAAGGGGACTACGGTGCGGCGGCCTCCTCGTGTGGCCCTTTCAGTAGTATTTTTGCTCTGTTTGGAGCTGCTACCGAAAGGGTCCTGGCGTCCCTGGGCAACGGCGGGTAGTTATCGGCATCGCCCATTGCTACTCGACGGCTAACACCTGCACACACACGGGAGGGTTCCTGGAGTCGTTCTGTCGACCCCCAGTTGAGCCCCCCCGGGGCCTAGGACCAGCCTCACGGTTTGGGGAATCGGAAACCCTTCTCCTGTGGCCTTTTTTGTTCTGGGCCCAGGGCCCTGTCCGGCGTCACGCTACGCGTGGATAGCGTTTTCGACGTGGGCCCCACTGGGTGGAGAGCCTTCGGGCTCAGCGGCCGTAAGGCCAGTGCTGGAGGTCCGGCGTTGGGCCGTCTAGCCAGGATGGCTCAATGTCGACCGGTGGTGCCAATTTTCTCGGCTCCGCATCCAGCGGAGTTGGGTTTTGCGGCGTTTTTCGTTTTGAAGCCTGTGGGTTTTATTTCCCCAACCCACTCTGCACTGCAGCCAGCAGTGTATGGGTGGGGAAGGGTACTCGCAGTCCTCCTCCCGGTGGTGTTTGCACTGCAGCCAGCAGTGTGGGCGCCATTCGGGGGGCGGTGTTTGGTGGGCCGTGGGAGAGGCCCTAGGTCCGTTGGACCGGAGTGTGGTAAGAGGCCGTACTGGCGAGCCTCTTTCGCCCTGAGCGGGTTCGCGGTGACAAGGTTCGTCCTATAGCCCGCGTTCCCGCTCTGAGAGTTTCTCCCGGGCGAGGGATGGAAACTGTCGCAGAGAGTTTAGTGGGTATGCCCCTAGGAGCACCCCAGGCGAGAGCCCCACACTACCCGGCCGACTCCCAGCGGCCGGGTGTGCATAAGGCGGCGCCGACCAACGGTGCCGACGTCGGTTCCTTCTGAGCCGGCGGCATTCTCTCTGCGTTACCAAAAAAAAAAAAACGTTAGTAGCTACAAATTAAAATCGACTGGCGTCGTTAGTGTGCCCTACCCGTCGCCTTAAGGTTAGTTACTAGAAGTTACTAGCGCTGTCAGATCTGCCAGATGTTTATAAATTGTGGCGTGTATATACTTTTTTCTAATATTTTTAACCCAAATATATTTTCAAAAGGGCTATTAGGGCCTTCTTTGACTTTTAGTGTAGATTAAATAATTGAGAATTGCCCTTAAGGCAGTATTGTGTAACACGACCTTGCAGTATTTTTTTTTTGTACCTAAGTTTTTAAATTAATTACCCATGTCAGGGATGCATGCTTTTAGGTTATCATTCTGACATCATCATCATCATCAGCCCATTTAAGTCCCCGCTGCTAGGGCACGGGCCTCCCTCAATCACATGAGGGGTAATTGCCATACTCACCACGCTTGGCAGACGGGTTGGCGAGGGTTTAGATATAAATGCAGAGTTTTCCTTCTCTGGGTGCTGATGATCATGCCAGCAGCTTTACCTTAGTCGCCTTTTACGACACCTCAGTAAGAGTGAGGGTGGCCTATTCTATTCTGCCGGGGACCACACGGCAAATTATTATTATATAATAATTCTGTACTAAGCTTCTAACACAAATGTCTTGATCTTTTATTGACTGTTATCTGTAATTGTATCTTTATATCAATAAAATAAAAATAAAATAAATTATATTAGCATACCTGTGAATCCATAAAGGAAAGTGGGTACTAAGTTTTTTTTAGAATCTGAAAAATATTCATTAATTTATGGCAAAGGTAGGGTTTTAAGGTGACGCACCGACGTAACTAGCGCCGCCAGTAGATTTGTTTTAATTGTGGCGATTATGAGACATTGCTTGAAAAACCACAACGGTGAATCCATAAAGAAAAGTATTCGTCGATTCGTCATCAAAATCAAAATATTTTTATTCAATTTAAGTCTATACAGAACATTTATGAATCTCAAATACAGGGGGTATCTGTGAACATTTACATCCCTTTAACCACATGTTCTACCAACCATTCTAAACAACATTTATTCTATGACTTTTCGAAATTCGTCGAAAATTTTATCGACGCCCCATACAAAATGACCAAGTCACGTGACCGACTTTGTATGAAAAGTTGATTTTTTTATTGCGAATTTCCAATAGTCATAGAACAAATGAATGAAGTCATAGAATAAAATGTGTGGACACACATTTTATCACTTATTTCTATAGTAAAAGAATTATAAAACTAAAAAAATATATCATGTACATTACCATGAACACCAACAACAAAAATTGGTTTCAACTAGATTTAGTAAGTAGTTTTTTTTTTAATAAGTTATAAACCGTAAACCGAAATTTACCTTCCATACATCTTACTTGCTGCTACGTGACTCTTCATGAGCGAGTCCGACTCGCACTTGGCCAGATTTTTTCCGAAAACCGTAAATGTACCTAAACACATACATACAAAAAATATGAATCAATACCATTAATATTTACTAGGAAAATTAATAAAATGTTAGTATGGAAAACACAGCTTTTCAAAAAATCTCCATACAAGTCGGTAGTTTCATACTTTAACCCCTAATATTATTTCGCTAGAGTTCTTATATGACAACTTGTTTGTAAAAGTCATTCTGTATAATGTCCTCCAAACGATCACGGCGGCCAATCTCAACGATCAGCCACGTACGCAGGATATATTTATTATACTGCTCAAGTGTGTGCGCAAGCACAAGTGCACTCTCTATTCCCTTACCCTCATATTCCTATGATACACTAGCGTAACACGACCGGGGAGGGATTGGGCGCAGGACCAACGTGCAACTGCGTAAGGAGCTTCCCTTGGCACGGGGATACAAGACCGCCAACTTCCAGTCTCCGGGCTGACACTTAAGAACGTCTTACCGAAAACTTAGGTACAAATTTTTGGCCCGACCCGGGGATCGAACCTTTGCGCAACCGTCACTTTAAAATGCGACCCACTCACCTCTGCACCACTGAGGCAGTCAAAGTCATTCTGTATACGCACGCACGTCTCATAATAAAGCGTCATTGTTTTGAAATAACGGTGTATTCCTTCCTTACATTATGGAAGACCCAATTCTTCGCGAATAACAAATCTCTATCCAAAATTATGCCACCTGTCCTCATCAATCAGTGCTGACTGCGTTTCGCCATGTGATCGATTGTCCGTTTTAATTGACCCGCAGAAGTATTGGAGAGTTTTTCCCCTACTCCCTGAAGTCTTACCTCGTATTCTTACCAGTTGGACTACTGAGAATTTCCTTCCCAATAGACTTACTAGTAAAACACTCCACAAAGACTAACATATGTTCCCCTAGTTGCTAGTAACCAAATAAACTGGGCCAGGTCACGTACTCAGTTTAAGGTCCATTACAACTTTACCAAGCTCAAGTCCGAACTTGCATGGAGTACTGCTGTCACCTTTGGGATGGATCTGCCGCCGAGGACCCACCTCCCTTCTCGAGCCGAAGGGCCCACCTCCCATCTCGTTGAAAGCTTAGGTTGAAAAAGACAACGTCCAGTATTGGTTCGAAGATGTTATGGCAACTCTTTATACCTATTGTACTGCTGTCACCATTGGGATGGTTCTGCCGCCGAGGACCTACCTCCCATCTCGAGCCGAAGGACCCACCTCCCATCTCGTTGAAAGCTTAGGTTGAAAAAGACAACGTCCAGTATTGGTTGGAAGATATTATGGCAACTCTTTATACCTATTGTACTGCTGTCACCTTTGGGATGGATCTGCCGCCGAGGACCCACTTCCCATCTCGAGCCGAAGGACCCACCTCCCATCTCGTTGAAAGCTTAGGTTGAAAAAGACAACGTCCAGTATTGGTTCGCAGATGTTATGGCAATTCTTTATACCTGTTGTACAAGAATTACCATTACTCCGAACGCGCTGGAAATCATGGCTAAGTTAGCCTAGCTCGGGGTTTACGACGCACTAGGTCACCACTGTCTGTCCAAACGCGCACTTTGTCCTTTAGAGCCCTAAACAAATCTATTACATGAACAGCTTGTTCAATTTCATTGGACGCAAAATTGGATGTGTAATATGGGGAATGGACGCGGTTACCAAGACAACGGGCAGTAAAACCGCCATGATACCAAATTACACCGATACGATTCACGGATTACTGGGGTTTGTGTAGCGAAACATGTTAAATTATATTCGAGGAACTTGAGTAACAGAAAAACTAGAAATCGATTAATTTTTTTTTCTTTTAAGTAGCTTTTGACTGTGTTGTGTATTTTAAAGAATCGCGTGTAACTACGGCCGACCTACTTTCGTCAATGCAATGTAAAAATCAATGAATTGACATCTCGGTTACTTCTAACATACTACATCTATAGTCCATTAATATGTGAAGGTGAATTGGACAGTATTTTGGCATGAACAGAGAGACGCTCCTTTTAAACCTTACCGATATTTTTAAGAATCGAGAATATTTTGTCGACTTTTTATTTGTTTGATTTTTAATCTCAATCTACATTTTATCTAGGAATTTGAACTATCTGGATATGGAATAAAATAAATAAAAATTCTTCGTGGTACACACGCAATGAATCACCTAATTAAATAATATGCATCTTATTCATCTGAAAAATAACAGCTCTCGCTTAACGTGTCGGAACCGCCTTCGTCACAAAAAGAAATTACCCGTTCTTGGTCCCTAATGCAAATGCGGACATATTTTACACGAGACCTTAATCGAGATTTGATGGTAAGGTGGCCGCCATACCGATTACTAATTTATTGCGATTGTTCTGTCAATCCCTATGAGCAAAAGTTCCGATTAGGGAATTATGCAATTCATACGATATTTTTTACTAATTTTATTGGTAATCATTATTTTAAGTTCTTGTTCAGAGAAATTAAGAAAGATGAATACTTGTTATTTTAGAAGAATGGGACAAACAAAAATGTTAATGATTTTTATAACTTAATATTTTAATTTGTAGAACCTTCTTATA
Source organism: Marasmia exigua (assembly GCA_019059595.1). Taxonomy (NCBI): domain Eukaryota; kingdom Metazoa; phylum Arthropoda; class Insecta; order Lepidoptera; family Crambidae; genus Marasmia; species Marasmia exigua. Next base: position 813,324 of record CM032479.1, on the reverse strand, counting down.
CTGTAGAACCGCATGCTAATTTTTTTTGAATGTGTTATACATAGTCGAATTTTTTTTATTGAAGGTACAGTCCAGTTAGCCAGCAAAGTCGCTTGCACTGCGCTATTCGTTTACGTAGGTATTAGCTTCGCCGACCCCGCTGCACGTGCAAGCGATTATCGCCTAGCGCTGGTACACCGGAAAATTCGTCGACATCTGACAAAGTTCCCGGTAGGACACTTTTAGACTTCATTTCATTGCATTAAGGTCGAAAGTGGCTTACCGGGAAATTTGCCAGATGTACCTTAAATTTTTTCGAATGTTATTGTAGCTAGATAGATTTATTTTATTATGATTTCAACAAATCTGTGAATGGACCTTTTTGAGTGAAATTGAAATGAACTCTATAATATATCTAGAAGCTTTTGACTCAAGTCCCAACACTGAAGAAACTGAGTTATAAAGCGCCAAGCCGGAAAATATTATCCAAAGATAAACACGAGGATAAAAACGTTTACGAGTTGCCTGTGGTATGAGACAAATTGAGCTTATATTTACTGCTTGTAAAAAACGCTATCATATACTGACAAATTAAACTTTTTAAGCAATTTTTACTATCTGACAAAAAACGACGGTCGCGGTGTAACAATATTACCTACTGTAGTTTCATAGTTGTTGCAATGTGCCTAAATGATAAATATATTTAAAAAATACAGTTTAGTATCATTAAGAATATATGTAGTTTATAAACAGCTTAGATCAATTCGGCAAAAACTGGATATTTTTTCAAAAAGTTATTCGTTTTTGCAGTTGGGAAGATGCCGAATTTACTGGCAGTGAAAATTAATTCAACCATCATAAAAAAGACACATGTCACATTTTGAAATTGAATTGGTTTATGCTGGAGGGTAAAGCCTCGACAGTGGATCCAGCGATATTTATCAAGCAAAATGGGGTATTCACCTAAGTTTTTACTCATTAATCATCGGCCCATTTACTCAGTAATAATAGGGGCAAAATTATTAAATTGCCGTTGTTTTTCTAGACACAATAAAATGTACCTATAACTTCTTTATCAAGCAAAAAGTTTCTATACTATAATTTTATTTTGATTTAAGACTACATTTGTAAGGTTTATTTTATATAGAGATCAGATATTCTTGTATTCTAGATGAAAAATAGTAAATAACACACTTAAAAATTTCATCTCGTGTTCAGGCGGGACACGAACCCACACCTTCCACAATCCGGGTGAATGTTCTACCAATGACGAAATTTGTAATAAGCTTCGACATGAGCTGTCCGGTCTGAACACGAGATGATTTTTTTTAAGTTTGTTATTTACTGAAGATGAACTTGCAAAAGATTGCCATAAAAAATATCAACTATGCAAAAAGTAAACTTGAAAATAACTTTCTTTTTACTTGGCAGAATTGACGTTTTCATCAATCATGAAACACAACTTCTAACTAATTCGCCATACAAAACGGTAATTTCATACTTTAACCCCTAATATGTATTTACTAACGTATCAGCAGTGCTGTACGTATACGTCATACCTAGCAGCCTGCAATTCTTTTACCAAATATAAGGCCAAAGGAAGCGTAATATTTGTGTTGAAATCATGGCAAACAAATTACTCCGTACTTATGTCATCCGTCATACTTACGCCCCACTGTTATCGTGGTAAGGACCACCTCACACGCAGCTGTATTTACTCAGTGTTAAGACATTATGTACTCTTCAGGGTAAAATTAACTTTAATTATAACCTTTAGATTCTTGGTAAAGTTCCACAGAATACTTCCTACCTTGCAAGTATTACCTGTGTAGTCTTAATAGTTTTGAAATAAAGGTACAGTTACACATAATCTTTTGTAGGATGCTAAATATGAGCATGCTTAATGAACTGTCCAGTCCACATTTGCTTTCAATAAAAGAAAAGATAAATAAAATAAAAAAAAATCTTATTCAATTTAGGCCCTCACAGAACACTTATGTATGTCAAAATAGGTACATCATATCTACCCCTGGTTCGGAATGTCGATTTCTACTGAGAAGACACCGGCAAGAAACTCAGTAGTTACTCTTTTCAAATATCGATTATGTTACAGAGTTTCAATTGAGAAGAGAAAAAAATACAATCACGTAAGTTAATAGACTACTATGAATAACAACTCAAAAGATTAATCAATTAACATGACCAATAATCCTTATCATTTAAATAGTCTTGTAAACTATAGTAACCTTTCTTCATTAGGCAGGTTTTAATATGAGACTTAAACATATCATATATTTTGTAATAGATTATTAAATATCTTAATACTTAAGCCAACAAATGAAATACCGATTTTATGAAGTCTGAGGACCGGGACTGAAAGCCTATGTTTATTTCTGGTGTTAAGACTATAACTATCGGACTTTTTTGGATAATAAGTATGATATCATGCTGAAAAATAAGCAGACCTGTTTTCATATGCGCAAAAATCGACTGAAGTTGCGTTTTTTAGCTTGCTTAATAATTGCACGTTTGTCCACACATGCAAGAATTGCTCAAAAGTAGAATGATATTAGCAGAGTATAAAGGAATGCTCTTGTTATACTGTACTATTAGCATCAAAATAAGCATGAGTAACAGTACCTTAAAGTGGCTGTGACGTGGGGCATCACTCATCATCATCATCATCAGCCCATTTAAGTCCCCACTGCTGGTGCACGGGCCTTCCTCAATCACATGAGGAGTAATTGCCATACTCACCACGCTTGGCAGACGGGTTGGCGAGGGCTTTGATATGAATGCAGAGTTTTCCTTCTCTGGGTGCTGATGATTATTTCAGCAGCTTTACCTTAGTCGCCTTTTAAAACACCTCGATAAGAGTGATGGTGGCCTATTCTACTCTGCCGGGGACCACACGGCGGGGCATCACTAATCAATGTTTATTCTTCCGTCGTATTCCTCACATTTTAAGGTACTGTTACAAATGCTTATTTTCATATTTAAAGCATGCTAATTTTGAGCAAGTGCTACTTTTTTTTTATTTATTTACCAACGTAAAAACAAAATATTATAATAAAAAATGTATACAGCATTTGATAAACCACTAAGGTTTATAAAATGCTTCCTTCTGCATCGATACCCTAAAAATACTGACTTAATAATAATACTTATTTTATATAGGTGCTTACTTACTCATAATTTATTTTATTTTACATGTTGATGTATCCTTACAAAAAAAATAATAGGAGTACTTAGTAGCATGTGTGGACGGACGTGCTAATAATAAGCATGCTTATTTTGAGCATGCTCAAAAATCGACCGGCGTGCGATGCGGGTGCGGGTGGAAGGGGGATTGTAGAGGATTGGTTTAGCACGTGTAAACAGGTTTGCTTATCTTTAAGCATGCTAAAATATGGGTAATAGCATGCTTGATAGCAACATTTGAGCATTAGAATAGTTATTTACGAGATTTCTACCATGTAGGTACCTTATTTTTGAGTTTCCGATATTTCGGCACTGTTGCAAGCGCCATGATCACGGAGTAACTGAAGTTTTTGCGGGTAAGATGTTACTGGCAGACAAAACGGTCTACCCACCTTCGCAGTCTTTTACTACGCGCACCTGCGGTACCACTGTTGACTAACTCACTATTTTCTCGCACCTGTTCTCGACACACAACACTCACAGTATCAGGCCGCGAAATGACACTTTGTTTAGTTTTACGGATATTATATTAGTAGAAATATCGTAAATAACTATTCTAATGTTAGTGACCATAAAAGTTTAAAACAATATAACATTTGAACAGTTCCTTAAGCATGCTACAAATGAGCATGTGTAACAGTATCTTAAAGGAATGCTCCTGTTATATTCTGATATTAGCATCAAAGTAAGCATGTGTAACAGTACCTTAAAGTGGCTGTGACGTGGGACATCACTACTATATTTTTCTTCTTCTGTCGTATTGCTCACATTTTAATGACGCAACTTCCCTTCCACGTCATTTTCATTCTCACTATGATTCTTCACTAGTTACTGTCTCTATGCGAAGGGGGCTGGGAACTGACAAGCTAAAGCATTATATTGGGCTGCCTTCACCAATTCCTTTTCTATTGTACACTACCTACTTGGCGCTTGTATTTCCTACAATATGGATTCGTTTAAACAAAGCTTGAAGAAGTATCTCGCTAGCCAGTATAGCAGTGGTGACGAAGGTGATGCCTTGACATTGCGTCCGCTATAATTGAAACGTCGGTTATCTTCCTCCTTCTCCTCATCCTTTTGCTTACCATCAGGTTGAGGAAAGCCAATATAATGTGTCACTTTAAAAAAAAAGTGGTTCACAATATCTTCTTCTGTGGTAACGATAAGCTTTTTTGACACCACCATCTTTCTTTGCAATACAATGTAACCGAAGTATTGAAGGAAATTCAAATTCAAAATACCTTTATTTGCATTGGCATATTATGCATAGATAGAGCAATTTCAAATCGTCAAACAAAAAAGAACGAATTACTTGTAAGTTTCATATACATGGATGAAAGAAAGAAAAAACATTTATTGACCATCAAAACATAGAAAAAATAAATACTTACAGTAGGCATAACACGACACAACACAGATACAATGATGAGAGGCGTTAGGAGAGGGGATAGTGTGGTGGTGTGTGGTCAATCAGGTCCCGACCTCAGCATTTGCTGCTACGGCATTTCTGCAGTGCCGCAGCAGCACTGGTATTTTGGTGGTATTGAAGAAATGAATCGGATGATAGAAAATTTGAGATTGCGTAATACTGGAATATTAGTCCAAAAAAAAACTAATCTTTTGTTCCATTTTGTGTATTCAAATGAGGATCCTGAAAACGGCAGTTTTATTACGACAAAGGACCTAAAAAGAGGAAGCTTTTACATAAATGACGTAAAAAAGGTTACCAACAAATTCTAAACGAAAAAAGCCAGTCGATGCGCGCTTCTTATTTCTATATAGACTTACAAGATTCGTCGGTACATTGAACCCTTTGGTCATTTATATGCCCACCTACTTATTTAAGGCGACCCAAGTGGGTGTCGGGCTCTGACGTCAAAGATCATTCCTTATTCATTTCTTTTCTGTGGCAGGATGTTCTATTTTTTTACTTTAGTAGGTATTTTTCCGTTTTCTATTATGGATCAAATTATATCTTTCAATGACATAGTTACGAGGTCATTCTGGCCCAAAAGGGAAAAAAATCCTCGAAGGCTTGCTTTTTAATGAAATTTCTTTGTCACAAAAATATATGCAAAAACTGTCTTGCTTTGTACGATAATATTTATAATAAAATCCCAAACCACATAAAGGGTTTTAACACAAATAGATTTAAAAAATAATTGTTAACTTTTTTAAAAAACAAATATAGCTTTTATGACAAAGAGATTTTTTGAATGGAAAAAGGTGACTTCTGTTAAACATTTACATGCTTTACATATTTTAAAAGATCTTGTATATACCGTGTTTTAAGCAAATAAATTGAATTGAAAAAAATATACACAAAAGGACACTGCGTGTAAAATCTGATACATCCTAAGAAAATAGCACTTATTTAAATATTTCTACCGGCCAAAATAGAATAGAAATCTATTCATATTAATATTTATTGTTACACGTAGGTAAAGCATAAATTGATGTTAAATAGGATGTATGAGGATCTTTAAATAAATAAATATTTTACAATATCACATACATTGATCTGACACCGAGATAAAAAGCTCAAGCACCTGTGTTACGGATATCAGAACCAAGAGCGGAAATACAAATGTACATTACTTAATCATATACTTATAGAAAACACCCAGACCAATATAAACAGACATGTTCATACACACAAATGTTTGTACTGTGTGGAGATTGAACACACAACCCTAGCACCAGAGGCAGCGTTCACTAGAACTGATCCAAACCCGTGCCAAAGCAATATAACACTGAATAGTTTGTATAAGTGTCTGCGCACACAGTTATGTACTGTGCCGCGTAAATGGCTAATCGTAAAGATTGGCCGCTGTGACAAAATATCGTCTGGAGGAAATTCACACTCTACTACAATAATCAATAATAATAAACTCTGCTACAATAATCAATAAAATACTCAGAGCGATGGTAGCTCAGTGGGTAAGAACGCAACTTCTATGCGGGCGTATTTTTACCATTAGCTCGGCGGTGAGGGAAAACATCTTGAGGAAATCTGCATGTTTCGGATAGATTCTGTAACGTGTAACCATGATTCAGTTGGTCCGGTTCCATTGTAAAAGGGTTGCGAAGGTCAGACGGCAGTCGTCTCATTGTAATAACCACACTCCCAAAATCCTGAATCATGGTCCAAGCGTACCCCGGGCTCCAGAGCGACATCTTTAGACGCAACCGGGAATCACACGCTAAGGTGAGGACAAGGACAATAATAAAATACTAAGTGGTCATCAAACCTTTCTTACGCTTGATTTTCATAATCATATTCATCACACTTATAAGCATCATCATCAGCTTATCGCATTCCACTGCTGGACGTAGGTCTCTCCAATTGTTTCCCACCGTGATATATCCATGGCTTTTCGCATTCAGCTCTAGCCAGCCATCCTGCGCAGACGTCCCTCCACCTAGCCAGAGGGCACACTTATAAATATTTCATTAATTTATACCTCGAACCTTTTTACTCACATCACTTTTTAAAGAACCACTTCATGTTTTCATCTTTATGTAGGCCAGCTGAAATAGCAAGTTAAAATTAGCATACAAAATTATTGAAATTGAGCCCAGAAACACTCGCCCATGAAGGTTTATAAACTCACGTATGGTGGTTTACGGTTTATAACGTATTGAAAAAAAGCTACTTACTAGATCCCTTTCTATAATAAACGAGGGGGGGGGGGGGGGGTGTAGGACTCGGACCGGCACATACATTTTACCACTTTGGGAGCGTCTTTTGCGCAATGTATTTAGTTGAGAATAAAATATATATTATAAGACACCTCAACATCATTGTCCTCATCATCATTCACCTCAACATGATTAGATACCCCACACGTATGGGTTTGATGGAAAAACAAAATTAAGAGTGCTAAGTATGGGGACCCCCTCAATTTTTTTTTCTATTTTGTGTTAAAATCGTAATGCGGTAAACAAAATACATCTATTTACCAAGTTTCAATAGTATAGTTCTTATAGTTTCGGATAAAATTGACTGTGACATACAGATGGACGGACAGACAGACAGACACGAATCTATAAAGGTTCCGTTTTTTGCCATTTGTCCGTAGCCAAATGGCAAAAAACGGAACCCTTAAAAGACAAATTCAATTTGACTTTTCATAATTTCATCATTCATGCCATCGACATGACTTTTGCAACCCCTAGACAAGAGAACCAAGCCAAATACTACCATTGCTTTTGATGGCGTTCATGATATTCTCTCAGATTAGACTTCAATGAGATCTGGCACACTGACGGATCACAAGCCCTTTACTTTACATAACCTAGAACACTCCCACGCAAACATGTTAGTTTAGGGCAAAACTAAACTGTGTTTGCGTTACAACAAATGATATGCAATCACCATTACTTACACCGAAATCGCAGCACCAGCCATGTCACATCAACTGTGCCTGTAGTATTTGCATATCATTACATTGAAGCAGACGGAAGGTGACATAAATCCAGGGTTATAGGGTAAATACTGATATAATACACCCCGAAACATTTACCCTGACCAAGTACTTTGTGAAAACGCTTACTTACTATGGAAAAGTATAAATTACTCGTAAATACGCGAGATTTTTGTCTGAATTGTAGTCCATCCTGAAGGTGAATACGACAGTTCAAATGCATCCATCATTCTTCAAATAAAAATATTAAGTTGTAAAAATCATTAACTTTTTTCCGTTCTCTTCCAAAATAACAAGTTTTAAACTTTCTCAATTAATCTGAACAAGAACTGAAAATAGTTATTACTAATAAAATTTGCAAATAATATCTTATGAATTGCATAATTCGCTAATCGGATTTTTTGCTCATAGGGATTGACATAAACCATCGCAATAAATCAGTAATCGGTATAGTGCGGACATATGCACGAGACAGTAATCTTGATTCGATGGTAAGATGGTCATCTTACCATCGAATCAAGATTATTGTCTCGTGCATATGTCCGCATAGTTTGCCTTAGGGACCAAGAACTAGTACTTTATTTTGGTGACGAATGTACCGGCAGGCCTCTGCCGGCGGGATTCAGCAACGTATGTGCGGTATTTGTAAATGACTGACAATGTAAAATTGTACAAAAATAATTATTTAATGCGTAAACATCACAAAAGTACGCTCATTGTCCAAAGGTGGGAATATTAGCGACATTAGAAAAACAAATGAGCAGCGATATTTGAAAAAGAATAAAGTATTCTTCGCGTCATAAAAGTAAACAAAGAAGGTTTCATGCATCGAGTCTTTCATCCTCGACAACGAACGTGTTTCCGGCACGTCAAGCGAGTGAAATGTAGATCCAGTAGATATCATAGATAAAATGTTGATTAAAATTATAAATCAAACAAATAAAAAGGCCAATTAGATTTCTAAAGAAAATATTCTCGATGCTTAAAAGTATCGGTTAGGTTTAAAAGGAGCGTCTCACTTTTAATGTCAAAATAGAACTGTCTTATATTCTCTTTGGTCATATTCACCTTCACATACCTACTGAATGGACTATAGGCTAGATTCAATCAATCTTTATGCGAGAGTAAATCTATAGTATAACACATTTATTGTTCTTGGATCGGACTGCCGCAGTGGCGCACTTTAAAGCGACGGCTTTTTCTGGCAAAAAAATTGTACCTAAATTTTCGGTAAGAAAATTCTTAGTGTTAGCCCGTATTCTGGAAGTTCTGGAAGTTGGGCACGAGGGTACAAGAGTACCCCCGAGAGTCGTTGATTAACTTAGTTGGCTACTTAAGAAAAAATATTGACACTTATTTATACGTATTTTATACGTATAAAGACTACCGATACTAAAGTTAATGAACATTAGCTTAAATGACGTCTCTGAGTGCGGCCCTTAAGTAAAATAATATAAAACTGGTAAAGGACGTTTCACATAAAATATAAGCTTGATTTATTCCGCAAAAGTGTAAATACATTTCGAAGGAGGTCTTTTACTCGAATTGCATTAAATTTATTTCGGAATTTCGTTTAAGTTATGGGAATGGCTTTTTGGATTCTGGAAAAGTGAAGCAGATGCAAGTAAAATCTGGTAAATATTACTTAATTTGTTTTGAAAGATCTTTTTATAGAAAAGTTAAGCCAAAGAGTCAGTTGAATCTACATAGATTATTTTTTATAAATACCGGTTTTTTTCTGTTACACGAATACACAGAACGAGATCTCGGGAATTCCGAAAAGAACATAATTTGGTTTCTGAAAAAAAAATTGTACCTACGGGCAATGTTTATATAAATTTATCTCTTCAATCAATCAATTGCTATTCATTGAGGCATATTGTAATAATAGTAATCTCATATCTGTGTCCGTGAAAATATAAATGTAAATGAACTATTCAGGAGCCCAATTCTCGGGCTCGTGACATTTCTTTTCATACGATATATATCACTAAAACATAGTTTTTTCAAGTGATATCCGCCATGTTTTTAAAATGTCACAAACCCGAGAATTGGGCACAAGTTCTTTAAAAATTATCACTTTATAACATACCCTTATTATAAATAAATAAAAATAACATATTTCACAACATCACATACATTGATCTGACTCCGAGATAGGTAGCTCAAGCACCTGTGTTGCGGATATCAGAATCAACAGTGGGATTACAAATATATATATATATAATACTTTACTTTTGTAAATACATACTGATAAAACACCCATACCAATACAAACAGACATGTTTCTGCACACAAATGTTTGTACTGTGCGGGGATCGAACCCGCAACCCTTAAACCAAAGGCAGCGTTCACTACCACTGTTCCAAACGGTCGTCGTCGTATTGTTAACTTGATTCCTTTAAGTAGTTGGGAGTGAATCTGAATCAGCTGTAATTTGAATCTACACACTAAAACTCAATATTTATATTTGAGTCCAATTCGATTTGTAGTTTCAATATTCAAGTACGTAAGTATTGAAACTAAATAGTTTGAAACTTTGCCCATTATTTCAGTTGATTTCAAATATCGAGCGAAATGCATAACTTCGTAAGTTTTCTCATCTAAGAACGTTACCTCCGAAACTCAGTTACAGTTACACATGAATCAATTAGACGCAGAGAGGAAGGTGCGAACAACGCTTATTATCATCTGAGCGTGTTATTCTAGGTTGCGCCCAAAAAACGCTTTGGAGCCCAGGATACTCTTGGATCATGGTCCAGGTTTTGGTGAGTCACGTAATTACAATTAAGCGAATGCCTTCTAACCTTGGCAGTCCTAAGACAGGGGAACCAGAGCAAATTAATCATGATTAGAGTCCGCGCCACAAAAGAAGTCCAGCGGAAAAACGTGGAACTAAAATTTGAGATTCCTTGTGTCTATTTTTTTATGTGATAGGCGGCAGACGAGCAGATGGATCACCTGATGCATTGTAAGCGATTGCCGCGATTGCGAAACCGGGGGAGTCACAAGTGCACAACCAACCTTAAAACCCCCTTTCCCCCCTCCTCCGAATCTTATGTCTATAGAACTCAAATTTGAATGTTGATTGCTACTTAAGATCGATTTTCACGGGAATTCTTTGGTGGTTTCAAAAACCAATTCGAAACGTGCAGGTCTCTTCACGACTTTTTCTCTCGCCGCCGTCGAGGAAAACTATGCTCATAGATTTGATAACGATGTCCGTCATATTTTTAAGAACTTCATCATCATCAGCCCATTTAAGTCCCCACTGCTGGGGCACGGGCCTCCCTCAATCACATGAGGGGTAATTACCATACTCACCACGCTTGGCAGACTGGTTGGCGAGGGTTTTGAAATGCAGAGTTTTCCTTCTCTGGGTGCTGATGATCATGCCAGCAGCTTTACCTTAGTCGCCTTTTACGACACCTCGGTAAGAGTGAGGGTGGCCTATTCTACTCTGCCGGGGACCACACGGCCCAATTTAAGAACTTATCCAATGATATATCATATGGCTTCGAAGCTATGGAAGAGTGAACAACGTACGTATATGCAGCAGGAAAGCTACGAGTAAGCATGCTTCAGCAAAGACTCGAACATCGATTAATCTTAAATGTATTTACCGTAAAACTTAAGATTTGAAGATAAAAAAATGGCGGCACAAAACCGTTAACAAGACACCGGGACTGACATTTTGATGGTGAATCTGCCAATTAATAAATTTTGTGTTGTCTATAGGTGTATGTCATTGTATGTTTTGTTTGTTATAGGCGGTGTTTGTAATATAAATCCAAACTCAATGAATTAAAGAGAGCCAGCTCTAATGAGCTATCTATCTAATAAGTTAATACCGACCAATTTTATGTCTCTTTAATCACTTGACATTGGCAGACTTCTCATTTGCGAGAGAGAAATTTCAATTTAAGAGAAAAAAACAAACCCTGGGAATCGGACTCGCGGTCCTGCATCTCAAAGTGCATACCATCTCAAAACAAATGTCATCATCATCATTTCAGCCAAATGACGTCCACTGCGGCATCCCCCAATGTTCTCCACACAGATCGGTCCTGTGCCGCCCGCATCCAATGGAATCCCGCAACCTTTACCAGATGGTCGGTCCACCTTGTGGGGGGCCTGCCACGGCTTCGACTTCCTGTACGTGACCTCCACTCGAGGACGAAACAAATGTATGTAATTCAAACAGGTATGGTCCCGATGCCCCATAAATAGTTTTTATTTTTTCCGGGCATTTATTTTTTAAAAGACGCGCTTCATAATAGGTACGTACCTATTATAAAGTGTGTCTCTTACCTTTAACTCTGTCTTTATTTGTGTTTCTATTCCATATAGAAGTTAAACAAAGGTTGGTTTACCCGCTTTATCCTTTAGCAACGTGCAGGGTAACGGTAATTCGAAATTGTATCACAATCCGAACAAGTTCTACCAATATCTATTGAATCTATTGTTCTAACATGCGGTGGATCAGCAGGTAATTAAAATAGATTATCATTGATCCATAAACTGTAGTCAAACAAAGTTTGTTATCAGATTAATTTCATTAGAATAGTTATTTACGAGATTTGAAAGAAAGAAAGAAAGAAAAATTTATTATTTTGGACATCACAACACTACATACGAGTACAACATTAGTTACAAAAGAACAAACAAACAAAAAGAAAAACAAAATAGATACAGAAAATAAAAACAAAACAAAGGAAAAACAAAATAATGAGTAGGTACTAATAACCAGGCAGTGCAAATAATATATTGTGTGTTGTGACCTCTAACATAAATGGCCCCCACTCAGCCTATGTCATGACCCTGAAAAAGGTCATGACGCTGATTTTCAGTAGGGCCAGCTGAGTGAGTGAGATGTCTACCATGTATGTACCATGTAACTTGTATATTGTATATATGTGGTGCAAGAAATAAATAAATAAATGTACCTTATTTGTGTGTTTCCGATATTTCGGTGCTGTTGCGTGCGCTATTTTTTTAACGTGATAGGTGTAAGATGAGCAGACGGATCGCCTGATGGTAAGCGATTGCCACCACCTATGGACACCCGCGACATCAGTGGAGTAACCCTACCCTACCCCGGATTGGGCTTACGGTACCCTTACTCACGCAGCGAAATACAACCGCTGCTGCACTGCTGCTTCACGCCCGTATTTTGTGAGGCCATGTCATCAGTCGAGTCGAGTCGGCCCATTCATGCCGAAGCGTGGCTCTTCCACAATCATCCCATGGCCATGGTCACGGAGTAACTGAAGTTTTTGCGGGTAAGTTGTTACTGACCGATATATCGGTCTATTTCGAAGTATTTTAATACGCGCACCTTCGGTACCACTGTTCACTAACTCAGTATTTTCTCGCACTGTTCTTCGACACACTCGAAAAGAGAAAGGTTATTCATGAATATAGGATTCTTTATCTTTATTCGCGTGTCTCACAGTAAGTATCTGACCGCGAAACAAAGTTTGTTATGTCATGCGTTCAAAAATTAACGATCCGCAAAGGGTTAACCAAACAGATACAAATAAATATACCTATAGTTACACTTTTCCATTATATTATATAGAAAACCTTTAAAAAATCGTTTAAAAGCTCCATAGAACGTTATATGGGACCAATATTTGGTTTACCTTTTTGTCTTTTCTTTGCGCAAATATCCGTGGTTGATTCAAATACGAAATAAGTGAGATGCCAGTAAGTTTAGTAACTTTAGAACTTTCATAAAAGTCAACATTAGTTAGCGACAATACCGGTACTCTCCAATAGTGCTTAAAGTTAGAACACTATTTAATCTTTGAAATAATTTCTGCAATTGAGTTAATATATATATAATACACCTATTAAAACGCACATACCCACATATTACTCTGACATACACTTATATAAACCTTCACACACACAGACACGACACACCACATAAACACACACATCAATACACACTACACATCTACTCAGCATCACACACATCCACTTTATTATAAATAAGGTAAATAATTAATAAACACCAACATCATTGTATCATCTTTAATATTAAGAAAACACTCCTGTTATTAGTATTATATTATTCTAAAAAGAGCCTCCTCTCACAACACAGGGCGACCTTATGTGAGAGCAGTTCAAATATTGCTAAGTATCAGTGTTTCTTGAATAAACGATATTTTCATTTTCATTTTCATATTATATATTTGAGTGAAATGGGGTGAGCATTGCATCTCATAACCACTTCGACCAGTAGAAGATCTATTGTGGCAGCCCCAAAACTTATTACATCACCTCATATAGCCCCACCTCCAGGATAAACCCGAGGCTGGAGCTGATATGGGAGCTCTTGATCTCGTCTGCCGAAATAATGTGTGCTCCTGGCTTCTGCAGTGGTGCAGCGCTATGCACTCGCCGAGGACGTGGATAATCGTTTCCTCGTCCTCGCGACAGAACCTGCAGATTTTGGTATCTGAAAGGCCCATGTTGTGCAGGTGCTTGTTTAATTTGTAGTGCCCCGTGAGGGTCCGAGTGAGCGCCCTAATATGTCCTCCGCTCAGTTTTGTTATTTCTACAGCTCGTTTCTGGTTGAACGCCTGTATTAACGCCTTGAACTGTTCTGGTCGAGGTAGTCTTTTCCAAAATTCAGTGCTTTGCTTATGCTAATTGAGTTAATACCCGCTGCTGAATTTCACCACCGTACTACACGCCGTAAACTAGGATTTCACCAGTACCATCTGGATGGCTGGAGTCCACTACCGTGCGCTTTACACGTTATTTTTTTCCACGGACCTCCTCATTGTGGAATCAACTTCCCGTAGCGGTATTTCTTACATTGAGATCTTCATGAAACGAGCCTATACCTTCCTAAAAAGCCGGCAACGCATTTCCACTCATCACTTACCATGAGGTGACTCGTTTGCCACCCTTTGTCTAAAAAAATATATATAAGTAGATGCATTACTTATTTTATTCCTCGATCTTAACAACTTTTTGCTAGTAGAGTAAAAGTCATTCTAGTTTTCATAGAGCCCTCTTCGTAGAGTAAGAAAAGATTTTACTATCTTTTTAAACTCATAACTGCGACTCTTAATTGGAGTTTAACTACAATTTGTGGCATCCTGTTGCATAAATATGAGTTTGACTAGTTAGCAGTCGCTCGTAAATCTTCTCTTGAATATTTTAAGCTTAACGAGTTCAGCTCATTCCTAGTAAACCTTGAAGGGAAAGAAAGATGAAGAGCATTTCTTTCACAAATGATCGTATAGTTGATAATAATGTCTATAGAGACATTTGCCGTAACACAGTCATGTACTAGTACGGAAGGTAAAGGATTATGTCTCTGTACCTACCTACATTATGTGTTATTAAACATTGTTTTGGCTTAGACAAGATTTAACTAATTAGTTTAATATACCTATCTACCTAATAAGTATGTTATTGAACTATTTACAGTGTGTACAAATTGTAGTTACTTATGCACAATAAAGTTATTTGTATTTGTATTTGTATTTCTCCATTCTTAAATATTTAAATAAATATTTTATAATTAATATTTTACAACTTCACATACATCGATCTAACCGAGATAGGCAGCTCAAGCACCTGTGTTACGGATATCAGAACCAACAGCGGAATCACAAATATATACATTTTATAGTTTTCTTTTTATAAATACATACTTTTAATGTATAGAGAACACCCAGACCAATACAAACAGACATGTTCATGCAAACTAAATAATGTTTCTACTGTGCGGGGATCGAACCCGCAACCCTTGACCCAGAGACAGCGTTCAATACCATTGCTCCAAACGAGTCCTCTGAATTATTTATTCAGAACATGTAATCATACTTCAATTACACAAGTGCTTAAGCTACTTAGTACGGAATCAGGTCAATGTATGAGATGTTGTGAGAATTATTATTATTATAATTGGTCTGGTTCCTCTATTGCAAAGGTCAAACGGTTGTTACGTTTACGTCAATTCGGACTATTTAAAACTTTTAGGGTAGAAATTCATAAAAATAAATTTCGGTTCAACCTTGCAACACTGAGCTCTATTAGCTTAACCTGATTATAATTATGTTATTCCCGAAAAAGGCTATAAAAACCCGACCACACTAGAAAATATACCCAAGTAAAAGCAAATTATACGTGAGCAGAAACAGAACATCTCAATAAGGAAAGCAACTCGAGCGTGATAATTACAGGCGCGAAAGAGAGAAACAACTGGATCGGCAATCTTGCCGCCTTCCAAAGCAACTCAACGATGTAAAATAAGATTAGGGTAGTGTTTCACTGTTGTAAATGAGACCATCTTCGGGAAAGGCTGGGGTTAGACTGTTGAAAATAAGTTGTTTTTTACGCTTTTTTAAGAACTTGAACAGAAAATGCTCTGTATTATTCAAATTGAGGTTTCATAATGACTGACGTCTGTAGGTATCAATAGAAATGTAAAAAGGTTTTGCCAATACTCTTGAGGCTCTGAACGGTGTAAAACTCTACTTGACGCATTGTCTCGTGATAAATAGCTGAGTACCTACCTATTTCGTCCACCAATTTATGAACGGAAAAGTATATCAGCGACTGCCACAAGTCTTTGGCTCGAGTTTATTATAATGAAATACTGTAACGTCTGCCTTGAGTCTTTACTTAGGGCAGTATTATTGTAGAAGTTTGGAAGGCTGCAATGGGGTTAGGCTATTGAAAATAAGATTGTTCTTGTTGGTTAAGATTGAAAAAATACACTATTACAATTACATTTATTCGGAAGGCTTGGGTTTGATTGTTAAAAATAAGATGATTTTTACTCTATAATTATTAAATTTATCAAAAAAATAAATCTTAAGTAAAAAACACACTTAAAAATTTCATCTCACAAACCCACGTCTTTCACAATCCGGGTGAATGTGTAGAACATTAGACCACTGAACGCGTTACTAACTCGACGAAATTTGTAAGTGCTTGATTCAACATGAGCTGTCGATAGTCTCATCAATATTGTAGGTATATTTACAATAACCAGTGGAAATATTATTACAAATATTGATGAGACTGTAAATGAAAAGTTGATATTTTTATAGCAATATTTTGCAATTTATTGTTAAGTAAATAACACACTTAAAAATTTCATCTCGTGTTCAGGCGGGACAAGAACCCAGACCTTTCACAATCCGGGTTATTGTTCTACCAATTAGACCACTGAACGCGTTACTAACCCGACGAAATTTGTAAGTGCTTGATTCGACATGAGCTGTCGATAGTCTCATCAATATTGTATATATATTTACAATATCCCGCCTGAACACGAGATGAAACTTTTAAGTGTGTTATTTACTTAAGAACAAATTGCAAAAGATTGCTATAAAAATATCAAATATAAAAAATAAATCTATTTTATTACCCGACTACGGCAAAGCAAAAGGAGGGTTATGATTTTGACAGGCTATGTATGTATGTATGTATGTATGTATGTATGTATGTATGTATGTATGTATGTATGTTCATCTGTTTCCACGTAACTTCTTAACTACTTATCAGAATTCGACAAATGACATATCATTATAAGCGTCTTGATCGTCCGCTGGTTATAGGCTATATGAAATTTCACAAAATCTAATGTGGCGCCCTCTAGCGGACAAAACATGCAGAGTAAAAAAATAAAGTTATGATAAATATGCCGTGTTTGGTATCATTTGAAAGCGCTTGACTTGTACATTTTGAATATATATATATATTACTAGCACTTGGACACCAAAATAGTACAAATAAAATAAAAGTAAAAAAACTAAAACCCAACTACGACAAAAAACGTCGCTGAAAAAGTATAAAACAAGCCTTCGTTGTCAATTTATGCAATATTCACTATGTAGAGATAAAATTTCATGTTTGGAAAGGCGTAGTCACACGTTAAATATACTACCCTTTGACAACGTGTGACTGCGGATTTCCAAACATGAAATTTTATCTCTACATAGTGAATATTGCATAAATTGACAACGAAGGCTTGTTTTATACTTTTTCAGCGACGTTTTTTGTCGTAGTTGGGTTTTAGTTTTTTTACTTTTATTTTTTCGAATTCCCGGTTTCATAGTGAAAATAAGTACTACAAATAGAAGAGAAAACAGCGGTTTGGGTGACCTTTCAGCTCTTTCAAGGCTGCAAACAATGTAAAACCAGATTTAGGTATTTTCACTTTTCAACCTAAACTTGGTAATTTGCGTAAGGCTGAGATTAGGCTGTTAGAAATAAGTGTTTTTCGCATTGAACAATGTTGGCTCAGAATTTATATTCTGAGTAGATATTTTAAGCATGATGACGTCTGTATCCACAGAATTTAATGTCTGTACCTATAAAAATGAAAATAGCGGATAACTGATCGATGTAAAACCTGTTTAAATGTCAGTGTTTATGGCCGATTCCACCAATCTTTATCCGTGTATAAATCTATAGTATAACGTCAGATTTGTATATAATTACAGCGCTATACCATAGATTTAGTATCGGAATAAGGTTTGTCGAAAATCAATATAAAATATATATTTGTATTAAAGTTCTGGTTTCTTCTTCAAACAATGATACATTTTAAATTTAAATTCACCACAATATCTCATACATTGACCTGATTCCAATTCTGATGAACAGAAACAGGTGTTCATCACACGAATATTTGTCCAGGGGACGGTGGGGGATTGAAACCACGACCTTTGGCGTATGAGGCAGGGTCACTAGCAAATGCGCCATCCAGTCAGTCCAATCCATTTAACATGTAGAACAAGTAACTGTGTAGCATAATTTATCTGGAGTCACTGTAACCACCGGACAAAATAATTATTCATTCTGACAGATTTATTAAAGGCACAATACGTGAAGTAATTAATTTCGAAAGAGCGTTCCCAACATCTGTTGCAGAAAACAATCGAGAAATAATGCTAGTGGAGACTTAATCGAATCAAAATCCGAAATAAATGAAATCAAAATTGGATAGCAATTGGATCAAAGTAGAGAAACAACCGAAAAGGACTGCATGACTTGAATTAATTAAAGTGGTTTGGTAATTTATTTTTCTGGTCCTGTTCATTAATATTGACTCGGCTCTTTATACTCTTGCTTTCTTTACAAAAGAAGTGTCTCTTTGTGTAATATTTCAATAACATTTTATTTTATTATATTCTTGCTTGGCTTTATCTGCGTTCGATTTGCTATAATTTAGTAATATGTTTTGGTAAATTTGTAACTGAACCGTACATACCAAACATTATAATCTTACTGCCACACTCAGGGTCGTTGATTAACTTA
Organism: Marasmia exigua; assembly: GCA_019059595.1. Taxonomy (NCBI): domain Eukaryota; kingdom Metazoa; phylum Arthropoda; class Insecta; order Lepidoptera; family Crambidae; genus Marasmia; species Marasmia exigua. The sequence goes on along the minus strand of CM032479.1, from coordinate 794,422 downwards.
GTTGGCTACTTACGAAAAAACCGGCCAAGTGCGAGTCTGACTCGCGCACCGAGGGTTCCGCCGTACAAACGTAGCGGTTTACAATCGAAGTGTCGGTATAAACAGCTTTTGATCGCGTTAACTTAGCAGTTTGATTTTTTCACAGCTTAAAGGGACAGTAGACCTAGGTATTTGGTATAAATTTCAATTTCATACCTTTATTCCTTCGTGAGAAATAAGGTAGTAAGTGTCATTTTATTAAAATATTTTTATTATATTACATAACTAAAAAAATGTGATTTTCGGAATTTTTCCTATATTTGCATTATATGACAATGCCTCATGCCAAATTCCAAGATTCTGAGTTTACGGGAAGTACCCTGTAGGTTTTGATTCCTTTGCGAGTGTCGAAAATTTGTTGAAAATATCGACATAATCGGCTGTATCTTTTGATTGGCTTGGCTTAGAAGTTTGATATTTTCACAGCTTAAAGGGACAGTAGACCTGAGTAATTGATATACATTTCAGCTTCATACCTCCACGCGTTCCTGAGAAAAAGGGTCTTGACAGACGGACGGACGGACAACAAAGTGATCCTATAAGGGTTCCGTTTTTTCCTTTTGAGGTACGGAACCCTAAAAATATTGACACTTATTTTTATAAGCATAAAGACTAAGGTTTAAAGATTCTTTATTTCTCAATAAAAACATAACGTCACTTACTTCTATGACACCTAGCCAGAGGGCGCCCTACATAACGTTTGCCAAGACGCGGTCTCCACTCTAGAACTCGTTTACCCCATCGGTTGTCAGTTCTGCGGCTAATATGGCCAGACCACTGCCACCGGTTCCGGTTCTCTGCCGGATCACCTCATTTCGGATTCGATCTCGGAGAGAGACGCCGAGCATTGCTCGTTCCATAGCCCGCTGAGCGACCTTTAACTTGTGGACGTGTCCACGTTTCGGCTCCGTATGTCATGACGGGTAGGACGCACTGATTGAAGACTTTCGTCTTTAGGCACTATGGTATCGACGATACGAAGACACGACGTAGTTTTCCAAATACTGCACAACCTAACTAGATTCTCCTATTCACCTCATCCTCGAAGTTGTTTCTAGCCAATTGCAAAGTCTGCCCGAGGTATACGTATTTTTGAACAGCTTCGAAGACGGCACCGTGAATTGCAATCGGTTCCGTCAAATGGTTTAATCTAAGTCGTCTCCATTATTTGTCGCCTGCGTATTGTCCTCGCTTCCTGAACAAAATTCACTGCAGAGACACTTCGCTATGCGAATGCGGTTTAGAAGAGGGTACGACAGATCACATTTTCTTCAGCTGTCAGATATACCCTATCTCGCTGTATGACATCTTACCTCCAAAAATTCCCCGCCCTATTAACTTTTCTTCCCTACAATCTCTTTCTTCTTATTCTGTTATATAATATTTATGTAAATATATTAACAAATATAATGCTCTACTTTTACATGAGAATCTCCCTTTAATATTGTGACGTCTTTGTGTATATTTTTTTCGGTCTTTGTTTTAGATGGTGCTTGGTGCAAAACTCAATTAAAATAAACATCAATAGGATTCAAACTCGCCACACCGGTCAGTAACCATAAAATTAGGTAACGTGGCTCTTTAATCAGTCGACATTCAAAATTCAAAAGTATTTTATTTGCATAGGCATTTGCATTATATACAGCACTTTCAAATCGTGAAATACATGAAAAATATAAATTATAACTATGTATATTATGCATGTAAGTAAACATAGGTATATGTTGATACAAAAAATATACTAAGAAATGAATAAATATAATGTGATTCTACCACTGGAATCGGAAAGTTGATTCTCACTAGAAGATCAGGAGCCCTATTCTCGAGCTCATGATATTTATTTTCATACGATATTATATAACCAAAACAGTTTTTTGTATGGTTTTCAGGTGATATCCGCCATGTTTTCAAAATATCACGAGCACGAGAATTGAGCTCCTGGCAAGAAACTCGCCAGTTACTCTTTTTAATCGCCAAAATGTTTATAAGTACAGTATCATGGGTGTAGGCGAATAGTTTATTTAAGTAATCATTAACTGTATAATAGGCTTTTGCCATTAAATGATTTTTAACATGTGTTTTAAATTTAGGCATTGTCAGAGTTACCAACAACGAGTTAGTTATAGAGAGTAACCGTGGAAGAGCCACGCTTCGGCATGAATAGGCCGGCTCGACCGGAGTGATACCACGGCTTCACAAAAAACGGGCGTGAAGCAGCACTGTGCTGTCTTTCGCTGCGTGAGTGAGGGATACCGGAGGCCCAACCCGGGGAAAGGGGGGCAGCGCACTTGCGACTCCACTGGTGTCGTGGGTGTCAATGGACGGCGGCAATCGCTTACCATCAGGTGATCCGTCTGCTCGTCTGCCACCTATGACATAAAAAAGAAGTTATTATGTGTTCGCCGTAGGCAACCCAGTAGCAGCTATAAAAAAATCCGACCATAACGTCTTTGCGTGTTATATAACAATAAAATTGTGGGTACCTATCCTTGGTTTGATAAACTATCCGAAACGTGCAGGTTTCCTCGATTGTTTCCCTCGTACAAACATGTGCGTACACAACAAAGAGGCAATTGGTTTTGTTTGAGAAATTGAGATAAATTGATCTACATAAACCAAACAGATCTGTGTTGGAATACAGTCTACACATATTGATAGCGCTGGCCTGCCGTCAATGCACCGTGAGTTTAGTTGGTTTAGTATCGGTTTGGCGACCGATCATTTTGATGAGTTTACTCCATAAAGATTAGACGACCCGTTTGGAACAGTGGTAGTGAACGCTGCCTCTGGTCCAAGGGTTGCGGGTTCGATCCCCGCACAGTATAAACATTTGTGTGCATGAACATGTCTGTTTGTATTGGTCTGGGTATTTCCTATGTATTATAAGTATGTATTTACAAAAAAAAAGTATTATATGTATATATTTGTAATCCCACTGTTGATTCTGATATCCGTAACACAGGTGCTTGAGCTACCTATCTCGGAGTCAGATCAATGTATGTGATGTTGTGAAATATTTATTTATTTATTTATAAAGTAAGGCACCTAGTAATAGTCTGGGTTAACACGCAACGTAGGTAAGTACTTCCTCATCATCATCAATAATTATTTCAGCCGATAGACATCCACTGCTTGACATAGGCCTCCCGCAATGTTCTCTACACAGATCTGTTCTGTGCTGCCCGCATCCAACGGATTCCCGCGACCTTCACCAGATCGTCGGTCCACCTGGTCGGGGCCTGCCACGGCTGCAACTTCCTGCATGTGGCCTCCAATCGAGGACCTCTCCGCCCCAACGGCCGTCTGTTCTCCTTCCTGCCCATTGCCACTTGAGGCATGCAATCCTTTGGAATATCCCATCTCCTGCAAAGCTTCCCATACGCGGTGGTAGCCATCTCCAGACACACAAAAACTTTTGTATACTAAACAGCTAATGCCGCTAATGAATGACGCCACAGGACGCCTAATATCTATGGCATCGAAGGCTACCATCGAAAAAATTACCGAGTATAACCTTAAAATGGCGATCCGCCGGGGTGGTGACGCGGTTAGAGACAAGCTTGCAAACACCCTACTTACAATTACACTAAATCCAAAATTCAACCACTCGCAAGCGACTGTCATTCCATCCTCATCATCTCGATGGATGGCAGTCTAATACTGTGCGTTTTTCCCGGAACTCTCTACCACGTACCTACCAGTTCTGTGGAACGGTTTGGCTGCAGGAGTATTTCCGGACGGCTACGGCTTAGGGACCTTCAAGAGAAGAGCGTACTCTTTTTTAAAAATGCCGGCAACACATTAGCGATCTCTCTGATTTCGCGGACGTTCATGGACGGCGATGATTATTTTCCATCAGGCGACTCGCTTGCTCGTTTGTCCGCCTCTAGCATAAAAAAAACCTACTAACAATGCATGACTGCCTAAACTTAAGCTATTGTAATTTCATTAAATTTTAAAATTTAGTAATCCTTTAAAAAAATAAGCACAAAAAAGGCACGGAACCAGTTCCCGTGGAATTTATTACATGAAAAAAAAATTGGGATTCCTACAACACAATAAATCGTTGACGTCTACTTGACGAACAAAAAGAATTATGGTTACTTGTTATTGATAATATTACACAGGTATTAAAATTCAAGAAACGAATAAAAACATAGAGCCGTATTAGTTTATCTCTATCCTCGTCTTAGAGTATAATTCCCAGCTGCTTCCAAAGCGATCGCTTCGGAGCCCGGGGTTCGCTGACCATGATCCAGGATACGAGAAATCTGGCAATTACAATTGACTGCCGTCTGACCTTTGCGACACTTAGACAGGGGATCCAGATCAAGTGCTGCTACGCTTGGTCCCCTGTCTAACGTGTAATCGTGATCGGTTACACGTTCAGAATCATTATCTCGAATATTATTATTATTATTTACCAATTATTATTAGATACCAAAATCTGCAGGTTCTGTCGCGAGGACGAGGAAACGATTATCCACGTCTTCGGCGAGTGCATAGCGCTGCACCACTGCAGAAGCCGGTACCTGGGAGCACACATTATCGCCGCAGACGGGATCAAGAGCTCCCCCATCAGCTCCATCCTCGGGATTATCCTGGAGCTGGGGCTATATGAGGTGCCGTAACAAGTTTTGGGGATGCTACAATAGATCTTCTACTGGTCGCAGTGGCTATAAGATGCAATGCTCACCCCCATTTCATTCAAATAATAATAATAATATTCGAGATAATGATTCTGAACGTGTAACCGATCACGATTACACGTTAGACAGGGGACCAAGCGTAGCAGCACTTGATCTGGATCCCCTGTCTAAGTGTCGCAAAGGTCAGACGGCAGTCAATTGTAATTGCCAGATTTCTCGTATCCTGGATCATAGTCAGCGAACCCCGGGCTCCGAAGCGATCGCTTTGGAAGCAGCTGGGAATTATACTCTAAGACGAGGATAGAGATAAACTAATACGGCTCTATGTTTTTATTCGTTTCTTGAATTTTAATACCTGTGTAATATTATCAATAACAAGTAACCATAATTCTTTTTGTTCGTCAAGTAGACGTCAACGATTTATTGTGTTGTAGGAATCCCAATTTTTTTTCATGTAATAAATTCCACGGGAACTGGTTCCGTGCCTTTTTTGTGCTTATTTTTTTAAAGGATTACTAAATTTTAAAATTTAATGAAATTACAATAGCTTAAGTTTAGGCAGTCATGCATTGTTAGTAGGTTTTTTTTTATGCTAGAGGCGGACAAACGAGCAAGCGAGTCGCCTGATGGAAAATAATCATCGCCGTCCATGAACGTCCGCGAAATCAGAGAGATCGCTAATGTGTTGCCGGCATTTTTAAAAAAGAGTACGCTCTTCTCTTGAAGGTCCCTAAGCCGTAGCCGTCCGGAAATACTCCTGCAGCCAAACCGTTCCACAGAACTGGTAGGTACGTGGTAGAAAGTTCCGGGAAAAACGCACAGTATTAGACTGCCATCCATCGAGATGATGAGGATGGAATGACAGTCGCTTGCGAGTGGTTGAATTTTGGATTTAGTGTAATTGTAAGTAGGGTGTTTGCAAGCTTGTCTCTAACCGCGTCACCACCCCGGCGGATCGCCATTTTAAGGTTATACTCGGTAATTTTTTCGATGGTAGCCTTCGATGCCATAGATATTAGGCGTCCTGTGGCGTCATTCATTAGCGGCATTAGCTGTTTAGTATACAAAAGTTTTTGTGTGTCTGGAGATGGCTACCACCGCGTATGGGAAGCTTTGCAGGAGATGGGATATTCCAAAGGATTGCATGCCTCAAGTGGCAATGGGCAGGGAGGAGAACAGACGGCCGTTGGGGCGGAGAGGTCCTCGATTGGAGGCCACATGCAGGAAGTTGCAGCCGTGGCAGGCCCCGACCAGGTGGACCGACGATCTGGTGAAGGTTACACGTTCAGAATCATTATCTCGAATATTATTATTATTATTTGAATGAAATGGGGGTGAGCATTGCATCTTATAGCCACTGCGACCAGTAGAAGATCTATTGTGGCATCCCCAAAACTTGTTACAGCACCTCATGTAGCCCCAGCTCCAGGATAATCCCGAGGATGGAGCTGATGGGGGAGCTCTTGATCCCGTCTGCGGCGATAATGTGTGCTCCCAGGTACCGGCTTCTGCAGTGGTGCAGCGCTATGCACTCGCCGAAGACGTGGATAATCGTTTCCTCGCCCTCGCGACAGAACCTGCAGATTTTGGTATCTGAAAGGCCCACGTTGTGCAAGTGCTTGTTTAATTTGCAGTGCCCCGTGAGGGTCCCAGTGAGTGCCTTTATATGTCCTCTGCTCAGTTTTATTATTTCTACAGCTCGTTTCTGGTTGAACGCCTGTATTAACGCCTTGGACTGTTCTAGTCGAGGTAGTCTTTTCCAAAATTCAGTGCTTTGCTTATGCTCCCATTCTTTTAACTCGAACCTGACCATGCAGGCTGGAACGCCACTAATTGGTTCCGGCTCGAGTAGTGGGCTCTCTGCCCCGGCCTTTGCTTGCACGTCAGCGACTTCGTTGCCTCTGATATTGCAGTGTCCTGGTACCCAAACCAGCTCTACACTGTTGGCATCCCCAAGCTGGTTTAGGAGTAGGACACACTCGCCAATGAGTTTGGAGTCAAGTTCACTGGATGATAACGGTTTGAGGGCAGCTTGACTACCTTCTATATCTCGAATATTGTAGGTATCCATAATTTTAGAGAAACTATTCGAGACGTGCAGGTTTCCTCATGTTTTCCCTCACTAACCAGCTAATGGTAGGAATATGCATAAAGTTTTGAAAAATCCAGAGGTGCATGCTCGGATTCGAACCACGACCCCTAGTTTACAAGGCGTGTATTTATCCTCTGAGCCACATATCATTCACTTATACCTACTCGTATATCAGTGATAAAGATTCAGTCGTGAATTTTCTGTTTCTTTGCATGCTCTGTTTTTAGCTTTACTCTTTCCACCGATATCACTATACACAGACAATAAAAATGAAATATGTACATGAGGCCTTTAATTACAACACTGAATAAAGTAAAAAATAGTATGTCATATCACCCTCGGAAGGCGATTCTACACTAACTCTATAATTATTTCTCCTACAGCCCTATACATTATAAATAATTCATTGAAATAAACGGCTAATTAAGTATTGATTTGATGTACAGTCAGCGCCAAAAATATATTAGCATTTGACAAAAGTCACTTTTAGCACAATATCTTAAGGTGTATTTTTATTTGGTGTCATTTGTTCTCTTACAAAAAATGAAAATGCACTTTACATATACTAACATACAGTAAATCTTTTATCAAAGGCTCAGATAGGTTAGGACAGGTAGGTTGGTAGGTTAGGACGTTAAGACAATTTTGCTGACTATAGTAATCCTCCAACCGATTACGGCTACGGCGGCCAATGTCAACGATCAGCTACGTACGCGGGATATATTATAGTGCTCAAGTGTGTGCGCAAACACAAGTGCACTTTCTATTCCCTTACCCTTATATTCCGATGGGACACCAACGTGATACGACCAGAGAAAGATCATGGGGAAATAAACAAAAAGAAGATAAAAAGTCAATAAGTTAAGAAAATAAAAAGCTTAGTAATAAATGAAAATGCACAGAAAGTGTCTACAATTTCTTATGCAAACCAAACAAACTGCATAAAAATATGCTTAGCCGTGTAGCGAAAACTTCATTTTAAAAACCTGTTACAATATACAAGCGAAATCTAGCTAAGCCTGAATAAATTGAAGCCAAGTCAAATTGAAATGTCTCTCTTTCCGTGCTAATTCGCTTAAACGTTTCTTCTATAAGAATTGTAGTTCATAATTGAGCCATTTCCGGTTGCATCCAAAGTTGTCGCTTTGGAGCCAGGGTACGCTGAGGCCATGATCCAATCAGGACGCCCCGGTACCATCACCCACTCATGGAAACGCAGTGAAGGTGCTGCTTCACGCTGATTTTCTGTGAGGCCGAGGTATCACTTCGATCATCCAGCCCATTCACGCCGAACTCTGGCTCTCCCACGATAAAACATGGACAAAAGGAAACTGTTAACAAACTTGTCGATTTTCTTCTAAATACGTTATCGATAAAATTTTAAGTTCTGAGGGCCTATTCTCGAGATATTAAAGATTTGTATGGACGAATGTATGAACTTTCTAAATTTGACCTCAATATCGAGGGTACGAGATTGGCCCTCAGGAGTGGAGACCGCGACTCGGAAAGCGTAACGCTGGTCGGCCGGCTAGTTGCGTCAATAAAAAGTTAAGCCGAATACAGTTTGAAATGGCGAACGTTGGAGAAGGCGTCCGGCAGTGGACTGAGACAGCCTGATATTGAAGATAATGATGTTTAAGAGATCAGGCAGGGGACTAAGCACTTTTTATAAAAAGTGGCTGCCTCGGTGGCGCAATAGTTAGTGGGTCGCACTTTAAAGCGACGGTTGCGCCTGGGGTCCGGGGTTCGATCCCCGGGTCGGGCCAAAATTTGTACCTGAGTTTTTCTGTTAAGAAATTCTTAGTGTAACCCGGAGTCTGGAAGTTGGCGGTCTTGAACCCCCGTGCCACGGAAAGCATGTTAAGCCGTTGGCCCTGCGCCTAATCACTCTTCGGTCGTGTCACACTAGTGTCCCATCGAAATAAGAGGGTACGGGAATAGAGAGTGCACTTGTGTCTGCGCAAATACTTATTCACTACTATAATATGTCCTGCGTCGATGGCTAATCGCTGAGATTGGCCGCCATGACCGAAAAATCGGTTTGGAGGACATTATAAAAAGTGGTTATTTCAAGTTTGTCTGCGTGATTGTTGTTAAGTGCCATTGGAAATGCTTGCTGGTAAAATTTTATCTAAAATTTGATGAATCTTAGTTACTCCTCAGAATCTAAAATGGATCGTTTACCTCGTAGCGTTTAATGTCTATATTTCATGGCCATTATATTTAGACAAATAGTAGGTACAATAACGCAACAGTTATAAAGCAATTCCGCGGCCCAAATTACCAGTGATTTTCCAAAACGTGATAACAAAAGAACTTCCATTTGCTTTCGTAAAAATCGCCCATAAAAATGAAGGTACAATTTCCAAGCAATCACTGCGCCACCTTATTTCGCAATACACCGTTTTCTAAGCTATTAGGATAAATATACCAGTTAAAGATGATCTTGGAATCCATTAAATCATTGTAGATGTTAAAAGAGACTTAGGCTTAGGTGAGGTCTGGTTTAATTGGTCGGGTGCCAGTACCAATTTAACAGCGGGTTGTAAAAACTAAAACGGAGATAAGAACGTTGCGTCGGAATGTCCTAGTACGGCCGTTTTAAATGTCCTCTCCATTCGCGCAAAAGATTAATGTGGATTTGTCATTTACGAATACCGAAATCTAAACCTGGAGCAAATAGCCTTCGTTCACGTAATATTCAGCTCTGAAAATCTCCACGGAAATAAAGTGATTCCGTGAAGGAGGGATGAACTCAAGCGTAATTTATTCACTGCGAGTAGTCCTCAAGATGTACGATTTACATTTTTTGATTGTGCATGTTTCTTTACAATTTTGTCGTTCTCTAAAGTGCATGTACCTGGTATAAACTTTTGAAGGAGTAACCACAGAAATTCTAGAAGAATTGCTACTTTCACAAGCTGGTACTGAATTTTACGACAGCACAGTTTTTATGCTAACATTTTGTCTGCTACATGCTCTTTTTATTCTTATAAAACGTTGATAAGAAATTCCCAACACAATTGGTAAACTTGGAACTATATTTATGTGTAGTTTTAAGTGGCATAGGTTATTTTAGTCATTATCATCATCACTTCGGACAATAGACGCCCAATGCTAGACATAGGTCTCCCCCAACCTTTTGCAAACAGAACGGTCCTGTGTCGCCCGCATCCAAAGGATTCCAACGACCTTCACCAGCTCGTCGGTCTATTTAGTGCGTTTTTAGGTAATATGCTAGTAAGGCTTCTTAATATAATGAGTATAAATTTCAACACCTCGACTTTTATGGATACCTTTAACACATTGACCTGAGCGCATCGATTTTCAAGTATGATTGATCATCATCATTGAGAAGTCAGTTTCAACAAGCGTCTGTGGAGTGAGGAGGTCAGACCAGTTGGATCTATTGTTATAATTGCCGCTATGCTACATACATTGCTGTTCCTAATAAGATTTGAAAGTTTAGTATTTGTTTGGGCGCCCTAGATTTTTTGGAACATAATTTTCCAGAGAGATGTATTTTTGCAAATCAATGATCCACGGCTTGTTCACTATTTATTAGTCAAGAAGTTTGTCTATCTCGTTGCACCATATTGTGCAGATTCTAGTGACGCTCAGTCCCGTATTCATGTGCCTGTTAGGACCACAATGCCCGAGTGGACAAACCCATACTTATCTATAGGACACTCGACAAACCCTTACTTATAGGACTGGTGTTGTAGATACCTGGCCTATGAGTCGCGTAACGGATTTTTGGAAACGGAACTATAATTGTCTTGTAATGGTATACCATAACGTAAAATTCTTCCTAGTTTGCCTTATTTAAAAATGGAGAAAAAAGATTAGTTGTCTTGTATCTAAGCAGCTAAAAGGCATACCTTTATGATACCTTCGCGTCTTGACATAGGTAGTGTCTCATAATAGGCTTTGAAAGTTAGGTATATTAGGGAAATTGCGCGGCATGATATATTCCTAATGGCTCCCAGGCAAGATGAATGTGGTTCAACAAGACAGCCTACCAACATTTCTGCCTATCAAATTAAACTCTTAATAGTAAATTAATGTCTTCAGCAATCTTACAATGGCCTAAATTCTCACTCTTTCCTCATTTTAAGTGACAGAAAATGCAGCTTTAAACGTTAATATAAATTATCGATCAACCGATACAATTTTGCAGTTTAAATAAAAATATATTTTAACCCCAAATCTGTAGCGTAAGGCCTAATCCTCGACCCTTCATAACCTACTCTTGTGCTAAAATAAAATATTAACATGAGCAGGCATGTCTCGAAGTAGCAATTTCACCCGTTTTGCCGTGAAAATATTTTTACGGCCGAATAAAACTAGTCCTGAGTACACCTGCCGTAAAAATCTATGTACACATTATTTCTCACTTCGCACGTCGTGTTCTTCTACTTATGAATAAAGGCGGTTTTACGTGTTTGGTAGCACACTTTAGGGTCATTATTCGGTACACTGGCATCCTTACAAAATGCCATTGGTAACTGTTATGTTCTGCATTGGGATATGGTCTTCTCTTGCAGAAACTTACTCTCAGGAGAAGAATGAAGGTGAGTCTATTTATGATAAACGGTAAAAAATATACATGTGTCACCATAAAAATTGTTTTAGTAAGCACGCCTGAATCCAGGTGTCAGGAATTATCCAGGTGTGAGTTCTGTGACTTAGAGTGTGATCAGTTGTGAAAATAGTGTTGCTTTCTTTTAATTTCATTTCGTAAATTTTTCTTTTTTTTTATTGTAAAATTGTAAATCTTTTTCTTATTGTAAAAACGCCCTGTTGGTCTTTTTTAAGTACCGGGCCGTGATCTCGGGGGATTCGATTCCCCCGTCGAGTAAAAAGTATATTTCGAATTTTTCGAACATAGCTCGGGTTTGTGACCACCAATCCGCATTTGGCAAGCGTGGTGATTAAGCCTAACCCCATCAAAGTAGCGATAACTTGATTTCTATCATGAAGGCCTTTGCCCTGCTGTGGGACAGTTTATAGGCCGATACTTTACTTTTACTTTATTATTTTTAACTAAGAAACAGATGAATAGAGGGCTTTTTGTACACTGCTATTGAGTGCACTCAGTTAAAAAGCTGTTATTATAAAACCTTAAATAGCAATACTCATGATAATGTTTGTCAAAATACTTGTCAGAGTTGTCATATGATCAAAAAAATCTTTTTAGTTTTAATCAACTACTTTAGTCTTTTAGGCGGGGCGTGAAACGGCATCTCAGCAGGCCATTAGGGTGAGGATGGCAGACACAATGGATACTTTGTTAGTTCTTCTGTGTCTGTCAGCCTCATTTTTGGATTTCACGGCCGCTTACCATCAGGCGGAGTGAGGTCATCCTGATTGGCCTTTCTATAAAAAAAAAAACTTCCACTTAACAATTATTACTTAACTAAGTGGTAGGTCCACATGTTTCTCACGTTATGCTCTACCTACGGATAAAGGTGATTTTATGTGTTCGAGTAACACATTTTAACGTCATTATCTAGTACACTGGCATCCTAACAACATGGGACTCTTTAAGCTTTTGGCGACACTTTTGCTCTCCATTGGGATATGGTCTTCCCTTTCAGAGAGTTACCCTCTGAAGAGGAGTGAAGGTTCGTATTTTTTAAATAATGAATCCCATATTTGGGAACTTTTTATTAACATTCTGTTAAGTTTTATATTTGTTCAGAGAAAACAATATTTCACTGAAAACTCTTTTAAATTTGTAATATTTATTATGAGTTGTATCAGCTGTTTCAATTGTGATAAATATATTTTAGTATGTAAAATATCGTTAATTGATTCTTATAAAAAGTAAATAATAAAATTAAAGCAGACAATAATAGGTACGAGGTCGTGTCCATTGAAAAGTAGATATATATAATTATGATTTTTGTCACACTAATTTTCAGTAGAAAACGCTATTATCAAATTTAATATCGATTAGCGTTTGCAACGACTCTTTGGAATAAATAGTCTTTAAAAATCTCTTATAAAGGAAAGGCTATTTAATTTCCGAACCCTTCTACAAATCGAACGCTCTTTGAGTAGCTAAGCTGCTAGTCGAATTGGAAGTAATTAAAGCAACTGAAGATTTTGTTGCTTGAATTTTTTAAAGAAGTGATTTACCGGAAAATTGCCAGGCTACTGGAAATAACTTCTGTGGATTTTTTCTTGCAATAGCTTTAGATTTTATTAGCTCCCTTGATTCGTTTGGTAGACGAAAAATGAACGCTATTCTATTAATACTTCACTTGTTGAATACAAATTAGACTATAAATTCGATCAATAGATTAAGCTAACATTTGATATTTTTTCTTAGGGTGACGGGTAGGGCACACTAACGACGCCAATCGATTTTTATTTTTAGCTACTAAACCGGATCTATTTTAAACAATTTCGGGGTTACAACCTCTCGGTAAAAACTTGCACAAATGTTGGGTCTGTTTTTGTACGCGAAAAATATTTTTTTGCGTACTCGTTGGACCCAACATGTTTGCATGGTTATTTAATAAATAGTATAAGTGTTTGCCGAGAGGTTGTAACCCCTAAATTATTTAAAATAGATCCCGTTTAGTAGCTGAAAATTAAAATCAATTGGCGTCGCTGGTGTGCCCTACCTGTGTGCTGGCGTTACCTTAAAGCAAGGAGTTAATTTTCTAAGCCTTACTTATTTTAAAGTAAATATTAACGTCCTCACAGAAAACTGGCGTGAAGCAGCATTTTGCTTTGTTTCGCTTCGTGATGAGGGTATCGGAGGCCAAAAACGGGAGAGGGGGGTGTTTAAGGTGATGCCTGACATCGCTTCCGTTCTAATTGCAACCAGGGCTCTTCTCCTGCTTACCATCAGGCTGAGGAGAGCCAATACACTGTGTCACTATAAAAAAAGTCTTGGCAGCGCACTTGTGACAGCACTGGTGTCGCGGGTGTCCATGGGCGGTGGCAATCGCTTACCATCAGGTGATCCGTCTGCTCGTCTGCAACCAATCACATAAAAAACAAGTATTTTTCTCTCAAAACGTGACTTTGGATGGCAGCTGTTAAAAAGTGTCTCATTATTTTTATATTTACCTGCCTTGAGTAGTAGGTCCGTGGAACGTGAAAAGCATATTCTGTAGCGTGAACGTGCGTTTCCTGCGTCCGCGCTATAATTAACGAGCAAATTATGCGCTTGGGGCGCACTTTTTTCTGCGCAGTTTCTCCATTATGAGCGCACATTATTTGTGCTGTGTGCACGAAATTAATATCATCCAACCGATTACGGCTACGGCGGCCAATCTCAGCTGATCAGCCACGTACGCAGGATACATAGTGCTCAAGTGTGTGCGCACACACAAGTGCACTTTCATTCCGATGGGACACCAATGTGACACGATCTTTTGCTTTAAAAAATATAAGCTATTAGTTCATTCTTGTATTGTTAAGCTCAGCACGTTTGCTCTATAAGTCTAGTTCAAACTGGTGGTTTTTAATGTAGTACAAGCTCAGCTGCTGTATAATTACAGGTTCCGGCTTCCATATCGAGTGGTGGATAGGACAGAATTGATTCAGACCACATTTTTACTGAACACCCTGTTGATCTCATGGTTTAAGTACCGGGCCGTGATCTCGGGGTCGAGTAAAAAGTATATTTCGATTTTTTTGAATGATCACCAATCCGCAATTGGCAAGCGTGGTGAATAAGCCTTTTCCCATCATAGTAGCGATGGCTTGATTTCTATGATGGAGGCCTTTGTCTTGCAGTGAGACAGTATACAGGGTGTATCTGTGAACATTTACATCCCTTTAACCATGTGTTCTACTAACCATTATGAACAACATTTGTTCTATCACTTTTGGAAATTTGCATGATTTTTTTAACTTTTCATGCCGTGTGAGTGAGGTTACCGGAGGACCAATGGGTGGAAGGGGAAAAGGTTGGCAGCGCACTTGTGACTCCACTGGTGTTGAGGGTGTCCATGGGCGGCGGAATTGCTTACCATCAGGTGATCCGTCTGCTCGTCTGCCACCTCTCATATAAAAAAAAAGTCGGTCACGTGACTTGCTCACTTTGTATGGGGAGTCGGAAAAAAAATTCGATATATTTCGAAAAGTCGTTGAACAAATGTTCTTCAGAATGGTTGGTAGAAAACGTGGTTAAAGGGATGTGAATGTTCACAGATACACCTTGTATAGTCTGATACTAGTACTATATTCTTTATTTGTATGTTCACTATAAACACGGCGTTATTCTGAAATTTCTAGTTTAATTCCAGTGAGCATTTGCTGGCACTGTGGGGTAAAAAATCTTAACCGTATCAAGAATGTTTGAATGTTACTATAATAATAGCATCAATGTTAGGATAAATAATAATAAATAATAAATATTTCACAACATATAATTACATATAATTTCGGCGTGAAGCAGCACTGTGCTGTGTTTCGCTGCGTGAGTGAGGGTACCGGAGGCCAAATCCGGGAGATAGGGGGGGTTTAAAGGTGCGCAGCGCACTTGTGACTCCACTGGTGTCGCGGGTGTCCATGGGCGGCAGCAATTGCTTACCATCAGGTGATCCGTCTGTTCGTCTGCCTACCTATAAAATAAAAAAAAAACATCACATACATCGATCTGACTCCGAGATAGGTAGCTCAAGCAACTGTGTTACGGATATCAGAATCAAAAGTGGGATTACAAATATATACATATAATATATGGATAGGATGACAAAAAAATAAAATTAAATTAAAAATATCTTTATTTGCATTTGCTTGTATACATACAGCACTTTCATATCGTCATACATTAAGAAGTATAACTAATTATTTGTAGGTATAATATACAAGTAATTACACACATGTGTCGATACATAAAATATAAGAAGAATAAACATAATCAGATCCTACCACCGGAATCAGAAAGTTGATTCTGACGAGAAGATCCGGCAAAAAACTCGCCAGTTACTCCTTATAATCGCCAAAAATGTTAGTACCATGTTATTTTTATTTATTTATTACTCGCATAAGTCTATTTCATGTCCAACAATAGATATATCCATTACAATGTTTAAGGTGTAGGCGATGTTTATCATTTCCACAAATTATAGTCATTTAAATAATTATATTAAATATGTTTGACTGCCAGTCGGTGGCGCAATGGTAAGTGCGTCGCACTTTAAAGCGATGATTGCGCAAGAGGTCCCGGGTTCAATCCCCGGGTCGGGCCAAAAAGTTGTACCTAAGTTTTCGGAAGAATTTTTTAGTGGCAGCCCGGAGTCTGGAAGCTGGCAGTCTTGTACCCCTGTGCCTCGGAAAGCACTTTAAGCGGCCGTGTCACAATAGTGTCCCATCGGAATATGAGGGTAAGGGAATAGAGAGTGTACTTGTGTTTGCGCACACACTTGAGCACTATAATATATCCTGCGTATGTACGTGGCTGATCGTTGAGATTGGCCGCCGTAGCCGTAAACGGTTGGGATATTAATATTATTATTATTTTATATATGTTTTAACTTTTGTTTTAAGTTTAGATATTGGTAAATCAACAAGTTTTTGCGGTAACTTGTTAAATATTAACCATTTAGCATAGATTTCCAAATCTTATTTTTTTCTACTACGTTTCTGTTTCAGGTGCTAGAAAAGGGATACTCGAAATATGTCATGATTTCCTCAATGCGAAAAGTGGCTCTCAGGTAAGACAAATATAGGAGATCTTCGAACTTTCCTGTTTTTTGGACCAAATACCTACTTATGAAATTGGCGGACAAAAAAATATTTTCTGTAATTTTTCTGTTAGGACTTGTTCTTGGACCCCTGGATGTTCAAATGTCAAGATTCGGCATAGCAAAAAAAGTTTTTGTTAGTTAATTCGCAGAGAATGTATGAAGATGTTAATTTATGAACTCAAATAATACCAAGACTAATGACCTTAAGGTGACGGGTAGGGCACACTAGCGACGCCAATCGATTTAATTTTTTAGCTACTAAACCGGATCTATTTTAAACAATTTCTGGGTTACAACCTCTAGAAGTGGCCGTTTTTGGCGTGATAAAATTTTTCGCGTACGCGTTTAGCTAAGAATTAAGCAAAAAAATGATTTGCATATTGAATATCCGTAGGCACTGCGTTATTATTGTCCATCCAAATATCCAATCATCAGAACTCGAATGCACCTTAAACTCATTATCAATAACTTAAATACATTTTACCATACAATTTTCATGTACTACCCACTTGTCGGAAAGTACGGTCAGCATCAAAAGTAGCTTAGCACTTTAGTACCGCGTCGAAGTAACTGTTCTGCCTATTATAGTTAGTTTCTAAGGGGTACGTCAAAATGTTACTTCGACATGGCACTAATGTGTTAAGCTACTTTTGATGCTGACCGTACAAGCCAATTTTCAAATTGCAAGTTACATCAACACAGATTTGATAAAACACATTCAATAACGAACCTTATTCCACTGACACAAAAGTTCAAGAAAGAGTTTATCATTCGTAAACTGAACATACAGCCACTGGTAAACGCGATGGCAGCTTTAGAACAAAATTTATTGTGAGTTTGTTCCACTTTATGACAGTTTGGCATTTGACCAATGTTTGTATCTTGATAGATACTCTGTGCTATCGATACTTCGCATTATTCCCTCGATATCTAAAGTGAAACGCAGGGAGAAGTACAAAAACATAAGACAGTTCACTCAAATATAGAGTGATGCACTGTAGTCTTTTGATTCTAAAGAACTGTGTTTCAATCTCTTGTTCAGTATTTATTTATTTATTTCACAAAATCCACAGCTTATTTATTTATTTATTTATTTATAATATACACACAACACATTACAATCGCAAATAAACAAAGTGAGAAAAACAAAGTGCAGCTTTGAATTAAAATTACAGTGTTATAAGTGTATATACAGGATGGAAAATAACATTGAGCCATGGAGGGAAACTACCTTAAATCCTTAAGTTATTAAAAAACACAAATAAAACCGCTTTCAAAGCTTTTTTTAAACAAGCTTGTACCGCCCGGAATCGACCGGAAAAAAAATAATTAAGATTGGCTATTTAATTCCACTAATGAATTATAGAGTCAATATTATGGATACATTTTCTCCAAGTAACATTACTTCTTACACTCTTTTCCCGTGAAAAATATGCAAAAATATTATCCAAATACTGCACGACACGTTGTCTTGTTTCTTGGAGAAATGTTATCTTTATTTTGACTGCATTGATTAATGTAATAAAATAAACGAACATTTTTTAAACAAAATCCGGTTCAATTTCCGGATAACAGAAGCAAAATTAAAAAAAAAAACTTTGAATGCAGTATTACATATTTCGAAAAATAAAGGAATGTTTCTCTTGATTAAAACGTGCTAACTTAAGGGGCCAATGTTTATTTCCACATTGTATAGTCAATATTTAATCTATTGTTTTAATAAACAGGCTATCTCTTCTATCAATGACATGCCATTAGGTTCACCGAAAATGCAAAAGACTTGCGCGATGCAACCGTCATTGCTTTTCCACCTACAGTGCGACCACGATCAGAAGGCACTTCAGTGACATTGACAGGGGGCCGTTGTACAATTTTTTTTTTTTGGGAAAATGACAAAATCCGACTTTTGATATGTGCCAAATAACCACGTGCTAAACCGAATTTCCCTCATAATGCTGTGCTGTATATGTGTTTGTTTGTTTGTATACATTTTATTATTTTGTTTTAGGTGGTGTAACCCTCAATTTAAAAATAAAAATCAGAATGAGTAAAATATCCTTACACCGGTCAATTTCTCATTAAAACGTGTCTCTTTAATCGCTCGACATTGGCATAGTTATATAAGTGTTTGCCGTGGGAAACACAGTAGCAGCCATAATTTAAAAAAAAAACCACGTGCAAGGACGATTTAGTCTATGGTATTTGATCGTACATACGGTCTTTTACGCAATCGGGCGAACGTATCAGCACCTTGATGTTGCATAAGATTTCCTGGAGTCCAGCAGGGTTTGCCAGATAGTGTGCCTGGCCAGTTGGCCAGTGGACAATACGACGAAAAAAATACTAGCATTTTTATACGCTTTTCGAATAAAGAAAGAGAAAAAAAATTACCCATATTTAGTAATCATTAAATTTGTAAAAAAATATCGTTTAAATTATTAATTAATACGCCGGAAATGACGTAGTTCTAAGGCTTAACGTATTGTGATGTCGGTGCTATAATGTCCTATAAAAAAGTTTAGGTGACTTTAAGTTTCTTACTGTCACTGTCATTATTTTGTCTTGTAATTTTATGATCAGAGATCAATATTTTTCTTTTAATCAACGTGAGCAAAAGCGTTATTAATTTGTCATACGGAGTGATGACGTCACTGGAGGATTTTTCATTTTATTTTTTGTCTCTAATAAATATCTGTTTAAATTTTTTTTAATTTCTTTTCCTTCAATTTCTATGAGTCTAATCTAGAAACAGTATTTTTCATTTCGGAATATGTTTTCGTCGTATTTTCCATTATTTATTCCAGTAGTACATAGGCGGCTGTTTGGTCCTTCTCCATCAAGGCATCTTATTGTTTGCAGTTCCTGTGCATCGTGTGCAAAGGACCCCTCGACTTATCATGCTACAAAAGTACGTCGACGACTACGAGTAGTAGTAGTTCTAGCACTACAACTACGACGACAACTACGACTACCACTACGACTACGCCAAAACCTCCTAAACCAACTGAGGAAGAGTAGCAATTAAGTGAGATAGCCTTCCTAATATTACTATACTATGCTTTATTGTAATGAGGTATCGTGCATACTAGATATATTACCTTTAGGTGACCTATGTAGCTTGGCCACCGAGCATAAGAAGATTTTCTTTAGATTTCAAGCAACTTACACTTATTGTAATTTTTTTTCAATAAAATGTATATATAAGCAATAATATAAGCAAAATACTAATAAAAGAAATTATTATGTTTCAATTTGTATTTTTGCTATGTCGCTAATTTAGGGTATCTCATTGTAACAAATCATAATATTAGATCTGTACATGTGATATGCAATAAAATATATATATGTCACCGGAAAATAACAAGATCCGTAAGTTTATCAATTTACTAGGAAGTTTATAAACTTTCGTAGGATTCTAAACGGGAGATAAATTGTATTATTTTACGTCCACATTTTCATACATTGATAAACTTACGGAACTCACTCGAAAAATAATAAGTAAGCAATATCCAAACACTGTGCGAGATCTGATTGGCATTGCCACTATGAACATTGACCAATCAAAGAGCAGTGAATTATTTTACGTATTTCAAAGATTCCTATATTTAAAATATTTTGTGTGATTGAACGAACCATATAATATTTTACGAATAGATATCCAGTTAGTTTATAAAATTTACCGTGTGACGTCGGAAATTGATAAATTTACGAAAGTGTGGACGTAAAATAATACAATTTATCTCCCGTTTAGTAATCCTACGAAAGTTTATAAACTTCTTAGTAAATTGATGAAACTTACGGATCTTGTTGTTTTCCGGTGACATATACAAAGTAAAAAATAAAAAAAAAGAGAAAATGTGTCAACCATGTTTTTGCCTCATGAATCTGCAGAAAAGGTTAACATTTTATTCGACTTACCATATTTAGGAAGAAGCAAATAGATATGCAAATAATATAATTTCCATAACGACATGCCATGGGGTCGCAGAAATAGGTTAAAAGGGTAGGTTTTACGAGGCCTCACGTAATAAATTCAAGTCAAGACGAATAAGGGTTAGACGTGACTAAAAGCATTTTATGCCGACGGTACACAACACCTGGTTCGGGTACTTAGGTAGTCCTAATTTTTATTGCTAGAAATTGCCCGTGGGAAAGCCACGCTCTGGCATGAATTGGCCAGCTCGACCGGAATGCACCACGGCCTCGCAGAAAACCGGCGTGAAACATCGCCTGCGCTGTGGTTCGCGCAGTGAGTAAGTGTACAGGAGGCCTAATCCGGGGGAATTGACCAGCCTCATATTAGACGAAACCCAGTAATGCAATGGGAGACCCCGACACTACCCGTCCGTCTTCCAGCGTACGGGCGTGCGTAAGGCGCCGCTGAAAAGCGGCGATGTCAGCCTATTGTACTCCGGATTGGCGGCATTTCCACTGAAAAAAATGCCGCATCCGGGGGAAGGGTATAAAGGTTGGCAGTAGGGAATGGAAGGACCTTGTCACCGCCTCAGTAAAGGCATTTCTAGAAAGGCACGACTTCAGTAATAAAGAAAAGATGAAGAAGAAGAGGGACTATATCAATTGAAAAGGTAAGTAAGTACCTAAGTAAGGTTTCCGTAAGGTTTATGTTATAGTGTGAGATTAATACCTACTTATGGAGTTACCTGATTATTTATGCAAGGGCGCATTATTTGTCAAGAACCTTGTAATTTGTAGTTTTCTGCAAACGCCTTTAAATTTTTACCGAGCAAGCACTCAGCAACATTAGCTTCTACCTGTCAAAAAAGGTCACGGCCACGGCCAAGGATTCGTCCTGAATTTCCTAGCCCACGTTCCTGTCTCATCACATGGCATTAGTAAAACAGGATTTAATCCCGAAGTAACCCTCAATAATCGTATCACTGTTAGCGAAATGATACTGTCGGCAGAGAAATATTTGAATTTAAATATTTAATAAGCTAAGAAATATTGTAGCCTGCAGTTGACGCTCAACAGGCGACGCTCAAAATGATCGGTAATGTTGCACAACATCGCGCAACTTAGCCAACATGATGTGCAACATTTGTCAATTGTCGCATGGGCGAACAGACACTTACGTACTAAAGAATTAACGCCTCATCGGGGTGTCGTGGTTCCAACCTGAGCGTGCGCCTGAGGATTTTTCAAATCTATGTGCTAATTTCTACCATTCGCTCTGCGGTAAGGGAAAACATCGTGAAACCTGAAGGTTTCCGATAGCTTCTGATAAGTGTAACTATAATTCAGTTGGTCTGGTTCTCCTGTTAAAAGTGTTTCGAAAGTGAGACGGCAGTCACTTCATTTTAGTTACCAGACTCTCCAAATTCTGAATCATAGTCTGAGCATACCCCGGAAATCACACGCTACGATGAAGAAGAAGCATGGGTGAACAGACGTTGTTACGTATCTACCTACTGATGAAGTGGTGCTACATGTTGCGCAACGTAACACCGTAGCGCAACACCGTTAGTACGCGGCAACAACATTTCCATATTGCTGCAGCAACTATGTTGGTAACGATACACTTTTGGGGACACTGCCACGGGGACCTACTTTGTTCTAACTTTCCTTTTTATTTACTTTTAGTTTAATTTTATTTCTTACTTATTGTCTTAATTTTCTTGTGTTTTTGTTCCATATATAAAATGTAATACTAATTAAATTTAATTTAAACTCTTTAATAGACTACGGAACGTTACATGTATTAAATGACGCTTGGTAGACATTTCTTGTGGAGTGTATACCAGGTAAAGGAATGTCAAAAAGTCCTTATCTCTCGCCAAAGCTAATATTTAGATAGCTAAATTGGCTGAATGGAGCGTCAACATTTGAATGGGTATTTTGATTATAATACTTATTCCTAGGGGTTTGAGTAAATATTTGTGACAATATAAATAAAGTAAATTACGGTGTTTCAATCAAGAACAACGAACGAAGACCTTGATGACGTAAAATGTGTCATATAATTATTATATGAGTGGTTAGTTAAATTTAATATTCAAGATTGAATGAAAATCGTATGAGCCATCAACCGACGTTATTTGAGAATATTTGTCAAATGCGAAATACCTTATAGGTATAATTTATTTTTCTTTGTCATTACACTCTTCACCGTTCTTGATCGTGGTCGTCACAACAGCGTTTATGGCTTGCTTTACAATCCTTTTCCACTCCACAGGGATGCTTTTCTAGTGCATTTGTAGAGTGACCATTGAAGGGAGTTTTTATTTGATCGGTCCAGCGCATTGGGACAAGCCTTGCGCTCGTTCAACTTTACCTTGTACTACAAGTCTTTCCAGTCTAGGAGTCGTCTCGACGCGTGATATCTCGAAAGAAAGTGAGGATGCGGCATTGGACAATTAAAAAAAGGCGCTGCTTGATGAGGAGTTCTTGGAGGATAAAGCAGGCCATGCACGTTTATGTGACGACGAAGGTCACTCTGCCAATATTGTGATGACATAGAAGAAAAATAAGACAGATACTTTGAACAAATAATGTACTTCCTAGCTCTTTAAAAACACGCAAAGAATTCATTGTAAAATATATTGTACCGAGCAGCTGGTGACACTATTATTTAGATTCTCTGATCAAATTATGGTTGTATGTTTCTTTACCACCATATCTCATGGAAATGGTGGAACGTTTCTGCTGATGCTACCTGCCTCTCACCAGTATCATGAACGGCTATCCACTAACTTTTGGCGTATTCCACTTAATTTAATCCCTAGAAGACCCTTGTTCTCTCACTGCTGATCGTATTAGCCAACACAGTTTTGGTTTCATTTCAATAAGGTATATAGATACTATTCAAGCGTGTTAGTTCGATGATCGACGCACAGCCTAAACCGTTTAACATAGAAATTTGAAATTTGGTGTGGTGGTTCTTTAATTAGTGTAAGTAATTTGTTTTTTTTTTGGAATATCAACGCCTAAGGCTCGATCCTACTAAACTTAATCCGAGGATAAATCTATGGTATAACGTCAGATTTGTATAGAATGACAGCACCATACCGTAGATTTTTTATCGGATCAGGATTGCTCGAATCGGTACGGTAAAAAGAGTTTCCATATTTATATGACAGTCCTTCATTTTAGGAGTAATAGAACTTTGCTAGAAGACTAAAATTTATAAATTATTATTAATATGTCAATGTAAAACCGTTGTACTAAAATGCCTTTGAAACATTATTTTGAATGTTACAAAAAGGCCGAATGAAATATTTTGTCAACCTCGTGGTTGGCTGTAAAATAGAGATAAGGGCTGGGAGACAAAATTATATCGGTTGCTTGTAAAGTTAGGCCTCAGGTGAATGATGGCACATTAATTATTCAAATTATATTTTATATTTTTTCCTCGGACTAACTGCTGCATTCAGAAACGTCAATTAAGCTAATTGTCAATGAACTTAATTATAGATAGCCTATGCGTATTCAAATATGAGTCATTTTTTTTCTTCATCATCATCATCATCAGCCCATTTAAGTCCGCACTGCTGGGGCACGGGCCTCCCTCAATCACATGAGGGGTAGTTGCCATACTCACCACGCTTGGCAGACGGGTTGGCGAGGGTTTTGATTTAAATGCAGAGTTTTCCTTCTCTGGGTGCTGATGATCATGCCAGCAGCTTTACCTTAGTCGCCTTTTACGACACCTCGGTAAGAGTGAGGGTGGCCTATTCTACTCTGCCGGGGACCACACGGCCATATTTTTTCTTAAGTAACCATTAAAGTTAATTTGACGTCGAGTGCGGCATTAGGTGGCTGATCTAGAATTATGGTTTCATTATTTTTGTGAAAAGAAACAAGCTATCTGGTTAAAATAGTTATTTACGGGATTTCTACCATGTACCTTGAGTTTAGTTTAGTTAGTTACAGTTTTGAGTTTCCAATATTTTCGATAATATAAGGTACATGGTAGAAATCGCGTAAATGACTATTCTATTGTTAGCGATCAAGAAAGTTTAAAACAATATATTATCTGGTTAAATCTTGCGGTCATCGACATGGCTAATTATGCTTCAGCTGTCTGATTGTATGCCGGCGTTTAACGGACGCCCTAGGCATCCGATTGGATGGCTGCTTCAACCAGATGACTACGATATGTACATATATTATACGTAGGCATTGTATAATAAAGCACTGAGCGTACTGTTATGCGGCATCCGGCAAATGTCTTTTTAAAAAATGAAACACCAAAGTTCCTAACACCGAATTTATTCCCGAACCGAATTCATCATCATCATCATCATCATCAGCCCATTTAAGTCCCCACTGCTGGCGCACGGGCCTCCCTCAATCACATGAGGGGTAATTGCCATACTCACCACGCTTGGCAGACGGGTTGGCGAGGGTTTTGATATAAATGCAGAGTTTTCCTTCTCTGGGTGCTGATGATCATGCCAGCAGCTTTACCTTAGTCGCCTTTTACGACACCTCGGTAAGAGTGAGGGTGGCCTATTCTACTCTGCCGGGGACCACACGGCCGAACCGAAGTCACTACAGGAAATTTAGGGGAACCTCACTTTTCTTTTAGGGATCGGGGACACGGATGATTTGCAACTGACTGCGGATGGTAGGCAACTTGCTACTGATTACTGGCAACTGACTTAACCGCATGGCGGCAATTGGTTTTATTAAAAGACAAAATGTCAACCTAAGCAATTGTTATTAACTAATATCGGATATAACAGTACGTATTAAAATCTGTCCAACTTCAAAATGGCGATCCGCCGGGGCGATGACGCGGTTAGGGACAAGCTTGCAAATAAAAGATAAATTACTAACATACCCCTGAACCCTTCTCTGAGGTCCTTAACTACATAAAAGCACCATACCCCCTACCCCAAAAAATAATAATAATAATAATGACAGTACATTTTATACATCTTATTAACATTAACCATGCACGACTGCCTAAACTTAAGATTGTTATTGTAATTTAATTTAGTTTAATTTTATCGCGGAGCAAATATCAAAAATAATTTGTAACACTTTAAAAACAAGCACAATAAAGGCACGGAACCAGTGTCCGTGGAATTTCATTAGAATTAAAAAAAAAAATCTGTCAAATTATTTTATCATATTCTTACTTCTGATGTATTGAATAGGTTTGTGGGATTTTTGTACTACAACATGTGGTTGTGCTCAAGCTTAAGAAGGGCGATGGTAGCTTAGTGGTTGACGGTAGATCAGAACACGCCTTCCATACGAGGGGTCGTGGTCGAATACGAACAAGCTCATCTGGATTTTTCAAATGTATGTTCGTATTTTTACTATTAGCTCGGCGGTGAGAGAAAACATAGAGAGGAAACCACGTTTCGGAGAGTTTCTGAAACGTGTAACCACGATTCAGTTGGTCTGGTTCCCCTGTAAAGGATGACGAAGGTCAGGCGGCAGTTGTTTCATTGTAATTACCAGGAGCTCTATTTTTGATTCACTCGTATGACTTAGCGTCGTCGCATGCGACGTAAGTCACATTCGCTTTCTAAGTCGCATGAAGCCGATTTTCCTTATTTTTGAATTTTTGATTGATGTGATTGTGCTCAATATGATTTATATCTTATCATCATGTAACATCAAAGTTTTGACGGCCTTGTTGGCGTAGTGGGTAGTGCGTCGTCACTTTAAAGCGACGGCTGCGCTTGGGGCAAAAGGTTTTCAGTTACGAAATTCTTAGTATCAACCCGAAGTCTGGAAGAAAGCGGTCTTGTACCCTATGCCTCGGAAAGCACTTTAGGCCGTTCGTCCTGCACCCGATTCCTCTCCCGTCGTATCACACTTGTGTCCGGAATATGTGTGAGGGCAAGGGAATAAATAATGCCCTTGTGTTTGCGCACACACTTGAGCACTATCATATATAAGGTCGGATTTTCTGATCCGTACTTACCTTTTGGTTAAATAAACTATAGTCAACTGTCTAACCAATAGTCAAAGTGACGTAATTCATTGCAATATAACTATTAGTTAATTCCAACTATTTTCCAAAAACACATTTTGGCAATATTTGACCATTTGTTACTTTTTAAACCATTAGTTCAGTTTAACTACGGATCAAAAAATTTAAAGTTTTAAAAACCCCCGACGGCGTGGCCGCCCGTACTTTATCACTCGATGCGGTAAATAACCCTAGAATAAAATCAGTATTAATCTAAGTAAATAACGGACAGATTGAAATATTTCGGAATTGGATTTTGATTAAGTACTCGTATTATAAGTTTGACAAGTCTGTGTGTGTGTGTCTGTGTATCTGTCTATAGCATCGTAGCTCCCGAACAAATGAACCTATTTTGATTTTGTTGTTTTTTTGTTTGAAAGATGAATAAGGAGGGCGTGTTCTTAGATATGTTTTATAAAAATCGATCCAAGATGGCCGCCGTCACAAAGATATGGATTGTATGTTCTAACACAACTCCCACAATATGGGTATCATATAAAATGGCTTGAGTAGCAGAATATATTTATTGTGACAAATTTCAAATCCAAGAGCCATCTTGGATTTGAAAATCGAGTGATAAAGTACGCAAAATTGTTACAACAATACGTCTAATAGATAAATGTGCTGGATTATGTAAAAAATTGGCAATAGGCACTCTAGAGGAGGACCGCGACAAATGGCGCGTGAGAAAAAAATAGGCCCTCGCTCTAAGAACCTAGTAAAATTTATTTTCTCTTAGTAATGCCAGTTGGTAGTAACCCTGCCTGTTTATTTGGTGTCTGGAATCCATTCTCGTGCTTGTGATATTTATTGACAGAACATTTTTTATTAAATAAACGTAGTCTTTATGTAGGTATTGTTTTCATGATAAACCATGTTTGATCAAATCGAAAATTCCGAGAATTGAGGTCCTGGGTGCTCTTTTTTATTGCTTAAAATAGGCAGACGAGTTTAGGACCCATCTGATGGTAAACAGTAACTGCCGCTCATAGACATCAACAATGACGGAGCACAGTCATGCTTGTATATCTTTTTAAGTTTATGAGCTTTATTCATGAATGCTCAATAAATCTTAGTTAGCTAAAACGGTGTTAGAGAGCAGTTTTGACGCTTTACACTAAAAAAAATACATTTTCACATTATGATGGACAAACAAGTAGACGGCTCATCTTATGTTAAGTGATTAACGCCTGCTTTAAAACGCCATTTTAAATAACAAAGGTTTAATAAACATTTATGAATAAGACCCTAAATGTCTGTGGTGTACTTTAGAACAACTCGTAGAAAAAATGAGATAGGTAATTACGTACCTATGAGTCGATGCATGTGCGTATCTCCGTAAATACTTTTTTGAGCTAACAAGAACAATTTTCTATGATCAATATCATCACTTACCATCAGATGAGATTGTGGCCAAATTTCTGCTTATTCTACTAAAAAAAATTAAAACTATGCCACATTAACATAATGCCTGCATAAAAATGTAAATTTAAGACGATAACGTAACGTGTCAGCTGATGCGATTCAAAGGAACCTAAAAGGAACCTATGAAATTAGTATCCAGTTTAGACATTTATGGAATTTATTTAGATTAAGAATCGGTAGTTCAGATTTAGAATCGTTCAGTTTAGATACGTGAAGACATCATCAGGCAGTAATTACTCTGGTGGTGCCGTGTGAGCAGCTGTTAAATCCCACGGCTCATGTTATTTGAAAGAAGGAAGAGACATGAATTCTCTGTACTCTGCAGTCCGGCAAGGATGTCCCCCTCTTTCTAACATTCGACACAAAACCGAAAAAATGGCAGAGAAGCAGACAAGTCACCTAATAATTAGTGATTAGTCATATACCTGCCATACCAGAGAAGTCCAAAGTGTGATACCAAACTTTTAAATAAATAAATATTTCACAACATCACATACATGAATCTGACTCCGAGATTGGTAGCTCAAGCACCTGTGGTACGGATATCAGAACTAACAAAGGAATTACAAATTTATACATTTAATACTTGTCTTTTGTAAATACATACTTATAATACACAGAAAACACCCAGACCAATACAAACAGACATGTTCATGCACGCAACTTAACTCCCATTTACCCTCACCCACTCCGCGAAACACATTTTGATCAGTCGATAATAGATGTGTGTAATTCCTTACTGAAACGACTTAGTAAGCTGCTTCATATCTGATCTCATTTATCGATAACACACTGATCCGAATCACCAATGCTCGCTCCATATCATTCGGCTCATTCGGATCTCAAAATCGGATTTGTACAATCGGTCAACTCACTCACTGACTCACTGTGTTCCACTGACACGAATGAGCGACGAACTACAGACGATCACTGATAGCCAGAGATGAGTGAGTCGGTTCTGTCGGCAACAGATGGAACGTGTCACGCCGGGAACAAGATAGGTAGACATAACATTGATTGTAATGACGGCCATACGTGTCACAGAAAAATTATCTTTAGGCCGATGGTAATAAATATCAATGGTATGTATGAGACTTGGTAAAATAATTTAAATAATTCTAATCGAGTCGCTCTCTGTTATAAATCTATCTGAGAGTCGATGTTGCAAATGTTCCAAATTTTCCAAATGAAGCGTATCTGATTTCGCGGATGTTCATAGGGATGCGTTGATTACTTTCCATCAGGTGACTCGTTTCTCGCCTTTAGCATAAAAAAAACACTGAAATGACTCTATTCACTGTTCCAGATTCAGATGATCCACACTTTAGAAAGATACAATTTTTCCAGGGCTAGTCGATGTTACTGTTCAATTATTTATTTCTTCTTTGCTATTTCAATTTCAATTTTATGCATGCGACTGTTGCATAGATATGGAACAGATGCGCAATAATGTTATGGTAGTCGCTGAAAACCAGCGTCGGGGTTGGACTCTTGGATCAGCACCGACTAATGCTGAGCGGCCGCCTCTTTGGCGCATACAGGGATAATGTTGTCCTACTTTTCGTAAATGATTTATGTCTAGGTTATGTTTCTAATTAAGTTTCCTTGTTTTGTATTGTGCCAAATAAAGTTTTCATTCATTCATTCATACTTATTGATCGGAATGGTCAATAACATAGCAATTATTATTTCCCGAGAAATAGGTATTAGTTACAAAACGTCTCACTTTCACATACACGCGTGTACAATAATAGTAACAGTCCGGGCAGTGGATAATAATAGGACAACCACTATATCGTAGCAGTATACCATGTTATCTATACTATTAATTAAATTCAACAGACTGCCGCAAGGCTTATAGGTAATCTGAAAACACGAAACACAATTGTGCGATGTAATCTACACCTAGCGCCATCTATTGGTATAACGTGTCTCGAAACGAAGTAAGGGCGGGCCACTATAAGATAAATATTTACGCAACATGTATCATCTTACCGTCTCGTAGTAGTGTCCACTTCGTCACTTCGGAGCGTGGGAACTTTCCAGGATCCAGGATTTGATAAGTCGAGTTAAGTGCTTATTGCGTGGTGCGTATTTCTACCATTAGCTCGGCGGTGAGGGAAAACATCGTGAGGAAACCTGCACGTTTAGGATAGTTTCTAAAATGTTTCGTGTAACCATACCCACTGAATGGTCTGGTTCCCCTGTTATAAGGTTGCGAAGGTCAGACGGCAGTCGCTTCATTGTAATAACCAGACTCCCCAAATCAAGAATCATGGTCCAGGCGTATCCTGGGCTCCAGAGCGACAGCTTTGGACGCAACCGGGAATAACACGCTGAGATGAAGAGAAGAGAGAATTACGTAATGTACGAGAAAACAGTAGCTACTAAGTACATTATTCGCAATACCGTTTGATTGGTAATTAATAAATTGTTAGCGTGAATTAAGTTTACAAGTAAACTTTTATAGTTAGTATACATTATAGAACAAGGTAATAATGCACTTGTAATAGTCTATTTACGAGATTTCTACCATGTACCTTATTTTTCAGTTTCCGATATTTCGGGACTGTTGCAAGCGCCATGTTTACGGAGTAACTGAAGAACAGGTGCGAGAAACAGATTGCCCGCCAAAGGTGGACGCTAAATTTTACGGCTACAAATTCGGCTTCTATAAATTTTGTTTCTCTCGATTTCAGTTTTGTTAAAGGCAACCCTATTCGGCGTCCGTTGATTGGTCGGCACGCCCTTTGTCAAGGGTCGACGGCGCGTTAAAATTTCACTCAACTAGCTACACGGTATTCTGGGAAAGCTGATTATTAGCACACATGTGGATCGTGTTATCGAACTGCCACTGATGGATATATTAACAGGAAATAGCATTTAGCTCTACCCAAAATCGGCTAATAAACTTAGGTATCTAATTCTTCGACAAGTTTTCCCTGGAGGCTCTAATGCTATCTCGTGGATAGTTAAGAATCCTTAAAAACCATTAAGGGTCACTGCAACTGCAGGCTCCAGAACCGGGCTGACCGTGGATCCCACCAGCAGATGTTGTAAGGCAGTGGAAGAGACGCCTTTGCTCGTTCTCTGTCATTGTGATGCTAGGGCCCATTAGAAGCCGCACCCTGGGCAACTACTACATCCCGGAAGACGACTGGACCTAGGAGACGATCTCTAAGAGAGAGCGAAGGCCACACAGTTGATCAAACATGGTCACAGTGTTCACTCTTCAATCAAATTATAGGTATCTAATCTTTGTTATCATGACTGGCAGTGGCTCATGTCCCACCATTTAGGCGATGATTGCGCTTGGGGTTATAGGTTTGAACCCCAAGTCGAGCCGTGTAGCCAGTGTAGGTACATGAGTTTTCATCATCATCATCATTTTATCCAATAGACGTCCACTGCTGGACAATTGATTTCCGCATCCTTTACCAGATCGTCCGTCCACCTTGTGGGGGACATCAATCATCAAAGGAGACTCAAAGTCACCCAGAGAGCAATGGAGAGGGCTATGTTTGGAGTCTCCTTGCATGATCGTATCAGAAATGACAAGATACGCAGGAAAACTAAGGTTACAGACAAAGCCCAAAGGATTTTATGTCTCAAGTGGCAATAAGCAGGGCACATAGCGAGGAGAACAGACGGCCGTTGGGGCGGAAAGGTCCTCGAGTGGAGACCACGTACAGGAAGTCGCAGCCGTGGCATGAGTTAGTGTCAGCCCAAAGTCCGGAAGTGGGCGGTCTCGAACCCCCGTACTTCGGAAAGTACGTTAAGCCGTTGGTTCTGTGCCTGTTCAGATTGCCTCTTCAGCCGTGTCTCTCTCGTGTCCGAGCGAAATATGAGGGTAAGGGCATGGCCGCCATGGCCAAAATAACGGGCTGCTACCACCAATGATTTTTAAGTAAGTAGTACCTTTTTACTTACTTTAAGCTCAAGCAAAACTTAAACTTAAGCTGAACAAAAAATAAAACACTTATAAAAACGAAAACAATAACTGAGACCTACTAGCTATTGTTTTAATTTTCATAAGTATTTCATCTTTTGTTCAACAAAATTTTATAAATGTATATTGAAATAAGTGTCAATATTTTTTCTTAAGTAACCATTATATTAGTACCTTGGGGACGTTCAAGTATTACGTAAGCAGATTTATTACAGTTATTTACCCCCCTACCCCCCTCGTCAGCAAAAGTAAGCAAAGCTCTTACCCCATCCCCCCATGCTTACGTAAACTTTTTCGATTTTTTTGTCACAGCTCGGCACGGTTAGTAGGGTTACTAACCGTATGCATTTATTTGTAGGTAATTCCCCGAATATACGTTTCGTTTTCAAGCAAAAAAACTAATGTGAAGGTTGCCATTTGTGTTAAAAAGAAAATAATTATCGATGACGTAATCATCATCTAGACTCCCCTACCCCCCATGTCATCCAATATAAGCAAAGGTCCCCCCCCCCCCCCCGCCCTTCCATAGTGCTTACAGCCTGTGCGGATAAAGAATAGGATCAGAAATGGCGGCGCATCTATTCACTTCTCGCTCGCACCCCACGAGTGCGAGTATAGACGCAAATAGTGTGCGAGCGAGAAGTGAATAGATGCGCCGCCATTTTTGATCCCATTCTTTATCCGCACAGGTAGTACACATATAATACTTGAACGGCATCTTCGAATAGGTTATTAGCAGATATTGTTGTTGATGAGCGGGACTTATGCCTTCTTTCCGAGTCACGTTGTCTTTCCGAGTAACTCCACACATTCACCGCAGCATATTCATCTCCGTGACATGCAACTCCTGTTACTAAGTTAAAGCCAAGTCTCACTGTTTTACGAAAAAAACCGGTCTACTGATGGACCTTCAAAAAGTTGAGAGATGATTTAACTATCTCTAAGTTTTAGTCTACCAAGTTCCGAAAATTTCACTGGCAAATTAAACAACAAGGATGGTATTTCGGAGAAAATAAACGATTGTAATCTGATGAAGGTATTTTAGTCAGTTAAATTGGTAATAGGAGAATAATAATACTGACTAATGTTTCAAACAAATCATTTTCTCTATCGAGAAACTTTATAGCAATAGTATAAAAATAAGTTCATACAATATCCCGTACGTTGATCTGATTTCGTACAAAGAATTACAATTATATTAAAATATTTTTATATGATAGGAGGCAGACGAGCAGACGGATCACCTGATGGTAAGCGATTGCCGCCGCTCATGGACACCCGCGACACCAGTGGAGTCAAAAGTGCGCTGCCAACCTTAAAACCCCCATTTCCCGTGGATTGGCCCTCCGTCACCCTCATTCACGCAGCGAAACACAGTACAGTGCTGCTTCACGCCAGTTTTCTGTGAGGTTGTGATATCACTCCGGTCGGGCCGGCCCAATCATGCCGAAGCGTGGCTCTCAAACGTTTTTTTTTTATGATATAGGTGGCAGACGAGCAGACGGATCACCTGATGGTAAGCGATTACCGCCGCCCATGGACGCCTGCAACACCAGAAGTGTCACAAGTGCGCTGCTTACCTTTTAACCCCCCTTCCCCTGGATTGGGACTCCGGTAGTCTCACTCACGCAGCGAAACACAGCGCATGCACTGCTTCACGCCGGTTTTCTGTGACGACGTGTTATTACTCCGGTCGAGCCGGCCCATTCATGCCAAAGCGTGGCTCTCCCAAAATGTACATTAAATAAAAATAATCTTAAGTAAATAACACACTTAAAAATTTCATCTCGTGTTCAGGCGGGACTCGAGCCTACACCTTCCACAATCCGGGTGGATGAGAACATCCACCCGGATTGTGGAAGGTTGGTTGGTAGAAACCAATTAGACCACTGAACGCGTTACTAAGCCGACGAAATTTGTAAGTGCTTGATTCGACATGAGCTGTGTTTTTAGGTGTGTAAGAATAAAAAATATTAACTAAAAATAATCTTATTCTAGAAACTAAGTAGTCCTTTCTATAAAAGGATGGCCATCAGCAACTCCCCTGTTATCATCAGGTGGTACAGACAACTTGCCTCTGCATAAAAACACAGCTTACACAACTGACTGTGATAAACCTCTGTAACGTTGTGTTATACCAATATGTTTGAAATAAATTCAGCGCAAACTATTTGGTTTTCGCTTTATCCCTTTTATTTTTTAATAACGGCATGTCTGCATTGATTCGCGGATCACGCCTGTTCGGAACAGAGGAGCTGCCAAAATGAAATATCGCTTTTCGTTAAAATAATCCCGTACAATCGATACATTCATGTCATATTCATATGGAGGAAAAGTGAGAATCTGTAAATCAACGGCCAAGTGATATAGAATCTAACTTTAAAAATAGTCAAAATGTGGTACAGTACCTCCTAGATTTGGCTTTGCTTAGAGATTTTATTTTATTTTATAAAGAACAAGCAGACTTGGCTAGTATTCGCGGGATGGTTTTGGTGAGACAAATGTTTTTTTTTTTACATTATGGCAGACAAACGAGCAGTCGGCTAACCTGATGGTAAGTGAATTACCGCCGCCCATGGACATCTGCGACACATGGGGCATCACAGATGCGTTGCCGGCTCTTAAGGGAGGAATAAGCTCTTTTCTTGAAGATCACCAGGTCGTATCTGTTCGGAAACACCATCGTTGGTAGCTGATTTAATAGTTTTACTACGCGCGGTAGGAAGTGGCGTGAGAAGCGCATTGTGGTGGAATAAAATCCATCCAAGTGATGTGGGTGAAATTTGGAATTCTGGCGTGATGTACGATGGTGAAAATTTGCAGCTGGAATAAGGCCGAACAGCTCCTCGGAACACTCCCCATTGTAGATGCGATAGAAGACACAAAGCGATGTTACATCTCTACGCAATGACAAAGGATCAAGCGTGTCGGAAAGAGCCTGGTCGTCGATGTTACTGTAACGTTGTTTTTTCTTTTTACAAATAGGTTTATTGTGAATAACTGTGTTACACAACCAACCAACACTACCAAGCCTGGTTCAACCAACTCGCGCCAAAGCGAGCAAAACGTCGTGGCCGACCCCCACCCGTCAACTCTCGTTTCGTTTGCCGCAAATGCGGACGAAGAGTACACTCGCGAATCGGCTTGTACAGCCACGAGCCTAGATGCAGAGCCCTTACCCGAGTTGCTACTTAAAACATCTGACAAGATGCAAAGGCCAAAAGGTGGTGTTACTTACTACGCTGGCTTAGTGAACCGAAGTGGATCTTGGCCTCCGACACGAGATTTCGCCATTGCGGTCTGTTTTCGGCTGTTGGCCTGTTTGGCCTGTTTAGGCTTATTTAGGGTTATTTTCACCATCGTACATCACGCCAGAATTCTAAATTTCACCAACATCACTTGGATGGATTTTATTTCACCACAGTGCGCTTCTCACGCCACTTCCTACCGCGCGTAGTAAAACTATTAAATCAGCTACTAACGATGGTGTTTCCGAACAGATACGACCTGGTGATCTTCAAGAAAAGAGCCTATTCCTCCCTTAAGAGTCGGCTACGCATCTGTGTTGCCCCGTGTGTCGCAGATGTCCATGGTCCTGTAGATATCCACAGTTTGATAGACTATAAAATGAAATGCGCTGATTTCCTCAGAATGTTTTCCCTCACCATGGGCATACTGGCAACTGTCACTGTGATTTAACAATAGGTATTAAATAAATACCCTCCAGAAGGTCAGAGGTCACGACCCTCAGCAATAAGGAATAAGATGCAAGGAGGAGGAATAAATATTCTCCAGCCGATTACGGATATGGCAGCCACTCATAACGATCAGCCACGGACGCAGAATATATTATAGTGCTCAAGTGTGTATGCAAACACAAGTGCACTCTCTATTCCCTTACCCTCATATTCCAATGGGACACAAGCGTGACACGACCGGAGAGGGATTGGGCGCAGGACCAACAGATATAGTGTTCAAGTGTGTATGCAAACACAAGTGCACTCTCTATTCCCTTACCCTCATATTCCGATGGGACACTGTGACACGACACGACCCCTCCGGTCGTGTCACGCTGGCCGATACCTTGATCGGGCGCAGGTCCGACGGCGTAACGTGTTTTTCGAGGCATGGACAAGACCGCCAACTTCCATACTCGGGGCTGACACTTTTTTTATGTGATAGGTGGCAGACGAGCAGACGGATCGCCTGATAGTAAGCGATTGTCGCCCATGGACACCCGCGACACTAGTGGAGTCACAAGTGCGCTGCCTACACTAGAATTTCTTACCGAAAACTTAGGTACAAATTTTTAGCACGACCCGGGGATCCAACCCGAGACTTCTTGCACAGCTGCCGCTGTAAAATGCAGCCACTGCGCCGCCGAGGCAGTGAATAAATGCTAATAAAGTATAAAGGGAACAATTTTAATGCAGTTTGTTGAAATCAGTTAAAATGGGCAGTTAATTTGTAATATTAAATAAAACAAACTTAATATTTATAAGGCACTGTTTACTCGCTGTGTTTGCTCATAAATACATATTAAATTAAATTCAAAATTCATTATGGTTATGGTCTTGCATTAATGGTGAGTGTGATTTTTGCTGGATTTTGAGTGATGTTTGCCCGATGAAGGCTGAAAATAAAAATTAAAAAAATATTATTGCATTGTATTCTTACCCTGAAACGACATTTGTACCTCTTTTTAGCAGACTTTAAAAAAAGGAGTATGTTCTTAATTCGACTCGGATATTTTCTCTTTTTTTATGTTTGTGCGCCGATTACTTTGCCATTTATGAACCGATTTAGATGATGATTTTTTAGTTTGAAAGTAGAAAGTCCCGCAAAGGTACAGTGAAAAGGATATATATTGATAGGATTCTGGAAAAAAATTAGAGGAACCCTCCAAATAATGGGACACTAAAAAGCATGAAATAAATATTCTACGAAAATAAACCCGTTTTCAAAAACCACGAACTAAAAAGTGTAAAATAATATTTTGAACACTTCATACACTTTAAATAACATTATAAATTAGTACACTAAAGTAAAAATAAAATATTATTTTACACTTTTTAGAACCTACGTGGTTTTTAAAGCCGGTTTTATTTTCGTAGATTTTTTTAATAAGACCTATCTCAGGGTAGAAGAGTAGACGTATCACCTGATGGTAAGTGATTGTCGCCACCTATGGAAACCTGCAAAACTAGATTTTTATTTATTTATTTATTTAAAATAGGTACGCAAACAGATTACAGTCAATTTTACAACCATGTAGTTAGTACAATATTAATTTAACTAGACAGTAACCTATAAATAGCATACACAACATGATTAATTAATTTATATACCTAAAGCTACTCAACTACACAAAGTTAAAATCTAAAGTAAAATAAAAAAAAATATCAAAAGCTATGATGTTTTTGATGTTACCAGCTCAGCCTTAACTAAGTTGATAACAGTACTCTTGAACCGAGGAAAGCTCACATTGTACACGTCTATGGGACTGTCACTGCGATTGCTAGCCATTGCTAGAGGAGTCGGAAGTACGACTGACCGGATGGCGTAATTGGTAGTGACCCTGCCTTTTACGCCAAAGGTTGTGGGTACGATCCCCACCCTGGACAAACATTCGTGCGATGAACACTTGTGTTTGTTCAGTGTCTGGGTGTAATATATGTACATATTTGTGTTCCTCTGTTGTCTGATATCTGTAACACAAGTGCTTAAGCTACTTAGTACGGAATCAGGTCAACGTATGAGATGTTAAAAAATATATATATCTCCTTATATGTCACAAGTACGTTGCCAGCTCTTATCTTGAAGGTTTGAAGGGTGGCTTGGCCCGGAAATACCGCAGGCATAGTCATAGGATAGTTCATTCCCTATAAACCGTAAAATATAGCTTAATTAAAAAGAGCAGCTACTGGTGTTTACAAAAAAATATCGGAAAAATCTTTGGAATGAAACATGGTAAAACGATAAACTTTATGCTCATTAAAATAAGAGTCAAATGAAACCTGTCCTAATCAAGCTATAATTTACAAAGTATAGTATGAGGATTTACTGTTGTACGAAATAGTAAGTTTCTTGAGAAACGCGCAGATCAATTCCTGAAACTGCGTCCCATGGATAAACTTAAGAGTTTTTTTTTATGGGATAGGGGGCGAGCAGACGGATCACCTGATCCACCTGACGGATTACCGCCACCCATGGACACCTGCAACACCAGAGGAGTCACAAGTGCAACTGCCGACCTTTTAAAAAGGAATACGCTCTTTTCTTGAAGGTTTTCAGGTCGTTTCTGTCTGGAAAGATAGTACATTCCATAGTTTTGTCGTACGAGGCAGAAAGTTACTTGAGAAACGCACAGTCGAAGACTGCCTACCATCTAGATGATGTCGATGGAACTATTGTCGAGTGGAACGATGGCGAAATGATGCGGCAGGGATCAGTCCGAACAATTCCTCAGAGCATTCTCCATAGTATAGGCGGTAGAGTATACATAGCGAGGCTACATCTCTACGCAGTGCTAAGGAGTCTAGCCTATTAGAGATATCTTTGCAGTCGACGATTCGAGTTATTTTGAGGTAAGGTGATAAAGTCACGAATCGGATAAGTTTCAGCAAAATTTGATACGTATGTCACAAGAAGAAAATTCGTGTTCAATAATTTCATCAAACAATTTGTATGATACGAAAATAAAAACTTACCTACTTTTCATCGTTGGGGTAAATAAGGGGTTTCAATAGTTAATTAAAATGCTTGTTTTTAAGATTTGCATCTCTATGTAATTTCCGGATGTGTTCAAAGCTGTCGCTTTGAAGCCCTGGGTACTCTTAGATCCATGATTCAGGTTTTGGGGTGTCTGATAATTACAAAGTAGCGACTGCCGTCTGACCTTCATAACTCTTTAACAGGGGTTTATATTAAGATTAGCAGACGTCACAATATCGTAATAAAAATATTTATTTTTGAACCATGAAAAAGTATAGTGAGCTCATTTCTGTGTGAAGAGAGAGAAAAAAACAGGCCAAGGGCGAGTCGGACTCCCATGAAGGGTTCCGTAGGAGTAAGTAAGATATTACTTAATTGTAAAACAATTGAGTTGACTAAATGGAAGGTAAATTGCGGTTTACGGTTTATAACGTATTAAAAAAACTACTTACTAGATCTAGGTCAAACATATTTTCAAGGTAATGTATATCATAATTTTTTTATTTTTAGAGGGGGACACATTTTCCCACTTTGGTAGCGTCTCTTGCGCAAAGTTTTAAGTTAAGAAAAAAATCGATTAGGAACCTCAACATCATTTTTAAAGACCTATATATTGTACACCACACGTATGGGTTTGATGAAAAAAAAGAGTTTCAGTTCTAAGTATGGGGATCTCCAAATTTTTTTTTCTATTTTTGTGTAGAAATCCTAACGCTTAACAAAATACATCTATTTACCAAGTTTCAATAGTATAGTTCTTATAGTTTTGGAAAAAAGTGGCTGTGACGGACGGACGGACGGACAGACGGACAGACGGACAGATGTACAGACGGACAGACGGACAGACGAACAGACGGACAGACGGACAGACGGATAGACGAACAGACGGACAGACAGACAGACATGACGAATCTATAACGGTTTTGATTTTTGCCATTTGGCTACGGAACCCTAAAAACGCCATAGGTTATACATATGTACCAAGTTCAATACAAATTCAACAACTTTGTTATCTGGAGCGCTGTAAGCTTGAGTTTGTGACAACAGCCGAGTGGAAACTTTTACCGGGGAGTGTGGGCGTCCTATGCTTATTGCTTTCTCTATTTTCATATAATTTCCAGATTTTTTACTTCGTCGATTATTCGTTACGTATTCGGTACATGTGCTAGGACGTGCCTAATACGTCAATTGATACGCCATTGATATCTCAAAAAACGTGATTACCTTAAATGTCACATGTCTACGGCAACATTACCTAAGGACCTTCAAGAGAAGAGCGTAGTCTCTAATAAAATAGCTGTAACCCATTAGCGGCTCGTCTGATTTCGATGTTCATGGTTATCATCACTTACCACCAGGTCACTCGCTTTGCCGCCTCAAGCATAAAAAAATCTTACTCAATTTCTACGCTTGTACATGTGATATGTTCATAATGTTTAAAGCTTGAACCTGACCAGAATAGTGGTACAATGGAGAATGTTAATAGGTATATAAAATTGCTTAACACTATAGTTCTAGTAGAGGTTATATCTCTACAAACACAAGTTTATGTTTCATCAAAAATGACCAAGTATTAATGAATTTATTAGAAAATTAAAATTTTGCAGGTGCGCGCTAGTATTTTGACGTCACCGAAAAACTCTTACTCTCAGTCATGTTTTTTTTTAACCAAGTTTATGGAGATACGGGCGATGCATTACCCGGACACGCGAGTGGACTGAGCTAGTGTTGCACTTCGCCTGGGACGGCAATGACGTCACTTACACCCCGTTTATTTTGAAATCTAATATCTCTGAAACTACACGACGTATCGTAGTAATTTTTTCAGTCATATTTATTATTTTCAACCGAATTTAAAGAGAGCTAAAAAAATAAAATTAGTGAACATTCTCTTTATTGTCTGCAACAATCTGTTAGCTCCTCAGATCTTATGTCGATGTGGTAAGGTTTATTTTTCAATGAATTTTTATACATTTTATTGTAAGAGTACTTATGACAAGTCAACACATGTTTATTAGCTTTTTGAATCCACATTCGTATCTACGTTTGAACAAACATTACTCAAATGAAACGAAAACGTTTTCACCTGTGTAATGCGAAACCTGTAAACGGGAAAAGTTTTAATGAGGAGTTGAAAAACTCAACCCTCCAGTGTTCACAGTTTGCAAGAATTGCCATTAGTGTGAAAAATTGCTCAAAATTTGTTAAAACAACAAATTACTCGGCAACTGATAAAATGAGTTTACTTCGTCTTCAAAAAGGCAGAAGGCTCTATATTGGTTCCATATTGGCTCACCTAAAGTTTTTTACTTGAAATTGTTATACCTACTGATTTGTAATCTGAGTGTCTCTTCCTAAAAAACTTTATTCTTAAAGTTTTCAGTAATATGATTTATACGATAGACGAAGTTCATAACACTCATG
Source organism: Marasmia exigua (assembly GCA_019059595.1). NCBI lineage: Eukaryota > Metazoa > Arthropoda > Insecta > Lepidoptera > Crambidae > Marasmia > Marasmia exigua. Next base: position 753,465 of record CM032479.1, on the reverse strand, counting down.
TTTTCATAAAACCGTACTGAATAATAACACTAATGTTGCTTTGTTTAAACTCCTACTGTTGTTTTTAATAACGTCGAAAGTCGAGAATAATAACCACTTTAAGAAAATCAATATGTATACACCGTTACTCGAGAATGACCTCGAGAAAACAATTCTGGATGTCATTATACTAATGAACATAAACATTTTTGTCCAAGGAAACTGGGCGATTACTTTAATTTGTAGGAAGAAATTATTACATCATAAATTGTTAATACTTTCCTTCATGTATTTAAAGAAGTCATTATCATCATCATTTCAGCCAATAGACGTCCACTGCTGGATATAGGCCTCCCAGAATGTTCTCCACACAGATCGGTCCTGTGCCCCCCGCATCCAATGGATTCCCGCGACCTTCACCAGATGCCTGCCACGGCTGCGACTTCCTGTAAGTGGCCTCCACTCGACTCATAGGAGAACAGACAGCCATTGGGGCGGAAAGGTCCTCGAGTGGAGGTCACGTACAGGAAGTCGCAGCCGTTGCAGGCCCCCCACAAGGTGGACCGACGATCTGATGAAGGTTTCGGGAATCCACTGGATGCGGGCGGCACTGAATCGATCTGTGTGGAGAACATTGGGGTAGGCCTATGTCCAGCAGTTAACGTCTATTAGCTGTAATGATGATGATGGTGAAGTACTTAGGTATCTATATATTTTAGAGAGAGAGACACTCACCCTATGATCATCACCGCCGATTTCGGTAAAAATGGAAGGTATTTCAAATCCGAAAATGCTGTTAGGAGTGGGCCATTCCGTCACCTCACCATCGTCTCCGTCATCGCCAGGGTTATCTTCATTTTTATTATTTTTGTGCTTCCTTGAGTGGCTGGCTGAAAAAAAAATATACAAGGTAAATCAAGTAAGCCCTTTTTATTTGTGACACGGGGTTACTGTTACTTATCTTTTAAAGTTTTAGGGATTTATTCATAAACGTTCAATAAACCTTTGTTAGATAAAACGACGTTATACAGCAGTTTTAACAATTAATCATACAAATTTTTCGAAAAACAAAATGGAAACTGCTTTTTAACACCGTTTTAGTTTAAAAAGATTTAACAAACATTTATGAATAAGACAGTTTAAATATATGAATAAAAAATGTTTGCACATTAATATCAAAAAATGTTTACACATTAAAATTATCCGCAAATTGTGCGTCATGTACTAGCTAATATGTATTATGTATTTTTAGGATACTTTTGATGTAACAATCGTTGGTGATCTAAATACATAAATAAATAAAAACAATGAAATAGTTTTTTACCTATGAAATTGCATTTTTTTGTTCTAGATACAATCCAACTTATTACAAATCGAGACGTCTCATTTTTACGGTACTAAAGCTCATGTCATCCCGTTGTTCCAACTCGCAATGTTAAAAGGGGTTGGCACGAAAAGGCTGCTTAAGTTTTACTCCGAATAAATAACCTGAGAGTTACTATGCATATATAAGTAATTTACAATTCTTGACGCCAATAAAGAATCTTTAAGGTGAATTTTTTGTAACCATATTTTCAGATAAAAAATTTTGTTCGTTAAAGCAAAATTAACCATGAAACTGTAGGCAAGACATATGTAGTAGGCAACAACACTGCGAATTTTAAAAAAAATGTTAGGTATGGGAAAACCACTTTTCTTATAATCTCCGTACAAAACGAAAATAAACTATAATGAAGGTTCTACAACCAAAGATTTTCTTCTCCACGCTCTGTTCTCAAATTACTGTAAACGGAAGTAAACATTCGCCCACACACCTTAGTTTGTTTTAGAAACATTCTTAATTGGACAGTCGGCCCTAAATAAACATTTGAAGAAGTCTAACAGCTATTGACGATGATTAATTTTCTACGACGTAATTTTAAGTTTTGTCTTATAAATTTGTTTGTGTCTGTATCTAAGGCAATTATTATTATTATAGGTTTAAAAATTACTCAAGATGATGGGTAGGGCACACCAGAAACGCCAATTGATTTAAATTGTAAGCAATTAAAACCAAATATGTTTTTAACAATTTCGGAAAACACTTATACTATTCATTTAATACTTATTCTTAGCTTTTGGGTTTGCTTTTGTACTCGAAATTTGAATTACCGCCAAAACACTGACTTATGGCGTTAATCCAAATTTCGAGTGCGAAAACCGATCAAAAAGTAGTGCTAAATAATTAAATAAAAAGTTAAAATGTTTGCTAAGAGACTCGGAGCGGGAGGTCCGGCCTGACCGCAACCTTCAACATACTACTTATAAAGAGGTAATTTCTACAGATAGCGGCAACCCTTATAGTATCGTATCGTATGATGTCCACTTGGTGCAGTTCGGGTGTCGGGGTAGACCCATTATCCGGGCTGCATCTCGCGCCTTTCATGGCGCGGTGTACGTTGCTCCTCTGGGAGAGGAGGCCTCCCGATACTGCGCAGTAGGGGCGGTCTTCGACCCCGGTTGGGGCCTGCCAACGGCCCTGTCGCGCTAGTCTGTCTGGGAGGGGGAAAGGGGCAGTCTCTGTTGTCAATCACTCTCGAGGGAGATGTTCTCAGCGCGCTCTTTTGCTGACTTATAGGTAATTCGAAAACACGAAACGACACCTAGCGCCATCTATTAGCATAAAATGGAACTAATGTCCCGAAACAGTGAGGGCGGGCCACTATTAAGTAATAAAGTATTCCTTAACTGAATGTAAACGCAGTGCTACCAACAGACAAAAGATGGAGAGGTCTCAAAAGCCGGTACCTAACATAAAGACAATCCATAACCACGACCACTCCGTCAAAAGAAGATAACTAAATTAACTTCTGGGCTGTGTTTCGCTGCATGAGTGAGGGTACCGGAAGCCCGATCCGGGGGAAAGGGGGGTTTAAAATTTGGCAGCGCATTTGTGACTCCACTGATGTAGCGGTTGGCCATGGGTAGCGGCAATCACTTACCATCTGGAGATTCGTCTGCTCGTTTGCCATCTATCACAAAAAAAAAACAAAAAAAAAAGGAATTAGTTCCTTACATTTCTGCACATTGTTCAGTATATGTAACATACCTACCCCAAAGCTCATTTACAGAGCTAATAATAGGAAAAACTTTCCTAGTTAAGGCCTCCAGGCTCGATGTAACATCACTCAGTATCCCATTTAGTTTCCTTCCGCTTGGAGAAGTCAGCATCCTTGATAGGGACGTTTAGATTTCGAGTCTTTGACTTCAAGTCAGTGGGTTACGCTAGTAATAATAGTTCAATGCTTCGAGTTGTTCTAATTTTACAAGTCACTAGCTTATTTTTAAAATAAATACTAATTGATGATCGATTTTAAGGCAACGGGTAGGGCACACTAACGACGCCCAATCGATTTTAATTTTAGCTACTAAACCGGATTAAAATAGTTTGAACAATTTCGGGGTTACAACCACTCGGCATACACTTACCTATACTATTTATTAAATAACCATGCACAAATGTTGGGTCCGTTTTTGTACGCGAAAAATTGATTCATGGCATGAATCAATTTTTGCGTACGCGTTGGAATCCGAAAAATTTATTACAGCCAAAAGCGGCCACTTTTCTCGTACAAAAACTGACCCAACATTTGTGCATGGTTATTTAAAAATTGTATAAGTTTTTGCCAAGAGGTTGTAACCCCGAAATTGTTTAAAATAGATCTGGTTTAGCAGCTAAAACTTAAAATCGATTATCGTCCCTAGTTTGCCCTACCCGTCACCTTAAGGATAGCTTTTGCACGGGCTGCGCTCGCGTTAGAAAGAGACAAAATGTAGCCTATGTTACTATTACCTCATCAATTATCTCCACTTAAAAATGACGTCAGTAAATGGTTCCTTGTTGCTGTGAAAGACGGACAAACAGACAGACAGATACACACTCTATCACATTTATAATATTAGTATGGATTAAAATTGAGATTATTTTTTGTTGTAAATACGAGTATATTATAAATTATGTGAATATTCAATAGATGGGGGACTTTCCAAGACAAGTCCGTAGGACAGCAATGAATCAATGAATGAATAATATCACAGCCTCATGTAAAACTGGTGTGAAGCAGCACCTGCACAGAGTTTCGTCCAGTGAGTGCGGGTACCGGAGGCCCAATACAGAGGGAAGGCGACGTTAAAGGTGGGCAGCCCACTTGTTGCTTCATCGGTGTTCGAGTTTTAAAAACTTTATTAACAGCAGTCTTCGAGTCGAGTTTTAAAAACATAATAATTTTCAGACTCGAGTCCAGTACAACTCTAATTCTCACCAGAGTACCCTAATTGTATCTTGATTACCTACCTCGTATATTATGTAACAGGTGAATATAGTTATTCACACTTTATGTCATTACAGGAAAGTCCATACGTTTAATGGAGTCGACGTGAACTTTCGTAAAAACATAATAATAATATCCTCCAACCGATTACGGCTACGGCTGCCAATCTCAACGATCAGCCACTCACACAGGATATATTATAGTGCTCAAGTGTGTGCGCAAACACAAGTGCACTCTCTATTCCCTTACCCTAATATTACGATGGGACACCACTGTGACACGACTGGAGAGGGCAGGATTGGGTTAAGCAACAGCTTAACGTGCTTTCCGAGGCACGGGGCTACAAGACCGCCAACTTCCAGACTCCGGGCTGCCACTAAGAATTTCTTAACGAAAACTTAGGTACAAAGGGATCGAATCCGGGACCTCTTGCGCAACCGTCACTTTAAGTGTTTGCCGAGAGGTTGTTTTTTTTTTATTTATTTAATGAACTACAAACAAGTTTACAATAAACTTAAGCTAATACTTATATAAAAAAAAAAAAACTTAACAATTGTAAACTCAACACCGATGGTTACATTTTACGTAAAATTGAAATAAACATGAGGGACTCAAGTTCTTATTACATAGTCGAAATTAACTTTATTGGTTTGTTGGTGATGTGTGCGTAGTATGTGTGCTACTTTTTAAACGGCAGACATAATAATAATTATCAGTGTTTGTAGAATAGGTTTCTAGTGTGTGTGAATGTGAATTATAACTACTATTTAGTAGTTGAGGAGCTCCGGAACAAAACCCGATAAATCCGCTTTATGCCATTTTTTTTCTGTCAGCCGCCAGTAAATAACATACATCATTCAGATAGTATCAAAAACATAGGAATATTTTTTTAAAGTTTGACAGGTAGACTTAAAAATACGTGTATTTGTCTGGTTTTGACAAATACGCGTATTTTTAACTTACAATCATTGCATTTTTAATTTTCGGGACTATTACCGATAAATCCTTTACAAATTATTATAGATATTTTATGCCAATTTACATTATATTAGTTAAACCATTAACATTCCAGCGTAAATCATTCTTTTTGGTTTCCTATATAAAATAAAAATACTAAGTATATTTATAGGGTTTTGTTCCGTAGCTCCTCGGTTATAACTCACACTTATTTATTCATTATAAAAATACTTACTAACAAATGTTAGTGAGTAATTTTACAATTTCTCTATTATAGGAGCCAGCACTACATGTGATAATATCTATAGAGTTAATTTTTTTATTAAGCATGCGGCGAACCGGGGATCGGACACCAGCCGCCGTGCGAGTCTTGGTAACTGCAAACAGCGGATTGGTGCGTAAAGTTCGCTTGTGTGTTCGGTTTGGTACCGAGTAGCTGATGCGATTTATTAAATCAATAGAGTCATATTTATTGCTGCAGATGTCATATAATAGCCTGGCATCGAGTTGAGAGCGTCTAGACTTTAAGTCAAGGAGTTTGTATTTCTTTAACAAGAGCAAATATGCAGGTTCTGTCGCGAGGACGAGGAAACGATTATCCACGTCCTCGGCGAGTGCATAGCGCTGCACCGGTGCAGAAGCCGGCACCTAGGAGCACACATGATCTCAGCAGACGAGATCAAAAGCTCCCCCATCAGCTCCATTCTCGGGTTTATCCTGGAACTGGAGCTACATGAGGTGCTGTAATAGGTTATGGGGCTGCCACAATAGATCATTTACTGGTCGCAGTGGCTATGAGACGCAGGGCTCACCCCATTTCTAACAAATAAAAAAGAGCAAATATGTTAGACGCTTACCGTGGCATTTGTAATTGACTCTGCGTAAAAACTTTTTTGAACCATGTCAATACTGAGATTATATTTTTCATAAAGTGGGTTCCAGATAGATACTCCGTACTCTAATTGAGGCCTGACAAGGTTTTGAAGAGATATATAAGTGTATTAGAGTTTTTAAATTCTTGACTAGAACGCATGACAGGACCATACATTTTAAGCGCTTTACTGATTATGTTTTGTATATGAATATCAAGGTGTAATTTACTATCAAGAGTTATCTGTCCTGTAGTTAGCTATCCGCGCCACCCAAAGAATAGTTAAAGTTACTTATTTTCATCTTTTTAGTAAAAGTAATTATTTGACATTTGTTAAGGCTTAGTTGAAGGTGATTAAGGGAGCAATAGTGGTTAAATCTAGTGAGGTCATCTTGAAGTAATCGGTGATCCTCTGGACTATTGATACTTCAATAAATTTTGAGGTCATCAGCATATAATAGAATTCGGCTGTGTTTAAAGCAATGTTTAACGTCATTTATTAAAATCACGAACAGATGAGGGCCTAGGATGGATCCTTGTGGGACAACAGAGGTAACGTAGGCAACCTCGGATTCCAAACCTTTGATCACGACTCTTTGTGTTCTCTGAGACACATATGACTTATCGGCTGATATACCTACATTGTCTCATCACTGTATTTCTGCGTGTCAACTCTGATTTTGAAATGGATAGCAATTCACAAAACGTCGAATATGACATTCTATAACAACTTCTGAATTTGAGATCATAGCTTTTTAGTATTTTAAGCGTGGTTGCATGATGTCCACCTGGTAATCTCACTTTATTAAATGTATGCGTCCAATATTGACACTTTTCATTGTCTATGCTTCGGCTACTTACATAAAAGCAGCACCAAAGACAACGTGAATATTTTGGCCTCAAGGGAGTCCATCTTGCAACTGTAGTCATTGCAGGTTACCGAATCGCGTTTGCATTGAGACAACGCGACAGTATCGCGTTTATATCGCGTCTTAATCTGAGCCCAGGACACACAGCCAAACTACCGCTTCGGCTGTAACGATGCGGATGCGCGACAGCATCGCTACAAAAAGTCGCCGTGGGCGAGGTCCCTTAACCACTTTCAAGCGAAAATCGCTTGCACGCACAAAACAAAATTGGTGTCATCTCAAACAAAAAACTATGCAAACTGCAAACGATTTTCGCTCTTCAGGTGGTTTCGCTCGTCAGGCGCCCCGACCGGACCTACATTTTAGTAGTGTTGGTATTTGTGTAGTTTCCATAGCCGTATCAAAAATTTGCTCACGTCGCAAAATAGCCACACAATGACGTGGTTCGAGCAGATCAATAAAAAAAATCGTTTCCTGATAAGCCCAACTAAAACCCACAACTACTTTATGAAATACAACTAGCCCGCCCTCACTTCGTTTCCGGACCTTCGTTCCACTGCAAACCAATAGATGGCGCTAGATGTAGATTACATCGAGCAAGCGTTGCGTGTTTTCGAATTACCTATAAGCGTTGCCACTGTTGTTGTTCGTAAGATTAACCTCTTTGTTAATATTATCGATTTGTTTAAATCTAAAAATAGTTACATTAATTATAGGGAGAGTAGGTAGACACTGTCAGCGTTTTGATTTCGTGTAAGACGGCGGCCGCTGCCTTGTTTTTTATTATGCTAGAGGTGACAAACGAGCAAGCGGGTCACTTGATGGTAAGTAATCTATGCCACCCATGAACATCTGCGAAATAAGAGAAATCGCTAATGTATTTCCTTTTAAAAAAGAGCACGCTCTTCCCTTGAAGGTCCCTTTGTCGTAGCCGTAGAAAATACTCTTGCAGCCAAACCGTTCCACAGAACTAAGGTATGTGATAAAATGTTCCGCGAGGAACGCACAATTCTAGACCACCATCCATTGAGATGGTAGTTCCCATAGAGTAACTTATATATAAATTGAGATACAGGCATCAGTCGGCTTGCCATTGCTAGCACCATCTAGAGGAAAACGACCAATACTCAACGACTATGTAGTACAGCCACCTTTGAGAATCAGTCAGGGAGACGATTAAATAAAATATCAGAAATATTTTTATTTGCTATATAACAAAATTCCTAATGCCTCTGTCATTTCTACACGTGACATGACCGGAGAGCAACAGCTTAACGTGCTTTCCGAGGCACGGGGGTTCAAGACCGCCAACTTCCAGACTCTGGAACAGAGGTTCTCAGATCTCTGGTTTCTTATTCTTTCCCATATTTTTATAAAATTGCTTACGTGGACAGGCGGCTTGAGGCCATTATTTCGAAAACACGCTTTACTAGCGCGATGTAAAAATGCATAGTGACATCTACCGAAACAACACCGAACCATCTGCTTGATTGCTTTTCAAAGCTACATCTAATTTTTACAAGCTCCATCTAACGAAAACCGCTGAACTATTTTCCCCATACTAAGGAAAAAAGTGCTATGTGTAATGACCCTGGTGAGCGACTCTTAAATATGACCACGACATAGTCCCACATTGCAATTTGCAAGTACTATTTTAAATGTTTGAACACTCAGATTAAGTGCGTACGTAAAAGTGAGCCAGGCGTGAAGTTTTAATTGGCAGCTGTTTACAAGTCACTACGTGGATTTGAGGTCCACTATAATATTTTAGGCCGAAATAATTTTGAAGTAAGTCATCACAATGAATATGAAATGTATTTCCTATTGCGTAAGTCGTGGGTGCGAGGATCTAGCGCCAATAGCGCCATAATGTTCCTGAAATATTGAATTTCTTGACGACAAGGTCTATTATTATAGACCGCTTTATTGACCGTGGTCCGCGGGAGAGCAACGTTCCGGCATGAATGGATCGGCTCGACCGGAGTGATACCACCGCCTCACAGAAAACTGGCGTGAAGCAGCACTGTGCTGTGTTTCGCTGCATGAGTGAGGGCACCGGAGTCCCAATCCGGGGGAAAGGGTGGTTTACTTGTGACTCCACTGTTGTCACGGGTGTCAATGGGCGGCGGCAATCACTTGCCATCAGGTGATTCGTCTGCTCGTCTGCCACCTATCACATAAAAAATAAGAAACAAAACTTTAATTTTTTTCACACCCTTTGTTTAAAAATCTTCTTCTAGAAAGATTTTAAAATAAACTCATATTAAAATAACACACGTTATACCTGCTTAGAAACGTTTTGATTCTCCTGACGGTGTCACTGGAGCTAGTCTAAGGGTAAATATGGTATGTTTATACTATACGTGAAACTGGAATTCAAGACCAAAAAAACTACGACAGATACGTCAGTGTCAAATCTATCAATGTCACTTATGTCATTGTCAAATTAAGTTTTCAGGTTTTTTCAACCTTTTTGTTATATGCTTATTTTCTTAGTATAGGCTGGCACAATTCATGACAAGGATTTCCTCAAAAAATAGAAACTTAATTACATCTTCATCTTCACCATCACTAATGTCAGAATCTCTGACTACGGAATCTTGAGTCGGTCACTCGAACTATGGATTCTGCCGAGACTACTCTTAACGAAATCGCAGGTTTTAAGACTCTTTTAGGTCCTAGCAAGTGGTTCAGGTGACAACACACAATATCATTGTTTTAAACGATTAAAATTCAAAGATTCCTATAATAATATCCCTTTGCGGCACCTCACTGCACGAGACAACATGTAAGTTCAAATGTTGTACCAAATGTTATTAACACCTGAAGTGACACAAGCTCAATACCAGCTTTTCTACCAAGTTTTTATTATATTAAAAAATGCATTTATGTAAATATAAGTTAATAAAATTACTTCTTTATATTATAGTATTAAAATTACCAATTAACAAATTATGATGGCGTATGTTTTTAAGAGATAGGTATATACTATTGTACGATCATTTTATTGCAGTGGCAACATTGTAGTAGATTTTTTGGTCTTGAATTCCAGTTTTGGGTATAGTATCGTGGACTAATCTTTTACCTACCTAATGGCGTTGCATGATGTTTTCTATGTCATAGGTTTATTTATTTAATTATTTAGGTTCATGGTTTGAGTAATTTTACTTGCATTTTTTTTTATCCTCACTCGATGTTGAAGTAGAAATCTTCAAATTTATATAATAATTATTTCGATTTTCGCGTTGCATTATAACTATGGTTAGTAATCATGGGAATGAACCCGGCGTAGAAGTGACGAACGCACTTTTCGTGGATTTAAATCCCGCCTGAACACGCGATGACCTTTAAGTGCATTATTTACTTAACAATCTTCGAAGTTTAACAGGGTATATTAGACAGGGTCAGGGTATATTTATAAGTACGTTATTCATCGTCATCATCATCATCAGCCCATTTAAGTCCCCACTGCTGGGGCACGGGCCTCCCTCAATCACATGAGGGGTAATTGCCATACTCACCACGCTTGGCAGACGGTTTGGCGAGGGTTTTGATATAAATGCAGAGTTTTCCTTCTCTGGGTGCTGATGATCATGCCAGCAACTTTACCATAGTCGCCTTTTACGACACCTCGGTAAGAGTGAGGGTGGCCTATTCTACTCTGCCGGGGACCACACGGCCACGTTATTGCCAATATTGAATTACTTTTAAAAGTCAGTATTATTTTTTTTTTATTTAGTCTGTAGAGTCCCACTGCTGGGCAAAGACCTCCCCCAAGTCTCTTCATTCCTCCCTATCCAATACCTTTACTTGCCATTCTTGGATATACGTATTGAAATTGTCACACCATCTATGGTATGGTATCTATCTATGTCTAGCTATGGAGCGTAGCATTCTGGGGATCAAAAGATCAGATAGAGTGCGCAACTCTGACATACGCTCCAAGAAGGGAATCGCGGATGTGGGTCGAAAAACTGCGAAGTAAAAATGGGAGTGGGCGGACTATTTATGCAGAATGAACCCTAAAAGATGGACAAAAATCGTCACCCAATGGCAACCGACCGATGGACGTCGACTACGCGGCAGGCCCAAAAAAAAAGTCAGTATTTATGCTGAAAATTTATTTTCAGCTTCTCACTGAAATTATTAGACGTGTGTAACTCTTTACTGAAACGACTTAGCCAAATAATACACTGTTCCGAATATCTAATGTTCGCTCCGAATGTATCATTCGACTCAAATGGATCTCGAGTCCGAGTGAATCGAATGATCAATATGAGCATAAAAATCCGATGAGCCGAATGATCCGAATGAGCTGAATGATCTGAGTGAGCCGAATGATCTGAATGAGCGGAATGATCCGATGAGCCGAATGATCCGAATGAGCTGCATGATCTGAGTGAGCCGAAAGATCTGAATGAGCGGAATGAATTACGGCTCTATCTGAGAGTCGAATTTCCAAATGAAGCGTTTCACTGTTCCGCATCTCTGTACTGATCCAGATGCAAATGTTCCAATCTTTTGAGAGATACGTTTTTGCCAGGTCTAGATATTATTTTTTAATTTTGGGCAATTGTTAGGAAAGAAAATAAATTGCCACTTACCGCATTCAGACGCCACCGCCAGGACCACAACAAAAACAATGATGGCTGCCCTCATCGCGACGATCAGTTACAATAGTGTCTCCAGGAAAACTGGCTATTTATACAACCAGTTAAACACCAGCTCCGGATGTCTAACAAATTACAGATAACAAAAGAGCTCATTTTAGCACAATTTTGCGGAATCAGTGAAAAGAGCCGTTTTAACGATAAGAACTATTCAACCGTCAAACAAATTGTTTGGATAATTGGACGCTTTGAACGGGATTAGGGATCCGTGGAGGATTTATTTGGTTACGATAAAAGCAGCTAGTGAAATTGTGGGATAAAAAGGATTTTTTGCGGTGACTGATTTTTTTATCATGAACCTCTTCACAGTTCACTTCACATTGTTTCAAAACTAACTAGATAGGCGCAACGACCCAAATTGAGCCTTGGCCTCCGATAATAAGAGCCTCCATCTAGGTTGGTCCTGCATCACCTCCTGTCTTTAAAGTAAAAAATAAATACATTACTTCAATTATGATGAGCGGTGGTAGCTCAGCGGATGAGAACCCACTTCCTAAATGGGGCTGGTTTGATTCGGAGCATACTCGGATTCAAACCACGAACTCTCTCTCTCTCTGGATTTTTCAAATCTCATGAATATTTCTACCATTAGCTCAGCGGTGAGGGAAAACGTCATAAGGAAACCTGCACCTACCTTTCTCAAAATTGTGGATACATAGATAGGTAGAACCTAACATAGAATACATAGATAGGGTCGTGTGGTCCCCGACAGAGGAGAATAGGCCACCCTCACTCTTACTGAGGTGTCGTAAAAGGCGACTAAGGTAAAGCTGCTGGCATCTGATCGTCAGCACCCAGAAAAGGAAAACTCTGCATTTATTTATATCTAAACCCTCGCCAACCCGTCTGCCAAGCGTGGTGAGTATGGCAATTACCCCTCATGTGACTGAGGGAGGCCCGTGCCCCAGCAGTGGGGACTTAAATGGGCTGATGATGAGATAGGTAGGTAGGTAGGTAGGGATAATTTGCTGAACTGTGGGATGTGCCTGTTTTCCCTCATACACTGAGGGAAGATATGCATTTCTTGGGGTGTGGTAATGGGATGTATTTTGCTAAATTTCTTTTAGTTTTAGTTTAAATTCCTTAATGCATTTTTGTACACTATTAGTTTTGATTTTATTGTTTTCCATATTTCGTACTAGTACATTTGTAAGAACCAACTATTGTAGGTAGTTCATGTAACAAGTACACTTTAATTTAGTGTTAAAATTAATGTTTGTTTCGGAACTCGTTGTCTGTTAAAAATATGTATAAATAATTATTTACTGTAAAGACTGTTTGTGCCAAATAAATAAATAAAAAAAAAAATTTGAGATAATAATTCGGAATGTGTAACCTTGATCCAGTCGGTCGAGTTGGGTGTCATAAGTTGCGAAGGTCAGACGGCAACCCCTTCATTGTAATTACCAGACTTTCTGTATACAAATATTTGTGTGCATGAACATGTCTCTTTGTATTGGTATGGGTGTTTGCTATGTATTATAAGTATGTATTTACAAAAGAAAAGTATTATATGTATATATTTGCCGCCGTCACCGCCGTTTGCGTTGTACGCCGTGTGGTTCCGGCAGAGTAGAATAGGCCACCCTCACTCTTACCGAGGTGTCGTAAAAGGCGACAAAGGTAAAGCTGCTGGCATGATCATCAGCACCCAGAGAAGGAAAACTCTGCATTTACATCAAAACCCTCGCCAACCCGTCTGCCAAGCGTGGTGAGTATGGCAATTACACCTCATGTGATTGAGGGAGGCCCGTGCCCCAGCAGTGGGGACTTAAATGGGCTGATGATGATGATGATGATGATGTATATATTTGTAATCCCACTGTTGACTCTGATATCCGGAACACAGGTGCTTGAGCTACCTATCTCGGAGTCAGACCAATGTATGTGATGTTGTGAACTATTTATTATTATTATTTATTGTTCTGGATCATGGTCCAAGTGCATCCCGGGCTCCGAAGCGACAGCTTAAGACGCAACTGGGAACCTAAGATTAGGAGCCATCATTTCTAATATTCTGAGTTGCTTAAGTAAATAACACACTTAAAAATTTCATCTCGTGTTCAGGCGAGACTCGAACCCACACCTTCCACAATGGTGGTGAATGTTTTACCAATTAGACCACTGAACGCGTTATGAAGCCGACGAAATTTGTAAGTGCTTGATTCGACATGAGCTGTCGATAGTCTCATCAATATGATATATTTACAATATCCAGTGGAAATATTATTACAAATATTTGACCACCAGTTAAGATGAGACTGCTAAATCAATAGTTGATATTTTTTTATAGCAATCTTTTGCAATTTATTCTTAAGTAAATAACACACTTAAACATTTCATCTCGTGTTTGTGTTGTGTGTGTGTGTGTGTATCTGAGTTGTTTAGTAGAAATTATATTTCAAGGGATGTATCTGTTTATCTATACACCCTGTAAATGAAAAGAAAAAATGAAAATTGTTTATTCAATTTAGGTCCATACAGAACACTTGTGAATGTCAACATGTTTACCACTGGTTCGGAATGTAGTTTTCTGCCAAGAAGACACCAGCAAGAAACTCAGCAGTTACTCTTTAAAAAAAAAATGTTTTACATAATGTCACCATTAACTTAAAAATATAGTACAATTTTTGTGTTACTAAAATGTCCCTAAATTATTGTCATTCAAAAAATCGTCTATTTTATAAAAGCCTTTCTTCTATAACAGTTTTTATATACAATTTAAACTTATGTGTGGACAAGTCAATAATAATCTGAGGTAACTTATTAAACATTTTTATGCTCAATCCTATAAATGAACTGCTAACCTTATGGAGCCTGATATTTGGAACGGTCAGTCTGTGCTTATTTCTGGTGTTAAGGCTGTGACAGTCAGACTTCTTCAAGAACAGATAGAGATTTTTATGTGCGTACATAAGGCAATCAAGGATGTATTGAGAAGCCTCGGTAAGTATGTCGATTTCTTTAAACAAATCTCTAAGGGAGTCGCGCGATCTAAGGCCATAAATGGCGCGGATTGCTCTCTTCTGTAATACGAAAATAGTCTGTATATCAGCAGCTGATCCCCATGTATGTCATGGACCCCGTATCCTCTTTTCATCTGAGTTCTATTATGTTAAATTCATCGCCACGAGCTCGTATAGCCGCTGTGTATTCCTATATATGTTGCAACGCATAAATTCACTAGAACGCACCGAGTGTATGACGCAGCCACGTCCCGACAATTTATATTAGGAGCTTTATGACGTCACATTCCACTGCTTTCCACATTTAGCATTTAAGTGTCAGGCGCTTGAATGAAATGAACTTTACATTGCCATAATAAACGTCCTTGGGTGTCTCGTACCTACATATTTTTAAGTATGAATCTTTATTTCCTTAAGGTGACGGGCAGGGCACATTAGCGACGCCAACCGATTTTAATTTTTAGCTACTAAACCGAATCTATTTTAAACAATCTTGTTACAACCTCTGGGCAAACACTTATACTATTTATTAAATAACCATGCACAAATGCGGACCCAACACTTGTACGCGAAAATTGATTCACGCTATAAGTGACCGCTTTTGGCGGTAATCAATTTTGAGGTGCATTTTAGAGTTAGAGCAAGAGTTGTACATCTTATTGTATCTTGAAAGAAAATAACAGCAATTTCATAGGTAAAGACCTATACTCGTATATCCTTACTAATATTATAAAGGCGAAAGTTTGTTTGGATGGATGTATGGATGTTTGTTCCTCTTTCACGCAAAAACTACTAAACGGATTTTAATGAAACTTTACACTAATGTAGCTTATAGATCAGAATAACACATAGGCTATAATTTATAAAGATATTGTGTGAACGCAGACGAAGTCGCGGGCAAAAGCTAGTATAAATTAATTAAGACGGGATTAATACGAAATTTATTAAGAGGTACAATATTTTATACTCACATTATTTTGCTTGACGTTTCGGCTACGTTACAGCATCCGTGGTCAAGCGGTACACGCGGACACACTTTGTCCGCATGATAAATTCTGTGTTAATCTCAATTTGACGCATAGTTACTGGGTATTACCATCAGAATATCCAGTAAATACGCGTTTACGAGTATGATCATGATAATTCTTTTTTGGTTCCATACAACCTTTGACATTGTCTAAGCATAAAAAGCAACTCCACTCCTTTTTTATGTCATAAGTGGCAGACGAGCAGACGGGTGGTAAGCGATTGCCGCCGCCCATGGACACCCGCGACACCACTGGAGTCACAAGTGCGCTGCCAACCATTAAACCCCCTTCAACATTTCATCATCGTCAGCCCATTTAAGTCCCCACTGCTGGGGCACGGGCCTCCCTCAATCACATGAGGGGTAATTGCCATACTCACCACGCTTGGCAGACGGGTTGGCGATGGTTTTGATATAAACGCAGAGTTTTCCTTCTCTGGGTGCTGATGATCATGCCAGCAGCTTTACTCTGCCGGGGACCACACGGCAGTGCTAGCGCCATCTAGAGGAAACCGACCAATACTCAACGGCTAGTAGTACGGCCATCTTTCAGCGCTTTTTGCCTATTTTCAATTTAAAACAAACAATCTTTGTTTAAGAGATGTTAAACTACCTCCGTCGGTTCGGTTAGCATAACCGTCCTTCAACATTTAGGCCTCCGGTACAACCACTCACGCAGCGAAACACAGCACAGTACTGCTTCACGCCGGTTTTTGTGAGGCTGTAGTCACTCCGGTCAAACCGGCCCATTCGAAGCGTGGATCTCCCACGGTCAATCCTTCTGGTGTGGCTGATGTCCATGAGCGGCGGTGATCACTTACCATCAGGTGACTCTTGTTTTTTCTCTCTTGCTTGCTCTCTTGCTTGTTCGTTTGCCTCCATTTTTCATAAAAAAAACTGGGGAAAAATTTAACCCTAAGGTTAATAAAACTGGGGTTGCTTGATCGGGTATGGTGACCAGGTCCTCACTTTTGAATATTTACTCAGCTTTGAAGGAAATGCCCAAATGAGGATCAGGAATAAATGACGACCTTAAGAGAGCTGGAATATTATAACGAATAGATGGACGGATGAAAATTATTCAGCTTCAAATTAATTAAACTTAGAAGTTCATCATTAAGGAGTAATGGAGAGGAAAGGGTTGTGGGAAGCATGGCCTGAGTATGGTTTCAATCCCTTTTACTCGCACATTCAAGAAAGATGGGGCAAAATTTATTAATAGGAGGTTTTGACATGCATATAATGATGGCATTCACTAGTAGGTATCATCAAAAATCTGTCGTTTTTAGTAGATATGTGGTTTGATATTTTTATTATTATTATTTAGTGGAGTTAAAAGTACACTGCCAACATTTTTCACTTCCCTCCGTATTGGGCCCCTGGTACCCGTACTCACTTGACGAAAGCATTTAATCAAGCACACTTGATCTAAGTACTTGGTAGCTATTCCGTGATCTACTTGGTAGCTATTCCGTGATCTACTTGGTAGCTATTCCGTGGTCTACCTGGTAGCTATTCCGTGATCTACTAGGTAGCTATTCCGTGATTTACTTGGTAGCTATTCCGTTAAATACTTGGTACCTATTCCGTGATCTACTTGGTATCTATTCCGTAATTTACTTGGTAGCTATTCCGTGATCTACTTGGTAGCTATTCCGTGAGTTACTAGGTAGCTATTCCGTGATCTACTTGGTAGCTATCCCGTGATCTACTTGGTAGTTATTCCGTGATCTATTTGGTAGCTATTCCGTGATCTACTTGGTAGCTATTCAACAGTCATAGAAAGACAGCACAGGCGCTACTTCACGACGGTTTTCTGTGACACTATGGTATCACTCTGATTGAGCAGGCCCGTTTATGCCGAAGCGTTGCTTTACGAGGGGAAAAAATAAATAAAAATAAAATGTAACAGAGACGGCAAATGTTCTTTATCTGGTATTTTTGATTGTTCACGCTTTGTTTTCCAATGCGTTTTATAGTAAAACTGATTTCTATGAAACATGAGCGAGTTCTTATTAATTAAGGATCCCACCCCTCTCGCAGTTTGGTGATTTGCACTTTCGATACAGCATACAGCAGAGCTGAAGAGTGAACGAGAGCTGATCTTGAGCCATTGGCGGAGACTTTTCAGCCACGATATTCCGTGAGCCGCGAGCCTGTTAGCACATTTAACAATTTATTTTGTCATTGACATGCCTTCTCAAATAATTCGTAACGCAGCCGTCTGTTGCTTAAATATTCGCCAAATCGGAAATTTTACAAGTCAAAATTCTTACTTCCAAAACACTTTGACTGACGTCGAAAGGTATGATTCTGCATTCAATCAAAACAATCGATGAACTTTAACAATGGCACAGCCACGCTTCGGCCTGAATGGACTGATTCGACCGGAGTGATACCAAGGGCTTACAGAAAAACTGGTGATCTCCATTTTATATTAAGTTTCATATTCAGTTTTCATATTAAGTTTAGGTTGTAATTTATTGTTTTTACCAATACAGTTTTCTAGGACCTATTTTTTAGCCTGAAACACAGGGTATTCTAGTTCAGGCAAAATGTCAAATATAAGTACTAATATGTAAGATTATGCCCATAAGTTTGTAAAAGATTTAAGTTATTTGCAATAAATATTTATTATTATTTAATTTTTACAACCCACTGTTACTCGCAACATATCCTCGCTCATCTCTGGTCGAAACGCAGCCTGAGTCTCCGGTAAACTCACTCGGCAAAACAGCGCAAGGACAGGTTTACACTAGTTTTTCTGCACGTTTCTTAGCGTTCTTTCTAAGGCACGGGGATACAAGAACGCCAACTTTCCAGGCTCCGGGCTGCCACTAAGAATTTCTTACCGAAAACTTAGGTTTAATTTTTGGCCCGACCCGGGGAACGATCTTTTGCTACCGAGGCAGTCTATAGTAACGATATCTACATACTGAATGCATATTCAGAATTACCATGATCTAATCGGTACGGTTCCCCAGTCTAAGGGTTGTAAAGGGTAATCGCTTGAATATGAAAATCCAAAAAGGATATACTTATAAAAAGAACAACAAATAAATTCATGTCCATTCATTTGGCTATGTCCCACATTTGAATCAGTTGCAGTGCATTATTACAAGAGAAATGTTTATGACGTCATGACGTGGTCATATCCTGCCGATGTTTTATCACGTCACAAACTATTACGTTCCAAGCGTAGCAAAAAGGAGGGTTATAATTTTGACTTGTATGTATGAATGTATGTATACATCGTTGTTCATCTGTTCCCTCATAACTTCTACACTAGTTATCATATTAGAACAAATGAGGTGTCGTTAGAAACGTATTAATTGTCTTTTGGTTATAGGCGCCATGACGTTACGTTAAATTAACTAAAGCGCCCTCTAGGGGACGTAAGGAACTAAAAATTTTTTTGCACATTTAAAATATGCATTTTTTGTTAAATAAAATAATGTTTAAAAATCAAAAGTACGAAACAAGAAAATTGTCTCTGCCGAAATTATCATGACGTATTGCAGTGATCGTATGCCACCTATTGTAGCAAAACAGATTCATTATAATAATAAAATAAAATCAATGTGGCATAAGAGCACGGCGATACGGCATAATAATTTCAGCAGAGACAATTTTCTTGTTTCGTTTTGGAGCGTGTTTTTTGGCTGTCGGGTTTTTTATTTTTTAAGTTTATTTTTATGTATCCATAAGGTCTGACAATATGTAAGAGCGATGGTAGCTCAGTGGTTCAGAACGCGTCTTCCATACGAAGAGACTGGGTTCGAATCCGAACATGCACCTTTGGATTTTTCAAATCTTTGTACGTATTTCTACCATTAGCTCGGCGGTGAGGGAAAATATCGTGAGGAAACCTGCACGTTTCAGATTGTTTCTGAAACATATAACCATGATTTAGTTGGTCTGGTTCCCTTGTTAAAGATTTGCGAAGATCAGACGGCAGTCGCTTCATTGTAATTACTAGACTCCCCAAATCAAGAATCATAGTCCAAGCGTACCTCCAGAGCGACAGCTTTGGACGCAATCGAGAATTACACGTTATGATGAGGATGGTCTGTTAATATTTAGGGACTAAAGTCAGCTCAGTGGATCATCATCATCATCAGCAACCCACACTCGTCCACTGCTGGACATAGGTCTCCCCTAATGCACGTCACTGCTCCTGATTTTCGGCCACTCTTATCCAGCCCACACCAGCCAGCCTTCGAATGTCATCATCCCATCTTGTCGCAGGGCGTCCTACACTACGCTTACCGAGTCGCGGTCTCCACTCAAGGACTTTACGGCTCCAACGGCTGTCAGTTCTGCGGCTAATATGACCAGCCCATCGCCACTTCAGTTTGCTAATTCGCTAGTTTCCACTGAGCTAATGAAAAGCTCAGTGGATAATAACAATAAAAATGATATAAGAACGTGTGCATACGGAGGAGGTCGTCCATATATATAGATTCAAATCCGAGCAAACACCATAAGGTTTTCAAATGGATAAGTTAATATTAGCAACAATATAATAAATAATACGCCATGTGGTCCTTGCCGTGTGGTCCCCGGCAGAGTAGAATAGGCCACCCTCACTCTTACCGAGGTGTCGTAAAAGGCGACTAAGGTAAAGCTGCTGGCATGATCATCAGCACCCAGAGAAGGAAAACTCTGCATTTATATCAAAACCCTCGCCAACCCGTCTGCCAAGCGTGGTGAGTATGGCAATTACCCCTCATGTGATTGAGGGAGGCCCGTGCCCCAGCAGTGGGGACTTAAATGGGCTGATGATGATGAATAAATAATATCCGAGCAATTCTTATTCAGATATTTTTCATTTAAAAACTTATCACTACTAATTACTACCACTACTGAAATTATTTTCATACTTTAAGGGTGATTCTCCGAAAAAGGACCGGCGAAAGAGTCTCAATGTTTTTCGAAACCGTGCAGAATTGGAAACATACTATTTAAATTAAGTTACAAAATCTTTATTTTATCTAATTTAAAGTATATTTTTTAAAGATGGGAATAAAAAGTTAAATTATTTTCAATTTGCAAACAATTCATTGAACAAAACGCACAGTGCAGAGAAAAAACGAAACGTTTTGAGAGGATTCGATCTATATTACGCTATATTAATAATGTAAAACATCACTTTTAATTCTCTTTACCATACAGGTTAAATTAATCGTGTTTGACTAAGTTACAACTAACAAATAAACAATATTATAACGTTAATATTTTATTAACGCACATTATTTACTTATATTTCCTTATTGTACTGTCTGTTGCTGTTGTATCATGCTTGTATTTTATTTTTGTGCAATAAAGAATATCTATCTATCTATTAGCCCCTTAAATTAAAGGATTGTAAATATATTGCTTCTTATGTTTTGGCTGTACAATAAAAGATTCTTCTGCCTCTCAAAAGAAATGAGTCATTGACAATGTCACTTTGATTGATAATTTGACATCTTTTTAAATGCGATCTACTCACTTACGAGTTAGGTAGGTAGGTACTTTGCAATATAAAATGTAACGTAGGTAAGTACTCCGTAATGATGGTAGGTAAGATTAGCATTTAGGTTTCATATTGATAACTCATGGTTATTTTTGTGTGACATACGGTCTGTTAATTTAAATAAACAATGCTCAAGTTTTCAATATTCGTAATCGAACGTGACGTTATTTAAAAATAAAATGAACAAAAATCCTAACCTCAATATTTTTAGTTCATTAAATAACTTTATAATCCCTTCTTTAAAAAAGTGGCAACAATTAACTTTTTTCTTAGTTTAGTGTTCTTCTTTAAGTATCATTAATTTATTCCACGCACGGGACCTTTAAATCGGTGTCTGAAAATACATAGAACTTTGCCGGTCTCCTTTAACCTTCCAGTTTATTCGCGTCTCAATTCCGTGGGCTCAAAAGAAAATTTAACAGAGAGACAGCTTGTATTCTCAAGTTACACAATGTTTTAAAGAAAATCAAAATAATATAATAGTTTCTTTCATCATTTTTGATATTCACAAATTCACACAATTTTCTTACTAATTTAAAACTAGCTATATTGCTGTTTCTACTCGCACGGAAGGGTCGCGATGGCGTGATAGAGATAGCGAGATGTCCGAGGAACGGCGAAGCTTGCCGCGAATTGAATTTGAACGAAGCTCCGCCGCACTCTTAAAGATAATATTTTTAACATCGTTCAAGCTTACAAATCCTTTTGAAAGTTAGACAAATGATACCAACCAGTCCATCTTAAGGATTTGGCAAATTAAAAGTCGTTCTTCCTTCGCTTTAAATTATCTTAATCTTAAAATTATTTTCAAAGTAAGGTTTGCCTAATTAACCACAGGCGGCTTTATCTTTACAAATCCCGTGAAACATTTGAGACAATATGTTTTGTTTTATTTATGTTAAAGCTATTAGTCTGACTTATAAAATAAACTTAAATTAGCTTCATCCCTTATCCTTGCTTTTGTACTGTATTTGAGAACTGGCATTATTAAATTGGCCTCCGACCCGTGAAGCTAACTTAGACATTCGGGTGTCCAGCCCTTCAATACGAGTATTTTATGGTTATAACTTGTAATAGCACAATGTACACCCTTATTTATTAATTAGAACAAATACTTTAGGGTAGTTCATATACTAGAATATGAACATTATTCTCTAAAATAATGTACATATTAAAAATCCACTATAATCTGGACATCTTTAAGTCAAGAGTCATCAGGCATCTTTTAGGCAAACGCGTAACATCCTAGATCTCATCGTCGCTTTTCATCAGGTGCGATTGTGGTCCAGCGTTAGCCTTTTGACCAAAAAAATAGTATCAATCGGGTGATCACTTTTGTATGAGAAGACTATGTTTCTAATATAAATGCTGATAATATTCAATTATAACAAACTACATACCCATAAAATATTTGTAGATACTAAGTAAAAAATAAAGGCGTCTATATTGCATGCTAAATAGGCTATGCACACAGATAGGTGTGCGCAGTGATCTCGGCGAAGTTCGGCATTAAGGAGAGGCGTCAGGGATGGAAACGATTAGTGATGTGCAAGACTCGAGGCGTCGAGTCCTATTTTTGAAGCCTCGACGCGGAATGGCAAGGCTCAGTGAGCTCAGTAGGCTTGGTGCCCCGTGCTTAGCCGAGCTACGAGGTCTCTTAGCCATGACTCGAGGCTTTATAAAAGAGCTCGTGCACTCAAAATAGCTCGAATTCTCAAAAACTTCGAGTCTTAAAATGAACGCAAGCCTTCAATAAAATCTCAAGTTTATGTTTATGACTTTAATAACTCAGTAACTAAGTACTACTCTAAGTACTAAGCTACATTATCTATACATATAAAATTCAAAGATCTGACTGACTGACTGACAGACAGCTTTTCAAAAAGGCTCTAGCTGTAAAGGCTCGAGCGTTCGAAAAGGCTTCGAGGTCTCAAAAAGCTAGAGCTCAGCGAAAGACTTCAAACTTCATACAAACGAGGCGAGCTCTGAAAAAGGCTCGAACTCTAAAAAAGACTAACGAGTCGTCGAGCTTCATACAAAAGAGGCGAGCCCCGTAAACGACTCTGAGCTCTCGGCAAAAGGACTCGGAAGCCTCGAGCCTTGTACATCACTAGAAACGATAGTGATAAACTGCCGAGCGCATAGATCAACGAATTTGTCGATATCAATTACTTTCTGAGTCCATTTTGTGCTTCCTGCGCGGCCATCTTGCAAAGTAAGAGGCGGTCCGGGAATGGTCCAAAAAGCTAGGTTTTGTGGTCCAGGCCCATGATTCCTTTCCACTTAGGATGATGAGGGTAAGACACTGGAGTTTCAGTCGGTAAACCTCCGACGCAAGAGGAAAGTAATGAAGAATGAACGGCGTGAAGCAGCGCCTGCGCTGTGTTTCGCCGTGTGAGTGAGGTTACCGGAGGCCCAATGGGGGGGAAGGAGAAACGGTTGGCAGCGCATTTGGGACTCCACTGGTGTTGCGGGTGTCCATGAGCGGAGGAATTGCTTACCATCAGGTGATCCGTCTGCTCGTCTGCCACCTCTCATATAAAAAAAATAATCAAAAAAGAGAATACCCATCGCATCCAATCATAAGCGACGTACAGCGCGTATGAAAGGGTAAAGATTTGCTCGTAAATGCAGTCATTACAAGCCCTATAGTTAATTATGCCCTTAGGGTTCCCATGCTAATTTGCACATTCACAGCCGCAGGAAAAGGATGTCAAGAGGCACTAATTATGAAGTCTGTCACGGTTTCTTTTCAGTGTCATATGAATCTGTTCTTTACAGCGTTTAAAGCTAGTTTAAAGATTCATCATTTCAGCCAATAGACGTCGTCTGCTGGACATATGTCTCCCCGAATGTTCTCCACACAGATCGGTCCTGTGCCGCCCGCATCCAATGGATTCCCGCGATCTTCACCAGATCGTCGGTCCACCTCGTGTTTATAGATTGGAAGACATAATATACCTACCTACACTGACATAATATACCCACCTGTATGGAACAGTAGATCTTTTTTCGCTTATTTTGTTGATCTAACATGCTAAATGGGCATTGTTTACGATACCTATTATGAGATTTTTGGGATATAAACGATAAAAAATACTAAATTTGTGCGTAAATAATATATGTTCATGTGTATCATTATCCATTTTGGTTTCATAACTATTCAAAAACATGAACCTCCTTTCCATTTACAACCTTCTTTCCAAGTACAGAGTTGTACTGTTTGTTAGGAAAAAGAGAGCATCATTATTGCACAGAATTCGTGGCAGATGCCACAACGTACTGAAGGAAATAAACCGTGGGGAAAGTCCACTGAATATGATGTACATCAATGCTATTGTAACATAGTTAAGTAGTGTGTCACAGAAACTATTTACACAATAGTTTCTGTGACACACAGCGTACTGCAGCGTAACAAGGTGATACTATACAGTTGATTTCGTGCTATGGTTCTACGCTGTGAGCTACGGTGCTACGATTTCTAAGCTATGAAATATAACATTATGTTCTTCCATAATGGACAACATTTCAAAATTGCTAAGCTCTGAAACAAAAAATACCAATTCTTTATTTACTTTTCAGCTGCTCGAATATATATTTATTCATTTTTTATATTGCTTATTTACTGAGGTAAAAATTAAAAACTAAAAAACGTAAGATGACGTCATCGGACGGCAGAATGTAGAATATTTCTTTGCTTAGCACATTATAGTTTTAAATTTACGAAATGCCAAACCCATGACATGCAACTGTCGAAAAAAAGACAACTTGTCAACTTTGAATGAGTGAATGACGTTGACAATGTTGACACTAGTATTATTTACCTTTGACAGTAGTACCTTTTTTTTATTAAAACAATGATAAGCAAAGGAATATCGCTGTATTCAGCCGTCCGATGACGTCTTTTGGCGCTTACGTCTATTTAGAATATAAAGAATTTCAATAATTATTTTATGCATGAAAATGGACAAATTTTGAAAAAAGAAAAAATATGGGTCTGTTCATTTTACGTCTATTTTCATATAAAAAAACAATATGGACATGTTAAAAATATGAAATGTTGTCCACTCTTCCATGCCAGATATTGTTTCTGTGACACGTATGCTACGTGCAACGTATCGGGGTGATATTTATCACCCCATTCATGCTATACGTTTTTACTGTGCGCTACGATGCTACGATGTTCTAAGCTAGAAACAGACCAGTACTATCAAACAAAACCTACTTTCTGTCTTCGATACTATCTTAAATCGAAAATTACTATCGAAAATTTAGTAGGTGTGTACAGTAAAATATTTTTTGTCCGTGTAACGTTATCAATGGGTTTGATAGCGCACTTGTAGCACGAGTTATTATCAGTCTCCTACCTATATCATAAGCATTATTTGAGCAACGACGATTTTTGACAACCCGATCGGAACAGTGGTAGTGCACGCTGCCTCTAATACAAGGGTTGCGGGTTCAATCCCCGCACAGTACAAACATTTGTGTGCATGAACATGTTTGTTTGTATTGGTCTGGGTGTTTGCTATGTATTATAAGTATGTATTCACTAAAGAAAAGTATTATATGTATATATTTGTAATCCCACTGTTGTTTCTGATATCCGTAACACAGGTGCTTGAGCTACCTAACTCGGAGTCAGATCAATGTATGTGATGTTGTGAAATATTTATTTATTTATTATTATTTATATTTATTAATGACCGGTTCGGCCGTTATGCTCTCATTCCGTTAGCCGCTCGGCCGAGACACATTCGATTATCAAAATTTGTTTGTGCGCGACGCGCATGATTTTAATTATAATTTTTGGCAAAGTAGGTACTGTTGTGATTAAAATTGTTAAAAAAAATGTTAGTCCGTAAATCTTATGATATAGTCACCGGTAGATACCAGTTAGTTAGTGCGAATAAAATATTTTTTAAATTTATATTTTTCAACGAACCTACTAAGAGCCAACAACAGAGATATTTCTAAAGAGACACGTGTCCTATTGTACTAGCCGGTTAATCCTAGATTTATTGCTTGCTTGTCATCAGTCTGAAGCTGAAAAGGGATTATTGAGGTGCTTAAAAGCCAAGTTTGAGACGTATTAAGGTTCCGCTTGTCATTATTTTTTAACGAGCATTTTTTTTTTAATTTCAAGTATCTTGTAAAGTGATGAAGAAACGGTTTTTCTGTGTTATCTTCGTTTCAGCTTCATGGCCCAACTAGCGACACCTAAAACTAAACCCGATTTATTTTAAACAATTTGGGGATTACAACCTCTCGGTAAACACTTATACTATTTATTAATTAGCCATGCACAAATGTAGGGTCAGTTTTTGTACGAGAAAAATTGATTACCGCCAAAAGCGGCCACTTTTAGCGTGAATAAGTTTTTCGCGTACAAATGTTGGGTCCGCATTTGTGCATGGTTATTTAATAAATGGTATAAGTGTTTGCCGGGAGGTTGTAGCCCCGAAAATGCTTAAAATAGATCCGGTTTAGTTGCTAACATTTAAAATCGATTGGCGTCGCTAGTGTGCCCTACCCGTCACCTTAAACTCTCCTCTCCCGGATAGGTTTTCTGAACCCTCACTCACTTGGTGAAACACAGTCCAAGCACTACTTTACATCTGTTATCTGAGAGTTTGTTCGTTTGTGGATAAGTTAGTTTCCACTCTGCCAACAATCTATGACCATGGTCGACCCTTTGTACAGTCAACTCCAAAAATATGTTTACACTTTAGGACCTTGTCACAATACTTACCTATAAGAAAGTAGAGGTTTACTTTTTTATATTATATATTGTGACAATGTCCTAAAGTGTATACATAATTTTGGAGTTGACTGTACAATAAAGCAATAGTATTTTTGTGGATCGACGGCTGGACCAGCCTTTTTTATATTGTTTATGTTGTTAAACTTTTTTATTGATTCTGATATTATTGTTTTGCTTTTATGGGTGTCCTACTGTCTGTGTCTGTAAATATACTAAAAAGCCATTGCTTTGCTGATATGAGTGGCTTTTATTGGCACCCGTTATCAGCGTTCATTTCATACATCTTCTCAATTGAAACTGTAACATCATCAATATTTGAAAAGAGTAACTACTGAGTTTCTTGCTGGTGTCTTCTCAGTAGAAATCGACAATCCGAACCAGCGGTAGATATTATGTACCTATTTCATAAGTGACATTTATAAGTGTTCTGTGTGAACCTAAATTGAATAAAGAATTTTTTATCTTTTTTTTTATACAGTCTTAAATGCATTACTAGGTACTTACCTAGTTGAATTAAATAGTAGTTAAATAAACTAAAAGCTAAGTAAGCACTTTAGCTTTGAGTTAACTACTACTACTAGTGAATTCTTTTTGATTTAAAATAAAAACCGATATCAATACAAAATTACCCTAAGAGCTACATATTACTATACTACAAATTTCTATCAGGGATGTTAAGAAGCTACGTAAGCATGACTAAAACTATTGGATATTCGATATAAAAATTACACAAAAGAACAGTTTCAGATGATATCGGATAGGGGTGTAGCTTAATGGGGGCTATCGCGTGCGAAAAATCCGCAAGATGGCGTACTATTAATATAGTATAATTTTTATTATTAGTTAGAAATGGGGTGAGCCCCGCGTCTCATTGCCACTGCGACCAGTAGATGATCTATTGTGGCAGCCCCGTAACCTATTACAGCACCTCATGTAGCTCCAGTTCCAGGATAAACCCGAGAATGGAGCTGATGGGAGAGCTTTTAATCTCGTCTGCTGAGATCATGTGTGCTCCTAGGTGCCGGCTTCTGCAGCGGTGCAGCGCTATGCACTCGCCGAGGACGTGGATAATCGTTTCCTCGTCCTCGCGATTGAACCTGCAGATTTTGGTATCTGAAAGGCCCATGTTGTGCAGGTGCTTGTTTAATTTGCAGTGCCCTGTGAGGGTCCGAGCGAGTGCCCTAACATGGCGTACTATAAGTCTGGAGCCAAATTTTCGAGCTCGTGACATTTATCATCATAAAACATATCACTAAAACGTAGTTTCTTTCTATGGTTTTCGGGTGATATATACGAAAAAATATCACGAGCACGAGAATTGGGCTCCTGAAGTCCATCTACAAGGTGATTTGGTAATGTTAAACGTGATATGTCATATTGTCAATTAACAAATTAATCAGCCAATGATGTTGAAGTTGCACCTCGGTTCACAGGCATGCCATCTAGCGGATATTTCTCACGCGATAGGCCGCATTGCGACATATGTATTCTATGATTGCGACACGTTATAATAATTACATAGAGGCTCTTCATCTTAGTGTGTAATTCCCGGTTGCCTCCGGAGCTCAGGGTATGCTTGGACTATGAGTGGAGGCTGGTTATTACAATGAAGCGGCTGCCGTCTGAACTTTCCGAGCCGGTGTTAGAATTGCATTCGTCATCGTCGTCAGCCCATTTAAGTCCCCACTGCTGGGGCACGGGCCTCCGTCAATCACGTGAGGGGTAATTGCCATACTCACCACGCTTGGCAGACAGGTTGGCCAGGGTTTTGATATTAATGCAGAGTTTTCCATCTCTGGGTGCTGATGATCATGCCAGCAGCTGCTTTACCTTAGTCGTCTTTCGGTAAGAGTGAGGGTGGCCTATTCTACTCTGCCGGGGACCACACGGCATCGAATTGCATTATGATTTTTTATTTCTTAGTTTATGTTATGTATTGACATATACATAATTTTATGTAACTACATGTAAATCATTATTGTACTTATAAACAGTTAAAAATATTTTAATGTGTAAGTGGCCTATGCAAATAAAGAATCTTTTGACTTTGATCTTCGCAACCCTTTACAGGGGAGCTGGACCAAGTGAATCATGATTACACGTTTCGGAAACTATCCGAAACGTGCAGGATTCCGCACAATGTTTTCTATCGTATTCTAGTTTTGAAATTCCTTGAGAATTAAATATCTAACGGATAATCCAAAATAATTTCATATCCTTAGCCATATACGTATACGGTAAAATAAATAATCTTTGTTGTATCCGTATCCGATCTGTATCCGAAATTCCATATCCATAACATCCCTGATTTCTATTATTACTAAAGATTTTACGAGCATGCTCTTCAATATTATTATTCATAAGATCGTCCTGAAATTGGAAAGCGAGAAAAGAGTCTCGGAATGGAATAGATTTCTTGATTGAAAACCTATATAGGGAAAGAAGTGGTGAAGTGCAAGTTATGATAGTACAAATTGCGTTCCGTTTACATAATTGAATGGTCCTACTGAGTTTTTTCTTTGTTGGGGCACAGTATAAGGGAGTCGCCACAAAAAACAATGGTTTATCTCCGAACGCCCTGGTGGTCTAGTGGTTTAAGTACCGGGTCGTGATCTCGGAGTCAAAAGAGCGAAAAGTATGTTTCAAATTTTTCGAACATAGCTCGGATTTGTGATCACCAATCCGCATTTGGCAAGCGTGGTGATTATGCCTAATCCCATCATAATGATGGGTATCCGCGACGTGATCGCCTCGCATCCGCGACGTTATCGCTTCGAAGCCGCGACGTTTTCCCTGCGTCCGTCGCTCCGCTTTGAAAACGCTCGCAATCCACCAGGTGAGGCAACTCCCTAAAATGGTGTATATCGTGTGTTGAAATCGAAATCTATATCCATATATAAAGATTCCATGAGTACTACGGAGCCCTAAAAACGACTTACCCTGTAGTACAGAATAATTAAGTAAATCATTAAGTACGTATTGTCACGTACGTTCTAATACTGCCTCGAGGCTGCGCAAGAGGTCCCGGATCCAATCCCGGGTCGGGCATGTTGTTTGTTTACCTAAGTTTCAAAACAAAATGTTTACCTAAGTTTTCGGTAAAGAAATTCTTAGTGTCAGCCTGGAGTCTGGAAGTAAGCGGTCTTGTGCCCCCATGACTCGGAAATCACATTAAGCGGTTGGTCCTGCGCCTGATCCCTCTTTGATCGTGTCACACTGGTTTCCCAAGTGCACTTGTGTTTGCGCAAACACTTGCCTTACATACTTAACCGAAATATTGGTTTGTAGCGATATAATTATTATTTTAATATGCTTGAAGGACATTACAAGTTTCTCGAGAAACAATTAGGTACAGCGTATAGACGCTTTGTTGCCGTAGTCATAAAAGATACTATTAATATTTTCCTTTGTTGCCATACGCGTCATATAAAATATACAAAGCTTGACGTGTCATAATTACATTAACACTGGCAATCGATATTGCTGCGTCAATGGCTATTGTTGGTTGTAGCGATAACAAATAAGCCTAATGTTAGGTGATTCTTGCGAAATATGAGGCTTATTTGAGGAAGATATAAGGGGATTGACGGTTTCCAATGAGGAAATATTATTCTTTTTTCGAAACAAGTTTAGAGATATATATAATTCTTAGTTCGAAACCAATTTCGAAGGAAGAATTAATAAATATACTCGCACATTGACCATTAATTTTTCGCGCTATTTATAAACATACACGTACAATCAAAATTTACAATATATACATATACGTAAGTATTACATACAAAGAAAAATGGTTGTCCTTTAGCTGAAGGTTGTCTGGTAGAGATCGCTTGCAGCGATAAGACCGCCTAAATTGTACAGTAATATCTGTATACCTGACTCTTAAGCTTTGTTTTTTGTGCAATAAAGAGTATCTATCTATCTAACTGATAAGAAAATGTAGGGGTTCATACTTTTATTTGGATTCAAATATTAATTAGATACACGGTTTGAAATTATCAAGATAAATATGTCCTATGATAATTATCGAGATAATTATCAAGATAATTATCAGATAATTATCCGATAATTATCAAACAGATATAAGCCTAGTAATCCTTTTTTAACTGATATTACATATCAATATTTTACGTTAGAATCAAGTGATTTAAATAAATTAGAGACATTTTACAATCAAGGTCAACTTTTATTTTTTTATTTTTATAATTTCGTGTATAATAACTTGCAAACCAAAATATGAGCAGTTAATCAACTAATTATATAATACTTTTACAACGATAATACTTGTACTTATTTAATTAAAATAAATTGATGAGTGGAATATCATCTTCATCAACCTCAACTGCGTTAACTGGACGGGGGTTTTCTGTATCTGAATAACAAATGGCAAATATTTTCGATTATACTTATCAAGATATTTATCAACCAATATTTATCTTGATAATTATCTTGATAATTATCAAAGATAATTATCAATGATAATTATCACTTCAAACCCTGATTAGATATAAGGAAATTTGGGGGATGAATTGACCACTTCATTTTGCGTATACGTACTCTTAATAAAATCTTCTTCATATGTTTATTTTCAGTAGTATTTGTTAAATATTTTACACATAATACTGTGGCACTATTTACCATTGTATCGATTCATCTCCCTTTTTTGCATATATGTACTACGTGTTTACGCTAAACTGGCCACTCGTTGACGGCAACTATCATATGGGCCTATTGTGTTAAAAAATGTTTTTACATTTTAATGTCAAAGATTTGTACCCATTGAAGTCTATACAAAAAATGTCTTTCACTTATTCTTATCCTTACTAATATTATAAAGGCGAAAGTTTGTTTGGATGGATGTATGGATGGATGTTTGTTCCTCTTTCACGCAAAAACTACTAAACGGATTTTAATGAAACTTTACAGTAATGTAGCTTATAGATCAGAATAACACATAGGCTATAATTTATAAAGATATTGTGTGAATACATAAAGACCTTGCTTTTATTCGAATTACACGCAGACGAAGTCGCGGGCAAAAGCTAGTCTGTAATAAAGTTGGTAATACCATGGTGAGAATCTTATCTAGCCGTAACACAGTTCTCGGACAAGCACGGGAGGTAAAGAGTTTTGTTTGTATACCTTCATCTCCAATTCAAATTAAAGTTTATTATAAAAGCGCTTCCTCTCTCCTAAACCTAATTTTGCGTGCCCGACAGGGTCCATAACATTGTTCCATTACTATTGTAACATTTTATTGTACACTAGCGGCCGCCCGCGACTCCGTCCGCGTGGAAAAGTAACTTTTTACCCCCCTTTCAACCCCTTACAACCCCCTTTTCGCAATAAAAAGTAGCCTATGTGCTTTCTCAGGGTCTAGATTATCTGTATACCAAATTTCATTTAAATCCGTTGAGTAGTTTTGGCGTGAAAGAGTAGCAGACAGACAGACAGACAGACAGACAGATTTACTTTCGCATTTATAATATTAGTATGGATTATGGTTTTGCAATAAATGATTGAGTATTGAGATATTTGTTGTATGTTGTTGTGTACAAATAAGACCATACTGCTAGTCAATAATAGCTTGTCTTAGTTGGTATACTGTAAACTGGTTATGAAATAAACTTTTTATTATTTTTAAATTATTCTTAGTTAGAAACTAGTTTCGAAACTTGGTTTCCTAGGCGGCCGAAGGGTGTTCTCTTTCATCGTGTACATCTAGAAAACCTCATAATAGGTATCCATTTAGCGTGTCAGATCAACAATATAAGCGAAACTGATATATCAGCTGTTCCATACATTATTGCCGGGTGGGTATTCTATTTTGTGCGGAACAGCTGATTTTTTTTTCGCTTACTTTCGCGACTTTATGAAAGATACCTTTTATGAGATTTTGGGATGGAAACGATAAAAAAATTACCTAACGGTGTATATATAGTAAGTTCTGTTCACAGCCTAGCTCAGAGATTCTTAATAGAAGGACGCTGTTATTTGGCATAAACATACATAATTATTACGCCATCAAAGTGTTACGATTTCGGATATTACCTTAACCTTCTTTAATGTTGACATCACGGTACTTTAGAAGGTGACATCCATCATGAACAATTACGGAACCCTACATTGCGCATGGAATGGAAGAATCATCTGAATACTACTTGACGACCCATTTGGATCAGTGGTGGTGAAGGCTGCCTCAGATACAAACATTTGTGTGCATGAACACTGTGTGTTTGTATTGGTTTGGGTGTTTTCGATGTATTACAAGTATGTATGTATACAAAAGGAAAGTATTAAATGTATTATATTTGTAATTCCGCTATTCTTTCTTATATACGTAATATAGGTGTTTGAGCTACATATCTGGGAGTCAGATCAGTGTATATGATGTTGTTAAATATTTATCTCGCGGGCCAGTATGGCAGTGCCAACGAAAGTGATTCCCTGATATCGCGTGTAATATAGTAATGTGACCTTTCCTTTTGCTTACCATCAGAATGAGGCGAGCCAATATACTTACTGTTCCAATATACAATTGTTGGAAATATATAAACGCATCAAACCTCTTTTGATGTTAACAAAAAGAAAGGTACCTAAAATGCAAACATTATATGTTTGGGAGGCAGATGTTATCTGTAATTTAATTGATTGTTGACTGGTTTTTTTTTTTCAGAAAAGTTTTTATTTATAAAACTGTGATTAGTCTTATCCATCCGGCTTGTGCAGCGTTGTTCGCTGATGAGATATGAGTGTTTCAACAACTTTTAATGTTATTATTATTTTTGTTATTTTAACTTAAGGTTAAGTTTGCGCTTAAGGGCCAGTGTTGGAAATATATAAACGCATCAAACCTCTTTTGATGATAACAAAAAGAAAGGTACCTAAAATGTCTTTTAGACAGCTTATGTGAGTGATCGGAGCTATGTCGCGATAGTCAAAGTTTTTTCTGCTGAATATTATTTTAATCGCAAAGTCTGGTGGTTTTTCTGCTTAGCTAGCTCTCCCTCTAACAAAAATTGCCTGACACGCACAAGGCCAGTTTTAAAAAAATGGTCGACGGTCGTTTTATTGCGCCAGTTGTGAACCACTCTACCATAATCCACACTCGGCTATGCCACTTGTAAATTCATTAGGAGCTGAAGATAACACATTGGATCTTCGAATCAATACCGCCATAATCATTAAGTACCCCGATTACGTATCTATAATATAAAAATGAATCGCAAAATGCGTTGGTAAGCGCATAACTCAACAACGCCTGGACCAATTTGGCCAATTCTTTTTTTAAAATGTTCGTTGAAGTCCAAGGATGGTTCTTACGGCGAGAAAAAATCTAATAATTTTCGGAAAAACCCTAAAAACAGCCCTTTTCTTTTTCACATACAAACGTTTTCTAACTAAAACGTAGAATCAATTTGAGTTTTATAGCTATTATATAAAGTTCATATTTGTTGCCACATTACAATTTTTTTTGACAGGACGAAGTCTGTAGGGTCAGCTAGTTGCCCATAAAAATAGATACTAAATAGTATTCGATAGGGCTGTAACATGGACTAATCATCTTAGTTCATAGCCGTCAAGAAGTTATATATTTTTTATCGCTTTCGATTTGTAATAAGAGGCCTAGAGTCTAGCCCAGAAAGATGTCCCTCGGCAAAATACAAAACTAAAATTGTAGATTCCTTTACTATATATAGGTGGTATCTGTGAACCACGTGTTCTACTAACCATTATGAACAACATTTGTTCTACCACTTTTGGAAATTCGCATGAAAAAAATTCAACTTTTCATACAAAGTCGGTCACATGACTTGGTCATTTTGTATGGGGAGTCGAAAAATTTTCGATGAATTTCGAAAAGTCGTGGAACAAATGTGGTTCGGAATGGTTGGTAAAACACGTGGTCAAAGGGACTGTAAATGTTCACAGATACACTCTGTATGTAACCGTTTCGATTCGTTTACTATATATGTAAGCCGTGTGGTCCCCGGCAGAGTAGAATAGGCCACCCTCACTCTTACCGAGGTGTCGTAAAAGGCGACTAAGGTAAAGCTGCTGGCATGATCATCAGCACCCAGAGAAGGAAAACTTTGCATTTATATCAAAACCCTCGCCAACCCGTCTGCCAAGCGTGGTGAGTATGGCAATTACCCCTCATGTGATTGAGGGAGGCCCGTGCCCGAGTAGTGGGGACTTAAATGGGCTGATGATGATATGTAATGTGAGAGAGCCACGCTTCGGCATTAATGGGCCGGCTCGACGACCGACGACTAAGGCCAAAACGTGTTTTTTAGAGCTTTGGTTCGATAAATTTTCTAAAGTAAATATCTATTTAATCGATAATGGCTTGAATTGCTTCGAGAAAAGGGATAGTACGGTCGACCCGCTTTTGCTCGACTTGGCATAAGGTCATTAATAATATGACACTTCTTAAGAAAACCTTTCCTAACCACTATAATCCAGACCGGACATCTTTAAGGCAAGAGTGAACGGGTATTTTCTAGGCAAACGTGTATCATCCTTGACCTCATCGTCGCTTTCCATCAGGTGCCATTGTGGTCAAGTGTTAGCCTAGATTCTAAAAAAAAGACTTACGAGTCACCGGAGTGATACAACGGCCTCACTAATGAAAATTTAAAAAACCCGCCGACGGCGGCCATCTTGGATCGATTTTTATCGATTTACGAACGCACGCACTCACGCACGCACGCATGCACGCACGCATGGACGATCGCACGCACGCACGCGCGCACGCACGCACGCACGCACGCACGCACGCACGCACGCACGCACGCACGCACGCACGCACGCACACACACACACACACACGCAAACTTATAACATCCCCGTCGTTTTTGCGTCGGGGATTAAACATCGGCGTGAAGTAATACTTGCGCTGATTTGCCGAGTGAGTGAGGATACCGGAGGCCCCCCATGGCCCTCCATTCGGGGGCAGCGCTAATTATATTAACCCGATAGCGTATTGCCGTAGGTATAATTAAATGATTGCCGTATTAATACATAGAGGCCAGGTGGAGATAGCAAATTGATTTTGTTAGCGGTGACGCTTTGAAGAACCGCCTGCATTACAAAATTGTTAGGTAAGTATAAGAGCAATAATGAGCTTAGTTTAGTTGGCTAAGTAAGTTTTAGAACTCAAGGAATTCCTCCTTATCTTAGCGTATGATTCCCGGTTTCGTCCAGAGATGTCACTCTGGAGCCTGGAGTACGCTTAAACCACGCTTACAGCGTTTGGGGAATCTGGTAATTACAATGAAACGACTGCTGTCTGACCTTCGCAACTCTTTACAGGCCAACTTAATCATGATTACGTGTTCCGGAAAATTGTGCAGGTTTCCTTCAGACTTTTTCCCTTACCGCTGAGCTAATGGTACAAATACGCACATAGATTTGAAAAATGCAGAGGAGTATGCTCGGATTCGAACTATCGCTCAAAACTCAATGAAATAATGTAATTGAAAAAATCCCTCGACATGTCTTTTGGGTGGGACTTGCCTTTTTCGCAAACCGGCGAAAT